>JASDDO010000004.1:166717058-167317058 GCA_030015575.1 Agapanthus africanus
ATAACCATGGTTTAATCTTTACCACAAACCCAAGTGAGCAAGTATCATCAAACATGATACAATCAAGTGCACAAAAATATATCACATATACAATGTGTATCAAGTGAGAAAATCCTTTCAAAATGAACCAATACTAGTTAATGCAAAGTAATATATCAAATATATAATTATACATTAAATCATTAAATCAACATTTTATTCAATGATCCGGTCATGTCGCACATAACCGACTAGTATCCAATGTATCGATTTATCGAATCAATGATTCGATAACTAGGTCATATCGAATATAACCAATCGAAACATTCATCGCGAGAATGAAATACGGTATCACATACACGCATTATTCTCGGTCCCGCACATATCTCATATGCGCTCCTATTTCGTTTCACTTGAGCCAGGAAACCTCTGTGTAGGACTCTAAAGACTCGTCAATACTCCGGTAGCAGATGATGATCATATCAAGCACCCACAAGCCGCAAAGCGGTCTGCTAAACGTAATGGCCATCCGGGTATTGAGCGATCAGAAGATCGACGAGCTAGCCCGCTCACACTCCTGTGAATCCAACCAGTAACACTTACCGTACAGTCCGGTCTGTTCGTCTGATACGTCGCATATCTAGTCTAGGGGTGGTAAACGTCAGACCCCAATAACCGATAAGTCATGCCGATGTGAGGCTCATAACGGGTCGAGAAACTACTGGTAACACTTACCAGCAAATCTCTAATCAGCCCTGGCCAGGGACTTCCCTGTTACGGCCAATCGAGCACAGCGCAACATCAACCCCCAATACCGGGAGAGACGAAACCCCTCTTATCACTCATTGCCTCCATGTGACTCGGGACTGTACCCAAAGACCACCGTTTTGCACGCCCTCATGGACGTGGTAAGGTGGAGATCAAAGCACAGTGGGAATCACACAAGACTCTATGACGATCTCGGGTCTACAGACTAACCTGCACAAGTGTCACCTGAGAACTGCCATCTGACGTGAGGTATAATACCATCTGGGAGTTCTCGGCGAGTCCGTCCAGTGTACCCAGTCTCCACTGAGCACCCGTATACCATCTCTGATGTCAAACACCAATGGATATGGGATCATCCATCGCCCATCCCATGGGTCGAGAAGCGTATACGCTAGTCTACTCTGGTATATCGATGCCCCGTCTCGATACACCCACGACTAGGGACCTTGAAGGATGTACTTATGGACTACCATATCCCCACTAGTATGATCTGCATCATAGTCCAGGCAGTCAAGTACACATCCTAAGGGCTTTACCAACATGTAATCATAAGAAAGTTTAAAGAGACTAGTGTACATGTTAAGATAAAGAGTAACCAGATAGCATACTATCATATCGAGCAAGAAAGTCATCTCTATATATGTCCAAGCATCCAATATAATATACATCATGTATACAATACTGGCCTCTAGGGCATACATACAACTAACAACGCTGAATCGTGTGTGTACGTGTCTAAAACTATCGCGACACGCCGCGATACGCTGGATCACAGAACTCACTCACGTATCGCGCGTATCGCGCAAACACAACGGACACCAAAAACGATATATAGTCCCAGATTTTCCTACAGGTCAAATATTACAAAACTAGACGTGCCAAAACATTACACTACACAGCAGACTACCATACCCAAAACCCCAAGTCCCAACACCCCTTCCTGGCCGCAAATTGCGGCCAGATTGAATTAATTTGCGGCCTGGGTTGGGAGAGGGTGGCTCGTGTTCTGGTGGTGGTATCTAGACCTAGTGAGCATGCCCCAGTTTTCTCAATTTTGTTCTGTAGGGTCCGGGTCAATAGCAGATCACAGATATCCAATATATCACTTTAAAAACACCAAATTTGCACAATTTGGAAACCTTATGGTATTTTAGTGTAATCTGGGGTTAAACTTAGTTAAGGTGACCCTAACAACACTTAAATAGCTAGGGTTAACCAACACAATCATCACTTTGCCACAACATCTCACAAATCACCAAAATCTAGCACAAACTAGCTAATTAACACTAACCGACACCAAACCATACAAGCTAAGCAAACTAGGAAATTGGGTTAAGGAAATATACCCAAAAGGACCCTAGAGAGCAGGTGAAGAAGTGGAGAAGAGCTTCTGCAAGTGCTGGGTCCTGTTGCTGCTGTTGCTGCTGCTTCTGATGATGAAGATGATGTCTGCTGCTGCTGCTGATGGATGCTGAAGCTGATGGTGCCACTGCTGCTGCTGAAGCTGCTGCTGCTGGGTTCAGGTGAGTGTGTGTGTGTGTTTGAGAGAATGAGAGTAAAGAGTGAAATGAGAGAACACAAACAAAACCCCCCCTTCTCACTCTCTCTCACTTCATTTAATGAGGCATGGCTTGAGCCATGATGCCCCATGCCCTCTCTCTCTCAAAGTCAACCATGAAGCCAATTTTAATAAATCCTTTTTAAATTCATTTTCCATTTTAAAACAACCATCATGCTTAAAACCCATAACACTTAAAACAAAACTAGAAAACTAGATTAGGAAATGGTTAGTTCACCATGTTGCTAATCATGGTTAAACCTGAAAAACAACCCTAGTTATCATGCACAAGTGTGTGCAAGCCTAGGAAAAATATAATAAAATATTCATTAAATAGGATAAAACAATTAAAAACCAAATTGGTAAATTTTTTAGTGTTGGAGATAGTGCCCTCATAGTCAATTATTGGATCGCAGGTACGTGATTGCAATGATTGCGGAGGACCTATCCCGGTAGGACAGTCATACTCGAGATGATAGTATGCTATCTGGTTTGCCTTTATCAGTCGTGTACATGTTCAGGTGACTGATTGCATGTTACACTTTGATAGAGCCCTTAGGATCTTGCTTTACTACCAACAGTATGATGGCGATTATATACGTGAGAGTTGGGTAGTTTATATGCATATCCTTAATTGTGGTCCCTAGTCGTGGGAGTTTCGAGACAGGGCATCGATACTCCGGAGTAGACTAGTGTGTACAGTCGAGACCCCGACGAGGGGCGGTGGCCGGTCTCACAAGCCACTGGTGTCAGTTGGATCACCTAAGATGTATACAGGTGCTCATTGGGTTATGAGTACACCGGACAGGACTCGCCGGGAATCTGCTAGTTAGTATTATATCTACCGTCAGATAGCAGTTCCCTGGTGACATGTGTACAGGTTAGTTCATCGACCTGAGGTCGTCATTTGTCTCGTGTGAGTTCCCACTGTGCTTTGATTTCTACCCTACCACGGCTCAAAGGAGTCGTGCAAACAGGTAGCTTTTGGGTACAGTCCCGAGCCATATGGAGGCACGTGAGCGGATCGGCAGGGGATTCGTCTCTCCCGGTATTGGGGGCGAGGTCGTGCTGTGTCTAGGAGAGCCATTACACAAATCCATGGCCATGGTAGGAGATTTACTGGTAGGTACTCCAGTAGTATCTCAGGGTGTATTGAGGCTTCACTCCGACACGACTTATACTGCTATTGGGGGTCTGACGTTGCTAGCCCACTAGGCAGATATGCGATACTCATTGACGAACGGACCGGACTGCATATACATTGTCACTGTTAGGCTTAGTAGGGTTTCTGGATGAGTTCACTCATCGGCCTCCCTTGAGTTCACTCATTAGCTTCCCTTGAGGTCAGTCCATGGGCAGCCGTTACGCATAGCTAGTGCCGCTGACGGTTTGTGGTTAAACCCACTGCCAGGGTGCTGACGAGTCATTAGAGTCCCCCACAGACAGTTTCCCAAGTTCGGGCGAAACGTTGTAGAGGCCGTATGGTTTTATGGCAGGGTTCGGAAAATGCACGTGCGTTTACGCACGTGTTATTTTTCGGGCAGATAATACTGGTCGGCTTTGGTTTAAGCCGGATCCGAGTATTATATTGAGTAGGTATAATATCTTTGTCTCAGTTGCATTTGTATTCGGTCGTAATACAAATGCGGGTATATTTATACAGTTTCGGGCTTATCCTGAAAGTCGTTTCAGGATCACTTTTGGAAGTTGCCAGTTTCCAGTTTTCTATCAGCCGTCTTTTAACATTCGGTTAAAGACGGATTTATCTTTTCTTGAGATGAGTGTGGATTCTTCTAGAAGTTTCTAGATGAGGTGACTAGGATTATATGGTGTTGAGTTTTCATTGGATGCATTTAATGGTTCATTAATGCATGATGATGTGTTTAATGACTCATGCTTTGTTCTTAATGGTTTTGTTTTCCTTAGGATATTTGTTCATAATATCTTTTGCTTGTGGTCACCTCCCTCCTCCTACGGTCACCTCCCTCCATCATATATATATGGCCGACCCTCTCTCTCTCCTCATTCTCACTCTCACTTGAGTTTTCATTTGCTAGAAAAGATTATGATAGGTTTTATCGGTGTATGGAATTTCACAGTCCATTTCATTCCATCACCCGATTCCCTCGGCAACTTCATTAACCGATCGTCCACGGATTTGGACGAAGTGAGACAAAGTCATCTACTCATTCTCTACATCAATCTTGGTCGTCTCTTTTAGCAAACTTGACGATCGAGTTGCCTCGAGTCAGAGGCGGGAGCCCGTTTAAAGAACCGATCATGTGGTGCCACCTCGACGGAGGAGATCGGAGATCGACGAGATCGGAGCAACCGCAACGGAGCGTGGGATGATGGTTGAAGAACGAAGGACTCGGATCGTTCGGTACAACCTTTCTACACTCTTTACAGTTTGTTAGTTTAGCAATAATGGCAGATCCGGGTTAAAGTATACGATAGCGCCAAGTTTAAAAGTTTTGTTCCGCATTTAGCGTCTGTAAGACTGCCGGGGCGCTAGCGTAGACTTACAGTGGTATCAGAGCCTCACCATTTTGCTATACTAACTTGTGCTAACGTGTTTAAAATATCGATTGAACCGGAAATCGAAAATTACAAAATTCCAAGCCTACAGTTTCTGTTGATTTTAAATGGTCTCAAAATTTATTTCTGGATGTCTTAAAAATCTGTGCAGGAGTTTCTAAGAGCCACGACAAAATTTGGGGTCGTGATTCCTCCAAGCTGCCGCGGAAACGCGGCCAAACCCATGGTTTGGCCGCGCATCCGCGGCCACGTGGGGAGCACGTGCTCCCAAATTTTGTCAGTAGGTTCTGTGTTGGATTTTGTGATTTTTGGTATATATCTTTTTGGCCCAGGTTTTGTTACTGTTCACCAGTAAGCAGTGGGGCCCACTTTTTGATATTTGGTCTTTGGTCGATCGAAATTTAAACACGTTAGTTTACAGTGCTTACATTATATCTCCGACCGGGAATGTCATTTGATCGGTAAACCGCGTCCGATTGTTATAGTTCTTTTAGACGGGTTTGCGAACGTGACTTTCGCGTTGATGTTCTGTGTTGTGCTGTGATGTTGCGTATTTGTCGTGGTGGATAGCAGTGTGCAATGGTAGTACAGTTTGTGTTTATTTGTACATTTGATATTGCGGGGCGAGCGTCCAACTTGTGGACTGCCGTCACTGCCTGTTGTATAATATTCTTTTGGGGCACGACCAGGTTGCGGTCGATGTACCTATTGTACTATTTTTCATTACTGTAATAGGTTTTGCCCCGAGACGGAGTGCACGGATAGCCGGGTTCGGGAGGGCAACGGGTCCGCATCTCATGGCTTTGAGAGGCAGAGGGGTCCCACTCTAGAATTGGCAGACTATTCGCCGCACTCGTAGGGGGTACAGGTTGACCCAAGGAGGGGTGCCCAAGATTACCGGATTCCGTGAAGTGCTGGGTGGTCCATTCACTATGCTGTAGGGGGCCGCCTCGTTTCAGGTTTTGGCGGGTAACTTGCCGCACCCGTAGGGGTCTAGGTTTCATTGCACAGGCTATCCACACGACAGGGGAACGTCGAGTTTCAGCAGCGGCTCTGTGAAACTCGGGGATCCCAGATTATCTGTATTGTTCTGTGATGCTTATTACTTTTCTGTAATGTTGCTTACTATCACGCTTGGAGCGATTATTGTATATTGGTTTATATACTATTAGATGTTGTATATGTTTTACACCCGCGCTAGTCCAGTCCCCGCTCTGTCGTTAGTTAAGTAACCTAACGGGTTATGACGGGACCCAGTGACGAATGCGGATGACATATACGTACATTTTATTTTCGTTCTTTTCTGGTGTGATTAAATGATGGGACTGCGTTGATTCTGGTCAACGCAATGTAAAAACAAACCTATATACAGTTGTTGGAACAAATTTAAAAGGTGTTATTGCAAAGACGTTTCCTTTTGTTATGCATAGCGGTATTCAGTGGAATATCCTGCACCTCATTCGACGGGGCAAGGGCTGATATCCCTTCACCGGGACTGACCCCTTGGGCAGAAGTTTACGTCAGCGTAATAACTTCACTATAGTCGATTACATGTTGCTTTGCATAGCGGTATTCAGTGGAATATCCTGCACCTCATTCCACGAGGAAAGAGCCGAGATTCCTTTACCGGGAGTGACCTCTTTAGCAAAAGGTTTTCGCCACTATATTTTAAAAAGCTATCAGGTTCCTTCAGCGATATCAAGTTCACTACGCTAAAGGTTTTTCGCCAAAAACCAGCCGTAGCCCTCCGTCATTTCATATGGATGGTCAGTAGTATTCAAGCTATGTTGGTCTAGCCCTTAGCTAGGACATAGTGATTGGTAGCTGCTGGGGTGTTCACATGTTGCATAGATAGATGAGTTGGTTTGGGACAGTCGTACAGCCTTGTTGGCCCTTAGTCAAGGGCGAGTACGGGTGGGTTCAAATTAACAAGATAATGATGGGAAGAACTTGACATGTGACTTATGGTGGGCTGGCCCTTAGTCACGATCATAAGAGCATGGGGCAAAAACTTTATCGGGAGTTTTTAAAGAAACTGAAACTTGCCAAGTATGCGCATACCTTCTGGAGTATGAGTAACGTGGATGCATTCCATCGCGTTATCATGCGATGAGAGTTGGATCCCGATTCCCACTGATGAGTTGGTTTACTCTTCGGGTGATCCCGATTGATTCTTCTTTAGGTTTGGGGGAGAATTTGACAGGACAGTGGGAGGTTTCCGGATTAGATAAAGTGATGACCATTCTGATCTAGGTTAGAGTGCACGCAGAGTGTTTCTTTTCTCTCTCTCTCTTTGGCAGCGACCTTTGACCGACCCTAGACTATGACTCAGTGACCAGGTTGACCGAACCTTCTTGAAATACTGGCTTTTGGATTGTCTGAGTTGCATAAGTCATTGCCACTCCTTCTTTTACCCTTTGAATTTCTCAGAACACCCGTATTACTACGGATATCCACTTCCATTGGATAGAGCCATCGTATGGTTATATACGAACTCGAAGGGACTTCTTCGAGGATGGATCCAGGTTCAGGAGAAATAGAATTGGTTTATTCAGTTTTCTTTTATTATCACCTTCTCTCAGGTTGCGAGAGCTCCTTGGTTTAGGAGAGTACACCTATTACGCCTATTGGATAGTCTTATTCCAAACCATAGGCTGGTGCCGAAAGGTAGGGAATGAAGAAAACCAATTAGCCTAAGTAGGGTATGCAGAAGGTAATATGTAAAGACAAAATAAAGGGATTAGAAAGAGGGCAAAGTAAATTGCGACTGATATCATTCACGACCAAAACCGCGTACTTCGTCGCCACTCCTATTTCACCTTTAAACGAATAAGGTATTATTCAGTTTTCTTTTATCATCACCTTCTCTCAAGATACGAGTACTCCTTGGTTTAGGAGGGTACACCTATTATGCTTACTGGATAGTCTTCTTCCAAACCATAGGCTGGTGCCGAACGGTAGGGAAGGAAGAAAACCATTTAGCCTAACGATGGTGTATAGAAGGTAATGACTAAAGACAAATAAAGGGATTTGGAGAGATGGCAATAAAATATACGGTTGAAGTCATGAATTGGATTATGGAAGAGGCATTGCTATGAATACCAGGATACCCCTACGAAACATTTTCATGTTTCAGTGCATTGTTAAAGAAAACCTGTTTTCCCGATTAGACACTTACTCCAAGGGTATGTATTTGCCAGGTTTCATTCTCATATCTGTATGGTTTTACAGATGATGAGTAGGAGTAAGATATTGAGAATTAGGTGATCATCCTCATTATATTGGAATTCGTTGAAATTGGTGATATTTGAGGAAATCGCCAGGGTACAGTTTTCCACCTACAACGCACAGGTTTTGAGTTGTTCAACTCAGCGGATTTATACAGAGTATTGTATGTTGTCCAGTGTCCATCAGGACAAAAGGGTAGGTCCTCGTACTATGTTCTGTTTACTTATAACTTCTCTAGTATTTAGACGAGTGTTTCGTAGAAATACAAGGTCTAAGTTTTGAGAAGTTGTGGGTATAAGAATAAAGTAGAGAACCAGGTATCACAAGTATCGGGATTCTTCAAAGAGATCGAAGATGTAGATTCTTGTGATTGGTATTCAGATGATAGTGATGGTTTTGAGAAACGTGTTTCTCTTTCAGGTTACTCATAATTGGACGGATTCCTAAGTTGAGTAATGCTGATTAGCCTCTTTCCATTAAGTTGATATGCACTGGAGACAGCTGCATGATTTGAATATGGTTCCAATTAAATAAGTGCCAAAGTTTCTGTATTGGATATAGAATGGATCGTACCTTAAAAGAAGTTAAGGTACGGGGAGTTGTCCAGCTTATGCTTAAAACCAGACTCTGGATAACTCAGGGCACGGTTCTGTAATGGCTGTTTGTGGGTTGACCCTGGCTATGACGAGGGTTGATATTCTACCATTTGGAAGATCAATAGTGATATTGTTCTTGACTCGCCACAGTTTTAGTAAAAATGGATCTTTTTCAGAAAAACAGTAGTGGGAGTATGGTAGAACTGGAAGTGATTCCAGAACCGCGAACGATTACGGAAAATTTAATAGGACCTATACATTCAATAAAGTTTGACATTCCAATAGCCACTCCGCAGGTATGGTGGGTAACCTCAGACACCCGAGAGGTACTTCGGTAGCCTCAAGGACGGTGACATGGAGGTTCTTTTCTACCAAGACTTGACACTACTGTTGTTCCAGGTTATGAGAACCGGTAGGAGGGTTGTCGTAGTCAGTGGGAGCAACGGAAGCATAGTGGGCAAGATGCTCATGTCTATTTATAGACTAGAGCAGTTATAGCGGAGATAGATCATCTAATTTTGATGTGACAGTCATGGGTTTGACTTCAATCAGAATAGGGGATGGATCAGTTAAGAAGGTAGTAGGGTGTGATGTCATGGTATCTGGATGACATACACAGAGTAGGAAGTAAAATTCCTATACTACGATCGGTTGTACTGTGGTCGTCACACAGTTGTTTCTCCAGACAGGATATGGATATAATATTTGACATTCTGGTTTCTAGATCTATGGTTTTAGATCTGGATTTGGGTAGTTTCCCAATGTGGATACTTTGAAAAATATTCTAATGGTTTTTAGAATAGTTGACTCCTAGCATGGTGGTGTACCTGCAGGTGATGGAGTCACCCTCTCTAAAGGTGTCTTACAGACTAAAGGGGAGAGGGATGTGCATGATTGGCAGATCACTTGCTTAGGCAATTGAGTCAATCATGAGATGTCAAGTACCACACCAAATGTTGGTTTTGCACTAGATGCAATAAGTTTGTATTAATCCAATCCTGGAGAAACATAAGGAAGCAGTTTTAGAACATAAGTACATGTTCTACGGATTTGATGACGGCAGCCTCCTTCGGGAGACGGTTATCATTCCAAGCTTCAAAGGTGACATGGTTGACAGAGTGATTGTCAGAGTTATAGTTTTTCCCTCTGACGAAGAGGGACAGTATTATGGACAGATGGTTCAAGAGGATACTGTGGGTGGCATGGTGCCCGATACTGATTAGGTTCAGTGATCGATACAGTCTAAGAAGTTTGGATTTGGAGTTCATTTATGAACTAGGTCCCATCAGATATCCAGACATATTCTAAGACAGGTATTACTCATTTCGGGAGATGGCTTTCTCTGCGAACTTGAGATTTAGAGAGATATAGAAAGAAACTTCTAGGCGGATCCACTCACTGAGGCTATTTCTCGAACACAATAGTTTTACAAACGGGCTTTGTGAAACTGATTAGTAGAGGAGTTGGATGTTCGGTTTCACACGGGCTGTGAGTAGTCAACATCGCAATATTAGCCTTGAGTGCAAGTGGGAAATTGTTGGATATAGTGCCCTCATAGTCAATTATTGGATCGCAGGTACGTGATTGCAATGATTGCGGAGGACCTATCCCGGTAGGACAGTCTTACTCGAGATGATAGTATGCTATCTGGTTTGCCTTTATCAGTCGTGTACATGTTCAGGTGACTGATTGCATGTTACACTTTGATAGAGCCCTTAGGATCTTGCTTTACTACCAACAGTATGATGGCGATCATATACGTGAGAGTTGGGTAGTTTATATGCATATCCTTAATTGTGGTCCCTAGTCGTGGGAGTTTCGAGACAGGGCATCGATACTCCGGAGTAGACAAGTGTGTACAGTCGAGACCCCGACGAGGGGCGGCGGCCGGTCTCACAAGCCACTGGTGTCAGTTGGATCACCTAAGATGTATACAGGTGCTCATTGGGTTATGAGTACACCGGACAGGACTCGCCGGGAATCTGCTAGTTAGTATTATATCTACCGTCAGATAGCAGTTCCCTGGTGACATGTGTACAGGTTAGTTCATCGACCTGAGGTCGTCATTTGTCTCGTGTGAGTTCCCACTGTGCTTTGATTTCTACCCTACCACGGCTCAAAGGAGTCGTGCAAACAGGTAGCTTTTGGGTACAGTCCCGAGCCATATGGAGGCACGTGAGCGGATCGGCAGGGGATTCGTCTCTCCCGGTATTGGGGGCATGGTCGTGCTGTGTCTAGGAGAGCCATTACACAAATCCATGTCCATGGTAGGAGATTTACTGGTAGGTACTCCAGTAGTATCTCAGGGTGTATTGAGGCTTCACTCCGACACGACTTATACTGCTATTGGGGGTCTGACGTTGCTAGCCCCCTAGGCAGATATGCGATACTCATTGACGAACGGACCGGACTGTATATACATTGTCACTGTTAGGCTCAGTAGGGTTTCTGGATGAGTTCACTCATCGGCCTCCCTTGAGTTCGCTCATCAGCTTCCCTTGAGGTCAGTCCATGGGCAGCCGTTACGCATAGCTAGTGCCGCTGACGGTTTGTGGTTAAACCCACTGCCAGGGTGCTGACGAGTCATTAGAGTCCCCCACAGACAGTTTCCCAAGTTCGGGCGAAACGTTGTAGAGGCCGTATGGTTTTATGGCAGGGTTCGGAAAATGCACGTGCGTTTACGCACGTGTTATTTTTCGGGCAGATAATACTGGTCGGCTTTGGTTTAAGCCGGATCCGAGTATTATATTGAGTAGGTATAATATCTTTGTCTCAGTTGCATTTGTATTCGGTCGTAATACAAATGCGAGTATATTTATACAGTTTCGGGCTTATCCTGAAAGTCGTTTCAGGATCACTTTTGGAAGTTGCCAGTTTCCAGTTTTCTATCATCCGTCTTTTAACATTCGGTTAAAGACGGATTTATCTTTTCTTGAGATGAGTGTGGATTCTTCTAGAAGTTTCTAGATGAGGTTACTAGGATTATATGGTGTTGAGTTTTCATTGGATGCATTTAATGGTTCATTAATGCATGATGATGTGTTTAATGACTCATGCTTTGTTCTTAATGGTTTTGTTTTCCTTAGGATATTTGTTCATAATATCTTTTGCTTGTGGTCACCTCCCTCCTCCTACGGTCATCTCCCTCCATCATATATATATGGCCGGCCCTCTCTCTCTCCTCATTCTCACTCTCACTTGAGTTTTCATTTGCTAGAAAAGATTATGATAGGTTTTATCGGTGTATGGAATTTCACAGTCCATTTCATTCCATCACCCGATTCCCTCGGCAACTTCATTAACCGATCGTCCACGGATTTGGACGAAGTGAGACAAAGTCATCTACTCATTCTCTACATCAATCTTGGTCGTCTCTTTTAGCAAACTTGACGATCGAGTTGCCTCGAGTCAGAGGCGGGAGCCCGTTTAAAGAACCGATCATGTGGTGCCACCTCGACGGAGGAGATCGGAGATCGACGAGATCGGAGCAGCCGCAATGGAGCGTGGGATGATGGTTGAAGAACGAAGGACTCGGATCGTTCGGTACAACCTTTCTACACTCTTTACAGTTTGTTAGTTTAGCAATAATGGCAGATCCGGGTTAAAGTATACGATAGCGCCAAGTTTAAAAGTTTTGTTCCGCATTTGGCGTCTGTAAGACTGCCGGGGCGCTAGCGTAGACTTACATTTAGTAAAAACCATATATAAAAATATAATTAGCTACAAAACACATTCTAAGGTGTTACAATCTCCTCCCTTAAAAGAAATTCGTCTCCGAATTTAAAAATTATACTGCTATGCGTACCTTCAAAGAGAAGATTACAACTCTCAAATCTCGCTCGCAGCCTCCCAAGTGATTTCTTCACTATACGGCTATGTCCAAGAAAACCCTTCACAGATGGCAAGACCCTTGACCGACGTTTCTCCACCTGCCGGGCCATTAACACAACTGGCTGCCGGTGAACGAAAGATCGCGTCCAAGCCAAAAGGTTTGGTGCCAATTTATGTGAGAACGGTAATGAAGGTAATTGTAAAGTATCATTACAAGGAATATGGGGTGAAAATTCAATAATCTGGGCGGAAGTGCCAAATTAAAGGCAACGAAACTAACTCGCTTATAGGATCTTAAAAGGACCTAAATCCTGGGACAAGCTTCCCAAAATCCAACACGTCATTCATCGGAAAGTCCGTAGGAATACATGATCCGTCCCTGCGAACTCGAGTCTATGACCAAGGCATTCGGCATAAGACCTCAGTTCGCAATGAGCAATTCTCATCCTGACCTGAATCAATTGGATCATCTCCGAAGCCTCTAGTCTAGCTGGGGTCCAAAATCCTACTTACGCAGAGTCAGAAAAACAACAGGCTGGTGGTCGTCACAACCTAACCTCTAAACCTAGAGGTGGCCAATTGGAGTGTCTCCTGATAACAGCTATCGAAGGAGAACCCTAACGATGGCGAGTGACGATCCCAAACTGCTGACAACAATCAAAACAAACACACAACTTAACAAGAAACAACTGAGCAAACTGAGTATAACCGGACGACAAGAATCCAAATGAATTCACACCCTGACTAAACTTGGGTAGAAACCATAATGAAATTCGTGGAGATCTGCTCCCACTCCTACTTCAGAACGGTTAAAGATTGCAACTCTCCAGCCGGCCTCAGATGCTCGACCCAAGCACACAACAAGACAGACACCTTGAAACGAAACCTGTAATTTCTCTTTACATCCCTGTCCATCCGTAACTATCTCACAAGTCACGCTAAATGTTGGTGGAACTTGAATGCATATAGAGAGTTGACAGATGTGCATGTTCTAGGATTTCACGTCTCTACCCGATGATACCAGGTACACAAACGCGTCCCTAACTTAGCACACTATTTCCACAAATCGAGGTCTCTGAATCATTTCCCAGCCGAGTATGCTCATGTATCTCTGACGAACGAGTATCGGCGGGCAGTGTCTCGCGAAAATGATTTAAGGAAAGTGGTCGGGCACGGACATGAGCAAGCTGTCCCCTCCGTAGAGACGAACTTAAGCTATACTCAACGATCAGACAAAAACTGTAAATCTGCAGAAGACTATCACAACAATCAAAATCCGCTGCAGGAAGATGTTCATTAAGCTCTAGTGGTCCGTGGAAAATCTGACACGACTCCCAAACAGGCAGTGTCCCTAAATCTCCAACGCAAAACCACCGCGGCCATCTCCAGATCATGAGTGGAATATCCTTCTCGTACTTCCTCTAAATGTATGGAAGCAAAAGCGATGACTCTGTAGTATCACATCAGTACACACTCGAGCCCACTCAAGAAACATTACAGTTAAACAACAAAGTCGCCCGAACCAAAGGCAAAGAAAGAACTGATGCGGTTGTTAACCGAATCTCCAACTGCCGAAAACTCCGTACTCATGCCTCAGTCCAAAGAAAAGAACCCTCCTTACTGGTCAATTCAGTCGACGGTGCAGCACTACTCTAGCAATCCTGCATGAAACGGCGGTAAAAACCTGCTAAGCCCAACAATCTGCGGATCTCCGTCCTGCATACAAGTCTGGGCCTAAGCTGTACGGCCACGATCTCCCTCGGAACTATACGAAACCGTCTCCCATGACTATAAGACCTAGGAGTCAACACAAAACAAGCCTGAAGAAACACTCTGAGAATTTAGCAAACTGTTGGTGCTCTCCCAGTATCTGCATAACAAATCCTCACGTGCTGCTCCTATCCCTCAAGACACATTAGATAGACCAGAATGTCGTAGCTAACACAACAAAACTGGTCGAGGAACGGCCTGCAGAAATCTGGTTCATCATATTTACGAATGCTGCTAGGGCATCAGGGAATCCAACGACTCACTGATACACACAAAGCCCGTAGCACGCATAAGACAGTCTTCGGAATGCCATCATCCCGAATCCGCAATAATGATGACCTGATCCCAAGCAAACTTAGAAAATGTCTCACCCTCTGGAGCTAATCGAAGAAATCGTCACGGCGAGGTGAATGATACACATCCGCACCGTAAGCCGGTTCAATTAACGATCCGTCGATACGCAACCCTAAACTGTCGTCTTTCTCCTTGACGAACAGAATTAGGAGCTTCCAAAAGCGAAACACTCAGACGCACAAAACTCCCAAAACTACAACTCTGCAGCTGATCCTTTAGCTCCCAAGCTTCGCCGGCTCATCCGGAACAACGTCGGAAAAACTCTCGCACGAAAGGAACCCGGTCCAACAATCCCACTGTGGCTCTGGTATCACGAACGAACGCCAAGAATCCACGACATCTCCTCAAAAGTCGACTAGCGAAAAAGGCTGAATTCGAGCTGTGAGAGGCGGCACAACTATCCGCCTGCACAACAAGAACTGACCTGCTGGGAAAACAACTTGACTGTTTCCTCACGGTAGTCCACAGACGCCTAGTACATAATTAACCAGTCCGTGCCCAGGAGAACGTCAAATCCAACATCTCTAGAAGGACCAAAACGACGGACGAATCTCTATCTCCTATTCGATTGGCACACAACTGAAATACGTGTCGCGCAACAAAAGAATCGCTGACAGAAGTTAACACAACTACGACTAATCTACCCAACCACGGTACAAGCATGAAAAACAAACGAATACATCAAAGAACAAGCGAATTAAGGATACCTGAGAACTCTGCATTGGACGTCTGCGCGTCCCGATGAGTAGAAGTAAACTCCTGCGTCTGCCCTCTACTCGCAGCTGGATGAACTCCTCTGGTAGACTGAGCCCTCTGAGCGAATCTTCCACGTCCACGGCCTCTCTGAGTACGATCCTGACGCCGTGCTGAGGAACAATCCCTGACGAAGTGCTGAAGGCTCCCGCATCGAAAACATCCACGCGCTGACTGCTGACCATCCTGGGGATGAGAGCTGAACGACTGTCCTCGTCCTAAGCCTCTGCTACTCCCGCGACGGCCACGAAATTTGTCTCGATGACCAAACCTCTGTCTCTGGGCTGGTACACTGGTACGAGTCCTCCACTGTCCTGGAACTCTCTGAGCCTCTGGAATATGCGCCTCATCAACTAGAGCTGCAACCACTGGTGCTATGTAGGTGACGGACTGCTGCACGCTGATCGTAAGTGACAACTGAGTACCAGGGGTGACAACCTCCTGTCGTAGCTCCCGAACGACATCAACCAATGAACTCATAGTCTGGCGGAAGTCCTGCATCTCTGCCAAAAGTCTATCAATAGTATATGTCGTAGGCTGATCCGGCTACACCTGTGCAGGTAGAGTGCCATCCTGGTCAGTACTCGTCTCCCCCGAGCTAACTCTGACCTCGGCCTTCGCTGCATCACTCTGAGCCCCCCTAGTCATCGGCGGCAAGGCTATAAATAGATATAAGATTCGATGAGAATAAGGAATCGAATCTCAAGGATATGGATCATCAAGGAAGGAATTTCAAGCAAAATTGTACTTAGGTCGCTTAATGCAAAGTACCGCATCGTGGGTATGCTGCAGACATACACACACTACGTTACTCTGCTTAAGCTACCTACTCCATCATACTAAAGTCATCCTACACTCCGAAAGGTAAAACCTAGCGCTCTGATACCAACTTTGTCACGACCCAGAATTGGCCCGTGACGGCCCTAATACTCTTTCCCTATCAAGAGTATGTCATCCACGTACTCTACGAGGATCATCACTATACTCCCTACTACCTTTTTGTATATACAAGGTTCATCTACCATTTTGATGAAGTCAAACTCTTTGACTACCACAAAATAGACGTTCCAACTCCGCGATGCCTGCTTTATCCTATAAAGCAACTTGTACACGTTTCCTCTACTCCCAGTGTCTACGAAGCCCTCTGGCTGTGTACTTACAGACGCTCTCTTCTAAAACATCATTTTAGAAAAGCAGTCATGACACCCAACCGCCAGATATCGTAGTCATGGTATGTAGCCGTGGCAAGTAGGATCTGGATGGACTTAAGCATAGCTACTTGAAAAGGTTTTATCATTATCCACGCCTGGTCGATGACGAAAACCTCTAGCAAGTCTAGTTTTGAAAGTCTTAACTTTTCCATCTACACCTAGTAATCTTCTCAAGATATACTTGCTCCTGATGGGGATTTAACCCTTCAGATATAGCAGCCAAAGTCCATACTTTATTGGTGTACATAGATTCCATCTCAGATCAGTAAGCATCCAGCCATTCTTACAGAGTCCCTACTCTCGATGGCCTGCTCGAAACTAGTTGGGTCATCATCTCATGATGCAATCCTCGCTCCCACTGTCATAGAGAAACATAAGTATCTCTCAGGTGGGTGAGGAACCCTACTAGATCGGCGGAGAGGCTGAGGTTCGTTGGTAACTATTGAATCCTTTGGTTCTACCAAATCATCAGCTGCAGTTTGTATAGCTGAAACATTTCCAGTTCTACATAACAGATCTTGCCTCGAGCTTTTCCGGATTTTTCTTTTAGACATAGGCCGGACAACCCTAAATCTTAACAAACTTAAGATATGGACTCTTCCCTTTCCATATCACATATGAAGTGGTAGGTAACTGATTTGATTGGAACCCTATTCAATAGGTATGCAGCTTCTCAAGCGCATAACTCCCAAAAGGAAATTGGAAACTCAGTAGTACTCATCATAGAGCACACCATATCACATAGGGTGCAATTGCTCCACCCCGATATACCATCGTGCTATGGTGTATACGGAGGAGTAATGATGAGAGAGAATCTCATTCTCCTTTAGAATAGTCCAGGATTTCCGTGCTCAAGTATTCTCCTCTCTGATCACATCAAAGGACATAATACTTATACCCGTTTTTGGTTCTCTACTTCTAACTTATATTCTGTGAATATCTTAAAAGGTTCGGACTTGTGTTTCAACAGGAACATATGTCTGAATCTTAAGAGATTATCAGAGAATGTAATGAAGTACAAATTACCGGTCCTGGCATGTGTAGACAGGGGACCTTACATATATCACTATGTATCAATCCCAAGAGTTTACTAACTCTTTCTCTATTTCCAATAAACAGAGCTATGGTTATCTAATCTTTGTGACATGACTGGCAAGTTTCATAAGATATAAATTTAAACTGATTTAAATATGCATCTAAATGTAACTTCAGCCAGTCGGGTCGCATTGATATGACCTAGTCTATAATGCCTCAAGAAGGATTCGTTCATTTCTGAACTCTTCCTCTTGTGTGTGTTCTGTATACTAGGAACTGTAGTTTGATTTAGAACGTCAATGCTTTTAGATAACGTGCCTGAACCGATCAACTTTTGATATAGGAAATGTTCAAAACATTATCCAATAATACAAAATTATATCCTTCTTTACTAATAAAGAGACTGATATGATTTTGTATATCAGGTTCGGTATCTAATAACATTCGTTCAGAATCAATGTATTGTAGTAATACAGGGTGACAGTGACCAACAAATATGGTTGCAACACTTGCACCGTTTTCTGTCTCATGAAACTTATCACCCGTTCTCGGTTCTCTACCTTTCTGTAGTCCATGTAACGGTTTACATTTGCGGGATCCTTATCCGGTATCTAATACCTAGGACGTAGAGGACAATGAGAAACAGTTCTTTGTAATGAACACACCCGAAGAAGATGCAGCATCATGCACTTTCTTCGTTTGGGCGGCACGGAAATCTGGTATTCCCCAATTTCCTTCTCTGTATTATAACAATTATAAGTTGGAGCGGGACCAACGTTCCCCCGCTCAGTATAAAAAGCGGGTTCGGTCAATATATCCGTATTATTATCTTGATTAAGGCGTGATATGGTCGCTACCTGGAGAGAGAGAGAAGAAAACACTCTGCGTGCGCTCTTGCAAGATCAGATTGGTTATTATTTTATCTAATCAGGATGGCTCCCACTGTTTTTATCAAATCTTCCTTCAAATCCTAAAAGGAAAGACTAGCCGGGATTAATTACACCCTACAACTTCGCCAATCTTTCATCCAGGCCAGTGTCGGTACTTTGAGGGAGGTTCCCCGTGCTTTCGCACGGACCTAATTAAAGTAAACCTCGTTTTCCCAGAGGCGTAACCCCGTTGACACCTTTCTAGACACCTACTTGATCGGCTAATTGTAATGTGTAAAACTCTCCCAGGAGTAACTCTTACTCGCAGCGGGTATCGGGATCCAACTATCTCATAGAAGGTATGCAATCTCATCGCAAATTTCAACACTTGAAATTCCCGATAATTTTGCCCCTAGCACCCTATGACCTTGACGGAGGTCAACAAACCATAGGCTACTAGTCAAGTTCAACCCGTCATTTCTTGATTGAATCAAACCCACCCGCACGACCCTTGACGGAGGTCAACAAGGTCGTACGACTACCCTAACCCAATCTGCATCATATGCATAAGCAGATAAATATTAGTTAGCTACCGCACACTACGCCTTGACGGAGGTCAACAAACGTAGCACGAATACTAAGTAGGACTTATCTGAAATGACGGAGGGCTACGACAGGTTTTTCTGAAAACCTATTGCGTATTGAACTTGATATCGTTGTAGAATCAAATGATTTTAAAATGGAGTGTTTTTTAGGCTTTTCTAGTTTTGCTAAAGGGGTCACTCCCGGTGAAGGGATCGTCGGCCCTTTCCTCATCGAATAAGGTGCAGGATATATCATATATACCGCTGTGCAAAGCAAATACTATAGAAGCAATCAAAAGACAAACTGAGGGTTATAGTATCTTCCAGTTATTGCTAAAGGGGTCACTCCCGGTGTAGGGATCTCGACCCTTTCCTTACCGAATAAGGTGCAGGATGTTCTATAAGGAACACCGCGATGCAAAGCAAGAACTGTAGCTACCTGTTTTTGAAAATTCGATTCTACAACATCTTTTAGGTTTCTTTTCTTTCATTAATCATATTAATGAAGTCCCATCATCTAAGTCACCTAAACATCACAGATAAATACGACGTACACTTATGCCATCCGCATTCGCCTCGATGTCCCCTCGTGCACCGTTAGGTTAGGTAACTAACGGCAGAGCGGGACAGGGCTAACGCGGGTGTAAAACATAAGTAACGTCTATATAATATATCGTATATACTATATACAGTATCTATCACAGAACATCACATGATCACATCACAGATAACGCGACAGAAGAAACATATGAAACATTGGATATACTAGGACGTCCGTGTTTTCAATACGAGCCAGTATAAAACACGGATTCCACGGTCACGATGAATAGCCAAATCCACACCCCTAGACCCCTACGAGAGCGGCAAGCAACCCTACCAATTCTAGAGTTAGGAGACCCGGACTCGACTCCTCGAGTTGGTCTCCCACTGGACTCCAGAACCCGGTTACTTGTGCCCTCTTCCTTGGGTCTATCCTAGTGCGGAAAAGTAAATAATATACAAATGGTGACATTATCCGCAACCTGGAAGTGCCCCAATAAAAGAATATTACATACAAGTTTTTACATGAATGAAAATGAAAAACACCCATCTCACTTAAAAAACCCCGGCTATTCAAACACGACGATTCAATATAACATATCCAGCAACACATAACATCACATGTCATCAACGTAAGTAAATATGCGCATCCCAATTGTCGTTGACATATAGCAACGAAACCGGCGATATCACATATTACACTTACGGTCGTCGAAAAGAAAGTGTAAAACTACAACAGTTGGAATCCGCAACTTGCATAGACATCGCATGCCTAACCAAATGAATTCCTTAGACATCGCATGCCTAACATTTATAAACCCCGCATTTTTGTCTCATTATCGAAAACTCTTTTCAACATAAAGTCGGGCATTTCAACAAGATTCCCGACATTTTGATCGAATGCTCGTCGCAAACTTTAGTAGACGGCCGCACCCCCGATGCCGTCGATGAAGTGCACCAAGGCGGAACACCGCTACCGCGAGCACCCGAACGGATGCTTTCGGCGACGGGGTTCTCCTACAGTCACTTGGTCGGGGCTAAGGGTGTAGCTGTCTATTAAGTTTATCCGGCGAGTATC
Source organism: Agapanthus africanus (assembly GCA_030015575.1). Taxonomy (NCBI): domain Eukaryota; kingdom Viridiplantae; phylum Streptophyta; class Magnoliopsida; order Asparagales; family Amaryllidaceae; genus Agapanthus; species Agapanthus africanus. The sequence goes on from JASDDO010000004.1 coordinate 166,737,751, forward strand.
CGCATACGCAACGTGATTGCGATGGACTTTTGATCACATCAAAATCCCGTGGCAACCGATCAAGTGAGACTAAAGTGCTATGTTTATAACATTCATATTAGTTATCTCATAACTACTTGTGAATTCCAAATATTGTATCACATTCCAGATAAATAGAAAATGTTAAACTTTTCGATCGAACAATCAAACACCCAAGTTTTCCCGAAACAGCTCAACACATGAAATAAGTTCAAAAACATCCATTTCATGCCACAGTACCAACGGTCCAGCCGTAGAAGGGTCAAGCCAACGCCTCACATGTGGCACGCCGTACTGCCCCAAACCCTAAGGTTCAAAGGGCAGTTCGAGACGGTCACATAATCGAGTTAAGGTTTGTTGTCTTCTAGAGGGTCCATCGCGTTACTTGCACTACTTAGAACGTTATTAAACTACGGAAAAATCCAACAATTTGGAAATTTCCCGGCAGGGGAAAAATTGGGTATTTATATCCGGTCGAACTTTTTAACATGTTCTAAAATTATCCGGAAAAACGCATAGACAAAGTTAAAGTTTCCGATCGAATTATCGAGCCCCCAATACAATCCAGACAACTCAACTCTTGAGTATAGATTAAAAATTCCCAGAAAACAGAGGAAACTCTAAAGGACATTACTCTGCAAATTTCAAAAAATAATGTGACTATATAGCCGCGGAACCGCCGCACGAGGCAGGCTCGTGCCGCGGTTCCGCGGCGCTTTTGTCGACTTAGCCGCACATGATGCACAGTAATTCCAATAAAGCCCTGCTGAATTTTTTGGCTATTTTTAATCTGGAAAAATCCCAGTTTTGAAAAAATTTAAAGAGAAGGGTGTCCGATTAGGGTTTCGGGTTCGATCAGATTTCTAACTTCGTCTACACTTCGCCTAAAGCTCTAGCTAGTCTTTGATACCACTGTAGGGTTCCTAGGCACACTCAAGAGGTTCCACAAGGCATCAACCATGCCATATTCAAATTTTCCGGTGTCGAGAAACCCTAAACTAGATCGTTAACTAGAGTTTGGGCGAAACAATATGAAAGTAAATCACATTTACACTAAGTGAATGGAAATACAACCTTTGTAGATCCGGTCCACCACTTCTTTAGCTCCGTGATGACGTTCCTTCGCTGCGATCACCGGGATCCCGGACTCTAGTAATGGTTTCGTCGGGGAAATGAGCGGGCTAGGTCGTTGACTTCGATGCCAAAGATGATCTACGTCGAGGAAACTCTAACTCAAGCTCCATCTTCACTAGGTCTTGAAACTTGTAAAGAAAACACCCTATATAACATGGCAAGTGGTAGAGGATGAAGAAATAGGAAGTGAGTTCACTTTGGATTTGGATTTCTCACTTGGATTCATCACTTGATAATTTTCAAGCAAGCTTTCTTTTTCTTCTTCAAGAAGAAGAAGAAGAAGAAGAAGAAGAATAAGAAGAGAATAGAAAAAGAATTAATGAATAATAATAAATCAAGTGATCTTATCATAATGCAACCATGATTGAAGCTAACACATGTAGAGAATAAACTAGGGTTTAGGTTTAATGGTTAGGTTAAGGCAAAAGACAAAATGGCTAGACTTATCAAAGCTTCATGAAGCTTCAAGAATAAAATAAAGAAAGCCACCATATTTGTTTTTGCCAAAATGAATAAAGAAAATAAATAAGTTAAAACCCTAACCATTAACCAAAACATTGTTTAAAGCAAACATACACCCAAGTTTGCATGTATCATCAAACATGATACAATCTAGTGCACAAAAATATATCACATATACTACTTATGCACATCAAGTGAGAAAATCCATCTTAAGTGAACAAATACTAGTTAATGTAAAGTAATATATCAAATATATAATTTTACATCAAATCATTAAATCAACACTTGATTTAATGATCCGGTCATATCGCATATAACCGACTAATATCAAGTGTATCAATGTATCGAATCAACACTTGATTCGGTAACCCGGCTATATCACATATAACCGACCGATGATACAAATCGCGAGAATAGAATACAGTATCACATACTGGTATTATTCTCGGTCCCGCACATATCTCATATGCGCTCCTATTTCGTTTCGCTTGAGCCAGGAAATCTCTGTGTAGGACTCTAAACACTCGTCAATACGCCGGCAGCTGGTGATGATCATATCAAACACCCACAAGCCGCAAGCGGTCTGCTAAACGTAACGGCCACCCGGGTATTGAGCGATCAGAAGATCAACGAGCAAGCCCGCTCACACTCCTGAGAATCCAACTAGTAACACTTACCGTACAGTCCGGTCTGATCGTCTGATATGTCGCATATCTCGCCTAGGGGTGGTAAATGTCAGACCCTAGTAGCTCGATAAGTCGTGTCGATATGAGGTCTATAACAGTTCGAGAAACTACTAGTAATACTTACCAGTAAATCTCAGCAACCCTGGCCAGGGATTTCCGGTTATAGCCAATCAAACACAGCACAACATCAACTCCCTATACCGGGAGAGATGAATCACCTCCTATCGCTCATTGCCTCCATGTGATTCGGGACTGTACCCAAAAACCACCGTTTTGCACGCCCTCTTGGACGTGGTAAGGTGGAAATCAAAGCACAGTGGGAATCACACAAGACTCTATGACAATCTCGGGTCTACAGACTAACCTGTAACAGTGTCATCAGAGAACTGCCATCTGACGTAAGGTATAATACCATCTGGGAGTTCTCGGCGAGTCCGTCCAGTGTACCCAGCCTCCACTGAGCACCCGTATATCATCTCTGATGTCAAACACCAATGGATATAGGATCATCCATCGCCCATCTGTATGGGTCGAGAAGGTATACGCTAGTCTACTCTGGTATATCGATGCCCCGTCTCGATACACCCACGACTAGGGACCTTGAAGGATGTACTTATGGACTACCACGTCCCTACTAGTATGATCCGCATCATAGTCCAGGTAGTCAAGCACACATCCTAAGGGCTTTACCAACATGTAACAGAGAGACAATCAGTGTACACGTTAAGATAAAGAGCAACCAGATAGCATACTATCATGTCGAGCAAGAAAGTCCTCCCTATATATGTCCCAGCATCCACTACAATATACATTCTATGTACAGTAATGGCCTCTAGGGCATACATATAACTAACAGAAAGTCCTCCCTATATATGTCTAAGCATCCGTCATAATATACATCGCATGTACAGTAATGGCCTCTTGGGAATACATATAACTAACAATCTCCCACTTGCACTAAGGCCATTTGTTGCAGTATCTCATACTCAACGTCCTATAGAAGTCTCTCTAGGGTAAGGCATTTGTGAGTGGATCCACTGTGTTATCCTTCGCATCAACTCTCCTAACCTCGATCCCTTGGAGATCAAACATCTCCCTGATCAGGTGATACTATCCTCAGAATATGTTTGGAATGCTGATGGGACCGGTGTTCCTAGGCCAAGGCCACAACTCCATTGCTGTTACAATAACACTTATTGGACACTCAATGGTAGGAACCATGTTCATCTCATGAACAATAAATATTCAGAAAGCCACTTTGGTAGCATCGTTGGTAGCGATATATTCAGCCTTTATTGTCTAGTATGCCATGGTATCTAGCTTGAAACTCTTCCAACATACCGTCCTTCCACCGAGGGTAAAGACAATGTATGTGACTGATTTTCAGTCGAACTTATCACTCTGGAAGCTGGAACAAAGAACTTTCTTTTAATGCTTCTCAAGTACTTAAGAATGTCCTCCACAGCTGTCCAGTGATTCTCCCAAGATCCGATTAATTCCTGATCACTACACCTAATGAGTCATCTACATCTGGTTTGGTACATAACATTTCATACATGATAGAGCCTACTGCCGGAGCATAGGGTATCTCTTGTACGCGAGCTCTCTCCAAATCTGTCTTGGAAGACATCTTTTTGGAGAGAGTGATTCCTGAGTAAGTGGGCAAACCACCACGCTTAGAATCCTCCATACTAAACCCCTTTAGTATGGTGTTAATGTACCTGGATTTAGGACACTCCCAATATCCACTTAGATCTATCATCATAGATCATAATCTACAAGATGTAGTAGGTATCATGCAGATCTTCCATGGAGAATCCTCGTGATAAGAGGAGCTTCACCGAGTGTTGCATAGGAAACCATTTCCTATCAAGAGTATGTAATCTATGTACAATACGTAGAGGACAACCTCAATCTCTATAACCTTCTTGTATATACAAGGATCATTTACCTTTTTGATGAAGTCAAACTCTTTGACTGCCATATCAAAACAGATGTGCCAATTCCGCGATGCGCGCATTGATCCTGATGGACTTAAGCATAGCTTTGAAAGTCTCAACTTTTTCATCGACACCAAGAATCTTCTCAAGATCCACTTGCTCCCGATGGGTTTTACCTCTTTAGGTGCAACATGCAAAGCCATACTTTGTTGGTGTATATGGATTCCATTTTTGATCGCATAGCATCCGGCCTTTTCACAGAGTCCCCACTCGTGATGGCCTGCCTGAACCTAGTTGAGCCATCATCTACCATGATGCAATCCTCGCTCCCACTGTCACCGAGAAGACCGTAGTATCTCTCAAGTGGATGAGGAACCCTACCAGATTCGCGGAGAGGCTGAGGTTCGTTGGAGACTATTGAATCATTTGGTTCCACTAAATCATCAGCTATTAGTTTGTCAAGCAGGAACGGCTTCTAGTTCTACCTCATGACCACTAATTTCTTCATAAGAAATTCCTTTTCTAAAAAGGTGGTATGCTGGGAAACAAAACACCTTTTGCTCCTCAGTTAGGTAGAAGATATACCCTCGCAAATGATTTGGATATCCAACAAACTTATACAGTACTGACCTTGCCTCGAGCTTGTCCGGATTTTGCTTTTCCACATAGGCTGGACAACTCCATATCTTAACTCGTTTAAGACATGGTCTCTTCCCATTCCATATCTTATATGTAATGGTAGGCATTGATTTGGATGGAATCCTATTCAATAGGTATGCAGCTTCTCATGTGCATAACCCCAAAACGGAAACATGTAACTCAGCAGTACTCATCATAGAGCGCACCATATCTTATAGGGTGCGATACCTCCGCCCCGATACACCATTGTGCTGTGGTGTATTCGAAGGAGTAAGCTGAGAGAGAATCACATTCTCCTTTTAGAAAGTCCAGGAACTCCATGCGCAAGTATTCGCCTCCTCGATCACATCGAAGGACTTAATACTTCTACCCGTCGGGTTCTTAACTTCAAGCTTATGTAGGGTTATGGCAGCGCCCCGGCCATTAAAACGTGGCCAAATGCGGAACAAAAATTTACTAAACTGGCGCTACCATTACCCGATGCCCGTATCTACCTTAAACCCTAAACTAGCAAGCATGTAAAAAGGTTAGAATAGTTATACCGAGTTGATCCGTGTCCTTCGGTCTTCATTCCAAGCTCCTAGTGGTCGTCTGGATCGAGTTTGGTTGCCGGTCTTCCTCCATCTGCGATGATCCACCTGAGGAAAACGGCGCAAGCTTCAGCCTCGCGAAACGAGGCAACCGACGCTCCAAGGTTGCTGGCAATGGAGAGTGGAGGTGTAGGATTATCTCACTAATGTTTTTATCTCATCAAAATGCTCCAAGAGCAACCATAGTAAGATGAAGAGGAGGTGAAGAAACCATGGCATGAGCAACAAAAGAAAGAGGCTAAGTGTTTTGTGAGTGAGAGCGAGAGAGTGATGAAGCAAGCAAAATAAGCAAGGCCAAGCCAAGAAGTGGCTGCCCTCTCTCGCTCACATGCACAAAATACACACACACAAATATCTTTTCCCATTTTCCAAATAAACAAAGCCAAGCCCATATCTCTCTACATGCCTCAAGCCATGTCCATGGCACCTCACCCCTTCTACCTCATTTCCCTAAATGATTTTCTAAAAAGGAAAATCAAATAATGAGGTGTCACATCTTCTAGAAACAATTCTGTATAAATACGGAATGCAACCCGGTATACGTATCGAAATATATATACGCATATTCGTACAAAAATACGAATAGCCAAGAGAGAAAATGAATAGTGAACAATAATACTAGAATATAAATACATATATAAATTATTAAATCAAAACCTGATTTAACAATCCGGCTTAATCCTAAGCTGCTAGTATTATCAACCATTCGATTAAAGTCTGTGCAGTCTGTACACATATTTAATCGGACACATGTATGTACCAACATACGTCATCTACACCATATCGCCTGAACCATGAAAACCCTCTGTGTAGGACTCTAAAGACTGGTCAATACGCTGGCAGTGGGTTTAACCACAAGGACGTCAGCGGCACTAGCTGTGCGTAATGGCTACCCAGGTATTGAGCGAAAGGGAGGCCGACGAGCAAACTCATCCTGAACCCCTACTGAGCCTGACAGTGACAATATCCGTACAGTCCGGTCTATTCGTCTAAGAGTATCGCATATCGAGTCCAGGGGGTGGATAAAGTCAGACCCCTAATAACACGATAATTCGTGTCGGTATGTAACCCATCACCACCCGAGAAACTATTGATCATGGATCGGTAATTCTCGTATACTCCGGCCGAGGATTTCTGGTGATGGCTACCCGTGCACAGCGCGACATCAACCCCCAATACCGGGAGAGACGAATCCCTGACGATTCGCTCACTGCCTCCACATGTCTCGGGACTGTACCCAACTAAAACTTGTTTGCACGACTCCTTTGAGCCATGGTAGGGTAGTAATCAAAGCATAGTGGGAACTCACACTAGACAAATGACGATCTCAGGTCGACAGACTAACATGTATACATGTCACCTAGGAACTGCTATCTGACAATAGGTATAATACCAACTAGCATGTTCCCGGCGAGTCCATCCAGTGTACTCATAACCCAATGAGCACCTGTATACTATCTTAGGTGAACAACTGACACCAATGGCTTGTGAGACCGCCCACCGCCCCTCGTCAGGGTCTAGATAATTATATACTAGTCTACACTGGAGTACCGATGCCTAGTCTCGATACTCCCACGACTAGGGACATTTAAGGATGTGCTTATAGACCCCCAACTCCCATGTATATGATCGCCATCATAATGCTGGTAGTCAAGTAAGAATCCTATGGGCTCTATCAACACGTACATGATGATAAAGACAAACCAGATAGCATACTATCATCTTGAGTAAGACTGTTCTATCGGTATAGGTCCTCCCTCAATCATCATAATCACCTGCCTGCGACTACGATAATTGCCTTGAGGGCACTATAGCCAACAATCTCCCATTTGCACTTAAGGCCAATTATTGCGATGTCGCATACTCACAGCCCTTGTGATACCGAACACCCAACTTCTCTACTAATCAGTCTCACAAAACCTATTTGTGAAACTAATGTGTTCGAGAAACAACCTCAATGAGTGGATCCGCTCCAATGTTTCTTTCTATATCTCTCTACATCTCAACTTCGCGGAGAAAGTTATCTCCCGAAATGAGCGATACCTGTCTTGGAATTTGTCTGGATATCTGATGAGACCCAGTTCACAAATGAACTCCAAATCCAGAAAATTTCCTAGACTGCATCATCCACTGAATTTAATCAGTATCATGCGCCATGCCTTTCCTCAGTATCCGCTTGGACCACCTGTCCAACATACTGTCCTTCAAAAGAGGGAAAAACTATAACTCTGATAGTCACTCTGTCATTCAGGTCACCTTGGAAGCCTGAAATGATAATAGTTTCCAGAAGGAGGCTGCCGTTACCATATCCCCAGAACATCTACTTATGTTCAAAACTGCTTCCCAACGTTTCTCCAGGATTGGATTAATATATGTTTATTGCAGCTAGTGCAAAAACAACAGCCGGTGTGGTACTTGACATTTCATGATTAACTCAATTGCCTAAGCAAGTGATATGCTAATCATGCAGATCCCTCTCCCCTTTAGTCTGTAAGACACCTTTAGAGAGGGTGACTCCATCACCTGTAGATACACCACCATACCACGATTCTTCCATTCTAAAACACTTTAGAATAGTGTCAAGTACCCAAATTGGGACACTTCCCAAATCTAGATCTAAAACCATAGATCTAGTAACCAGAAACCTAGATATTATATCCATGTCCTATGTGGAGAAACTACAGTGTGACAACCACAGTATAACCGATCGTAGTATAGAAATTTCACTTCTTATAAAGTGCATGTCATCCCAAATACCATGACATCACACCTTACTACTTTCTTACCAGGTCCATCTCCTATTCTGATGAAGTCAAAGCCTATGACTGTCACATCAAAAATAGATGATCTATATCCGCTATACCTTCTTTAGCCTACGAATAGACATAAGATACTTGCCCTCTATTCTTCCGCTTCTCCCACTGACTACAACAACCATCTGGCAGAGTCATATACACATGCACTTCCAAAGCTAGTTTAGAACGACGCTATACTCATCCTCCTGCCGGGTCTTATAGTCTAGAACAACAACAATGGAAAGTCTGGGTAAACAAGAACCTTCCTGTCACCGTCTCTGAGAAGACCGAAGTACCTCTCGTGTGCCTGAGGTTACCCACCAAATCTGCGGAGTGGTTAATGGAATGTTGAATCCAATTGAATCTTTAGGTTCTATTAAATTTTCAGTAATCGTTTGCGGTTCTGGAATCACTTCCAGTTCTATCATACTCCCAGTTCTGTTTTCTAAAAAAATTCATTTTACTAAAACTGTGGCGAGTCAAGAACAATATAACTATTGATCTTCCTGATGGTAGAAAGTTAACCCTCGTCAAAGCCCGGGATAACCCACAAATGGCCATTACTGAAACGTGCCTTAAGTTTGTCCAGATTCTGGTTTTAATCATCAGCCGGACAACTCCCTATATTTTAACATCGTTAAGATACAAATTGATTCTGTATACCATATAGAAACAAACGCACTAATTTTATTGGAACCAGATTCAAAATCATGCAGCTGTCTCCAGTGCATATCAACCAAATGGAATGAGGCCAATCAGCATCACTCAACTAGAAGTGCATCCGTATATGAGTAACCCGAAAGAGAAGGAAGTTCTCAAAACCATTACTATCAACGGAATACCAAACACAAGTATCTACATCTTCGACTACTTCAAAGAATTCTGATACTTCTAACAAATGGTTCTCTACTTTATTCTTATACCTATAACTTCTCAATATCTGGACCTTACATTTCAACGAAATACTTGTCCAGAACTGGAGAAGTCATAAGTAAACAGAATATTGTACGAGTACCAACCCCTTTGTCCTAATGGACACTGGACAACATGCAATACTTTGTATAAGTCCACTGAGTTTAACGACTCTAACCCTGTGCGTCGTAGGTTGAAAACTGTACTATGGTTAAGAAGAATTACACCGCTGTTGAATGCTCCTTACCTAACCATCAACTGATATAGGTAAATGTTACATACATAATTTCAAAAATTTATATCTCACTTTATAAAATAAACGTACAGATATATCAGTTTGAAATTGGTGCATAACAATGGATATTCAAAACTAAACATTTGCCGTCAGGCAAAACCCAGGTGATTTCCTTAAATATCACCAATTACAAAGAATTCCGATATAATGAGGATATAATCACCTAATTCCCAATATATCACTCCCACTCACCATCTGTGACACTATACAGATGTGAGAAACTGATCTGGTAAATACATACCCGGAGTTAGAATCTAATCGGGAAATCAGTTTTCAATTAACAACGTACAGTGAAACCGAAACATGAAAATGTTTCAAAGGGGTTAACTGGTATTCCTAGTAATGCCTCTTCCACTATTTTGATTCATGACTGTAACTGTATACTTCCATGCCCTCACTCCAATATCTTTATTATACCTTTACTTATTACCTTTTGTACACCTTCTTTAGGCTAATTGGTTTTCTTCCTTCCCTACCCTTCGGCACCAGCCTAAGGTTTGGAAGAAGACTATCCAATAAGCGTAATAGGTGTACACTCCTTATGCCAGGAGCCCTCGCAACTTGAGAGAAGGTAATGGGAAAAGACATCTGAATAATCCTATTCTATTTCTCCTGAACCGAAAACCATCCTCGAATCTGGAACGAATTCCTTCGAGTTCGTATGTAACTATACGATGGCATATCCAATAGGAGTGGATATCCGTAGTGATACAGAGTGTTTTGGAGAAATCCAAAGTGGATGTAGGAGTGGCAGGGTTATACACGGTTTTTGTCGTGAATGATAGCAGTCACAATTTCCTTTGCCCTTATTATAATCTCTTTATTATGTCTTTACTTATTATCTTCTGTACACCACACTTAGGCTTATTGCTTTTCTTCCTTCCCCATCTTTCAGCACCTGCCTATGGTCTGGAGGAAGACTGTCCAATAAGCTCAATAGGTGTACCCTCTCCTAATCCTAGGAGCTCTCACAACCTGAGAGAAGGTATAGGGAAAAGACAACCGAATAATCTTATTCAATCTCTCCAGAACCAGAATCCATCCTCGAACAAGTTCCTTCGAGTTCGTATGTCACTATACGATGGATATATCCAATAGGAGTGGATGTTCGTAGTGATACGGGGTGTTCTAGAGAAATGCAAAGGTGATATAGAAGAGGCAATGATATTTTGCGACTCCGTGATATTCCAAAATCCAAAGTGTTTTAAGAAGGTTCGGTTAACTGGGTTCATGAGTTTTAGTTCAGGGCGGGTCATGGTCGCTGCCAGAGAGAGAGAGAGAGAGAAGAAACGCTCAGCGTGCACTCTAACCTAGATCAGAATGGTTAATTACTTTATCTAATCAGGATGGCTCCCACTGTTTCCTCGAATTCTCCTCTAAACCCAAAAGGAGAATTAGTCGGGATCATCTAAAATCACCCAAGGAGTAATCATACTCATCAGTGAGAATCGGGATCCAACTCTCATCGCATGATAACTTGATGGAAGCCACTCAAGTTATAACACTCCAGAAGGTATGCGCATACCTGGCAAGTTTCCTGTATATTTGAAACTCCCGATATGATTTTTATCCCATGCTCTTATGACCTTGACATAGGCCAACAAATCATAAGTCACATGTCAAGTTCTACCCGTCATTGTCCAGGTTAATTTAAACTCACCCGTACATACCCTTGACGTAGGCCAACAAAGTAGTATGACTGTCCCAAACCAACGCATCTATATATGCAACAGAAAAGTAACAAATAGCTACTATACACTATGCCTTGACGTAGGACAACAAACATAGCATAAATACTAAGTGCTACCCGTCTGAAATGACGGAGGGTTACGAATGGTTTTTGGCGAAAAACCTTTAACGTAATGAACTTGATATCGTTGAAGGAACCTGATAGCTTTTATAAATATATAGTTGCGAAAACCTTTACTACAGAGGTCACTCCCGGTGAAGGGATCTCGACTCTTTCCTCATCGAATGAGGTGCAGGATATTCCAAATTGAATACCACGATGCAAAACAAAAATAATCGACTATAGTAAAATTATTACGTTGACGCAAACTTTTACTCAAGGGGTCACTCCCGATGAAGGGATCTCGGCCCTTGCCTCGTCGAATGAGGTGCTGGATATTCATAATCGAATACCACTGTGCAAAGAAAAAGAGAACGTCTGTAATGTCAGTTTATAAAATTGGTTCCAACAACATCAAATAGGTTTGTTTTCCTTGCATTGATCAGAATCAACGTAGTCCCATCAATTAATCACACCAGAAAAGAACGAAAATATAATGTTTGTATATGCCATCCGCATTCGCCACTGGGTCCCGTCATCACCCGTTAGGTTACTTAACTAACGACAGAGCGGGGACTGGACTAGCCCGGGTGCAAAACATATACAACATCTACTAGTATATATATAAATATATATAACATTCGTCCCAGGCATGATATAAAGCAACATCAGAAACATCACAGAAGCAACACAGAATGGTGGATAAACTTGGAGCCCCGAGTTTCACTTGAGCCGCAAATGAGACCCGACGTTCCCTGTCGTGTGGATAGCCTGTGCAATGAAACCTAGACCCCTACGAGCACAACAAGTTACCCGCCAAAACCAGAAGCGAGGCAACCCCCTTCAACAACGTGAATGGGCCACCCAGCACTTCACGGAATCCGGTAACTTAAGCACCCCTCTGTGGGTCAACCTATACCCCCTTACGAGTGCGGCGAATAGGCCGCCAATTCTAGAGTAAGGTCCCCTCCGTTTCAGCGCCATGAGATGCGGACCCGTTGCCCTCTAGAACCCCGCTATTCGTGCACTCCACCGCGGGGTAATCCTAGTACAGAAAAGAAAATAATATACAAGGGTGACATCGACCTCAACCCAGTCGTGCCCCAAACAAATAATATACAAATGGGTAGTGACGGCAATCCGCATGTCGGATGCTCGCCCCGCAATATCAAATGTACAAATGAAACTGAAAAGCACTAACATTGCACCAAAGCTATCCACCACGACGATCCAGCCAACATCACAGCACAACACAGAACATCTACGTGAATGTCACGTTCGCAAACCCGTCTAAAAGAACTATAGCAATTAGACAAGTTGTATTGATCAAATGACATTCACGGTCGCAGATAGTAATGTAAGTACTGTAAACTTTAAACAATGTTAGAAAATATCGAGTTCGAAATAACCCCGAATAGCCCCAAACAAGTAGATAAAACCATATCCAAACTGGGCTAAACAAACAATACCACTGAACCAACATTCCAGAGACTAAACCACACTGCAAATTTCAAACCTAGAAGCTAAAAAGTGACCGACCTCCTCGGATTTTTGCCCAATGTGGCTGGTCCAAATTTTGAATTAGGGGCTCGTGTTTGCAGTGTGTTCTAGTAGTCACATGAGTAGTCTTCTGCAGTAGTTTAAATAATTTTTGAAGACACTTAAAAATCGACAGAGAATGGAATCAGCAGTGCACAGTTTTGGGATGGTTTCGATTTCAATACTTTAACATTGTCTAAACAAGCTAGATTAGGGTTTAAAGGTTGGCTCTGATACCATGTAGGGTTATGGTAGCGCCCCGGCTATCAAAACGTGGCTAAATGCGGAACAAAAATTTACTAAACTGGCGCTACCATTACCCGATGCTCGGATCTGCCTTAAATCCTAAACTAGTAAGCATGTAAAAAGGTTAGAATGGTTATACCGAGTTGATCCGTATCCTTTGGTCTTCATTCCAAGCTCCTAGTGGTCGTCTGGATCGAGTTTGGTTGTCGGTCTTCCTCCATCTACGATGATCCACCTGAGGGAAACGACGCAAGCTTCAGCCTCGCGAAACGAGACAACCGACGCTCCAAGGTTGTTAGCAATGGAAAGTGGAGGTGTAGGATTATCTCACTACTGTTTTTCTTTCTTCAAAATGCTCCAAGAGCAACCATAGTAAGATGAAGAGGAGGTGAAGAAACCATGGCATGAGCAACCAAAGAAAGAGGCTAAGTGTTTTGTGAGTGAGAGTGAGAGAGTGATGAAGCAAACAAAATGAGCAAGGCCAAGCCAAGAAGTGGCTGCCCTCTATCTCACATGCAAAAAATACACACACAAAAAATCTTTTCCCATTTTTCAAATAAACAAAGACAAGCCTATATCTCTCTACATGCCTCAAGCCATGTCCATGCCACCTCACTCCCTCCACCTTATTTCCCTAAATTATTTTCTAAAAAGGAAAATCAAATAATGAGGTGTCACATCTTCTAGAAACAATTCCGTATAAATACGGAATGAAACCCGGTATACGTATCGAAATACATATACACGTATTCGTACAAAAATACGAATAGCAAAGAGAGAAAATGAATAGTGAACAATAATACTAGAATATAAATACATATATAATTATTAAATCAAAACCTGATTTAACAATCCGGCTTAATCCTAAGCCGCTAGTATTATCAACCGTCCGATTAAAGTCTGTACAGCATGTACACATATTTAATCGGACACCTATATGTACCAACATACGTCATCTACACCATATCGACTGAACCGTGAAAACCCTCTGTGTGGGACTCTAAGACTCGTCAATACGCTGGCAGTGGGTTTAACCACAAGCACGTCAACGGCACTAGCTGTGCGTAACGGCTACCCAGGTATTGAGCGAAAGGGAGGCCGACGAGCAAACTCATCCTGAACCCCTACTGAGCCTGACATTGACAATATCCGTACAGTCCGGTCTGTTCGTCTAAGAGTATCGCATATTGAGTCTTGGGGGTGGATAAAGTCAGACCCCTAATAACGCGATAATTCGTGTCGGTATGTAATCCATCACCTCCCGAGAAACTATCGATCTTGGATCGGTAATTCTCGTATACCCCGGTCGAGGATTTCTGGTGATGGCCACCCGTGCACAGCACGACATCAACCCCCAATACCGGGAGAGACGAATCCCTGACGATTCGCTCACTGCCTCCATGTGGCTCGGGACTGTACCCAACTAAAACCTATTTGCACGACTCCTTTTAGCCATGGTAGGGTAGTAATCAAAGCACTGTGGGAACTCACACGAGACAAATGACGATCTCAGGTCGATAGACTAACCTGTATACATGTCACCTGGGAACTGCTATCTGACAATAGGTATAATACCAACTAGCATGTTCCCGGCGAGTCCATCCAGTGTATTCATAACCCAATGAGCACCTACATACTATCTTAGGTGAACAACTGACACCAATGGCTTGTGAGACCGGCCACCGCCCCTCGTCAGGGTCTAGATAAGTATACACTAGTCTACAATAGAGTACCGATGCCCAGTCTCGATACTCCCACGACTAGGGACATTTAAGGATGTGCTTATAGACCCCCAGCTCCTACGTATATGATCGCCATCATAATGCTGGTAGTCAAGCAAGAATCCTATGGGCTCTATCAACACGTACATGATGATAAAGACAAACCAGATAGCATACTATCATCTTGAGTAAGACTGTTCAATCGGTATAGGTCCTCCCTCAATCATCATAATCACCTGCCTGCGACTATGATAATTTCCTTGAGGGCACTATAGCCAACAGCTTATATTCCTTGAATTTCTCAGAAGTTTCAGATTTGTGTTTCAACAGGAACATATGTCTGAATCTTGAGAGATGATCAGTGAATATAATGAAGTACGAAGAACCAACCTTGGCATTTATAGACATTGGACCGTATACATCATCATGTATCCATCCCAAGAGTTCAGTAACTCTTTCTCTGTTTCCAGTAAACGGAGTATAGGTCATTTTACTTTTGAGACAAGACTGGCAAGTATCATAAGATGAAAATTCGAACAGATTCTCATATTCATCCTTATGTAACTTAGCTGGTCATGTCGCATTGAAATGACCTAGTCCAAAATGCCATAAGAAGGATTTGTTCATTTCTGAACTAATACTCTTGTGTGTGTTCTAGATACTTTGAACTGTGGTTTGATTTAGAACGTATATGCTATTATATAACGTGCGTGATCGAATCAACTCTTGATTCAGGAAAATATTCATAACATTGTCCTCCAATACAGAATTATATCCTTCTTTAACTTAATAAAGAAACTGATGTAATGTTGTATATCAGCTTCGGTATCTAATAACTTTTGTTCAGAATCAATATATTAATACAATGTGGTATTTGCCAACTAATTTGGCTGCAACACTTGCACCATTCTCTACACTTAGAGACATATCACCCATTCCCAGTTCTCTACCTATCTGTAGCCCATGTAACATATTACATATGCGGGATCCTGATCCGGTATCACATACCCAGGACGTAGAGGATACTGAGAAACAGTTCTCGGTAATGAACACACCCGAAGAAGATGCATCAACATGCACTTTCTTCGATTGGGTGGCATGGGAATCCGGATATTCCCCTATTTCCTGCTCGGACTTATATCATTTATAAGATAGAGCGGAACCAACGTTCCCTAGCACAGTATAATAAGCAGGTTCGGTCAATGCATCCATATTATTATCTTGATTAAGGCGTGACATGGTCACTGCCAGGAGAGAGAGAGAGAAGAAAACACTCTGCGTGCACTCTTGCATCAGATTGGTTATTAGTTTATCTAATCAGGATGGCTCCCACTGTTTTTATCAAATTTTCCTTCAAACCTTAAAAGGTAAAACTAGCCGGGATTAATTACACCCTATAAGTTCGCCAATCTTTCGACCAGGCCAGTGTCGGTATTTTGAGGGAGGTTCCCCGTGCTTTGACACAGACCTAATTAAAATAAACCTCGTTTTCCCAGGGGCGTAACCCCGTTAACACCTTTCTAGACACCTACTTGATCGGCTAATTGTAATGTGTAAAAATCTCCCAGGAGTAACTCTTACTCGCAGTGGATATCGGGATCCAACTATCTCATAGAAGGTATGCAATCTTATTGCAAATTTCAACATTTGAAATTCCCGGTAATACTTTTGCCCCTAGCGTCCTATGACCTTGACGCAGGCCAACAAACCATAGTCCGCTAGTCAAGTTCAACCCGTACATTTCTTGATTGAATTAAACCTACCCGCACGACCCTTGACGCAGGCCAACAAAGTCGCACGACTACTCTAATCCAATCACATCTTATGTTGCAAATAAGCACTAGTTAGCTACCGCACACTACGCCTTGACGCAGGCCAACAAACGTAGCACGAATACTAAGTAGTACTTATCTGAAATGACGGAGGGCTACGACAGGTTGTTTAAGAAAACCTTTTGCGTAATGAACTTGATGTCGTTATAGAATCGAGTGATTTTGAAGGAGTGCTTTTGAGGCTTTTTACTAGTTTTGCTAAAGAGGTCACTCCCGGTGAAGGGATCTTGGCTCTTTCCTTATCGAATAAGGTGCATGATATTTCACAAATACCGCTATGCAAAGCAAAAACTATAAAATCTATCAAAAGACAAACCGAGTGGGTTGTAGCATCTGCTAGTTTCGCTAAAGTTGTCACTCCCGGTGAAGGGATCTCGGCTCTTTCCTTATCGAATAAGGTGCTGGATATTCTACAAGGAATACCGCTATGCAAAGCAAGAACTAGAACTACCGATTTTTTTAAAATAAGTTTCTACAACATCTTTAGGTTTCTTTTATTTCATTAATCTCATTAATGAATTCCAATCAAATTATGCTTCCCAAGTATCACAGAAGAAACGAAAGCATCAATATTAATTATATAGCATATATATAATATATAAGCATTCGTCTCAGAATATATAAAGTGATCACATCACAAAATATCAGCAGCAGAAGAACACATATGAAATATTGGATATACTAGGAATTCCGTGTTTTATTTAAGCCAATAAAAAACGCGGATTCCATGGTCACGATGAATAGCCAAACCCACATCCCTAGACTCCTATGAGAGCGACAAGCAACCCTACCAATTCTAGACTTAGGAGACCCGGTCTCGACTCCTCGAGATGGTCTCCCACTGGACCCTAGAACCCGGTTACTTGTGCTATCCTCCGTGGGTCTATCCTAATGCAGAAAAGTAAATAATATACATCAATGGTGACATCATCCTCAACCCGAAAGTGCCCCAATAAAAGAATATTACATACAAGTTTTTACATGAATGAAAATAAAAAACTCTCATCTCACATAAAAAAAACCCGGCTATTCAAAAAACGACGATCCAATATAACATATCACAGCAACACATAACATCACATGTCATCAACGTAATTAAATATGCGTATCCCAATTGTCGTTGACGTATAGCAACGAAACCAGCGATACACCACATATTACACTTACGGTCGCAGAAAAGAAAGTGAAAAACTACAACAATTGGAATCCACAACCACCTTAGATATCATAAACCCAATGTATCACATACTTTGGATTTCATGTCTAACCAAATGAATTCCTTAGACATCGCATGCCTAACAATTATAAACCCCGCATTTTAGTCTCGACATTGAAATCACTTTTCAATGACCTGTCGGGTAATTCAACAAGATTCCCGATAACCTGATCGAATGCTCGTCGGAAACTTTAGTAGACGGCCGCACCCCCGTTGCCGTTGACGTAGTGCACTAAGGAGGAACACCGCGGCCGCGAGCACCCGAACGGATGCTTTTGGCGACGGGGTTCTCCTAAAGTCACTTGGTCGGGGCTATGGGGCGTGGCTATTTAGTAAGGTTACCCGGCGAGTATCCGCGTACACTACGTAATTGCGACGGACTTTTGATCCATATCAAAATTCCGTGGCAACCGATCAAATGAGACTAAACTGCTAGATTTATAAAATTCAAACTAGTTATCTCATAACTAATTATGTGGATTCCAAATATTGTATCACAATCACAGATAACTAGACGATGTTAAACTTTTCGATCGAATAAAAAAACACCCAAAATTTCCCAAAGAGCTCAACACTTGAGCGGAGTTCAAAAAGTACCCAGAACATGCCACAACACCTATGAACCATCCGTAGAAGGGCCGACCCATGCCTCACTCATGTCTCCACGGAACTGCCGCAAACCTTAGGGTATGACCGCTGTTCCATGATCCAAAAAGTGGAATTTGTGTATCGTTCTTCTAGAGGGTCCACAGAATCGCTTGCATGATTTTCTGAAGATTTTAAACACGGAAAAAATCCAACTCTTGGAAAATTTCCAGCGAGGTAAAATATGGGTTATTGATATCTGTTCGAACTTTTTAACGTCATCTAAATAACCCGAATACATGTTAGAATTACGACTACAAAACATTCCGAGTTACCTTTGCAGAAAGTTAACATCACATGCAAATTTAGCAAAAACAAGCAACACCTGAAACACCAAAACCCAGAGACTGGAACACCATGAAAATTTGAAGCCCAAAATCCACAAATGACCCGTTGAGCTCAGATTTTAGGGCTATGTGGCCGGCGACTTTGAGTCCAAATTGCTTCAAATTTTCACAGTGTTCATGTTATATCTCATACAACATTCTGCAGTTGCTAAAAAAAATTTTAGAGGCCATTTAAAATCCGACAAAAGATAGGATTTCATATTGGGTGTTTCGGAGTTGTTTCGGTTTCGTGATTCTAACAAACATCATTTAAATCTCTAGCAGGGCTCTGATACTACTGTATGGTTATTAGTCGCGACAACAAGGTTTCGGGAGGCATCATCCATGCCATTTTCAAATTTTTGCCGTTCTAAAGAACCCTAACCCTAGAATCTTAACTAGAGATTTAAACAATACAACATGCAAACAACTTTACATACAAAGTGAATGAGGAATACAACCTTTGTAGACCGGTCCTTCACTTCTAAAGCTCCGTGTAGTAGTTCTTTCGCTCCAAGTAGTGAACACCCGAACTCTAGTAAGGGTTCACATGAAGAAATGAACAAGCTTGCTCAATGTCTTCGAGACCGAAGATGATCTACGTCGAGGAGACTCAAGCTCATGCTATCTCTTCACTAATGGTAGATTAGTGAAGCAAACACCCTAAACTAAATGGCTAATATAGCAGAGGATGATGAAGTAGGAAATGGGCTCTCTTTAGATTTCTTTTTCTCACAATATTTCATCACTTAGAAAAAAGCTAGCAAGCTTTTTCTCATGAGGAAGAAGATGAAGTGAAGATGAGAGAATGAACTCATGAGGTGAGAATAGCAACCATGGGTGAGTTAGTGTCATACACTAACTCAAGTAAAGAGTTAACCATAGGTAAGGATAATGGTTAGGTTAATAAATATCTTTAGCAAAACAAAAATAGTGGACTTAGTTAATGGTTATCCACAAGCTTTCTCAAAGCTTCTAGCCATTTTTAATTCCACCAATTTTGAATTACTTTGATAAATAAAAACCCTAGGATTATCCTAACTATTGTGTAAGTCTCATACACCCATGAAGCATGTGGCATCAAGCATGACACAATAAAATGTACATTATTATATATCACATATATACTATATGCACACAAGTGAGAAAAAGAAATGTTTAGTGAACAAATAATAGTTAATGTAAGTTAATATATCCAATATATAATTATACATTAAATTATCAAATCAACACTTGATTTAATAATCCAGCTATATCACATACAACCGACTAATATCATATGAATCAACTTATGGAATCAACACTTGATCCGATAACCCGGCTATATCACATATAACCGACCGATATCACATATCGTGAGAATATAATGCGGTATCACATACGCGCATTAATCTCGGTCCCGCACATATCACATATGTGCTCCTACTTCGTTTCACATGAACTAGGAAACCTCTATGTAGGACTCTAAAGACTCGTTAATACGCCGGCAGTAGGTGATGATCATATCAAACACCCATAAGCCGCAAGCGGTCTGCCAAACGTAACGACCACCCGGGTATTGTGCGATCAGAAGATCAACAATCAAGCCTGCTCATACTCCTGCGAATCCAATCAGTAAAACTACCGTACAGTCCGGTCTCTTCGTCAGATATGTCGCATATCACGGCCTGGGGGTGGTATAACGTCAGACCCCAATAACCTGATAAGTCATGCCGATGCAAGGTCCATAACGGTTTGAGAAACTACTGATAACACTTACCAGTATATCTCAGCAACCCTGGCCAGAGATTTCCTGTTATGGCCAATCGAGCATAGCGCAACATCAACTCCCAATACCGGGAGAGACGAATCCCCTCCTATCGCTCATTGCCTCCATGTGACTCGGGACTGTACCCAAAAACCACCTTTTTGCACGATCTCTTGACCGTGGTATGGTGGAAATCAAAGTACAGTAGGAATCACACAAGACTCTATGGCAATCTCGGGTCGACAGACTAACCTGTACCAGTGTCACCAGAGAACTGCTATCTGACGATAGGTATAATACCATCTAGGAGTTCTCGGCGAGTCCGTTCAGTGTACCCAGTCTCCACTGAGCACCTGTATACCTTCTCTGATGTCAAACACCAAGGGATATGGGATCATCCATCGCCCATCATATGGGTCGAAAAGTGTATACACTAGTCTACTCTGGAATATCGATACCCTGTCTCGATACTCCCACGACTAGGAACATACGAAGGATGTACTTTCCGACTACCTCTGCCCCACTAGTATGATCCACATCATAATCCTGGTAGTCAAGTACTCATCCTAAGGTTTTTATCAACATGTAATAGAGAGACAATAAGTGTATATGTTAAGATAAAAAGCAACCAAATAGCATACTATCATGTCGAGCAAGAAAGTCTTCCCTATATATGTCCAAGCATCCACTACAATATGTATCTCATATACAGTAATGTCCTCTAGGGTATACATATAACTAACAATACATACCTCCGGCGACAGCAGCACGAGCCCGGGCCCGGGCAGCAGCATGAGCGGGACGATAGTTCCTCCGGTGAGGAATAGCCGGTGATCCGGACGTGGACGTGTCCCCTCCAACTAGAAAATAAATATTAACGATAAAATTACATGAAGTTCATGTTTATTCTTTGAGGATATGTAAAATGAATAAATATTTTATATTTATTCGTACTAACCTGCAGACTGAGCGGAAGGTACAGAAGTGGCGGGAGTGGCCTCTGCGCCAGATGTGGACGCACCATCTATAATTATACAATTAAAAATAGATTATATAAGTAATTGCAAAAAGAATGTGTATATCAATAATATAACATTTTAAATCAATATGCATAAAATATAGGATATATAAACATACCTGCAGGTGCGGTGGTGGCCTATGCCCGAGACGTGGAGGCACCACCTACAACTAGACAATCAAAAAATGATTATCTAAGTAAGAGCAAAAAGAATGTGTGTATATTTATGATATAACATTCTAAATCAATATGCACGCACTATAGGATATATAAACATACCTGCAGGTGCGGTGGTGGCCCCTGCCTCTGATATGGACGCACCACCAATAGCTAGACAATTAAACATTGACTATATAAGTAATTTTGAAATAAATATGCGTGTATATCTATAATATTACATTAAAAATGAATATACGTGTAATATACCTGGAGGTGTGGCAAAGTCCACACGGAAGAAGTCATCCGAAGGGAATACCGATCGAGGTGCAAGATCAGCCCTATGAAGCTCCCTACGCAGCTCTCTGGGCGGCAGAACCACTCTGCATCTGCCTCTGCCGCGGCTGGTGCTCCTGTCGCCCCTCGCCGCTCTGGTCGTCGTCATCAAACCTGTTAGTTATATGTATACCCTAGAGGACATTACTGTACATGTGATGTATATTGTAGTGGATGTTTGGACATATATAGGGAGGACTTTCTTGTTCGACATGATAGTATGCTATCTGGTTGCACTTTATCTTAGCATGTACACTTATTGTCTCTCTATTACATGTTGATAAAGCCCTTGGGATGAGTACTTGACTACCAGGATTATGATGCAGATCATACTAGTGGGGCAGAGGTAGTCGGTAAGTACATCCTTCAAATGTTCCTAATCGTGGGAGTATCGAGACGGGGCATCGATATTCCAGATTAGACTAGCGTATGCGCTTCTTGACCCATATGATGGGCGATGGATGATCCCACATCCATTGTTGTTTGATATCAGAGAAGGTATACGGGTGCTCAGTGGAGACTGGGTACACTGGACAGACTCGCCGAGAACTCCTAGATGGTATTATACCTATCGTCAGATAGCAGTTCTCTGGTGACACTGGTAGAGGTTATTCTGTCGACCCGAGATCGTCATAGAGTCTTGTGTGATTTCCACTGTTCTTTGATTTCCACCTTACCGCGTTCAAGAAATCGTGCAAAACGGTGGTTTTTGGGTACAGTCCCGAGTCATATGGAGGCAATGAGCGATAGGAGGGGATTTCGTCTCTCCCGGTATTGGGGGTTGATGTTGCGCTATGCTTGATTGGCCATAACAGGAAATCCCTGGCCAGGGTTGCTGAGATCTACTGGTATGTGTTATCAGTAGTTTCTCGAACCGTTATGGGCCTCACATCGGCATGACTTATCAGGGCTATTGGGGTCTGACGTTTACCACCCCCAGGCTGAGATATGCGATATATCTGACGAAGAGACCGGACTGTACGGTAGTGTTACTTATTGGATTCGCAGGAGTATGAGTAGAATTGCTTGTTGATCTTCTGATCGCTCAATACCCGGTGGCCGTTACGTTTAGCAGACCGCTTGCGGCTTGTGGGTGACTGATATGATCACCACCTACTGCCGGCGTATTGACAAGTCTTTAGAGTCATACACAAAGGTTTCCTGGCTCAAGTGAAACGAAGTAAGAGCACATATGTGATATGTGCGGGACCGAGATTAATACGCGTATGTGATACCGTATTCTATTCTCGCGATATGTGATATCGGTCGGTTATATGTGATATAACCGGGCTGTCGAATCAAGTGTTGATTCGGTAAGTTGATACATTTGATATTAGTCGGTTGTATGTGATATAGCCGGATTATTAAATCAATTGTTGATTTAATAATTTAATGTATAACTATCTATTTGATATATTATCTTACATTAACTAATATTAGCTCACTTAAGATTTCTTTTTCTCACTAGTGTACACTTAGTATATATGTGATATATATTAATGTACATCTTTTGTGTCATGCTTGATGCCACGTGCTACATGGGTGTATGAGACTCACACCATTCATATAATAATGTGAGGTTTTGTTTATTTAAAGTAAATCAAATTAGTTGGAAATTGTCACATGGTTGAAGCTTGTAGAAGCTTGTGGAACCATTGACTAAGTCCACTCATTTTATTTTACTTGAAGATATTTATTAACCTAACCATTATTGTTTAGCCATGGTTTAGTATCTACATGAGTTAGTATATGATACTAACTCATCCATGGTTGCTATTCTCACTCATTATTCCATTCACACTTCATCTTCTTCCTCATCTCCAAAAATCTTTCTAGCTTCATGAGAGGTGAAGAAATATAGTGAGAAAATCATTTCTAAAGTGAGCAAAATTCTTACTTCATCAACCTCTTCTCTACTAGCCATTTAGATTGGGTTGCTTCTTCACCAAGTTCATCACTTAGTGAAGAGGTAGCTTGAGTTAGTGTCTCCTTGACGTAGATCATCTTCGCCCTCAAAGACTTCAAGCAAGCTTGTTCATTTCACCTTGTAGAGTCTCACTAGAGTCCGGGAGATCACTACTTGGAGCGAAGGGACTACTACACGGAGCTATTGAAGTGAAGGACCGGTCTACAAAGGTTGTATTACTTGTTCACTTCGATGTAAAGATGTTTACATGCTTATTCGTATAATTCTCTAGTTTAGATTCTAGCGTTAGGGTTCTTTAGCGCGCCAATTTCTTGAAAATGGCATGGACGATGCCTCTCGAAACCCAGCGGCCACCTTGGGAACCCAGCAAAACCTAAATAAGAGTACAATCATTACATATGCATGCAATATATGTATAGATCGTAGAAATGTGAAGTAATAATATAACATTACTGATAACTTTTTTCGTTTCGTGGACGCATTAGATATATCTACTTGGATTTTATCATCGATATCATTTCTAACCCACGTAACTTCACGATCAGCCGGAGACAACTCGTCTTTTGAAACAGACGGTCGGAGCACTCTAAGTCTTCTCTTCTCTTCATCCCCGTCGCTGTCCTTTATACGATCCTCGAATTATTTGACATCGTAAACATCCCTGGGTTTCCAACGACATACGACATTCCATCTCGGATGCTTCAAGCACCGTGAGTAGTATACTTGGAACACTTGGTTCGGAAAGATAAATGGATCGTCCTGACCGTAAAATCGAAGTGTGTTCACACTAGTCAATCCATATTCATCTTTCCAAGTCCCGAGATCATTTCTCCACTTATCCGTATCGATTCCTGTATCGTACCAAGTACACTGAAATATATAAAATGGTTCTGATCGTCCGGGATATTGGATGCCAAGTATGCAATTTAAGTATCCATAATAAATCACACTATCCGATCCTACCGTCGCAATCCCACTATTCTGAGTCGTTCGAGATGTTTCTATGTCCTTAAGTTCAAATTTGTATCCAAGGACACTGTTGGGAATTCACCCGCACGCGCAAACGCGTATGTTTTAGAATATGAGATATGTTTTTAGGAAAACGGATTGCGTACGCGAGATCATTTTCGTTTTAAAATTTATAACCGCAAGTGCACGGCGCGTTGTAGCGAGCCGGCAAGTACGGGTCGATCCGCAGGGAATTGTGTATTACGTATTGTTGTTTAAGGTCAACAAATTAGGGAATGAGGTTGTTTGTCACAAAATATAAAAGAATACAGAAATAAAGAAAACAAGGAAAACAAGTAAGAGAAGAATGGTTGTGGCTTGGCTTGGAAGGTCGAATCCCGACATTTACCTCTACCCTCCCTTGATCATGAGTTGTCCGGCCTTACCTTGGTCCCGGCATAAAGCATGACTTGTCAACGCGGTTGCGGAACACAAACCGTCAAAGTCCGATATTCGCCGCAAAGCACGAAACGAGTCCTTTTGATCACTTACCGTTTGTATGTCCGCGCTTGGGGTATCAACACTAAACACAAGGGTTAGCAAGCATACCGCAACAACAAAAACACAAAATGGTTAATGAGAGCAAATGATATTAGTGTTGAGTTTGCTAAGAAGTTGTGATGGTATATCGTATATGAAATTAAGAGATTTTTCAAGTCCTTAATCACAAGATACGATATCCAAGGTTAGCAAACTTAACACTAATTAGATTTTAACTTAAACATTAAAAATGGGGAAAGGGAATGAATACGGTATATGAGGAGGTTACAAGTAACCATGGTTCAAGATACCGTATCATATCAATGGATAAACAATATTCAAGTTAGAATCGTAAATTTAGCATATTAAACATAATCAAGAGGTGGAGGAGGCAAAGTCTTTCATCTCACTTCTTCACCCACACCACAACCAAATACGGAATTAGTTAAGCATGGTAATAAAAGCAAGTAAAGAAAACAAGTATAAAAAGAAAGCAACAATTTATTATAAATACTTGAAATGAGATACAAGATTATGGTGACTTATTCAACCTCCTTAATGAAGCTCTCTAAAGAGAGCTTTAAGAGGGAAGAAGAAGAAGAAACCAAATGAAGCACACTCACCCTCAAGCTAAACCTAAACAAACTAAGAAAAACTATGAGAATATATGTGAGAATGAGAGAGAGACCTCCCCTTGCCACTGATCAGCTATTTATAGGCTCAAAAGAAAATTAAACAAACAATAAAAACAAGCCTACGTGGCAACAAGGGAGGCTCAGTAAAAAGATGGGGACAGGGGGTCCGAGCTCGCCGGTTTTGGTGAGCATGTGCTCGGCCAAATTCCGAAGAGAGGGGCTCGTATTGGATGTGTGGGTTTGTGTGCACTCCAATAGCACTCTGGTGTTGTTTGCTTGGTCTAATGTAACCTGGTTTGTATGCAGAGAATTGGAGGGAACACAATGCCACATATCACATCAAATCTTTTTTCCTTTATTACCCATGTCCCCCATGTGCCCACTTCATCATGTCTTGTGCCATGGGCAGCCCCCTAGGTCCAAGCTATGTGCACACTTGTAAGGGTTGGACCATTCTTGGCAAAAAGTGTGTACACATGCATTATTTCCAAAAGTGCTCTTGGGATATTGATCAGTTTTTTGTTCTGTCTGCAGTGTCGGCTCCCAGATGTTATATCCGTGATTTTGAGTATGTTTTCCAGTATTTGTCACGGATACCAGTAAACTGTAATTACTGAGCAGATACTGATTAATAGTACTGAAAAATAGCAAAATAGATAATGAGTGAAAGGTATTAAAATGCAGTTTTCTGTGGTGAACAAACACCGAATCCTTTATAATATGCAACCTCCATACTAAGAAACTAAGCTAAATATCTTGAATCTCTCTCTAATGATGCAAACAAGTTCAAATCGTGGATCTGACAAAATAAATTTACGACAAATACATAACGATTTAAGTTTAGATTAAGACTGGTAGCAATAACATATTATTCGAACAACTTACATGATCTGCAACTCAATCGCAAAAATTATTCTGATGATATTTTTCCAATCGTTCATCATTCCAATCAGGATGCCCCTCACGTACTTCAGTAATATGAATTCTGTTCTCAACAATAAATTATGACATTAATATTATATCATTTCATACACACACAAACACAAATATAAAAATTAATCCAATAAAACTTACTCTCTAATTTCTTCAAGACATACACTATTGAAGAGGATAAACTGATATATCATGTTGATAAAAATAGTGTCTACTCTCTTATAGGACGCTTTACCATATGGCCCGTCCTGAATTCTCCGAGGCCGGTTAAGCTTCGTCTCAATGTTCTCGTCCAGATAGCGAGAACAAAATTTGGTTACTTCATCTAGAAGATAACCTTGCATGATAGAACTCTCAGGTCGATTTTTATTGCGTATATATATTTTTAGAGTATAGAGGTACCTAAAGAAAAATATGTTAAATAAATAAATACAGGCAATAGGACAGCAATAATTTTACAAATTGCGTGAAACGAAAAATTCCACGTACCTTTCGACGGGATATATCCATCGATATTATACTGGTCTGGCTAACTCAGCCTCGGTTGCAAGATGAACCGTCAGGTGTATTATGATATCAAAGAATGAAGGTGGGAAAATACGCTCAAGCTTGCAAAGTTTCAATGACATAGAATTTTCTAGATTCTCCAGCGTCACAACATCCAGGGTTTTAGCGCACAATTCTCTAAAAAAGCAACAAAGGTCATTGATTACTAGACCAACCGATTCGGGAAGGGAAGTCCTGAGCGCTAATGGGAGAAGGTGCTCCATAATAATATGGTGATCATGACTTTTCATCCCATCGATCTTGTCTTTCACAATTTTTATCTTCTTGCTAAATGATCCTGAGAAACCTGTGCGAACTTTCAAATCATGCAACACCTGCAGGAACCTTTTCTTCTCTGGTTGTGACATATGATACGCGGCATTGGGAAGTACAAACTTTCCTAGTTTACCCGCTATCGGTTTAGGATGCAATTCGCTTCTAATTTCCCAGTCCTGAAGATCCATCTGACCACAGAGGTTGTCTTTCGATTTTCTGTCTTTACAAAGAAGCAAGTTGAGTACGTGCTCGGATACTCCCTTCTCTATATGCATGACGTCCAGACAATGACGCACTAAATTTGTTGACCAGTACGGAAGCTCGTAGAAAATACTTAACTTGTTCCAGTACGGTGGTTTGACCTGTTTTGCCGGATTTATCCCGAAAGTCACATTATTGTAACCATCCCACTGAGCACTCACGTCATTTTCGGACAATAAGGCTTGAGGCCCAAGAAGCTCCTGATGACCATTAAAGTGAGTAGCGTCTAACCTGTAGGGATGGTCTAGTGGCAGGAAACGCCGATGACCGCAATAACAAACCTTCTTGCTAAAATTTAACCATTTCGATGTTGTATATTGATGGCAATAAGGGCATGCTTTGTGACCATGTACGGACCAACCTGATAGCATTCCATACGCAGGAAAGTTATTAATTATCCACATTAAAGCCGCATGCAGTGTGAATGTTGTATCTGTGTTTGCATCGTAAGTCTCTACACCATCAATGAATAAAAATTTTAACTCGTCGATCAGAGGTCGGAGATAGACGTCGATATTGTTTCCCGGTAAGTTTGGTCCATCAATAAAAAGATGCATCATAAAGTAGGATTGATCCATAACCAACCAAGGAGACAGATTATAAACTATCATTACAATGGGCCATGTGCTGTGGCTTCCAGCCATATACTTGAATGGGCAGAAGCCATCACTAGTGAGTCCGAGCCTGATATTGCGAGGATCACTACTGAATATTTCATGCCTCCTATCGAAATCCTTCCATGCTGGTGAATCTCTTGAATGACTCATTTTTCCATCTTCACTTGGAGCAGCACGGTGATGCCAAATCATTGCCTCGGCTATTTTCTTGCACCTGAATATCCTCTGCAGCCTCCGTGTTATGGGAAAGTATCGTGCTATCTTGACACGTATGTCGGGCTTCTTATCAGATCCTTTCGGCTTATACCTGGCCTCTCCGCATGTTGGACACTGTTTCAAATCTGAATTCTTTTTCCGGTACAACACGTAATCTTTAGGACATGCATGAATTTTCTCACACTTCAGACCCAAATCAGACATCATCTTCTAGGCTTCGTACCAGCTGTCGGGTATGTTATTACTCGGGGGCATAGAATCTTTCAGGAACTTCAGAAGCATCGTGAATGACTTGTTGCTCTATCCATTTAGGCACTTAATCTGGAAAAGTTGGACGAACCATGATAGGGTGGAATACTTTCCATTCTCATAAATTGGTCTTCTTGTATCATTCATGAACTTTTCATACTTATCCGCAAGCGGTCCTTGACCGGAAGGAATGTCATCTTTGGTAGGAATACTATCACTTAGGGTAGCCTCTACCATATCCTCCATTTCTTCTCCTGGAAAGAAGTTATCGTCTTCTTCTTTTTCTGCCGCATTACCGTCTTCTCTTTCTTCTTCTGCCGCATTACCGTCTTCTTCTTGTCCTTCCCCATGATATAGCCAAGTTGTATAAAGTCTAGTAAAACCATGTTTAACGATGTGAAGCTCTATGATTTCTACCTTTTGCCAGAACTTATTCCCACATCTATCGTATGGGCAGAGAATCATCTCTAACACAATCTTATTATGTGCGAGTGTAAATTCAATGAAAGCAGCAACTTCTGCGACAAACTTAGATTGCATGCGTTGTTGCCAATCCACGTACATCCAGTTCTTAACTCTGATGTACTCATGGGCCATGTTAGACTGTATAACATATAAATTATAGGTTATGATGACTATATTGAGAAATCTAAGAACGGTATGGTTACTGACAAAGAAGAAAATCCGCAGTGGCAAGTTTGTCGTTGAAAAGAATAAATTATCGATAAACAAATTTAGATTTGAAGATACCCAAGTATAAGTTGTATTCTGTGTATGTGTGTTTCAATGATTTCGCTAAAGTGTAGGGTTATTAGTGTGTATGTGCTTTGTGTATGCGTTTATTGTGTATTCGTATTGTATGTGTGTGTTTCGGCTGTCGGGGGTAAGGCTTCTATCCCATTAAGAATGTATTGAGCGGACACCCATTCGCTTGTGCTTTCAACCGTTTCGAGTAAATTTCGGCAGCACCTCCCCGCTGTTCTCCGAGTACACTATAATAGAATAGATAATCATTTCAATGTTGTGAAACAACATTGAAATGAACATCCAATCTATATTTGTACATGGAGAGCCGGCAGAAAAGTACCGACGAAATAACTCGAAACGAATGAAAATACAATTGAATGCAGGTGTTTGCTTTATACATTCCTAACTTGTCCACACTGGATAAATCTATCGGTTATCATACGATTGAATCTTCTCGTCACATAGAATACACGACGGTTGTTAGTACAGAACTATACCGTCCGATATTTAACAACCTTCGTATAGTTCTATATCACGACGAACATCAAACGTATGTTAACTGATAAACGGGGACTTAGTCGCGCTTTGATTTTCACATATGAGTATCGATGGGAATATGAAAGTTTCATATTATCATCGAGTATCATATATTGGGAACATTTAACTTGAATAGGTTTTACGTTTACGTTTCATTTTTAAAGGTTCGAAGTTTTAAGTTTAGTGTAAATTTTGCTTGCGTTTACGGTAAAGTTGTACATTTACGTTATCATCGAGTATTCTACTGAAGGAACTAGTGCACCCTAAACCTTAATCCTAATTAACCTAATTAACCCAAATTAACACTAATCATCACCCTTACTCAAATTATCCCTAATTAATCCAAAATTAACCTAATTAACCCAAATTAATCCTAATCATTACCCTAACTCAAATTATCCCTAATTAACCCCAAATTAAGCTAATTAAACGAAATTAACCTTAATTAATACTCTAACACAAATACACTCTATTTTACCTAATTAAACCAAATTAATCCTAACCCAAACCCTAACCCAAATTAACCTAAACCTAATCATCACCTAAACCCCAACCCAAATTAACTCTTGCCCAAACTAAAATCAACCCTAACCCTAATCATCACCAACCCTATTTTATTTAATTAACCCAAACCAACCCTAGCCCTAACCCTAACTAATTAATCCTAACCCTAACCTTAAACCGAACCCTAACCCTAATCCCAACCCGAACCCTAATTAATCCCCAATTAATCCGGAAATAGCTATAACCCTAATCCTAACCCTAAAATCAACAATAACACAAAAAAACATAATTAAAAGTTCAAAATGGAAATTAACTCACCTCAGTAGTAGTTTTGCCGACGGCAAAGAGATCGACGAGATGGTGGAGGCCGGGGATTCTATTGTTGACGAGACTGTGGTGACGTGCTTGCGACGAAACTGTACCACTGTCGACGATGGGGGTGATGAGCTCGCGGCCAACGACGACGAGGAAGTCGACGAAGGGGGTGATAAAGACAAGGCGTGCTCGGGAAATCGATCGAGGAGGTTGGGAAATTTTGAGGACGATGGGGAAATTATACTGAGCTTTATTTTTTTTATAAATAACCCTTTGTTGCTCCTACGGATTAATCAGTAGGGTTTTCTTTTGCGGCTCCGTGGGGCCAAAGAAAAGGTTATATTTTAATATTTTTTAATTAATCCGTAGAGCACCGTAGAAGAAAACCGTTGGCCCTACGGGTTAATCTGTAGGGGCAATAAAAAGTTACCCCTACGGATTCTTATATGCGTAGGGGCAACCCCTTATTGTAGTAGTGATGAGATCAAGAGAGGGGAGATGAGATATGAGAGAGAGTTGAAATATGTGGGATCTTGTAACTTTTAGCTGTGATTAGGTTTTTAATCTTGATTTTAAAATTACTAATGTTTTAGATGATCAAATCAAAAAGAAAATAAGGTGTCGGGTGTAATATCTTTTTTATATCAATAGAATCCTCATGTTTGTCCCGTGAATTAGACCGGTCGGTCGAACCACGTTAAAAACCTTTGCGTTGTTATTTCTTCTTATGGATCGTTTGTCTTGCGTGTTGGAATGTTAAGGACGGGATCCTTTCTCTCTTTACGATACTCAATGGAGAAGTGGAAAATCCCCAACACACCCAGCAATTGCAGCTATATATATTAATAGTTGAATTGAGCATGAATAACCAAGTAATTGTGTTTCTTTCTTTCCTTTTTTGGGATAAAATTGAATTAACTCTGAAATAAAGTTGTCCTAAGAAGTGACATAGCTTGGGCATTAGCTTGTGGAAATAAGGTCATAAGTTCGAGATATGCAATATGCAACCATTATAAGAAGAGGAGACCATATTTTTCAAACATTATAAATTTCCAAACAAAGTGTTATTAAAGATTAGCACTTCCTTAATTAATATTAAAATTTAGACCTAGATAGCTTTGAAACTACGAGGTTGGTGAAGATTTCAAATGCTAAATAAACATCAAAGCAAGAGAAAGTAAAAAAAACAAGAGGAGATTTCTCCTTTTCTGTAATCTCTAGGGTTAAAATTCATTTACAGGTCATGCTTCAAAAATGGGTTTATTTTTTACTTGTAGCCCTAAAATAATATAGCAAATTCCTTTCTATCAAAAAACTTGGTATTTAATTTTTACTTCCCAAAACTAATAAGTTATATCATTTTACCCCTTTACGATTTTCGTCAACTTTTAATGGCATAACATCAGGGTTTTTTTCAAAATATCCCAACCATTTTTCTTCTTTGAAAATACTCAATTTCTTTCCCAAAATAAAATTAGGGTTTAGGCTTCTGCTGCGCTTTTCTCAAAATCGACCGTGAAATCAGGAGGATCTTTCACGTTCTTCTCTGACTATGAAGAAATTGAATGCTTTTATTGTCTTACTTATTATATTCGGGTAAATAGTAGACCTAAAATTTATGGATAAAAATTAAAGTTAAATTTAACGGGTTTTTTTTTGACGAAAATCGTAAAAGGGGTAAAATGATGTAACTTATTAGTTTTGGGGGTAAAAAATAAATACCAAGTTTTGAAGGATTAGAAAGGAATTTGCTATGTTTTGGGAATCTAGATTAAAATAGCCTACAAAAATATATTCATCTTCCTGTTTAAATGTTTTCAATAAAAAGGTTTTTATTATATTTCATCCCAAAACCTTGATATTTCCTTATTTCACCCCCAAAACTTGATGTATTTATATTTCACCGCCAAATCATTGTTATTTTCATATTTCACCTCGAAACCTTAATTTTTTCGAAAGTCTCCACCTTTTATAAACTTGGAGAGTAAATTTGTCATTTAATTACAAGAGAGATTTTTAAACAATTTAAGGGCTTTTGGGATAAATATGATATATTACAAACTTTTTAGGGTGAAATATGATAATACAAAGATTTGGGTGGTAGATGTGGAAATATCAAAAGTTTTGAGGGTGAGATATAAAAGAACCAAGGCTAAATTTCAATACCATGAAATTTAACCCCTTTTCTCTGAAACGACAATCAACTTCTAAAATGATACAAAAGTATCACAAACTTTTCATAAAACTACCATCTATTCATAAAATTGGCACATGACTATAATCGTGCTTACTTTATGACAAAACAGCCATCCCCTCTCTCTTGGCAAACCCTTATCTTCTCGTAAGATGCAGTTTCTCTTTTCAAATTTCCAACAACACCACCTATTCACTGTCTTCCCACATCTTATATACATAAAAAGATTTCCAATCCAAACTCATAGGTTTTGATCCACTATTCTACAATTAAACCCCAAATTCTATATTCATGTTTCTCGTCTCCTTTACCAAGAACAATAGGTACTTTATTTTACAAATTTTACCAAAGTTGGATTTCTTTGATAATGTTATATATAAAAGATATATTTTTTTCTTCTTATGGATGCAATTTAAATTAATAAATCGGTTTTAAAGGATTCATCGATTTTTACATATGATTAAGATAGACAATAGCTTAGGAGAGGAAGAAACAATCAAAATGAGTTTCCATTAATATCCTCTTACTAATGATAGATTTGTATATATGTAAGTTAGATTTATATATATGGAAAAAGATGAGAAAAAAGATATAAATAATAGATTTGTTACTTCATAAATTCTCTCAATTTTATTTAGCGTGCGATTTGGTGCAAGAAAAGTTCATGGTATGTTTGCATCAATTTAGAAATTGATGGTAGTTTCACGGGAAAGTGATTCATGGAAGCAAATTGAAATTTAGCCAAGAAAATTGAAATATAGTTGACGATGTGCTTGTGTTTGGTGTGCATGGGTGGTTGTGTGTGTTGTGGGCATAGGTTTGGACTTACGAGCCAGTGCAAAAAAAAAAAGCCTTAAATAAATTGTTTTATATAAAATTCAACGTTTGTATTAATTGCCTCTCTTTATCAAGAACAAAAAAAATATAAGGAATAAAAATTTGATGGATTGGATCTTAAGTCATATTAGCTCACAGAGCCCAGTTATCAACTAATTAGCCCAAAGTTTGCAAATAAGACCAGTGGAAGAAATCTTTAACTCCGAAGTCAAGGGCCTATAACAAAACGCGGCCTGGTTCTAAACTTTGACATCTTTGAGCCATCATTCTAGGATATATTTATTTATTTATTTTTGGGTAAATTGTTGAAAAGCCCCTGGCCCAAAAAAAGGGGCCAGAAAGTTCCCGGGATTTTTGAAATAGGGAAAAAGGGCATACGGTTCAAAAACTTGGTCGAAAAACCCGCGGCCGAAGGCCAGGGTATTATAATTTGGTGGAGGGACGAAAATACCCCCAATTCAAAATTCTTTCTCTCTCTCTCACACTCGAACTCACTGTCGCCCGAGCTCCTCAGAGAACCCACACCTCTCTTCGTCGTCGTCGTCTTCCTCGTTGCAACCTCGCCTTCCCAAATCCACATCCCAACGTATTTTTTAGATTTGATACTCTTCTTCTCTCTTTAATTTCATTTCTCTTCTCTTTATCATTTTCCCACACATCCATTCTCTCTCTCACACATACATATCTCCTCAGCACCGTCTCCTCAAAACATTAAAAAGCTGGATTGTGTTGGAAAATATTAATGAATTGTGTTGTAAAATATTAATGGGTTTTGTTGGAAAAGAATAATAATGAGGGGTGCAAAATATTGATGGGTTGTGTTGAAATTGCAAAGAGAAAAAAAAAGATAAAAGAAAAGAAAGCATAATAGATAATGGGAAATTAAAGAGGAGAAGTTTTGAGTTGTAAAGAGAAAAAAGATGAGAGAGAAGTTACAGGCAATATACCGTTCTCAATGTCTATTCTTCTTGTTACCTGTAACATTTAAGCATTTGTCTGTAACTTCTAGGCAGTTGCTTGTAACCTGTAAGCAGTTGCTTGTAACTTCTAATTAATTGCCAGACATCTGGGCAAGACTTCTGGCAACTAATCAGAAATTACATGCAACCGCTTACAACTTACATGCAATTTATCAGAAGTTACAGGAAAGTGCTACAAATTTCTTATATTCTTATACGGAGGAGAAAAAAAATTAAGAGTAAATTATCTCCAAACCTTTCTTCCAACCCAACCCAACCCAACCCATCAACTGATGAAGTTTAGAAATCTAACACTATTCAAGAAATTAGATCTTTTAAAAGGGAAAAGAAGGCTGATTGATACTTCAAAGAGAAACAAAACCTTAAGAACTCATGGCGTTTGAGACCAAACAATTTGGGGGAGCTCCCAGAGAGAGATTGCTATGGTGAATGGGGCCTGGATTCTGAGGGAAGCTTGGCCGATGATGATGATGATGATGATGATGATGCGTTGGAGCAAAAGAAGAAGCTGTCATGCCCCACTTCACAGTAAACGGAAACGGTGACGTAGCAAACCCGCGACATATTTATTCAGAGAAGATCATTTCCTAAATAAATATACTAAGCATTTTGAAACAATAATACACAATGCAAGAATAAATTGAGACTATAAAATTTTCAATAAAAGATCTTTATTTATATTCAACTTCAAATATTTACAAATACATGAATTTCAGCTGGAAAGTAAATACAATAAGAGAAAATGCATAAACATGTGGCATACATAAGTTGAAAAAGGAATGAAGCTAAGCTAGTCCTTGTTGGATATAGTGCCCTCAGAGTCAATTATTGGATCGCAGGCACGTGATTGCAATGATTAAAGAAGGACCTATACCGGTAGGACAGTCTCACTCAAGATGATAGTATGCTATCTGGTTTATTTTTATTATCGTGTACTGTTTTAGGTGACATTACTGATCACTATTGCACGTTGATAGAGCCCTTAGGATTCTTGCTTGACTACCAGCAGTATGATGGCGATCATATACGTGGGAGCTGGGGTCTATAAGCACATCCTTAAAAGGTCCCTAGTCGTGAGAGTGTCGAGACAGAGCATCGATACTCCAGAGTAGACTAGTGTATACAGTCGAGACCCCGACGAGGGGCGGTGGCCAGTCTTACAAGCCACTGGTGTCAGTTGGTTCACCTAAGATGTATACAGGTGCTCATTGGGTTATGAGTACACCGGACAGGACTCGCCGGGAACATGCTAGTTGGTATTATACCTGACGTCAGATAGCAGTTCCCTGGTGACATGTGTACAGGTTAGTTCATCGACCTGAGATCGTCATTTGTCTCGTGTGAGTTCCCACTGTGCTTTGATTACTACCCTACCGCGGCTCAAAGGAGTCGTGCAAACAGGTTTTAGTTGGGTAAAGTCCCGAGCCATATGGAGGTAGTGAGCGGATTTGCAGGGGTTCGTCTCTCTCGGTATTGGGGGTGAGGTCGCGCTGTGTCTAGGAGAGCCATTACACGAAGTCCTTGGCCAAGGCAGGAGATTTACCGGTAGGTATTCCAGTAGTATCTCAGGGTGTTCTAGGCTACACTCTGACACGACTTGTACCACTTTTGGGGGTCTGACTTTTACCAACCTCCTAGGCCCGCCATGCGATGCTCATAGACGAACGGACCGGACTGTACGGATATTGTCACTGACAGGCTCAGTAGGGTGTCAGGATGAGTTCGCTCATCGACCACCTTTTTGGTCAATACCTGGTAGCCCATTACTTATAGCTAGTACCTCTGACGTGCTAGTGATTAAATCCACAGCCAAAGTATTGACGAGTCTTTAGAGTCCCCCACAGACAGTTTCTCAAGTTTCGGGCGAAACGTTGTAGAGGCCGTATGATATATGGCAGGGTTCGATCATACGTGCGGTATTGCACGGATCATGATCGGGCGGATCATACTAGTGGGCTTTGGTTTAAGCCGGATCCTAGTATTAGATTTGTTGGATTACTTTAGTCTCATCGCATTCAGTCGGAATGCGGATGCAGGTATGTATATACAGGTGATGGGTATCCTTGTGATCCGTCACGAGTTTACTTTAGATGTTGCCGGATCTTTTTATTGTTGCAAACATTTGGATTAATGTTTGTTAATGGAAATAATGAGCTAGAAATTCATCATGCCTTGCATTAAATGTGACATGGACATTTAGATGACTCATGGTCTCTTTTTTAGCAAATATGTCACATTAGTGTTTTGTTTAATGTGTTGAAATGAGATAGAGAGAGAGGGGCTGCCATGGTGAGGATTCTTTGGTCTTGTATTTTTCCTTGAACTCACTCTCTCACTCTCATTCCAACAAAAGAAAAAAAAAGATAAAGAAAATCTCTTGTTCTTGTTCTTCTTCTTCTAGATCATTGCTTCCATCAATGGCAACATTTTAACCTCCATCCAAAGCCATGGATGCAAGAGACAAAGTGATCACAACATTCTCTACAACACCTTGGACGCGTCGGCTAGCACAGTTCGCGCCCGAGTTGCTTCGGACAAAGCGGGAGCTCGTAAAAAGACTTCTCGATGTGGTGCCCTTTCCGACGAGGAGATGGAGACTGGAGATTCCGCGAGGAGATCGGGATGGTGGCCGAAGACCGAAGGACACGGATCGCTCTGTATAGCATTCTATCCTTTCTCTTGTTAGCTAGCATTAAGTTAATGGTTCGATCTGGGGTTTTAGTACGCGGTAGCGCCGGTTTACAAGTTTAAAGAAAAGTTTCGTTTCCGCATTTTGGCCTCGGAATGACGGCCGGGGCGTTGCCGTCCACTTATAATGGAATCAGAGCCACGCCATTAACCTAGTCTAGCTTGCTCTAACGTGTTTACAAGTTCGATCGAACGGATTTTCCAAAAACCCCATTTTCAAGTCTATGTTTCTGTCGAATTTTTGCTGTGCTAAAAAATTTTTTGGTACATTGCAAAAATACGTGCAGGGTTTCATAAGAATTCTGTGAAAATTTGGTCGGCTGAAATTACTGTAGCGCGGCGGATCAGCGGCCAAAACCATGTTTTGGCCGCGGATCCGCCGCCGTACTGTGGCCAAACTGCACCAAATTTCTACAGTGGGTTTCTGACATGGAAATAGGGTTTCTGGTATATTCTTTTTGGGCCCAGATTTATTTTGAGTGCTACAGTTGTGCTTGGGGCCCACTTCCGGAAATTTAGTCGATCGAAAAATTTAAACATGTTAGTTCATAGTATTTACATTATATCTTCGACCGTGAATGTCATTTGATCGGTAAATCCTGTCTAACTGCTATAGCCCTTTTAGACGGATTTGCGAACGTGACATTCATGTTGATGTTCTGTGTTGTGCTGTGATGTTGCGGATTTGTCGTGGTGGATAGCCTGGTTGCAATGTTAGTACAGTTTGGTTGTATATGTACATTTGATATTGCGGGGCGAGCGTCCGACATGTGGATTTCCGTCACTGCCTATTTGTATATTATTCTTTTGGGGCACGACCGGGCTGAGGTCGATGTACCCGTTGTATATTTTACTTTCTGTACTAGGATTACCCCGCGGAGGGGTGCACGGGTAGCCGGGTTCTAGAGGGCAACGGGCCCGCATCTCATGGCTTTGAGACGGAGGGGGCTTTACTCTAGAATTGGCGGGCTATTCGCCGCACTCGTAGGGGGTACAGGTTGACCCAAGGAGGGGTGCTCAAGTTACCGGATTCCGTGAAGTGCTGGGTTGTCCATTCATGTTGTTGAAGGGGGCTGCCTCGCTTCAGGTTTTGGCGGGTGACTTGCCGCGCCCGTAGGGGTCTAGGATTTCATTGCACAGGCTATCCACACGACCAGAGGAACATCGGGTTTCAGTAGCGGCTCTATGAAACCCAGGGATCCCAGTTATCTGTATTGTTCTGTGATGCTTATTACAATTCTGTGATGTTGCATTTTATCACGCCTTGAGCGAATATTATATATTGATATATATACTAGTAAATGTTGTATATGTTTTGCATCCGCGCTAGTCCAGTCCCCGCTCTGTTGTTAGTTAAGTAACCTAACGGGTGATGACGGGACCCAGTGGCGAATGCGGATGGAATATACGTACATCATTATTTTCGTTCTTTATTGGTGTGATCAATTGATGGGACTGCGTTGATTCGGATCAATGCAAGCTAAACAAACCTATTCTGATGTTGTTGGAACATTTTTCAAAAAGTTGTTATTGCAAGGGCGTTCTCTTTTGTTTTGAACAGTAGTATTCAGTTGGAATATCCTGCACCTCAGTCGACGAGGCAAGGGCCGAGATCCCTTCACTGGGAGTGACCCCTTGGACAGAAGTTTGCGTCAGTGTAATAACTTCACTATAGCCGATTGCCTTTTGCTTTGCATCGTGGTATTCAGTTGGAATATCCTGTACCTCATTCTACGGGGAAAGAGCCGAGATCCCTTCACCGGGAGTGACCTCTTTAGCAAAGGTTTTCGCCACTATATTTTTATAAAAAGCTATCCGGTTCCTTCAACGATATCAAGTTCATTACGTTAAAGGTTTTTCACCAAAAACCATTCATAGCCCTCCGTCATTTCAGACGAATAGCACTTAGTATTCATGCTATGTTTGTTGGCCAAAGTCAAGGCATAGTTTATGGTAGCTATTTGTTATTTTTCTGTTGCATAGATAGATGCGTTGGTTTGAGACAGTCGTACTGTCTTGTTGGCCAAAGTCAAGGGTAGGTACGGGTGGGTTCAAATTAACCTGGATAATGACGGGTAGAACTTGACATGTGACTTATGATTTATTGGCCAAAGTCAAGGTCATAAGAGCATGGGGTAAAAATCACATCGGGAGTTTCTAAAGAAACTGGAACTTGCCAGATATGCGCATACCTTCTGGAGTGTGATAACGTGAGTGGATTCTATCACATTATCATGCGATGATAGTTGGATCCCGATTCCCACTGATGAGTTGGTTTACTCCTCGGGTGATCCCGAATAATTCTTCTTTCAGGTTTGGAGGAGAATTTGAGGTTACAGTGGGAGGTTTCCAGATTAGATAAATTGATAACTATTCTGATCTAGGTTAGAGTGCACGCTGAGTGTTTCTTTTCTCTCTCTTTTTGGCAGCGACCATGACCCGACCCTTGACTATGACTCAGTGACCAAATTAACCGAACCTTCTTAAACACTGGTTTTTAGATTGTCAGAGTTGCATACTTCAGTGCCACTCCTACTTTTATCCTTTTCTCCAGGACACCCTGTATTACTACGAACTGTTAGTTATATGTATGCCCTAGAGGCCATTACTGTACATAGGATGTATATTGTAGTGGATGCTGGGACATATATAGGGAGGACTTTCTTGCTCGACATGATAGTATGCTATCTGGTAGCACTTTACCTTTACGTGTACACTGATTGTCTCTCTGTTACATGTTGGTAAAG
Source organism: Agapanthus africanus (assembly GCA_030015575.1). NCBI lineage: Eukaryota > Viridiplantae > Streptophyta > Magnoliopsida > Asparagales > Amaryllidaceae > Agapanthus > Agapanthus africanus. The sequence continues at coordinate 166,778,490 of JASDDO010000004.1, forward strand.
CCCTTAGGATGTGTACTTGACTACCTGGACTATGATGCGGATCATACTAGTGGGGACATGGTAGTCCATAAGTACATCCTTCAAGGTCCCTAGTCGTGGGTGTATCGAGATGGGGCATCGATATACCAGAGTAGACTAGCGTATACCTTCTCGACCCATATAGATGGGCGATGGATGATCCCATATCCATTGGTGTTTGACATCAGAGATGATATACGGGTGCTCAGTGGAGACTGGGTACACTGGACGGACTCGCCAAGAACTCCCAGATGGTATTATACCTTATGTCAGATGGCAGTTCTTTGGTGATACTGGTACAGGTTAGTCTGTAGACCCGAGATCGTCATAGAGTCTTGTGTGATTCCCACTGTGCTTTGATTTCCACCTTACCACGTCCAAGAAGGCGTGCAAAACGGTGGTTTTTGGGTACAGTCCCGAATCACATGGAGACAATGAACGATAGGAGGGGATTCGTCTCTCCCGGTATAGGGAGTTGATGTTGCGCTGTGTTCGATTGGCTATAACCGGAAATCCCTGGCCAGGGTTGCTGAGATTTACTGGTAAGTGTTACCAGTAGTTTCTCGAACTGTTACAGAACTAATATCGACACGACTTATCGAGCTATTGGGGTCTGACGTTTACCACCCCTAGGCGAGATATGCGACATATCAGACGATCAGACCGGACTGTACGGTAAGTGTTACTGGTTGGATTCACAGGAGTGTGAGCGGGCTTGCTCGTTGATCTTCTGATCGCTCAAAACCCGGGTGGCCGTTACGTTTAGCAGACCGCTTGCGGCTTATGGGTGTTTGATATGATCATCACCTGCTGCCGGCGTATTGACGAGTCTTTAGAGTCCTACACAGAGGTTTCCTGGCTCAAGCGAAACGAAATAGGAGCGCATATGAGATATGTGCGGGACCGAGAATAATGCGTGTATGTGATACCGTATTCTATTCTCGCGATGAATGTTGTATGCGATATAACCTAGTTATCGAATCAAGGATTGATTCGTTTAGTCGATACATTGGATATTAGTCGGTCATATGCGATATGACCGGATCGTTAAATCAAGTGTTGATTTAATGATTTAATGTATAATTATATATTTGATATATTACTTTGCATTAACTAGTATGTGTTCACTTAAGATTGATTATCTCACTTGAATGTGCACATTGTATATATGATATATGTTTGTGCACTAGTTTGTATCATATTTGATGATACATGTAAACTTGGGTTTGTGTTGATTAAACCATGTTTAAGTAAATGGTTAGGTTTTTATTTATTTATTTATTCTTTTGGAAAGATAAATGAAATGGTGGCTTGTTTTGTTCTTTTGTTGAAACTTCATGAAGGTTAGAAAGCTTGACCATTTTGTTTCTTTCCTTTAACCTAACCATTCAACTTAACCCTAGTTTATTCTCTACACTCACACATGGTTACAAAATGATAACCATCACTTGATTTTGTTTTAATGGATAATTCTTTTTCCATCATCTTCTTCTTCTTCTTCATGGAGAAAAAGAAAAGCATGCTTTAAAATGTCTAAGTGATGATTCCAAGTGAGAAATCCAAATCCAAAGTGAACCCACTTCCTATTTCTTCATCCTCTACCACTTGCCAAGTAGTATAGGGTGTTTTCTTCACAAGTTTCTTGACTTGGTGAAGTTGGAGCTTGATCTTGAGTTGCCTCGACGTAGATCATCTTCGGCATCGTAGTCGATGACCTAGCCCGATCATTTCTTCGACAAAACCATCGCTAGAGTCCGGGATCCGATGATCGCAGCGGAGGGACATCATCACGGAGCTAAGGAAGTGGAGGAATGGATCTACAAAGGTTGTAGTCTCTTTCACTTAGCAGTAAAGTTGTTTACTACTTGCATGTTTCGCCTAATCTCTAATTAACGATCTATATTAGGGTTTCTCGGCACCGGAAAAATTTGAAATTGGCATGGTTGATACCTTGTGGAACTTTTTAGTGTGCCTAGGAACCCTACACGAACGCCCACTTTCATTGGATAAAACCATGGTATGGTTATATACGAACTCGAAGGAACTTGTTCCAGATTCGAGGATGGTTTCCGGTTCTGGAGAAAACGAATAAGACTATTCAGTTGTCTTTTCCTTTTACCTTCTGTCAGGTTGCGAGTGCTCCTTGGATTAGGGGATAGTACACCCGTTACGCCTATTGGATAGTCTTCTTCCAAACCTTAGGCTGGTGCCGAACGGTAGGGAATGAAGAAAGCCGATTAGCCTAAGTGTGGTGTACAGAAGGTATTAAGTAAAGACAAATAAAGGGATTAGTAAGAGGGCAAAATAAATTACGACTGTTATTCACGACCAAACCAAGTATTTCTTCGCCAATCCTACATCACCTTTGTATTTCTCCAGAACACTCCATATCGCTACGAAGATCCATAGTTTATTGGATGCTCCATCATATGGTTATATACAAACTCAAAAGGAACTTGTTCCAGTTCGGGGATAGATTCTGGTTCAGGAGAAATAGGAATAAGATTTATTCAGTTGTCTTTTATCTTCACCTTCTCTCAGGTTACGAGTACTCCTAGGATTAGGAGAGTACACCCATTATGCTTATTGGATAGTCTTCTTCCAAACCATAGGCTGGTGCCGAACGGTAGGAAAGGAAGAAAACCATTTAGCCTAAAGGGGTGTATAGAAGGTAATGATTAAAGACATATAAAGGGATTTGGAGAGATGACAAAGAAATATACGGTTACAGTTGTGAATCTGATAATGGAAGAGGCATTACTAAGAATTCCCGGATACCCCTACGAAACATTTACATGTTTCAGTTTCACTGTGTATTGTTAAAAGAAAATTGATTTCCCAATTAGTCCTTGCTCCAGGGTATGTATTTACCAGGTTTGATTCTCACATCTGTATGGTTTTACAGATGATGAGTGGGATTAAGTTATTAGGAATTGGGTGATCATCCTCATTATATCAGGATTCGTTGTAATTGGTGATATTTGAGGAAATCACCTGGGCTGTTTGCCGGACGACAAATATTTGGTTTTGAATATCCGTTGTTATGCACCAATTTCAAATTGATATATCTGTACGTTTATTTTTATAAAGTGAGATATAACTTTTTGAAATTATGTCTATGACATTTACCTATATCAGTGGATGGTTAGGTAAGGAGTATTAAACAGCGGTGTAATTCTTCTTAACCATAAATACAGTTTTCAACCTACGACACACAGGGAATGAGTTATTAGACCCAGGGGACTTATACAGAGTATTGTATGTTGTCCAGTGTCCATGAGTACAGAGGGGTTGGTACTCGTACTATATTGTGTTTACTTATGACTTCTCTAGTTCTTAGACAAGTGTTTCGTAACACAAGGTCCAAGTTTTGAGAAGTTATAGGTATATGAATAAAGTAGAGAACCAGGTGTTTCAAGTATCGGGATTTTTCAAGGTGATCGAGGATGTAATTACTTGTGTATGGTATTCAGTTGATAGTAATGATTTTGAGAAACTTGTTTCTCTTTCAGGTCACTCATAATTGGAAGCATTCCTAAGTTGAGTAACGCTGATAGGCCTCCTTCCATTTAGTTTACATGCACTGGAGACAGCTGCATAATTTGAATCTGGTTCAATTAAATCAGTGCCTCTGTTTCTATATTGGATATAGAACGGTTCATATCTTAACGATATTAAGGTACGGGGAGTTGCCCGGCATATGTTTAAAACCAGACTCTGGATAACTCAAGGCACGTTTCCGTAATGGCAGTTTGTGGGTTGACCCGGGCTATGACGAGGGTTGTCTTTCTACCATCTGGAAGATCAATAGTGATATTGTTCTTGACTCGCCACAGTTTTGATAAAAATGGATTTTTTCAGAAAACAGTAGTGGGAGTATGGTCGAACTGGAAGTGATTCCAGAACCGCAAACAATTACTGAAATTTAATAAGAACCTAAAGATTCAATCTGGTTTGACATTCCATTGGCCACTCCGCAGATAAGGTGGGTAACCTCAGGCACCCGAGAGGTACTCCGGTAGCCTCAAGGACGGTGACAGGGAGGTTCTTGTTTACCCAGACTTGCCATTGCTGTTGTTCCAGACTGTGAGACCCGGCAGGAGGATGAGTATAGCGTCGTTCTAAACTAGCTTTAGAAGTGCACGTGTATATGACTCTGCCAGAGAGTTGTCGTAGTCAGTGGGAGCAGCGGAAGCATAGTGGACAAGTAGCTTATGTCTATTTATGGACTAAAGTAGATATAGCGGAGATAGATCATCTATTTCTGATGTGACAGTCATAGGTTTGACTTCATCAGAATAGGGGATGGATCTGTTAAGAAGGTAGTAGGGTGTGATGTCCTGGTATTTGGATGACATATACAGAGTAGGAAGTGAAATTCCTATACTACGATCGGTTATACTTTGGTTGTCACACAGTGGTTTCTCCACATAGGGCTTGGATATAATATTACACATTCTGGATACTAGATCTATGGTTTTAGATCTAGATTTGGGTAGTTTCCCAATCTGGGTACTTAGACAGCATTCTAAAAGTGTTTTAGAATGGACAACTCCTGGCACGGTAGTGTACCTGCAGGTGATGGAGTCACCCTCTCTAAAGGTGTCTTACAGACTAAAGGGGAGAGGGATGTGCATGATTGGCAGATCACTTGCTTAGGCAATTGAGTCAATCATGAGATGTCAAGTACCACATCAGATGTTGTTTTTGCACGAGATGCGGTAAGTTGATATTAATCCAATCCTGGAGAAACGATCGGAAGCAGTTTTAGAATATCAGTTGATGTTCTAGGGAAATGATAACGGCAGCCTCCTTTAGGAGACAGTTATCATTCCAGGCTTCCAAGGTGAACTAGATGACAGAGTGACTGTCAGAGTTATAGTTTTCCCTCTGACGAGGGGCAGTAGTTTGGACAGAAGCTCCAAGCGGATACTGAGGAAAACATGGCGCAGGATACTGATTGGTTTCAGTTAACGATACAGTCTAAGAAGTTTGGATTTGGAGTTCATTTATGAACTAGGTCCCATCAGATATCCAGACATATTCTAAGACAGGTATTGCTCATTTCGGGAGATGGTTTTCTCCGCGAACTTGAGATAAAGAGAGACATAGAAAGAAACATCAGGGCGGATCCACTCACTGAGTCTATTTCTCGAACATAATAGTTTCGCAAACGGGCTTTGTGAGACTGATTAGTAGAGGAGTTGGGTGTTCGGTATCACACGGGCTGTGAGTATGCGACATCGCAATAATTAGCCTTGAGTGCAAGTGGGAGATTGTTGGATATAGTGCCCTCAGAGTCAATTATTGGATCGCAGGTACGTGATTGCAATGATTGAGGGAGGACCTATACCGGTAGGACAGTCTTACTCAAGATGATAGTATGCTATCTGGTTTATCTTTATCATCATGTACTGCTTTAGGTGATATTACTGATCACTATTGCACGTTGATAGAGCCCTTAGGATTCTTGCTTGACTACCAGCAGTATAATGGTGATCATATACGTGGGAGCTGGGGTCTATAAGCACATCTTTAAAAGGTCCCTAGTTGTGGGAGTTTCGAGACAGGGCATCGATACTCCAGAGTAGACTAGTGTATACAGTCGAGACCCCGACGAGGGGCGGTGGCCGGTCTCACAAGCCACTGGTGTCAGTTGGTTCACCTAAGATGTATACAGGTGCTCATTGGGTTATGAGTACCCCGGACAGGACTCGCCGGGAACATGCTAGTTGGTATTATACCTGACGTCAGATAGCAGTTCCCTGGTGACATGTGTACAGGTTAGTTCATCGACCCGAGATCATCATTTGTCTCATGTGAGTTCCCACTGTGCTTTGATTACTACCCTACCGCGGCTCAAAAGAGTCGTGCAAACAGGTTTTAGTTGGGTAAAGTCCTGAGCCACATGGAGGCAGTGAGCGGATCTGCAGTGGTTCGTCTCTCTCGGTATTGGGGGTGAGGTCGCGCTGTGTCTAGGAGAGCCATTACACGAAGTCCTTGGCTAAGGCAGGAGATTTACTGGTAGGTATTCCAGTAGTATCTCAGGGTGTTCTGGGATACACTCTGACATGACTTGTACCGCTTTTGGGGGTCTGACTTTTACCAACCCCCTTGGCCCGCCATGCGATGCTCATAGACGAACGGACCGGACTGTACGGATATTGTCACTGACAGGCTCAGTAGGGTGTCAGGATGAGTTCGCTCATCGACCTCCCTTTTGGTCAATACCTGGTAGCCCGTTACTTATAGCTAGTACCTCTGACGTGCTAGTGGTTAAATCCAAAGCCAAAGTATTGACGAATCTTTAGAGTCCCCCACAGACAGTTTCTCAAGTTTCGGGCGAAACGTTGTAGAGGCCGTATGATATATGGCAGGGTTCGATCATATACGTACGGTATTGCACGGATCATGATCTGGCGGATCATACTAGTGGGCTTTGGTTTAAGCCGGATCCTAGTATTAGATTTGTTGGATTACTTTAGTCTCATCGTATTCACATTCAGTTGGAATGCGGATGCAGGTATGTATATACAGGTGATGGGTATCCTTGTGATCCGTCATGAGTTTACTTTAGACGTTGCCGGATCTTTTTATTGTTGCAAACATTTGGATTAATGTTTGTTAATGGAAATAATGAGCTAGAAATTCATCATGCATTGCATTAAATGTGTTATGGACATTTAGATGACTCATGGTCTCTTTTTTAGCAAATATGTCACATTAGTGTTTTGTTTAATGTGTTGAAATGAGATGGAGAGAGAGAGAGGGGCTGCCATGGTGAGGATTCTTTGGTCTTGTATTTTTCCTTGAACTCACTCTCTCACTCTCATTCCAACAAAAGAAAAGAAAAGAAAAGAAAAAGAAAAGCTATTGTTCTTGTTCTTCTTCTTCCTCTAGCTCATTGCTTCCATCAATGGCAACATTTTAACCTCCATCCAAAGCCATGGATGCAAGAGACAAAGTGATCACAACATTCTCTACAACACCTTGGACGCGTCGACTAGCACACTTCGCGCCCGAGTTGCTTCGGACGAAGCGGGAGCCCGTAAAAAGACTTCTCGATGTGGTGCCCTTTCCGACGAGGAGATGGAGACCGGAGGTTCCGCGAGGAGATCGGGATGGTGGCCGAAGACCGAAGGACATGGATCGCTCGGTATAACATTCTATCCCTTCTCTTGTTAGCTAGCATTAGGTTAATGGTTCGATCCGGGGTTTTAGTACGCGGTAGCGTCGGTTTACAAGTTTAGAGAAAAAGTTTCGTTTCCACATTTTGGCCTCGGAATGACGGCCGGGGCACTGCCGTGCACTTACAGTCCTGAATAGCAATGTGGTTATAGTCCTCCTCTGTAGCCTCCACTTCCTCCGTCTCGACCGTATTTGGCAAATATTTCAAGAAAACAGAAGTGGGTGGAATACCCGTCAGCGAACTTGCACTCGATAAGTCCCAAGAATAAGGTAAGAATAAAATAATGACAAGTGTAGAATATATATATATATATATATATATGTATATATATATAACGAGTAAAAGTATATGTTCATGGGTAAATATGTACTGCAAGTCTTTATATGGTCACCACGTTAACGTTAAGTTCCAAGTGTGAATATCAACGCAGCCGTAGAAGTATTCACGGGCTCAAGAGTAGGGCCCCAGGAACAAGAAAACACGGGCCCATTTCATGTGTTAGTATCGGGGCTCTAGGCTGTGGATAAGTCGACTCGACTGATATTCAAGTAAAATAAAAAAAAAGGTTAATACGGGACTCCTAAATCTCCGTTGGATTCACATAAGAAACTATCTCATACACCCTGAGTGTGTGTGTGTTTGTATAATTGTAAGATAGCCTTAGTTGATTTGAATTGTGGATTATAACATGGCTTGATCGAAACCTTAAATTGCAAAAGGTGAAATAATGAAATCGAGTGAGTCGAGTAAAGTGCGAGTCATGTCAATTGCAATCATGGTTTGAATCAAGTTAGTTCGAGAAGACTGGATTCGAGTTCATTTTCAAGTTAGATTCGAGTTGGGTTGTGTTCTAGTTTGTGTTTGAGTTCGAGTTCAAGTTTAGATTCGAGTTCAGGTCTTTTTCATATGAATTGATTTAAACTGTTAAAAATCTTATGTTCGGGAGAAATCGGCAACTGCTGCACATGGACGACAGATTTTTTCTTCCAATACAATTGCCATTGATAACTCCGTTAAGTTGTCTAACCTGAATAGACAAGCACTCACTTTCTTCTGCTCCCTGGAACTCAAGAGAAATGATACCGCTTGAACCTATATTAATCTAGAGTTCTTATATATTGTTTGCATATCTCGAGGGGGTTTTATGAAAAATACTTTAATATAGTTTAAAAATAAATATCGAGGGTGATTTATGATATTTAGGGTTTTCATGAACATGTATTTTAATTGTTGTGGTGTTTTGGTGATAAAACCTAGCTTTTAAAAATTTATGGTGTTTTTATGAAAACTAGCTCTTTTGGAAACTTGATGGAATTTTATAAAAATTCTAATATTTCATTAAAAATATAGTTTCAAAATTTTTTTTTTATTGAAAATATGAATTCAAGTTTTATATAATTTCCAAAGTTTAGTTTTTATTTAGAAAAGTCGTATTTCATAAAAATCGTATTTTTATTTTCTTTCGAGACCGAATACTCCGTGAGGAGTTCTGCATCTCGCTCTACTGTCCCAAGGATGTGCGATAATCCGCACCATCCATTAGCGGGTCCCCTAACGAGAGTTGTAGAGGCGTAATTGCCAAGGATTTAAAATATCGATTTAAAAAAAACCCGTTTTGAAAAAAATGTGGTATTTTAATGTAAAATTTATTCAATAAACCAACCATATATTTAGAACATCGTCCTATGAAACCATAGTGTGCGTGTCGGGTAAGGCGTTACCCCGTGAATTTTCCTAAGGTATTCATGCTAATAATCGAAATAAGGGTTATACTAAAGTTCATGATATTTTAATGAAAAAGTTCGTTATAGATGTATTTCACTTGAATTTCTAATTACATGAAAATGTAAAGATATGAACAACATGTTAAGATGATATTTATAGGTTTTAAATGAATATTTAACCTTGGTGAAGGCGACAAAAGTTGTTTATAATAAAAGTTAACGAGATAACTCCACTTGCCGATATGTTTTAAGAATGTGATTTGAGATGAAATGAAATAGAGAGAGAGAGACCTTGCGGGTTGTGTAGTGTTAGAAAGAGGGTAAGGAAGAGAGAGGGGGTCTTGGTATCGCCGGAGATACTCCGGTCGTCGGAATTTGATCGTTACTCCCCTTGGTTTGCTTAACTCCACTTGAACAGCCTTAACCCTTCTTGAGCTTAGAGAATTTTTTAAGGAATTTTCATAATAGAGGAGAGCTAAAGGATGAGGTGGTATTTATAGGGTAAAAATGAGAGAGGGTGTGAAATACAAATAAATTAAAATAGATTTAATGGTGTTAATTAGGGATTTGAAGAGTCTTTATATGATTGCAGAAAAATCAAACTGTCCAAGGGAGTTGAAGGGACGAGTGTGCAAAGCACGGAGCAATTTGGAGCATATCAGACTATCGGCGGCGGCCATTTGGTGAAAATGGGCGGTCGGATTTTAGGGTCCTGCCTCGAGATTCGTGCGATGTGTGTAGATCTGTGTTTACTCCTCTTTACGCCTGTTTGATTTTTCTGAAAGCTTTCGATTCCCCGTGGATTGCACGTGCAACTTTTGGGCTTCCGAAAAATTAAAAAGAAAAATCTTTAAAAATAATTGGGACTGATGGGAATCGAACGCACAGGCTATGTCACATCAGTGTAGAGGTTTTATCAGTGAGCTTCAAGTTGCTTCTTGCTTTTGTTATACAAAAATGACTTATAATCCCTATACAGCTTGAAATACCCTTTTCTATACATTTAAATAAATAATTATGTACAGGGATTTCAGAGTTGTTACATTCTACCCACCTTATAAAAATTTCGTCCTCGAAATTTACATTTTCATAGAGACTAATTTTCAAATAGGTAAGGGTATCGTGCATGTATATCTTCTTCTCTTTCCCAAGTTGATTTTCCCGGCGAATCCTTTCTCCACATCACTCGGACCAAGTTCACTTCCTTGTTCCGCAATGTCTTCACTTTTCAGTCCGGGATCTCAACTGGTTGTTGCTCGCAGATTAGATCAGTCTGTAACGTGAGCTTTGCGTGATCAAGTATATGGATGGGGTCGCTCACATATCATCGTAGTTGGGATATGTGGAATACGTTGTGCACTCCTTTCAATGAGGGTGGTAGTGCTAAACGGTATGCCACTTCTCCAACTCGTTCGAGTATGTCGAATGGTCCTATGTACATTGGACTTAATTTACCTCTCTTGCTAAAACGTATCACTCATCTATTTTGAGAGATCTTCAAGAATATATGCTCTCTGGGTTGAAACTCCAGATGTCATCGTTTTGCATCTGTCCAATGCTTCTGTCGGTCCTGGGCTATGCGCATCTTTTCCCTGATCGTACGAACTACATCTACAGTTGCCACGATCATCTCTGGCCTAAAGAGTTCACGATCTCCCAAATCGTCCCAACTTAGCGGGGAACGACACTTTCGTCCGTAGAGTGCTGCGAATGGTGCTATCCCAATGCTTACCTGGTAGCCGCTGTTGTATGAAAACTCCACAAGGTGTATGTGATCTTCCCACGAACCTCCTAAGTTTAACATACAAGCTCTCAGTATATCTTCTAATATCTGAATTGTTCGCTCGGACTGTCCGTCTGTTTGTGTATGGTACGCTATGCTAAAATTCAGACACGTTCCCAGGCTAGCTTGCAGACTCTGCCAAAATTGTGATCGGAATCTCATGTCACGATCGGAGACGATGCAGACAGGTACTCCATGTAATCCCACGATCTCTTGCATGAGTTTATGGGTATCAAGACAAGTATTGTATTCCTTGGATAAATCTTACTTTAGATTTTTACTCACTTCCATGTACTTTTTTGCCAACTTCTCGGTTGACTGGCCAACTCGGAATGGAATAAAGTGAACCGACTTGATGAGTCGATCCATAATAACCCAAATCGCATCGTTACCTTTCATGCTGCGATGGAGAGCAGTCATGAAGTCCATGGTGATGTGCTGCCATTTCCATTCTGGGATTGGTAACGGCTGAAGTAGACCAGCAGTTCTATGATGTTCAACCTTCACTTGCTGACACACCAAACACTTGGATACGCTCCTTCCTATTTCGCGCTTCATTCCATACTACTAGTAGTGTTTCCATAGATCCTTTTATATCTTCGTGCCACCGGGGTATACATAATAAGGAGAGCTGTGAGCTTCTTTCATCAACTCTTCTCGAACAGGTCCGACTGGCACGCATAAACGACTTCCATATCGCAAAGATCCATCTTCGTGGATGATGAAGTCAGTTCGAAGTCCATTTTATACTTGTTCTCGGATCTTTTGTAGCTTAGCATCATTTGCTTGAGCTGCCTTGATCTGATTTACAAGAGTGGACTGAATGTGTAAGTTCATCAAATATGAAGCATTACCTGGCATAACTACATCGATCTCTAATCTGTGCAATTCTTGCTGTAGCTTCCATTGAGCGGTGAGGTTCGTTGCTAATAGCTGGTGACTGAGTGCATCAAGAACTATGTTCACCTTCCCAGGATGATACTATAAGTTGATGTCGAAATCCGCCATGAGTTCAAGCCATTTTCTCTGCCGCATGTTGAGTTTCTTCTGAGTAAATACATACTTAAGACTTTTATGGTCAGTGTATATATCCACCCGTTCTCCCAAAAGATAGTGGAGCAAAATCTCGAGTGCGAAAACTACTGTTGCTAGTTCCAGATCATGTGTTGGATAGCTGCGTTCATGATCTTTTAACTGCCTTGATGCAAAATCCATAACTTTTCCTTACTAATGCAGAATACATCCTAAATTTTTACCGGACTCATCACAATGCACATCGAATCTGCCAGATTGATATGGTATTACGAGAATAGGAGTAGAGGTTGTTAAGCGGTGTCGCACACTCTACTGTGTCCGTATAGAGGCGGAATATTCAAAATGATTTTTAAAACTTGCAACACTGGCTAATCCCAAGATCTACCTTAAGCCTTAAATAACAAAAACTTTCATAGGCACTAATCTACTATGAAGTGATTATACCTATATGAACCAAGTCCTTCGGGTCTTCTTTTCCTATTCTTGAGCTCCTTGTCCGTCGGGATTGAGCTTGGTCGTCGGCCTCCTCGTGTCGAAGATGATCCACCCGAGAGTTTATAGTTCAAGCTCCAACCTCAAACTTGAGGTAACTAAAGTACATAGTTTGCTAATCTAGATTACTTAGAAGATGTAGAATGTTAATTGGATTGTTTTATCTCACAAAACCATGAATTCTCAACACATGAGATGGTTATGGTTTTTGGGAAGAAGAAGAGAGCAAGAGAGGAAAGAGAAAGGCAAGTGTAGAATGAATAAGCATTGTGAAGAATGGTTAAGTCTTGGAAAAAAATCAAGCATGAAATATTTCACATAGAATATTGCAATCATACTTGAATAGTGAGTACAAATGAATAAACAAAAGAATTGGCCATGCTTCAAACCATGCCACAAATATCTCCTCCATCAACCTCATTATTTATTTAGATAAATAGATTTAAATCAAAATAAGGTGTCTTCTTCTAGATGCATTCTAGTGAAATTACTAGAATACCCCCACCGTATATACATACCCGTATTCGTACTACAAAAAATACGAATACCAAGAGATAAATTAATTCAATAGAATAATACTAGAATGCGGCTTAATCCTAAGCTCGCTAGTATTATCCGTCTGAACAAAATACGTGTAGCCTGTACATGTGTATGATCGAAAACCCAAATGTAATAAGACTAGAACTCGGCTTAATCCCAAGCTCGCTAGTATTATCCGTCCGAACAAAATACGTGTAGCCTGTACATGTATATGATCGAAACCCTGCACGTAAAACCATACAGTCTCTACATCGATTTGCCTGAACCAGGGAAACCCTCTGTGTGTGACTCTAAAGATTCGACAGTACGCTGGCAGTGGGTTTAACCACAAGCACGTCAGCGGCACTAGCTGTACGTAACGCCTACCCAGGTACCTGTTGAAAAGAAGGCCGACGAGCAAACTCATCTGAACTCCTACTGAGCCTATCCGTGACAATCTCTGTACAGTCCAGTCTGTTCGTCTGAGAGTATCGCATGCCGGGTCTAGGGGGTGGAAAACGTCAGACCCCTAATAACCTGACAAGTCGTGCCGATATGGCTCAAAACCATCCGAGAATCTATTGATCTACCTATCAGTAATTCTCAATCCGCTTTGGCCAGGGACTTATGGTGTTGGCCAATCGAACACAGTGCGACATCGACTCCCTATACTGGGAGAGACGAATCCCCGACAATCGCTCACTGCCTCCATATGGCACGGGACTGTACCTAACTAAAACCTGTTTGCACGACTCAGTAGAGCCGTGGTAGGGTAGTAATCAATGCACAGTGGGAACTCACACGAGACAAATGACGACCTCAGGTCGACAGACTATCTGCACCCATGTCACCAGAGAACTGCTATCTGACGATCGGTATAATACCATCTAGCCAGTTCTCGGTGAGTCCGACCAGTGTACTCACTCCCAGTGAGCATCTGTATACGATCTTAGGTGCCAAAGACCAATGGCTGCGGGACCAACCATCGCCCCTTGTCGGGGTCTCGAAATGTATACACCAGTCTACTCTGGAGTATCGATGCCCTGTCTCGATACCCCCACGACTGGGGACATTTAAGGATGTGCTTATCGACTACCCAACTCCCACAAGTATGATCATCACAACGCCGGTAGTCAAGCAATGATTTTATGAGCTTTATCAATATGTATAAATGATACGTAATAACAAGTAAAACATATGCACATGTTAAAATAAAGACAAACCAAATAGCATACTATCATATCGAGCAAGATTATCCTGTACATACATATATCCAAGTATCCACATGTATACATATACAATAATGGCCTCTAAGGCATATATATCCAACAGAGGTTAACCTCGACTTGAGTTCTACAAAAAACTTCTCACATGTTTCTGACCACACGAATGCTTCACCTTTACGTGTGAGCTTGGTCAGGGGTGCTGCGATCTTTGAGAATCCTTCAATGAATCGTCTGTAGTATTCTGCTAAGCCTAAGAAAATTCTTATATCTTTTACCATCTTTGGTGTCCGCCACTCGCTGACAGCTGACACTTTAGCTGGATCCACAGAGATTCCTTCGCCCGAAACGATATGTCCGAGAAATCTGACTTGATATAGCCAAAATTCACACTTGTTGTACTTGGCGTAGAGCTGATGTTGTCGTAATATTTGCAGGATAATTCATAAGTGCTTGGCGTGCTCTTTCCGATTCTTTGAATACACCAGAATGTCGTCGATGAAGATAACAACATAACCTGTCTAAGTACTCTCGGAAAACTTGGTTCATCATGTTCATAAAGATGGCAGGTGCATTGGTCACTCCAAATGGCATTACGAGATATTCATAATGACCATAACGAATCCTAAATGTCGTCTTCGGAATGTCGGACTCCTTGACCTTCACCTGATGATATCCTAAACGAAGATCTAACTTTGAAAAGACACAAGATCCACTTAACTGATCGAAAAGGTCATCGATGCAAGGCAGCGGATACTTATTTTTAATTTTCTTCTCGTTCAGAGCTCGATAATCCACGCACATCCGGTAGGTACCTTCTTTCTTCTTCACCAGTAGCACCGGAGATCCCCAACTTGAAGTACTGGGTCGGATCCAACCTTTCTTCAAAAGTTTGTCCAACTGAATACGGATCTCCTTCAATCCCTCCGGACTTAATCGATACGGAGCTTTTATTACTGGTTGTGCGTCGGGTTGTAAATCGATGCTGAATTCAATAGCTCGATCGGGAGCAAACCTGATATATCTTTAGGGAAAATATCCTCAAATTCTCGAACTACCTCTGGCTTCGATCCTTCCGCTTGCAACGCTGTAATCTCCTCCTTCTTCGGTTTTTCTCTGTAGATGCTAGGCTCTAAGGTCCGGTCTTCACTTTTGAAGTAAAACACTGGATGATCTGGTATTTCGAACACTACCTTCCTTTGGCGATAGTCGATGGTAGCGAAGAAAGTTTCCAGCCAGTCCATTCGCAAGACTACGTCGAAATTTGGTATGTCCAGCACCTTGAATTCTGCATAGAATTCTCGACTGCAGACAACCACTGGACATAGATCGTATCCCAAAGTTTCTTTTAGAATGCCGTTCCCTGAACCGACATTCCAGTCGGATACGAGTGGCTTAACTGGGATCGCATGAGTTCGGATGAACCGTTGCGACATAATGCAATATGATGCCCAGTGTCGAAGAGTGCGAGTGCAAGTAGGGAGGCTACTAAGATTGTACCTAAGTCGTGTGGGATAGGTTTAGGTATAACAAATATAAGATGGTTATGAATTGAAAGGACTTGAAAGAGAATAGGGAAGATATTTACCAGGGATAACCTGATCCGTAGTTTCGGCCTCTTCGACCGACATAGTGAATGCTTAGCATGAAAGGTTACGCTAGTACCCCAGCCAACTACCGTGGCAAAATGCGGAACAATTTTTTTTCTAACGATTGGAACATGGCACTAGAATAACTTTTAACCCGGATCTTTCCATAAACCTATCTAGCAAAAGTAGTAGTGCTATCTACTATGAAAGAAGTCTCACCAAACGATCCAAGTCCTTTGGTCTTCTTTCCTCTTCGTTAGCTCCAAGTGGCCACCTTGAACAAGCTTGATCTTCTTTGTTGGCTCCTTTGGTTCTTCACGATCGATCTTGCTCTCCGGTCCTCCTTTGTCGTAGATGATCCACCCGAGGGATATGATCCATGGCTTTAGCTCCACACTATATGTCAAGTGGAGCAACTAGAGAACTTGGGTTGCTAAACCAGGTAGTCTAGGATGTAGTGTGATGATTTAAGTGTTTTGCTATCTCTTTCTTACCTCTTCACTTGTTTCTCAACTCATGAGAAGGGTAGTGAAGAGGAAGATGATGAAGGTGGAGCAAACTCAAGAGGAGGGAGAAGGTGAAGAAAAAAATGGGAGCTCTAGAATTATGAAGCATGCGTGAGAGAGAAAATCAACACAAAGGTTTTGTGTATGAATTCTCATGAATAAATGATCGCACGCTTTTGGCGTGTCGGATGTTCAAAGAATTTAAGTGTAACCGCGATCAGGACGGTGTCGCTTTGCAGCTAGCCGGTTGAGTACGGGTCGGTCCACAGGGAGATGGTGTTATTTTACCTTCTTGTCTTAGACGAGTCAATAAAGAATCTGTATGAGTGTTTGATCCAACCTATGTGTTTATATGCAAGTATAAAGTTGTTAAGAAAATACGAGATTGTAAGCTAAGAAATCCGTACTCAAAAGCCTTTGAGCCGAGTCTTGACCAATTGAAGCTAAGCAATTGGCAACAACGTGGATTAGGGGATTTAAGCGCGGTATTCGTGGAATCCGGCTTGTTTACCCTTGTCCTTCCGTTCTTGTCTCTTGCTTTCGCCTCCGGCCAAACCGAACGCAACTGGTCGTGGTTAGGAATCACCGTTACCTTGTCAGGGTACGGTGCCTAACGGAGCGCTTGCGTATGGTTCGGGCGGAGTTCAAATGGAAAATAACGGGAAAAGGAATTGGCAAAGAAATGTTAACTTATAAAACCGTATTAATTCTTAACAACAACAATAATTACAACATTCACAAAATAAACAAAAGAGAACAAAAAGAAAAGAACAAAGAAAAGAAAAGATACAAGTATTAAAGTGCATGAATAAAATTGCAAGTAATAAAATGCAAGTAATAAAAAGACAAGTAATAAAAAGCGAGTAATAAAAAGAATACGGAACTAGGACCCAAGCCAAGCATGTGCTCAATAGCCAACCCTTAAACTTGCAAGCTCAATGAAGAACTTGCAAGATCATGGGAAGGGTAGAGAACGCATGTGAAATGAAGTGCTAGTCCGTGAGAAAATACGACCCTTGAGATCAATAACTAACTCTTACCCATTCAAGCTCAATGAAGAGGTTGAATGAGCAAGAGAAAGCAGAAATCTCAAGGGGGAGCAAACTAACAAGAAAGATAAAAACCCCTCATCTTCATTAATCTTCCACTCAAAAGCTCTCACTACAATTTAATGGAGAAAGAATGAAGAAGAGGAAGAAGAAGAACAAAATCTACAAAAAAGAAGAACAAAGAAAGCTCCAAAAAAATGCTCCCTTGGTTAAGCTCAGGTCTGCTGTATTTATAGGCTGGAGAATGGAGTTCTAGGGCAACCAGCAGACCATAAATGAAATGACCAAACAACCCCCAGAAAACGACATGCTGATGCTTCAGTACGGCCGCGTTTCCGCGGCCAATACCCCCTATTGGCCGCGGAAACGCGGCCAAGTGGTGGGGTTGATGGGTCAATTTAGGTGGCTATCTCTGGTTTGCTGTGCCCTCGTGTTTGCAATCTTCAAAGTGTACAAAAGTCTTCTGGAATAACAGCAAATATCCAAGTCCAAGATTGCAATATCTTTTTACTTTTGACTTCTCTCTCCCTCGAGCTCCGCGCACCCATTGATTCTTGTGCTGCCCCCCTCGTGCTCTATGCTTGTCCCAGACACGAATGACCACTGTCATATGTCTTGTCTCTAGAACTGGTACTCGGCACTGGACGGATATGGATGACCGGAACCCGGCTTTTATCTGCTGTGACAGATGTTCTGTATTTGGTGTAACTGTGGAGATTTTGTCTTGATTTGCAATATTTGGACTGAAAACCTGTACTCTGTAAATATGTAACAAACACGGATTAAAAGCACCTACCTATAAACAACCGAGCGTAAGAATGGGCGGTATAAAATGCAGTATTCTGTGATGAACAAATACCCCCAAACTTAACTTTTGCTCGTCCCGAGCAAAACCAATTATTCACAAAAATAAAATGATAACCGCACTTTCGCAGGGAACGCGATTGCACTGAGCGCGTGCAACAAGCCGTTAAACCTCTAGGTGTCCCTAGTAGGAGGAGTGTTGTCTCCTGAGGGTTTTCAGCGGATACTACCCACAAAATCCGGTCAAGTTGGTTTGTAAAATGACTAAGATTCAAACCCTAAAGTTTTGTTTTAGAAAATAACAATTCTATAATCCTAAGTCTAGACCATCGAACCTTTATTTTTCACACCTCGCTTCTTATTTAACTACAGATTTTATATGTCTTTACGTGCAGTGCAAAATAGTGTCGTTAAGTTCCCGAAAGGTCGAATAAAGTCATTATGTTACACAATAAAGCCCAGATAACAATTTTAAAAGGATCACATAAGTTTTATAACGAGTTAAGCATTTTTCAAGTTTCGTTTTCCAGTAAAGTTTCAACTTTAGAATTTCTATCTTCCCTAACAGGAAACTAGGTCTTATTCTTCACTCCACCTTTTCCTTGTTTTCATTTCATACACACCTCTGTGAACGTGCAATAGTCTTTATCATAGAATAAAACCTTCATATCTCCGTTAAATTTTTTTTTATAAAAGCCTGTCTTTTATCAAGATTATTCTCACACAAAGAACCGTTAGGAATTTTAACTCGGAGAGAACACTTGCTTGACTTTGTTTTTATCTGGACTTTCTAGGCTTCTTAGCGAGCTTTGGGCCAATGCACCCAAACCAGTTGGTTTTAGGGCATTAGGTGTAGAAACACCCCGGCGGACTTAATTACTCAAGTTACCCAGGTCCAAAAACAAAAGACAGTTTTTCGTGAAAATCAGATGATTTAATACGAACGGAGATATAACCGGCAGTTCAATTATTTTTTTGGATAAAAGACGTGTCTAGTGGGTTTGGTGTGTAATCATTCCAATCAAGTTTCAGATGGGTTATTTTTCAGACTTAGTTTCAATTAAGGCATCAATAACATTCCTTCATATTCACTTACTTCATAAACTATTCTTGATATATTACTTATTTCAGAACAAACCTATTTGATCCTCAGAAAATCATTTATCTATTTAAAAGTTTTTTAAACATAAAAGACTTGTCATCTAATTTCCAAGACTCACAACACGTGTAGTGTAATGTAAAGACGTATATCAGCTATAGTTAACTTCAAAGGAGAGTTATCTTTCAGGTTTTCAAAATCCAAACATAGGATTTAGTTATTCCTATCTTTTTAAACAAAAACCGTCGAATGTTGAATCAGAGTTCTTCCACAATCTAACTTGACAAAAAGTTTTTATAATTTTTGGAAATTTTTTCGATTTTTGTGGGTTTTTAATAAGGTATGCAAATGCAAAATATACAAATGAATGCGAAGGAAGAGAGCTTACCGAGCACACCCCCAAACTTAAACTTGACAGTGCCCTCACTGTCAGGCTATACCAAGAGGGTCAAAATTGCCGGCGCTCCCTAAAAACAAATTATATACAACAAAGAAAACAAAAAATATATACAAAAAAATGTCCCCCCCAAACTTAAGTAAAACAGTGTTTCCACTGTTAAGCGTTGAAATTCAGGATTAGGGGGGAAAAAACAGTATCCATCTATACAAGGCCTTACACAGGCCAAAAGTTAACACCAACCATTCAAAGATTTTATCATGGTAAAGCAGTGGTTGGTGAAAGAAGGTGAAGAGGAAAGAGATGGAAAATACGCGAGATCGCTTGTGGAGAGAAGTGGAATGCGGTCTCGGTAGATGAGAAGAAGAATGGCAGAAGGGAAAAAGAAGTGGAGTACGAACTTGAGGGTGCAAATGGAGTAAATAGATTAGCACAATTTGTGATGAGCGATGTGTAAAAAGTGATTGTGCTAATATATTTACCCGTCGAGAGATTGGGTCAAATCCCTCAAGGTTCGTGAGAAACCATGGGTACGCCGAACTTGGTAAACCAGACACAGTAAATGAAAGTGAGACGGGTTCTTGCAAGGTCGGAACGATTGAAAGGATGGAGGGAAGTGGTTGAGGAAGGGTATCGGGTAAGGCTTCTGGAGGGTGTGTACAGTCAGTGAAAGGAACAGGATGAATTGGAAAATCCGACTCATCATCTAGAACTGTTTCATCCTCAAAACTATCCTCAATGTTCTCCTCAAAATTAAGCTCATCCATGCATTTTTCTTCAAAATCCAGACGCATATGAAGTTCGGGAAAAACAGTTAAAGACTCGGGATGATGATTTGAAGAGACAAACTCAGCCAAATCTACGGGTTCATCATCCAAAATGTTCCCTGCGTCAATATCCTCAATCAAGTGAAAATCAAAATTCTCTAACACCTCAACAAAAGCATGGATATTAATCGATTCTGGTTCTAAAGTGGAGGTGTAAAGGTCAAAAGGTTTAGGATCGGTTTCACTTGGAAGAGACCCTTCACAATCGGGCAAATCAAACACTACGAAGTCGCACAACTCATTCATCATTCTATCTTCAATTGATAAATCAGGTGGGATACTCGATAGACTTTCAAAACAGGAGTTGTGGGATTCAATTTGGGACGGGTAGGTTTGATTTGGAAGGGGGTACATCTCACTCTCTCCACTCAAAGTCACAGCCTGTCCTGCCGCCTCATCATACATTGAAAAAGTTGGAGCTAGTTGAAAACTAGCTACCGGCTCACTAGGTTGCATGAGGGCGGCCATGGACGCATTCAAATCCATCATCTTTTGGCTTGACGCTACCCTAAAGTCTTCCAACGACTGTTCTAGACTAGACATTGGTTGTGAAGGGGTTTCAGTAAAAGATTCAAAGTTGTTTGGATACTGAAAACTCCAAAACTGCTGTTCTGAAGTAATGTCTAGGGAAGGTGCAAAATTAAGGTAGGATTGGTAGGAGTTGAATGGCTGGACAGGAGTGGGATCAACATTGGGATAAGAAGGTGAATGGAATTGTTGATCCCGAGAATTCGAAGTGGTGAAAGGAGTGAAAGATCGGCTACGGGATTGTTCGATATGTTCAGCAAGAGACATTGGTCTTGGGGTTACAACTGGATTTTCAAAAGGTGTATCAACGCAAGAAGGGGTGAATGTTTGAAATGGTTGATACGAAGTGGATTGTGGGGTCCAGTTGTTCGTCCTAGACGCGTCTATCCGATCTTTCAAAGAAATTTTTGGCATGGAGGGGTCGTTCGAAGTTCGGCCAAAACAAGAACCGTAGGAAGTAATGTCTGGTTGTGGGTACCAAAGTTCGGCAAGAGTTTTGCGAGGTGGAGTACCCATGATATGAAGAGAGAGAGAAAAAATAGAGAAAAGGAGGGAAAAAAGAATGTGATTTTTTTTTTTAAATATTAACAAAAGAATGAAGTATACACAAAAAGAATATGGACAAAAATAATCACGACACAAAAAATACCACACACCTAATCGTTCTAGGGTTAACCTAGGTCAACTAGACCTGCTCCAGAACTTGATTGTCGAAGTAAAACTGTGTCGAGAAACAGGCTCAAGATACACTGATCACGAGGCCAGGTAAGTGCAGAGATAAGGGGAGGTTTTCCAACGCTTTCGCGAAGTTCCTTAATTAAATAACCCTTTCTCTTTTGGCGGTTTCGCCGTTAACACTTTCCTAGACACCCCGTAAACAATATACCGTTAAGAAAGGTTCTAAACACAATTAACTTCTCCTAGTGAGCGCGAAGTCCTTAAGGCTTAAAGTCTAGTTTCTTTTAAAATTTGTGCGGGTAAACGTTATGCGCAGTTCGTGATTTATGGGCCACGGAAAAGGTGATGAAATCCTTTACCGTATGTTGTGGGGTTCGCTTGCCCTTAAGTCCGTATTAATTGATGCAATGCGCAATTCAAAAAAATTCTATAAAGAATCAAACAATCGTTTTTTATTTTAAGCGCGGCGCTGCAACAAATACGGGTTAGTCAATTTTGGCGTTTTCTAGCGAACTTGCAAAGAATCCTGCAAAGAATAGTACATTGGAAGCGTCGGATTTGAGAAGAAGGTGTTAGTAAAGTACGTACCGTTAAGTTTTGGGTTAGGAAACCCCCGTTGAATCAAATCCGGTAAGCTTGAAAGGTTCGCTTGCGCGGGTCAAACTACCCGGATCTTTGGCACTGTACTTCGTAAATCACCCTTGCCTTGAATGTACACTTTGCTCCCACAATCGCAGTTTGCAAATCTGCAAAAATCTGCACACTTGCCCACAAAAATTAACAAAAAAAACAAAAATATATATATATTTTTTAAAATATATACAAAAAGAATATTAACCCGAATAACAAGAAAGAAAATACGCTACCGTCTCCCCGGCAACGGCGCCATTTGATCGCACACTTTTGGCGTGTCGGATGTTCAAAGAATTTAAGTGTAACCGCGATCAGGACGGTGTCGCTTTGCAGCTAGCCGGTTGAGCACGGGTCGGTCCACAGGGAGATGGTGTTATTTTACCTTCTTGTCTTAGACGAGTCAATAAAGAATCTGTATGAGTGTTTGATCTAACCTATGTGTTTATATGCAAGTATAAAGTTGTTAAGAAAATACGAGATTGTAAGCTAAGAAATCCGTACTCAAAAGCCTTTGAGCCGAGTCTTGACCAATTGAAGCTAAGCAATTGGCAACAACGTGGATTAGGGGATTTAAGCGCGGTATTCGTGGAATCCGGCTTGTTTACCCTTGTCCTTCCGTTCTTGTCTCTTGCTTTCGCCTCCGGCCAAACCGAACGCAACCGGTCGTGGTTAGGAATCACCGTTACCTTGTCAGGGTACGGTGCCTAACGGAGCGCTTGCGTATGGTTCGGGCGGAGTTCAAATGGAAAATAACGGGAAAAGGAATTGGCAAAGAAATGTTAACTTATAAAACCGTATTAATTCTTAACAACAACAATAATTACAACATTCACAAAATAAACAAAAGAGAACAAAAAGAAAAGAACAAAGAAAAGAAAAGATACAAGTATTAAAGTGCATGAATAAAATTGCAAGTAATAAAATGCAAGTAATAAAAAGACAAGTAATAAAAAGCGAGTAATAAAAAGAATACGGAACTAGGACCCAAGCCAAGCATGTGCTCAATAGCCAACCCTTAAACTTGCAAGCTCAATGAAGAACTTGCAAGATCAAGGGAAGGGTAGAGAACGCATGTGAAATGAAGTGCTAGTCCGTGAGAAAATACGACCCTTGAGATCAATAACTAACTCTTACCCATTCAAGCTCAATGAAGAGGTTGAATGAGCAAGAGAAAACAGAAATCTCAAGGGGGAGCAAACTAACAAGAAAGATAAAAACCCCTCATCTTCATTAATCTTCCACTTAAAAGCTCTCACTACAATTTAATGGAGAAAGAATGAAGAAGAGGAAGAAGAAGAACAAAATCTACAAAAAAGAAGAACAAAGAAAGCTCCAAAAAAATGCTCCCTTGGTTAAGCTCAGGTCTGCTGTATTTATAGGCTGGAGAATGGAGTTCTAGGGCAACCAGCAGACCATAAATGAAATGACCAAACAATCCCCAGAAAACGACATGCTGATGCTTCAGTACGGCCGCGTTTCCGCGGCCAATACCCCCTATTGGCCGCGGAAACGCGGCCAAGTGGTGGGGTTGATGGGTCAATTTAGGTGGCTATCTCTGGTTTGCTGTGCCCTCGTGTTTGCAATCTTCAAAGTGTACAAAAGTCTTCTGGAATAACAGCAGATATCCAAGTCCAAGATTGCAATATCTTTTTACTTTTGACTTCTCTCTCCCTCGAGCTCCGCGCACCCATTGATTCTTGTGCTGCCCCCCTCGTGCTCTGTGCTTGTCCCAGACACGAATGACCACTGTCATATGTCTTGTCTCTAGAACTGGTACTCGGCACTGGACGGATATGGATGACCGGAACCCGGCTTTTATCTGCTGTGATAGATGTTCTGTATTTGGTGTAACTGTGGAGATTTTGTCTTGATTTGCAATATTTGGACTGAAAACCTGTACTCTGTAAATATGTAACAAACACGGATTAAAAGCACCTACCTATAAACAACCGAGCGTAAGAATGGGAGGTATAAAATGCAGTATTCTGTGATGAACAATAAACAAGTGTAGCCATGCTTCAATAGTAACCACAAATGAATAAAGAATTCATTTGTGAACTATTGAATCCATGCCACTCACCATGCATTCCTCTCCTTAATTTCCACCTCATTTCCATTTATCAATAAATGGAAAATTCCATGATGAGGTGTCCACCTTCTAGAATGTAATCTGTAATAAAATACGGATTACAGTCTGCTGTATATACATACCTGTATTTGGATAAAAACACGAATGCCCAAAGAGATAGAATAATACGAAGAACGTAATACTAGAATACACATATCGAAATACATATATGTAAACTATTAAATCAATACCTGATTTAAAAATCCGGCTCATACCCGAGCCGACTAGTATTACTAACTGTCCGATCGAAAGTCCGAGTACAAAGTACATCAATCGATCGAGACCCTGCACGTATCTAATACGGCTACTATATCATTTCTCCTAAACCAGGGAAACCCTCTGTGTGGGACTCTAAAGACTCGAGAATACGCCGGCAGCGAGTTACTGGATAAATCCATAACCACAAGCACGTCAGCGGCATTAGCTGTACGTAACGGCTACCCGGGTACCTGTCGAAAAGGAAGGCCGACGAACAAACTCATCCGGATCCCTACTGAGCATATCCGTGACAATCTCCATACAGTCCGGTCTCTTCGTCTGAGAGTATCGTATACCGGGTCTAAGGGGTGGTAAACGTCAGACCCTAATAACCCGATAAGTCGTGCTGATGTGGCTCAGGACCAATCCGGGAAACTACTGATCAGTCTATCAGTAAATCCCAACTGCCTTGGGCAAGGTATTATGGTCCTGACAAATCGAACACAGTGCGATATCGACTCCTAATACTGGGATAGACGAATCCCCGACAATCGCTCACTGCCTCCATGTGGCTCAGGACTGTACCTGTAAGTCTACGCTAGCGCCCCGGCCGTCTACAGACGCCAAATGCGGAACAAAAACTTTTTAACTGGCGCTATCGATACTTTAACCCGGATCTTCCATTATTGCTAAACTAACAAACTATAAAGAGTGTAGAAAGGTTATACCGAACGATCCGAGTCTTTCGTTCTTTGACCATCATCCCACGCTCCGTTGCGGCTGCTCCGATCTCGTGGATCTCCGATCTCCTCGTCGAGGTGGCACCACGTTGACGATTCTTTAAACGGGCTCCCGCCTCTGACTTGAGGCAACTCAATCGTCAAGTTTGCTAAAAGAGATGACCAAGAATGATGTAGAGAATGAGTAGATGACTTTGTCTTACTTCGTCCAAGTCCGTGGACAATCGGTTAATGAAGTTGCCATTTTAATCGGGTGATGGAACAAAACGACATATGAAATTTCCATACACCTAAAACCATAGTCTTTTCTCTCTAAAATGAAATCAATCTCTCTCACTCTCACTCAAAGGTAGCCGGCCACTTATAGCAAAGAGGGAGGTGATGGTAGGAACAATCAAGGGGGGGGGGACCATAAACAAATGAAACTTATCTTGATCATTAAAGAAAAGCATGACTCACTTAGAAACAATGAATCAAAACAACTTTAGTCATCAAGCATTAATGGCACCATTAATGCACTAATGACTCACCATGTCAAGTCACTCTCTCTAGAATCTTCTAGAAGAATCCACACTCATCTCAAGAAAAGATAAACCCGTCTTTAACCAAATGTTAAAAGACGGCTGATAGAAAACTGGAAACTGGCAACTTCCAAAAATGATCCTGAAACGACTTTCAGGATAACCCCGTAATTGTATAAATATACCCGCATTTGTATTACGACCGAATACAAATGCAACTGAGACAAAGATATTATACCTACTCAATATAATACTCGGATCCGGCTTAAACCAAAGCCGACCAGTATTATCTGCCCGAAAAATAACACGTGCGTAAACGCACGTGCAATTTCCGAACCCTGCCATAAAACCATACGGCCTCTACAACGTTTCGCCCGAACTTGGGAAACTGTCGGTGGGGGACTCTAATGACTCGTCAGTACCCTGGCAGTGGGTTTAACCACAAACCGTCAGCGGCACTAGCAATGCGTAACGGCTGCCCATGGACTGACCTCAAGGGAGGCTGATGAGCGAACTCATCCAGAAACCCTACTGAGCCTAACAGTGACAATGTATATACAGTCCGGTCCGTTCGTCTATGAGTATCGCATATCTGCCTAGGGGGCTAGTAACGTCAGACCCCCAAGAGCAGTATAAGTCGTGTCGGAGTGAAGCCCAATAACACCCTGAGATACTACTGGAGTACCTACCAGTAAATCTCCTGCCACGGCCGTGGGCTTTGTGTAATGGCTCTCCTAGACACAGCACGATCTCGCCCCCAATACCGGGAGAGACGAATTCCCTGCCGATCCGCTCACGTGCCTCCATATGGCTCGGGACTGTACCCAAAAACTACCTGTTTGCACGACTCCTTTGAGCCGTGGTAGGGTAGAAATCAAAGCACAGTGGGAACTCACACGAGACAAATGACGACCTCAGGTCGATGAACTAACCTGTACACATGTCACCAGGGAACTGCTATCTGACGATAGATATAGTACTAACTAGCAGATTCCCGGCGAGTCCTGTCCGGTGTACTCATAACCCAATGAGCACCTGTATACATCTTAGGTAATCCAACTGACACCAGTGGCTTGTGAGACCGGCCACCGCCCCTCGTCGGGGTCTCGACTGTACACACTAGTCTACTCCGGAGTATCGATGCCCTGTCTCGAAACTCCCACGACTAGGGACCACAATTAAGGATATGCATATAAACCACCCAACTCTCACGTATATGATCGCCATCATACTGTTGGTGGTAAAGCAAGATCCTAAGGGCTCTATCAAAGTGTAACATGTAATCAGTCACCTGAACATGTACACGACTGATAAAGGCAAACCAGATAGCATACTATCATCTTGAGTAAGACTGTCCTACCGGTATAGGTCCTCCGCAATCATTGCAATCACGTACCTGTGATCCAATAATTGACTATGAGGGCACTATCTCCAACAATCTCCCACTTGCACTCAAGGCTAATTATTGCGATGTCGACTACTCACAGCCCGTGTGAAAACGAACATCCAACTCCTCTACTAATCAGTATCACAAAGCCCGTTTGTAAAACTATAGTGTTCGAGAAATAGCCTTAGTGAGTGGATCCGCCTAGAAGTTTCTTTCTATATCTCTCTTAATCTCAAGTTCGCGGAGAAAGCCATCTCCCGAAACGAGTAATACCCGTCTTAGAATATGTCTGGATATCTGATGGGACCTAGTTCATAAATGAACTCCAAATCCAAACTTCTTAGACTGTATCGATCACTGAACCTAATCAATATCCGGCACCATGCCACCCACAGTATCCTCTTGAACCACCTGTCCATAATACTGTCCCTCTTCGTCAGAGGGAAAACTATAACTCTGACAATCACTCTGTCAACCATGTCACCTTTGAAGCTTGGAATGATAACCGTCTCCCGAAGGAGGCTGCCGTCATCAAATCCGTAGAACATGTACTTATGTTCTAAAACTGCTTCCTTATGTTTCTCCAGGATTGGATTAATACAAACTTATTGCATCTAGTGCAAAACCAACATTTGGTGTGGTACTTGACATCTCATGATTGACTCAATTGCCTAAGCAAGTGATCTGCCAATCATGCACATCCCTCTCCCCTTTAGTCTGTAAGACACCTTTAGAGAGGGTGACTCCATCACCTGCAGGTACACCACCATGCTAGGAGTCATCTATTCTAAAAACCATTAGTATACTGTCAAAGTACCTACATTGGGAAACTACCCAAATCCAGATCTAAAACCATAGACCTAGAAACCAGAATGTCAAATATTATATCCATATCCTGTCTGGAGAAACAACTGTGTGACGACCACAGTACAACCGATCGTAGTATAGGAATTTTACTTCCTACTCTGTGTATGTCATCAAATACCATGACATCACACCCTGCTACCTTCTTAACAGATCCATCCCCTATCCTGATTGAAGTCAAACCCATGACTGTCACATAAAAATTAGATAATCTATCTCCGCTATAACTGCTCAAGTCTATAAATAGATATAAGCATCTTGCCCACTATTCTTCCGATGCTCCCACTGACTACGACAACCCTTCTACCGGGTCTCATAGCCTGGAACAACAGTAGTGTCAAGTCTGGGTAGATTAGAACCTCCCTGTCACCGTCCTTGAGGCTACTGGAGTACCTCTCGGGTGTCTGAGGTTACCTACCATATCTGCGGAGTGGCTATTGGAATGTCAAACCTGATTGAATGTATAGGTCCTATTAAATTTTCCGTAATCGTTCGCGGTTCTGGAATCACTTCCAGTTCTACCATACTCCCACTACCGTTTTCTGAAAAAGATCCATTTTACTAAAACTGTGGCGAGTTAAGAACAATATCACTATTGATCTTCCAAATGGTAGAATATCAACCCTCGTCATAGCCAGGGTCAACCCACAAACAGCCACTACAGAAACGTGCCTTGAGTTATCCAGAGTCTGGTTTTAAGCATAAGCTGGACAACTCCCCGTACCTTAATATCTTTTAAGGTACGAACTATTCTATATCCAATATAGAAACTTTGGCACTTATTTAATTGGAACCAGATTCAAATCATGCAGCTGTCTCCAGTGCATTTCATTTTAATGGAAAGAGGCTAATCAGCATTACTCAACTTAGGAATCCATCCAATTATGAGCAACCTGAAAAAGAAACACGTTTCTCAAAACTATTACTATCATCTGAATACCAATCACAAGAATCTACATCTTCGATCTCTTTGAAGAATCCCGATACTTGTGATACCTGGTTCTCTACTTTATTCTTATACCCACAACTTCTCAAAACTTAGACCTTGTATTTCTATGAAACACTCGTCTAAATACTAGAGAAGTTATAAGTAAACAGAACATAGTACGAGGACCTACCCCTTTGTCCTGATGGACACTGGACAACATACAATACTCTGTATAAGTCCGCTGAGTTAAACAACTCAAAACCTGTGCGTCGTAGGTTGAAAACTGTATCCTGGCGATTTCCTCAAATATCACCAATTACAACGAATTCCGATATAATGAGGATAATCACCTAATTCCCAATAACTTACTCCCACTCATTATCTGCAAAACCATACAGATATGAGAATGAAACCTGGTAAATACATACCCTTGGAGTAAGTATCTAATCGGGAAAACAGTTTTGCTTTAACAATGCACTGAAACATGAAAATGTTTCGTAGGGGTATCCTGGTATTCATAGTAATGCCTCTTCCATAATCCAATTCATGACTTCAACCGTATATTTTTTTGCCATCTCTCCAAATCCCTTTATTTGTCTTTAGTCGTTACCTTCTGTACACCATCGTTAGGCTAAATGGTTTTCTTCCTTCCCTACCGTTCGGCACCAGCCTATGGTTTGGAAGAAGACTATCCAGTAGGCATAATAGGTGTACCCTCCTAAACCAAGGAGTACTCGCAACTGAGAGAAGGTGATGATAAAAGACAACTGAATAATACCTTATTCTTTTAAAGGTGAAATAGGAGTGGCGATGAAGTACGCGGTTTTGGTCGTGAATGATATCAGTCGCAATTTACTTTGCCCTCTTTCTAATCCCTTTATTTTTTCTTTACATATTACCTTCTGCACACCCTACTTAGGCTAATTGGTTTTCTTCATTCCCTACCTTTTGGCACCAGCCTATGGTTTGGAATAAGACTATCCAATAAGCGTAATAGGTGTACTCTCCTAAACCAAGGAGCTCTCGCAACCTGAGAGAAGGTGATAATAAAAGACAACTGAATAAACCAATTCTATTTCTCCTGAACCTGGATCCATCCTCAAAGAAGTCCCTTCGAGTTCGTATATAACCATAGATGGATCTATTCAATGGAAGTGGATATCCGTAGTAATACGGGTGTTCTGAGAAATTCAAAGGGTAAAAGAAGGAGTGGCAATGACTTATGCAACTCAGACAATCCAAAAGCCAGTATTTTAAGAAGGTTCGGTCAACCTGGTCACTGAGTCATAGTCTAGGGTCGGTCAAAGGTCGCTGCCAAAGAGAGAGAGAAAAGAAACACTCTGCGTGCACTCTAACCTAGATCAGAATGGTTATCACTTTATCTAATCTGGAAACCTCCCACTGTCCTGTCAAATTCTCCTCCAAACCTGAAAGAAGAATCAATCGGGATCACCCGAAGAGTAAACCAACTCATCAGTGGGAATCAGGATCCAACTCTCATCGCATGATAACGTGATGGAATGCATCCACGTTACTCATACTCCAGAAGGTATGCGCATACTTGGCAAGTTTCAGTTTCTTTAGAAACGCCCGATATGATTTTTGCCCCATGCTCTTATAACCTTGGCTTTGGTCAAAGTGTCATAAGTCACATGCCAAGTTCTACCCGTCACTATCTTGTCAATTTGAACCCACCCGCACATGCCCCTGACTTTGGCCAATCGGCAGAACGACTGTCCCAAACTAACTCATCTATCTATGCAACAAATGAATACCCAGCAGCTACCAAACACTATGCCTTAACTTTGGCTAAAATGCATAGCTTGAATACTACTGAATACCCAAAAGAAGTGACGGAGGGCTACGGCTGGTTTTTGGCGAAAAAACCTTTAACGTAGTGAACTTGATATCGCTGAAGGAACCTGATAGCTTTTTAAAATATAGTGGCGAAAACCTTTTGCTAAAGAGGTCACTCCTGGTAAAGGGATCTCGGCTCTTTCCTCGTGGAATGAGGTGCAGGATATTCCACTGAATACCGCTATGCAAAGCAACTTATAATCGACTATAGTGAAGTTATTACGCTGACGCAAACTTCTGCCCAAGGGGTCAGTCCCGATGAAGGGATATCGGCCCTTGCCCCGTCGAATGAGGTGCAGGATATTCCACTGAATACCGCTATGCATAACAAAAGAAAACGTCTTTGTAATAACACTTTTTAAATTTGTTCCAACAACTGTAAACAGGTTTGTTTTCCTTTGCATTGATCAGAATCAACGCAGTCCCATCAATTGATCACACCAGAAAAGAACGAAAATAAAATGTACGTATATGCCATCCGCATTCGTCACTGGGTCCCGTCATCACTCGTTAGGTTACTTAACTAACGACAGAGCGGGTACTGGACTAGCGTGGGTGTAAAACATATACAACATCTAATAGTATATAAACCAATATACAATAATCGCTCCAGGCGTGATAATATGCAACATTACAGAAAAGTAATAAGCATCACAGAACAATACAGATAATCTGGGATCCCCGAGTTTCACAGAGCCGCTGCTGAAACTCGATGTTCCCCTGTCGTGTGGATAGCCTGTGCAATGAAACCTAGACCCCTACGGGTACGGCAAGTTACCCGCCAAAACCTGAAGCGAGGCAGCCCCCTACAGCATAGTGAATGGACCACCCAGCACTCCACGGAATCCGGTAATCATGGGCACCCCTCCTTGGGTCAACCTGTACCCCCTACGAGTGCGGCGAATAGTCTGCCAATTCTAGAGTGGGGCCCCTCTGCCTCTCAAAGACATGAGATGCGGACCCGTTGCCCCTCAGAACCCGGCTATCCGTGCACTCCGTCCCGGGGCAAAACCTAGTACAGTAATGAAAAATAGTACAATAGGTACATCGACCGCAACCTGGTCGTGCCCCAAAAGAATATTATACAACAGGCAGTGACGGCTGTCCACAAGTTGGACGCTCGCCCCGCAATATCAAATGTACAAATAAACACAAACTGTACTACCATTGCACACTGCTATCCACCACGACAAATCCGCAACATCACAGCACAACACAGAACATCAACACGAATGTCACGTTCGCAAACCCGTCTAAAAGAACTACAGCAATCAGACGCGGTTTACCGATTAAATGACATTCCCGGTCGGAGATATAATGTAAGCACTGTAAACAAACATGTTTAAATTTCGATCGACCAAATATCACCAAGTGGGCCCCACGAACATCTGTAGAACAGTAACAAAATCTGGGCCCAAACGATATATACCAAAAACCCCAATTCCCAACAGAGAATTCACTGTAGAAATTTGAGTGAGTGATCCCACTTTCCTGCGGCGGATCCGCGGCAAAACCCTAGCTTTGGCCGCGGATCCGCGGTGGAACAGTGGAATTACTTGCTCGAATTTCTACAGTATTCTTAAAAAACCCTGCTTGATTTTCTGGTATGGTCAAAATGACATTTGGACCAGTTTGAAAATTAACAGAAACTGTCAAATTGAAAAATTGCGATTTTTGATTTCCGGTTCGATCGATGTTTTAAACGCGTTAGCACAAGTTAGTATAGCAAAATGGTGAGGCTCTGATACCACTGTAAGTCTACGCTAGCGCCCCGGCCGTCTACAGACGCCAAATGCGGAACAAAAACTTTTTAACTGGCGCTATCGTATACTTTAACCCGGATCTGCCATTATTGCTAAACTAACAAACTATAAAGAGTGTAGAAAGGTTATACCGAACGATCCGAGTCCTTCGTTCTTTGACCATCATCCCACGCTTCGTTGCGGCTGCTCCGATCTCGTCGATCTCCGATCTCCTCGTCGAGGTGGCACCACGTCGACGATTCTTTAAACGGGCTCCCGCCTCTGACTTGAGGCAACTCGATCGTCAAGTTTGCTAAAAGAGATGACCAAGAATGATGTAGAGAATGAGTAGATGACTTTGTCTCACTTCGTCCAAGTCCGTGGACGATCGGTTAATGAAGTTGCCATTTTAATCGGGTGATGGAACAAAACGAGATATGAAATTTCCATACACCTAAAACCATAGTCTTTTCTCTCTAAAATGAAATCAATCTCTCTCACTCTCACTCAAAGGTAGCCGGCCACTTATAGCAAAGAGGGAGGTGATGGTAGGAACAATCAAGGGGGGTGACCATAAACAAATGAAACTTATCTTGATCATTAAAGAAAAGCATGACTCACTTAGAAACAATGAATCAAAACAACCTTAGTCATCAAGCATTAATGGCACCATTAATGCACTAATGACTCACCATGTCAAGTCACTCTCTCTAGAATCTTCTAGAAGAATCCACACTCATCTCAAGAAAAGATAAACCCGTCTTTAACCAAATGTTAAAAGACGGCTGATAGAAAACTGGAAACTGGCAACTTCCAAAAGTGATCCTGAAACGACTTTCAGGATAACCCCGTAACTGTATAAATATACCCGCATTTGTATTACGACCGAATACAAATGCAACTGAGACAAAGATATTATACCTACTCAATATAATACTCGGATCCGGCTTAAACCAAAGCCGACCAGTATTATCTGCCCGAAAAATAACACGTGCGTAAACGCACGTGCATTTTCTGAACCCTGCCATAAAACCATACGGCCTCTACAACGTTTCGCCCGAACTTGGGAAACTGTCGGTGGGGGACTCTAATGACTCGTCAGTACCCTGGCAGTGGGTTTAACCACAAACCGTCAGCGGCACTAGCAATGCGTAACGGCTGCCCATGGACTGACCTCAAGGGAGGCTGATGAGCGAACTCATCCAGAAACCCTACTGAGCCTAACAGTGACAATGTATATACAGTCCGGTCCGTTCGTCTATGAGTATCGCATATCTGCCTAGGGGGCTAGTAACGTCAGACCCCCAAGAGCAGTATAAGTCGCGTCGGAGTGAAGCCCAATAACACCCTGAGATACTACTGGAGTACCTACCAGTAAATCTCCTGCCACGACCGTGGGCTTTGTGTAATGGCTCTCCTAGACACAGCACGATCTCTCCCCCAATACCGGGAGAGACGAATCCCCTGCCGATCCGCTCACGTGCCTCCATATGGCTCGGGACTGTACCCAAAAACTACCTGTTTGCACGACTCCTTTGAGCCGTGGTAGGGTAGAAATCAAAGCACAGTGGGAACTCACACGAGACAAATGACGACCTCAGGTCGATGAACTAACCTGTACACATGTCACCAGGGAACTGCTATCTGACGATAGATATAGTACTAACTAGCAGATTCCCGGCGAGTCCTGTCCGGTGTACTCATAACCCAATGAGCACCTGTATACATCTTAGGTGATCCAACTGACACCAGTGGCTTGTGAGACCGGCCACCGCCCCTCGTCGGGGTCTCGACTGTACACACTAGTCTACTCCGGAGTATCGATGCCCTGTCTCGAAACTCCCACGACTAGGGACCACAATTAAGGATATGCATATAAACCACCCAACTCTTACGTATATGATCGCCATCATACTGTTGGTGGTAAAGCAAGATCCTAAGGGCTCTATCAAAGTGTAACATGTAATCAGTCACCTGAACATGTACACGACTGATAAAGGCAAACCAGATAGCATACTATCATCTTGAGTAAGACTGTCCTACCGGTATAGGTCCTCCGCAATCATTGCAATCACGTACCTGTGATCCAATAATTGTCTATGAGGGCACTATCTCCAACAGTACCCAACCAAAACTTGTTTTCACGACTCAGTAGAGCTGTGGTAGGGTAGTGATCAAAGCACAATGGGAACTCACACGAGACAAATGACGATCTCAGGTCTAAGGACTAACCTGTACTCATGTCACCTGAGAACTTCCATCTGTCGATAGGTATAATACCATCTGGAAGTTCTCGGCGAGTCCGTCCGGTGTACTCACCCCCAGAGAGCACCTGTATACGATCTTAGGTCTAAAGACCAATGCGGGACCAAACCATTGCCCCTCGTCGGGGTCTAGAAACATATACACTAGTCTACTCCGGAATATCGATGCCCAGTCTCGATACTCCCATGACTAGGGACCATTTAAGGATGTGCGTACCGACTACCCAGCTCCCACAAATATGATCGCCATCACAACGCAGGTAGTCTAGAAATGATCCTACGGGCTTTATCAACATGTATAAAAGATATGTAATAGCAATTAAAACATGCACATGTTAAGATAAAGACAAACCAGATAGCATACTATCATATCGAGCAAGACTGTCCTGTACATATATATATATTTCCAAGCATCTATATATATACATATACAATAATGGCCTCTAGGGCATACATATCCAACAATCTCCCACTTGCACTAAGGCCATATATTGGCGTACCGAGTATTCAACGTCTTCTCTAGAGCCAGCTGTTTGCGTACCGCATACCCAACATCTCAAAAAGTCTCTCGAACTGTGCTTGAGGAAGGGCTTTGGTGAATGGATCCGCAGTGTTGTCTTTTGTATCCACTCTCCGGACCTCGTTCTCCTGGCGATCTACGATCTCCCTGATCAGGTGATACCGCCTTAAGATGTTCCTGGATTTCTGATGGGACCGTGGTTCCTTCGCTAAAGCTATAGCCCCATTGTTATCGCAATACAAAGGTATTGGGTCAACAATGGATGGAACTACCTGAAGTTCATTAATGAACTTCTTTATCCAGACCGCCTCTTTTGCGGCATCGCTCGCAGCAATGTATTCGGCCTCCATCGTCGAGTCTGCAACGGTATCCTGTTTGGAGCTCTTCCAACACACCGCTCCTCCGTTGAGGGTAAACACAAAACTCGAGACAGACTTGCTGTCATCCTTGTCACTTTGGAAGCTTGAATCAGTAAAGGACTCGACCTTTAGGTCTCCATTACCGTAAACCAAGAACATCTCCTTAGTCCTTCTCAGGTATTTGAGAATGTTCTTTACTGCTGCCAGTGGTCCTTACCTGGGTTCGACTGATACCGGCTCACCACTCTAAGAGCATAAGCTACATCTGGCCTTATACATAGCATCACATACATTATAAATCCTACCGCCGAAGCGTAGGGTATAGTGCTCTTGCGAACCATCTCCTCGTCAGTCTTGGGAGACATCTCCTTGGAGAGGGTGATTCCGTGCAATGCGGGTATGTTACCGCGCTTGGAATTTTCCATACTAAAGCTCTTTAGTACGGTCTTTATGTACCTAGACTGTGAAAGTCCCAGAAATCTTTTAGATCTATCTCTATAGATCTTAATCCCCAGAATGTACGAAGTATCACCCAGGTCCTTCATGGAGAACCTTTGTGACAAGAATAGCTTGACCGATTGTAGCATAGGAATATCATTTCCTATCAAAAGAATGTCGTCCATGTAGAAGACCAGGAATACGACAGTTCGGCCTACAATCTTCTTATAAATACATGGCTCATCTTCGTTCTTGATGAAGTCAAATTTCTTGACCGTTTCATCAAAACAGATGTTCCAGCTCCGCGATACCTTCTTTAATCTATAAATAGATTTAAGCAACTTGCACATCTTCCCGCTGCTCCCACTGTCTACAAAATCTTCTGGCTGATCCATATAAACGCACTCTTCCAAACTGCCGTTTAGAAAAGCCGTTTTTACGTCCATCTGCCAGATCTCATAGTCATGGAAGGCAGCAATGGCAAGTAGGATCCGAATGGATTTGAGCATAGCTACTGGAGAAAAGGTTTCGTCATAGTCCAGTCCTGGTCTTTGACAAAAACCTTTTGCAACGAGTCTAGCATTATAAGTTTCAACCTGCCCATCTACACCAAGTTTCCTTTTGTAGATTCATTTGCATCCAACAGGTTTTACTCCAGGTGGAGCAATATCCAAGGTCCACACTTTATTGGTGTATATGGACTCCATTTCGGATCGCATAGCATCCAGCCACTTATCAGAGTCTTTACTGATAATGGCCTTCCTGAAACTGGTAGGATCATCTTCTTTCAAGATGCAATCCTCTCGATCCTCGTCTATGAGAAAACCGTAGTATCTCTCGGGCGGATGAGAAATCCTACCAGATCTGCGGAGTGGCTGTGGTTCGTTTGGGACTATTGAATTTTGTGGTTCTACTAAATCTTCAGTTATAGTTTGTCCTTCTGGAATTTTTTCCAGTTCTACCGTGCTCCCACTTGTTTCTTTTGCAAGAAATTGCTACTCTAAAAAAGTAGCATGCTGAGCAACAAACACCTTCTGTTCCTCGGTGTGGTAGAACAGATATCCATTTGAATGCCTGGGATATCCTACAAACTTACATAAAACTGACCGTGCCTGAAGTTTGTCCGGATTCTGGTTTTTCACATATACCGGACAACCCCATATCTTAACCCGTTTAAGACATGGTTTTCCACCACTCCATATTTCATGTGGATTCTTAGGCACTGATTTAGACGGAACCTGATTCAACAAGTACGCTGCTGTTTCAAGAGCAAGTCTCCAGAATAAAAGAGGTAACTCAGCACTACTCATCATGGAACGAACCATGTCCAATAGGGTACGGTTCCTCCGCTCTGATACGCCGTTGTGCTATGGTGTATACGGAGGAGTAAGCTGAGAGAGAATACCATTCTCTTTTAGAAAGTCCCTGAATTCAGTGCTCAAGTACTCCCCTTGTCACGACCCAAAGTTCGGCCCGTGACCGGCACTTAGGCACGTAACGTCTAAAGGCGTAACATGACTAAGTAAGCCGACAACACAGAAATCAAACCATTTAAATGTAGAGTGTTGAGACATTTTCGTAAAAACAGTTTTAAATGTTTAGAAAACCTCTTTAGTTAATTTAGTAGAAATCCTTTTTGAGTTCATGTGTTAGTTAATAGTTTTATTTGAGTGCGACATTTAGAAAAGAATTCGTCACATGGAATAAATAGAACATCACAACGATGATGATACGACTAAGTAGACATACAATGAAGATAGCAAGAAATATAAGACTGCATAAATAAAGTCGGCTCACAACGAGCTCGACACCAGAGTACAAGATAACATATATCGTCCTCACAACTATTTCTAAGTCAATACATGAAGGTAGATGGAGAATACTAGATACATCAATATACAACTGAAAGTAAACAGATACCGTACAAAAAAAACCCACCGACTAGCAATGGTATCTGTGTCCAAAAAGGTGCGGTAAACAGCCAGCCGCGACTACTCCAAAGGGCAACCTGCAAACACTGTGGCACAACGGGGGTGAGTTGCCAACTCGTGAGTAGTAGAAAACATATAAAGGTAACCGCGAGTATGCACGTGCTGCGATACTCTAAACTATGCCAACAGGTAACATCTATATGATGAACTGGGTGCTCAATATCAAGCGACAGGTATGATCTAATGGCATTTCTATGTAATGAGCAGATGTATGAAAATCAGACATGGCAATGTAATCTAACAACCCTATATAGGATGAGCCGGGTACGCAATAATATGCAAGCAGGTGTACTCTATCAGGTATGCAAGCTACAGGATGAGATGTCAAGTAATAAATGCTGAGTATGGGAAGAAAGAATGTCTACACGGAATATCAACGTGGAAAAATGACTGGTGTATGTCAATGCACCCCAATCCCAAACCAACTCAGGCGCCGTCATCCACATCGGCCCTCAAATCCTGTAATCTCATAAAATCGTGGGTGCCCAACATCGGCACCCAAATATCAAGAAAACTCGTATCCAGCATCGACACGCAAAACCTCATATCTTGGGCACCCATCAATCCGGGCTAGCCCACGGGCCCTGTCTGCGGTGTCGGCCCTCGGCCCCGGCAGTACTAGTCGTCCCGTATCCATCTCTCGACTCTGGTCGGTATCCTCCAGACAACCGCCAGGTCCAACCAATCACCGGTAGGTAGTAGTCCCTCTGCCAGGCTCACCGTCTACTGCACAGCGCTCCGTTCTCGCCCCGGGGTACCATACCGGGTCCACCATGTACCCGCAATCGGCCTCGTCCAGCTCCTCGACTCGGGTTTTCATGTATCGCTCAAGCACCGAGAAAACACATGGTGGACGCACTAAAATATCAAATCAAGAAAAACCGGGTTTTTAAATAGTGCGTAATTTCTTAAAATAGTACTCCGGTTCCCAAATCCAGAAATCACGTGAATCAATCTAATGCGTAAATCCATGCCATGCATCGTGTGGAAGAAAAGGGGAAAACCGCTCTTTTTCTAAAAATACCCAGTTTGGAAAATACCATATGCGGTCCCTTAGTTTTTAAGTCAAGTCAATATCATCCATGTATGTTTCATATGAAAATGAGTATAGGTATGGATGTGCGAGAAGCTAAATATGCTAAGTGAGTGTAGC
This sequence comes from Agapanthus africanus, assembly GCA_030015575.1. Classification (NCBI taxonomy): domain Eukaryota; kingdom Viridiplantae; phylum Streptophyta; class Magnoliopsida; order Asparagales; family Amaryllidaceae; genus Agapanthus; species Agapanthus africanus. Next base: position 166,817,673 of record JASDDO010000004.1, read on the forward strand.
AATATACACGTACACTAATGTGGAAATGATGCATATGTGTCCAAGATATGTATATATATAAGCATTATGATGAGCTACAAGGTGAACATGGTAAAAATATGCAAATGTGGATATGGCAAAACATGACAACATCAGTGAAATGGAATCAATATACCTATAATTTCTAGCAATCCTATACTGTGAGTGTCATGGCAATCACTAACGGTATGAGTGTAGCATATAAATCGTGCTTGTGCAGCATATACCGTTAGTGACAGTGCAGTGTTCTATACTACCAGTTCTATATATATAACAAGGGTATGCTACTTAGTAAGTTTGCATGAACATATAAAACTAAACATCCTACTACGCCCTGACGCTTAACGCCATACGGGCGATTTCCCCGTAGTTGTTAAATCTACTCACCTGGTTGTGTGCTAAGTATAGCCGACCACCTGCTTCCCTTTCCCGGTGGCGTCTGACGTACCCGCTTGCGAACCTGGAATTTACACAAGAATCCAATTAATATCAAAATCTCGCATACGCGATAAAACAAAATGAGAACTCGTGTCTCGAGTTGACGCGCGTGTGTGCGATACGCTGAAACGTGCGTGTATGTGCCTAGCGCTTAACCTGATACGCCGCGATACGCCGAATCACAGAACCACGCGCGTATCGCGCAAACCAAAATACCAGAAAATGATATAGTGCCCCATATTTTACCCAGATCAAAATATTGCAAAATTATGTATACCAGAGACCTATAAAAAGTAGAAGACACCTGTAGAAAAACCCCTGGGACCTAACTCCCTAGTCTGGCCGCAATTTGCGGCCAGAAAGAATTTTCTGGCGGCCTGGGTTGAAGGTGGTGGGGTCGGGCTCTGGTAGTTGGGTCAGTGTGTCACCAGTAGGCTATGGTCCACTCAATTTTATTCTGAACCTACAAGGGTAGCAGCAGATCTCAAAAAGTTATGTTGCTCCAAAACGCCATGTCTTGTACCAATTGAAAACTTAGGGTATTTTGTGTAATCTGGGGTTTCCTAGGCTAACTTGGTCCTAACCATTCCTAATTAGGCCGGTCTAACTATAATAACATTACCTAACACTAAACCACAAGAATCACCAAAATCGTAAAAAGGATACGCGTGCGTGAAACTAAATGCGTGTGCATACGACACGTCGCGACGTGTGTGAACTCTCCAGAACCAACTTTGACGTGCTGTGGCGCGCGGCGCGCCACAGAACCACGCGGATCATGCGCGTGTCGTACAAGGTTAAAAGCATCGAAAACGCGTTTATAGCTCCAGAATTCGCCTCTGGGCCAAACTATAAAAGTTACAGATACCAAAATCCTATACTACCCAGAATAACCCTACAACCAAAAACCCAACACCCCAGCCCCTGTTCTGGCCGCAAATTGCGGCCAGAAGGAATAAACCGGCGTCCTCATTTTGGAGGTGGGTCTCCATGCTCTGTGTGTATGTCTCTGCTAAGGTCACTGTGCTACAGTCTTCACAATTTTATGATTTAAGGTTCGGGTCAACAGCAGATCCCACAGAGGCTCAAAAGTCTCTAAAATCGCTAATTTACGCCAAGTCGGGCAAATTGGTTATTCTGGTGAAAACTTGGATAAATCTTGGTTCCACTAGACTTAACAGCACTTACTAAGGTTATACTAACCATTAAAACCACCACTTAACTAAATCCCACCCCAAATCTCTACAACTAGCACTATAATACATAATATAAACACTAGCTACACTAAAGCCATGACATGAGCCAAGAGAAGTTGGGTTAGGGGAAAATATACCTCTACAGATCCTAGTTGAAGGAGGAAAGAAGAAGGAGGGATTGGTTTGCTGCAGCTATAGCTCCTGGGGCTGCCTCTTGCCTGAGCTGCTAATCTGCTCTGCAGATGCTGCTGCTGCTCCAGGCCCAGCTGCTTCTGCTGTTGTTTTCTTTGAAGCTGAACCAAGGTTTTGGTGAAGAGTTGCTGCTGTAGAAGCTGGGGAAGAGTTGTGTGTGTGTTGTTGTGGTGTAGGGTTATGTATAAGATGGTATAGGGGGGTGTGAGTGATCATAACATGGGCTGTTGCTGTTTGGTGCTGAAGCTGAGGCTATTTGTGATGTTTTTGGTGGCTGAAAATGCTGGAAATGGGGGCTGATGTGAGGGTGTATGAGTGGGAGGGGTTAGGGTGAAGAGACATGCCAAAAAGGTTTGAGTTGAGATGGATGGTGACCAAACCTTGGAGCCACCATTCTCTCTCTCTCATTTAATGTTAGCATGTAACCATCATGACCTCTCCTCTTACCCAAGTCAACCCTAAACTTTAACCACCCTTAGTTAAAACTAATTAGCTCATAATCAACCCAATTAACTTAAGCAAGGCCCTAATCCTACCATGGTGGGCTAAGCATGGTTAACCCACTATGCACACCCAAACTAGGTCACTCTAAACCTAACCCTAGCTATCGTGCACAAGTGTGTGCGGTCGAGATAAATTCCTACAAAAATAACTATAAAACCAGATAAATTACTAGAAACCCATTTTGGTAAACATTTTACCAAAAACCCCACACTAACACACAATTATCACTAACCCTAGACTCAGGTGTTACAGTCTCCCCTCCTTAAGAAAATTCGTCCCCGAATTTAAAAAGTAACATAAAACTATACGTACCTTCAAAGAGATGAGGGAATTTCTTCCGCATCTCCCCCTCGGCCTCCCAAGTGATCTCCTCACCATTCGGGCTGTGCCAAAGAACCTTCACCGACGGCAGGACCCTAGATCGAAGTTTCTTTACCTACCGATCCAATATTTCAACTGGCTGCACGGTGAACGAAAGATCGGGCTCTAGCTGAACTGTCTGATGCTGGATCATGTGGGAAGGGTCTTGAAGATATCTGCGTCGCATCGACACGTGGAAGACTGGATGAACATCCGAAAGACTAGGTGGAAGGGCCAAACGATATGCGACTGCGCCTACTCGCTCGAGGATCTCGAAAGGACCTATGAATCTGGGGGTGAGCATCCCCTTTCATCCAAATCTCATCACTCCCTTCATTGGAGAGATCCTTAGAAAAACGTGATCGCCAACTGCGAACTCTAACCTGCGGCGGCGTCTGTCAGCATACGATTTCTGCCTGCTCTGAGCTGTCCTCATCCGGTCTCAAACCAGCTGAATCTTCTCGGTCGTATCTTGTACGATCTGTGGCCCCAAAATACTGCTCTCGCTCAGCTCTGTCCAACAGACGGGCGATCTACATCTCCTCCCATACAAAGCCTCGAAAGGTGCCATCTGAATAGTGTCCTGGAAGCTATTGTTGTAGGAGAACTCTATCAGGGGTAAATGATGATCCCAGCATGTCCTCGAGAGTCTGAATGGTCCGCTCCGACTGTCCGTCGGTCTGCGGATGGAATGCCGTGCTGAAGCTCAAACGAGTGCCCAAAGCCTCCTGAAGTCTCTGCCATAATCTGCTGGTAAACTGGGTGCTTCGGTCGGACACAATACACGTCGGGACCCCATGTAGTCGTACAATCTCGTCGATATAAATCTGGGCATACTGCACAAATCCGAAAGTCGTCTTCACCGGCAGGAAGTGAGCCGCTTTCGTCAGACGATCCGCGATCACCCAAATGGAGTCATACCCCCGCCTAGTCCTGGGTAGACCCACAATGAAGTCCATTGAAATCTGTTCCCATTTCCACTCCGGAATGGGTAACGGCTGTAGCTCTCCTGCGGGCCTCTGGTGCTCGGCCTTGACTTGCTGACAAGTCAGGAATCTCGATACGAACTCCGCGATGTCCCTCTTCATTCCGTCCCACCAGTAGGTCTCTCTCATATCGTGGTACATCTTGGTGGAACCGGGGTGGACACTGTACACTGACCGATGTGCCTCCTCAAGAATATCGCGTCGCAATCCCTCGGCATCTGGTACGCACAGTCTAGACCCAAATCGTAATATCCCCTGGTCATCAATCATGAACTCGGAGAATCTTCCCTATCCAATCTGTGCCATGATCTCTGAGCAACGGTCATCCCTGCGCTGTGCCTCATATATATGGTCAAGCAACTATGGGCGTTCACGAACGTGCGCAAGCTGTCCCCCAATCTGCATGAACTCGAACTGCACTCGGCTGTCGCATAATATCTGCCAATCTGCCGACGACTGCCTCTGTACTGCGCTCAAACACGCTAGACTACCCTCGGGCCTCCTACTCAAAGCATCTGCCATTACGTTAGCCTTGCCCGGATGATATAAGATCTCGCAGTCGTAGTCTTTCACCAGTTCCATCCAGCGGCGCTGTCGGAGATTCAGGTCTCGCTGCTGAAATATATACTTGAGGCTCTTGTGATCGGTGAATATCTGGCACAACTCACCGTAGAGGTAATATCGCCAGATCTAAAGTGCAAAGACCACTGCAGCCATCTCCAAATCGTGAGTGGGGTAGTTCTGTTCATGTTTCTTCAATTGCCGGGAAGCATAAGCGATCACCCTGCCGTGCTGCATCAGTACACATCCTAGCCCCACTCGTGAAGCGTCACAGTAGACTACAAATCCGCCCGATCCTGAAGGCAATGATAACACTGGTGCCGTAGTCAAGCAAGTCCGTAGCTGCTGGAAGCTGCGCTTGCACTCCTCCGTCCAAACGAAAGGGACTCCCTTCCGGGTCAATCCGGTCAAGGGTGCAGCAATACGGGAGAAATCCTGTATAAATCGCCGGTAGTAGCCGGCCAGTTCTAGAAAGCTGCGTATCTCAGTAACGGATGTAGGTCTGGGCCAACTCCGAACGGCCTCGACCTTCCTCGGGTCTACACATATACCATCCCGTATAATCACGTGATCCAAGAAGTCCACGCTGTCCAACCAGAACGCGCACTTAGAGAATTTTGCATAAAGCTGGTGCTCCCTCAAGGTCTGCATTGTGATCCGCAGGTGCTGCTCGTGCTCCTCTCTGCTCCAGGAATACACCAATATATCGTCAATAAATACGATGATGAACAAGTCGAGATACAGCCTGAATATACGGCCCATCAAGTCCATGAAGGCTGCTGGCGCATTGCTGAGTCCGAACGACATCACTAAAAACTCATAATGGCCATAACGCGTACGAAAGGCTGTCTTCGGAATGTCCTCCTGTCGAACTTGCAGCTGATGATAGCCCGACCGCAAATCGATCCTCGAAAAATACCCTGCCCCCTGAAGCTGATCGAACAAGTCGTCGATGCGTGGCAACGGATATCTGTTCCGCACGGTCACCCGGTTCTGCTGCCTGTAGTCGATACACAGACGCAAACTGCCGTCCTTCTTCTTGACGAACAGGACCGGAGCACCCCAAGGAGAAACACTGGGTCGAATAAGTCCCTTGTCCAACAAATCTTGCAACTGACTCTTCAACTCACTAAGCTCCGCCGGGGCCATCCGATAAGGCGGTATAGAGATAGGCCCCGTGCCGGGAATCAAATCAATATAGAACACAACATCACGCTCAGGCGGTAGCCCAGGGAGCTCGTCAGGGAATACGTCAGGGAACTCACATGAAATCGGAACCTGGTCCAATGGAATATCTGTGGCTCCGGTATCGTAAATATAGGCTAGAAATCCCTGACATCCCTTCCTCAAAAGCTGTCCTGCGTGAAGAGAAGAAATCATTCTGGGAGGGGTGGCACCACAGTCCCCCTGCACAACAAAAGCCGACTCGCCGGGAAAAAAAAATCTCACTGTCTTCTCGCGGTAGTCCACCGACGCATAGCACGTGGCCAACCAATCCATGCCCAAAAGAACGTCGAAGTCCAACATCTCGAGAAGGATCAAGTCGACAGGCAAATCTCTCTCGCCAATACGGACAACACAGGATCGGAACACGTGCCTAGCCACAAATGACTCTCCCATGGGAGTGGTCATAACAAGCGGCTGATCAAGCAACCCAGACTCTCTACCCAAACTCGGTACAAAATGTGTGGAAACTTACGAGTGCGTGGATCCGGGATCGAACAATACGTGTGCATCAACAGAACATACTGATAAGGTACCTGATACCACCGTATTGGATGCCTGCGCGTCCTGATGCGTCAATGCGAAGACCCGTGCCTGTCCTCCACCTGCAACTGGCGGTCCCCTACTAGTAGCCGGCTGTGCTCTGCCGGTGGCTGGCTGTCCTCTGCCTTGACCGCCTTGTCCTCTAGGAACAAACCCTCCACGACCACGGCCTCTCTGTACGTGAGGCTGGCGCGGGGCAACTGTAGGTACAATGGGCAATGCCCTCTGGGGTGGAGAAGGAGGAAGTGTGACATGCGGTGCGGCTGCCTCTCTACGGGGTATCTCAGGACACTCTCGAACACGATGATAGGAACTCCCGCATCGGTAACACCCGGACGCTACGGGCTGACCCTCCTGGGGATAAGAGCTGAAAAGCTGACCTCGTCTCGAGTCTCTACCAACTGCAAGGTGTCTGTCGCGGCGTCTGAACGGCCGTCTCCGCGCCGATGAATCAGTACGAACCCTCTTCGGCTCTGGAACTGCCGAAGTCTCTGCAAGGCGTGCCTCGACTAATAGGGCTGCGTCTACGGCTGCTGCATATGTCTCGTAATGCTGTGCGCTGATCGCAAGGAACAGTGGTGTAAGCAAACCTCGGACAAATCTCTTGACTCGCAAATCCTCAGTGGCCACTAGGTACGGAGCATAGACTGATAGCTCGGTGAATAGTACATCATACTCTGCCACGGTCATCTCTGGCGTCTGGCGCAAGGACTCAAATCTGCGTGCTCGGGCATCCCTAACACTCTGAGGAAGGAAGCGGGCAAGGAACATCGTCACGAACTCAGTCCAGGTCATAGGAGGAAGACCTGCTTCCCTGCCCTTCTCAACTGATTCACACCATTTCTGCGCAAGTCCTTCTAGGCGAAAGCTCGCGAACTCTACCCATCGCGTATTTGAGCATCTGAGGGAACGGCATATCCGGGCCATCCTGTCAATGAAAGACTGCGGGTCCTCGGCTGGATCGGTGCCTGTGAAGACCGGAGGCTTCAACCTCATGAATTCTGCTAACGATACTGTAATCACCTCCGTGGCTGCAGAGGCAACTGCCTGTGCTGTCGGTACCATCGCGGTCCCCGTGACTGGTGGAGCTACCTCTGGTCGCTGCGCTCGAAGCGTCTCAACTAGCGACCCTATCATCTGACGCATCTCCTGCATGCTGGATCCCATCGTCTGGCGCATCTCCTGTACACCAGCCCCTAGTGTGGCGATCTGATCTGTCATAGGAGGGACGGTCTGCTCGGGTGCAACAGGTGTACTGCCCGGGTCAGTCCTCGTCTCGGACGAGTCAACCCGCATCTCGGCCCTCGCGGCCGCTCTCTGTGCCCTCATAGTCTTTGGCGGCATAATGGCTGAAAGGAAAGTAGGATTTGATGAGGACACGGAATTTTGAATCACAAAAAATGTATATCAAGAAGGAATTTCAATCAATAAGTCCTAAGGTCGCTTAGGCGGAGTGTCGCGTCGTGAGTATGCCGCGGAACATACACACGTCACGCCACCCTACCGCAGCTACCTACTCCATCATACCAGGGTCATCCTACACTCCGAAGGTAAAACCTACGCTCTGATACCAACTTTGTCACGACCCAAAGTTCGGCCCGTGACCGGCACTTAGCCACGTAACGTCTAAAGGCGTAACATGACTAAGTAAGCCGACAACCCAGAAATCAAACCATTTAAATGTAGAGTGTTGAGACATTTTCGTAAAAACAGTTTTAAATGTTTAGAAAACCTCTTTAGTTAATTTAGTAGAAATCCTTTTTGAGTTCATGTGTTAGTTAATAGTTTTATTTGAGTGCGACATTTAGAAAAGAATTCGTCATATGGAATAAATAGAACATCACAACGATGATGATACGACTAAGTAGACATACAATGAAGATAGCAAGAAATATAAGACTGCATAAATAAAGTCGGCTCACAACGAGCTCGACACCAGAGTAAAAGATAACATATATCGTCCTCACAACTGTCTCTAAGTCAATACATGAAGGTAGATGGAGAATACTAGATACATCAATATACAACTGAAAGTAAACAGATACCGTACAAAAAAAACCCACCGACTAGCAATGGTATCTGTGTCCAAAAAGGTGCGGTAAACAGCCAGCCGCGACTACTCCAAAGGGCAACCTGCAAACACTGTGGCACAACGGGGGTGAGTTGCCAACTCATGAGTAGTAGAAAACATATAAAGGTAACCGCGAGTATGCACGTGCTGCGATACTCTAAACTATGCCAACAGGTAACATCTATATGATGAACTGGGTGCTCAATATCATGCGACAGGTATGATCTAATGGCATTTCTATGTAATGAGCAGATGTATGAAAATCAGACATGGCAATGTAATCTAACAACCCTATATAGGATGAGCCGGGTACGCAATAATATGCAAGCAGGTGTACTCTATCAGGTATGCAAGCTACAGGATGAGATGTCAAGTAATAAATGCTGAGTATGGGAAGAAATGATGTCTACACGGAATATCAACGTGGAAAAATGACTGGTGTATGTCAATGCACCCCAATCCCAAACCAACTCAGGCGCCGTCATCCACATCGGCCCTCAAATCTTGTAATCTCATAAAATCGTGGGTGCCCAACATCGGCACCCAAATATCAAGAAAACTCGTGTCCAGCATCGACACGCAAAACCTCATATCTCGGGCACCCGTCAATCCGGGCTAGCCCACGGGCCCTGTCTGCGGTGTCGGCCCTCGGCCCCGGCAGTACGAGTCGTCCCGTATCCATCTCTCGACTCTGGTAGGTACCCTCCGGACAACCGCCAGGTCCAACCAATCACCGGCAGGTAGTAGTCCCTCTGCCAGGCTCACCGTCTACTGCACAGCGATCCGTTCTCGCCCCGGGGTACCATACCGAGTCCACCATGTACCCGCAATCGGCCTCGTCCAGCTCCTCGACTCGGGTTTTCATGTATCGCTCAAGCATCGAGAAAACACATGGTGGACGCACTAAAATATCAAATCAAGGGAAACCGGGTTTTTAAACAGTGCGTAATTTCTTAAAATAGTACTCCGGTTCCCAAATCCAGAAATCACGTGAATCAATTTAATGCATAAATCCATGCCATGCATCGTATGGAAGAAAAGGGGAAAACCGCTCTTTTTCTAAAAGTACCCAGTTTGGAAAATACCATATGCGGTCCCTTAGTTTTTAAGTCAAGTCAATATCATCCATGTATGTTTCATATGAAAATGAGTATAGGTATGGATGTGCGAGAAGCTAAATATGCTAAGTGAGTGTAGCAATATACACGTACACTAATGTGGAAATGATGCATATGTGTCCAAGATATATATATATATATATAAGCATTATGATGAGCTACAAGGTGAACATGGTAAAAATATGCATATGTGGATATGGCAAAACATGACAACATCAGTGAAATGGAATCAAAATACTTATAATTTCTAGAAATCCTATACTGTGAGTGTCATGGCAATCACTAACGGTGTGAGTGTAGCATATAAATCGTGCTTGTGCAGCATATACCGTTAGTGACAGTGCAGTGTTCTATACTACCAGTTCTATATATATAACAAGGGAATGCTACTTAGTAAGTTTGCATGAGCATATAAAACTAAACATCCTACTACGCCTTGACGCTTAATGCCATACGGGCGATTTCCCCGTAGATGTTAAATCTACTCACCTGGTCGTGTGCTAAGTATAGCCGACCACCTGGTTCCCTTTCCCGGTGGCGTCTGACGTACCCGCCTGTGAACCTGGAATTTACACAAGAATCCAAATAATATCAAAATCTCGCATACGCGATAAAACAAAATGAGAACTCGTGTCGCGAGTTGTCGCGCGTGTGTGCGATACGCTGAAACGTGCGTGTATGTGCCTAGCGCTTAACCTGATACGCCGCGATATGCCGAATCACAGAACCACGCACGTATCGCGCGTATCGCGCAAACCAAAATACCAGAAAATGATATAGTGCCCCATATTTTACCCAGATCAAAATATTGCAAAACTATGTATACCAGAGACCTATAAAAAGTAGCAGACACCGGTAGAAAAACCCCTGGGACCTAACTCCCTAGTCTGGCCGCAATTTGCGGCCAGAATGAATTTTCTGATGGCCTGGGTTGAAGGTGGTGGGGTCGGGCTCTGGTAATTGGGTTAGTGTGTCACCAGTAGGCTATGGTCCACTCAATTTTATTCTGAACCTACAAGGGTAGCAGCAGATCTCAAAAAGCTATGTTGCTCCAAAACGCCAAGTCTTGTACCAATTGAAAACTTAGGGTATTTTGTGTAATCTGGGGTTTCCTAGGCGAACTTGGTCCTAACCATTCCTAATTAGGCCGGTCTAACTATAATAACATTACCTAACACCAAACCACAAGAATCACCAAAATCGTAAAAAGGATACGCGTGCGTGAAACTAAATGCGTGTGCATACGACACGTCGCGACGTGTGTGAACTCTCCAGAACCAACTTCGACGTGCTGTGGTGCGCGGCGCGCCACAGAACCACGCGGATCATGCGCGTGTCGTACAAGGTTAAAAGCATCGAAAACGCGTTTATAGCTCCAGAATTCGCCTCTGGGCCAAACTATAAAAGTTACAGATACCAAAATCCTATACTACCCAGAATAACCCTACAGCCAAAAACCCAACACCCCAGTCCTTGTTCTGGCCGCAAATTGCGGCCAGAAGGAATAAACCGGCGGCCTCATTTTGGAGGTGGGTCTCCATGCTCTGTGTGTATGTCTCTGCTAAGGTCACTGTTGTTGGAGATAGTGCCCTCAAAGTCAATTATTGGATCGCAGGTACGTGATTGTAATGATTGAGGTAGGACCTATACCGATATGACATTCTTGCTCAAGATGATAGTATGCTATCTGGTTTGACTTTATCATCGTATATATGCTTTAGTTCACTATTGCATGATGATGGAGCCCATAGGATTCTTGCTTGACTACCAGCAGTATGATGGCGATCATATACGTGGGAGCTGGGGTCTGTAAGCACATCCTTAAAGTGTCCCTAGTCGTGGGAGTTTCGAGACAGGGCATCGATACTCCAGAGTAGACTAGTGTATACAGTCGAGACCCCGACGAGGGGCGGTGGCCGGTCTCACAAGCCACTGGTGTCAGTTGGATCACCTAAGATGTATACAGGTGCTCATTGGGTTATGAGTACACCGGACAGGACTCGCCGGGAATCTTCTAGTTGGTATTATACATATCGTCAGATAGCAATTCCCTGGTGACATGTGTACAGGTTAATTCATCGACCTGAGGTCGTCATTTGTCTCGTGTGAGTTCCCACTGTGCTTTGATTTCTACCCTACCACGGCTCAAACGAGTCGTGCAAACAGGTCTTTTTTGGGTACAGTCCCGAGCCACATTGGAGGCAAGTGAGCGGATCGTCGGGGATTCGTCTCTCCCGGTATTGGGGGTTGATGTCGCGCAGTGCACGGGTGGCCATCACTAGGAATCCTCGGTCGAGGTAGTGGAGAATTACTGATTTGGATCAGTAGTTTCTCAGGTGGTGATGGGCTTCATGCCGACACGATTTATCGCGTTATTAGGGGTCTGACTTTATCCACCCCCTAGACTCGATATGCGATACTCTTTAGACGAATGGACCGGACTGTATATACATTGTCACTGTCAGGCTCAGTAGGGTTTATGGATGAGTTCGCTCGTCAGCTTCCCTTCCAATCAATACATAGGCAAACCGTTACGTACAGCTTGAACCTCTGACGTGCTAGTGGTTATACCCAATGCCAGTATGTTGATGAGTCATTAGAGTCCCCCACAGACACTTTCCCAAGTTCGGGCGAAACGTTGTAGAGGCCGTATGGTGTTATGGCAAGGTTCGGAAAAAGCACGTGTGTTTTCGCACGTGTCGTTTTTCGGGCAGATAATACTGGTAGGCTTTGGTTTAAGCCGAAACCCAGTATTATACTGTGTAGATATAATATCTTTGTCTCAGTTACATTTGTATTCGGTCCTAATGCAAATGCGGGTATGTTTATACTGTTACGGGGTTATCCTGAAATTCGTTTCAGGATCACTTTTGGAAGTTGCCAGTTTCCAGTTTTCTATCAGCCGTATTTTGACATTCGGTTAAATACGGATTTATCTTTTTAGGTGAGTCATGAGGAGATGTGTGTGGATTCTTCTAGAAGTGGTGATGAGGATAGTGACTCATTAGTGCTTTAATGGACCATTAATGATTATGATGACTAAGGGTGATGATTCATTAGTTCATTAATGGGGTTTTGTTTGAGCTTAGATATTTTCTTCTTGATCTTTTCCTTATGATCACCTCCCCCTCTCCTACACTCACCCCCTCCTTCCCTATAAGTGGCCGGCCCCTCATGGTGGGAAGGCTAATGGTTGTTGTTCACTAGAAAAAGATTATGATAGATTCGGGTTCACGAAAAATAGACAGCATCTTTCTCATTTCACCCGATCCAAAAGGCAACTTCCATAACCGTTCGTCCATGACCCTGGACGTAACGAGACAAAGTGTTCTACTCATTCTCTACTTCATCTTGGTCGTCTCTTTTAGCAAACTTGACGATCGAGTTGCCTCGGTTCAGAGGCGGGAGCCCGTTTAAAGATCCGTCGACGTGGTGCCACCCAGACGACAAGATTGGAGATCGAGGAGATCGGAGCAGCCGCAACAAAGCGTGGGATGATGGTTGAAGACCGAAGGACTCGGATCATTCGGTATAACGTTTCTACCCATTTGTAGTTTGTTAGTTTAGCTTTAATGGCAGATCCGGGTTACGGTACACGATAGCGCCAGTTCGTTAAAAGTTTTTGTTCCGCATTTGGCGTCTGTTAGACGGCCGGGGCGTTACCGTGGACTTACAGTGGTATCAGAGCCTCACCATTAAGCTATACTAACTTGTGCTAACGCGTTTAAAACATCGATCGAACCGGAAATCGAAAATTTCAAAATTCCAAGCTCACAGTTTCTGTCGATTTTAAATGGTCTCATAAAATTTTTCTGCATGTCTTAAAAATCTGTGCAGGCTTTTCTAAGAACCACGACAAAATTTGGGCACGTGAATCCACCAAACTGCCGCGGAAACGCGGCCAAACCCATTGTTTGCCCGCGCATCCGCGGCCACTTGGTGAGCTCATGCTCCCAAATTTGTACAGTGTGTTCTCTGTTGGATTTTGGGATTTTTGGTATGTATCTTTTGGGCCCAGTTTTTGTTACTGTTCACCAGTAAGTCGTGGGGCCCATTTCTTGATATTTGGTCGATTGAAATTTAAACACGTTAGTTTACAGTGCTTACATTATATCTCCGACCGGGAATGTCATTTGATCGGTAAACCGCGTCTGATTGCTATAGTTCTTTTAGACGGGTTTGCGAACGTGACATTCGCGTTGATGTTCTGTGTTGTGCTGTGATGTTGCGGATATGTCGTGGTGGATAGCAGGGTGCAATGATAGTGCAGTTTGGATTTATTTGTACATTTGATATTGCGGGGCGAGCGTCCGACATGTGGACTGCCGTCACTGCCTGTTTGTATAATATTCTTTTGGGGCACGACCGGGTCGACGTCGATGTACCCGTTGTACATATTTTATTTTCTGTACTAGGTTTATCCCGCGAAGGAGTGCACGGATAGCCGGGTTCTGGAGGGCAACGGGTCCGTATCTCATGGCATTGAGAGGCGAAGGGACCTCACTCTAGAATTGGCAGACTATTCGCCGCACTCGTAAGGGGTACAGGTTGACCCAAGGAGGGGTGCTCAATTTACCGGATTCCGTGAAGTGCCGGGTGTTCCATTCACTATGCTGTGGGGACCACCTTGCTTCAGGTTTTGGCGGGTAACTTGCCGCACCCGTAGGGGTCTAGGTTTCATTGCACAGGCTATCCACACGACCAGGGGAACGTCAGGTTTCAGCAGCGGCTCTGTGAAACCCGGGGATCCCAGTTTATCTGTATTGTTCTATGATGCTTATTACTTATTCTGTAATGTTGCATATTATCACGCCTGGAGCGATTATTGTATATTGGTATATATACTATTAGATGTTGTATATGTTTTACACCCGCGCTAGTCCAGTCCCCGCTCTGTCGTTAGTTAAGTAACCTAACGGGTGATGACGGGACCCAGTGGCGAATGCGGATGGCATATACGTACATTATATTTTCGTTCTTTTCTGGTGTGATTGATTGATGGGACTGCGTTGATTCTTATCAATGCATGATAAAACAAACCTATATTTGATGTTGTTGGAACAAATTTTAAAAGATGTTATTACAAAGATGTTTCCTTTTGTTTTGCATAGTGATATTCAGTTAGAATATCCCGCACCTCATTCGACGAGGCAAGGGCTGATATCCCTTCACCGGGAAAAACCCCTTGGGCAGAAGTTTACGTCAGGGTAGTAACTTTAATATAGTCGATTACAAGTTGCTTTGCATCGCGGTATTCAGATGGAATATCCTGCACCTCATTCCACGAGGAAAGAGCCGAGATCCCTTCACCGGGAGTGACCTCTTTAGCAAAACGTTTTCGCCACTATATTTTTATAAAAAGCTATCAGTTTCCTTCAACGAGATCAAGTCATTACGTTAAAGGTTTTTCGCCAAAAACCAGCCGTAGCCCTCCGTCGTTTCTTATGGATGGTCAGTAGTATTCAAGCTATGTTTGTTGGCCCTTAGTCAAGGCATAGTGTTTGGTAGCTGCTGGGTATTCATTTGTAGCATAGATGAATGCGTTGGTTTGGGACAGTCGTATTACTTTGTTGGCCCTTAGTCAAGAGTATGTACGGGTGGGTTCAAATTAACCAGGACAATGACGGGAAGAACTTGACATGTGACTTATGATTTGTTGGCCCTTAGTCAAGGTCATAAGAGCATGGGGTAAAAATTACATCGGGAGTTTCAAACATAAAGCAAACTTGCCAGGCATGCGCATACCTTCTGGAGTGTGATAACTTGAGTGGCTTCCATCAAGTTATCATGCGATGATAGTTGGATCCCGATTCTCACTGATGAGTTGGTTTACTCTTCGGGTGATCCCGACTAATTCTTCTTTCTGGTTGGGAGGAGAATTTGAGATAACAGTGGGAAGTTTCCTGATTAGATAAAGTGATAACCATTCTGATCTAGGTTAGAGTGCACGCAGAGTGTTTCTTTTCTCTCTCTCTTTGGCAGCGACCTTTGACCGGCCCTAAACTTTGACTCAGTGACCAAGTTGACCGAACCTTCTTAAAATACTGACTTTTGGATTGTCTATAGTTGCATAAGTCATTGCCGCTCCTTCTTTTACCCTTTGTATTTCTCAGAACACCCCGTATTACTACGGATATCCACTTCCATTGGATAGATCCATCGTATGGTTATATACGAACTCAAAGGGACTTCTTCGAGGATGGATCCAGGTTCAGGAGAAATAGAATTGATTTATTCAGTTGTCTTTTATTATCACCCTCTCTCAGGTTGCGAGGGCTCCTTGGTTTAGGAGAGTATACCTATTACGCTTATTGGATAGTCTTATTCCAAACCATAGGCAGGTGCCGAAAGGTAGGGAATGATGAAAACCAATTAGCCTAAGTAGGGTGTACAGAAGGTAATAACTAAAGACAAATAAAAGGGATTAGAAAAAGGGCAAAGTAAATTGCGACTGTTGTCATTCACGACCAAACCGCGTACTTCATCGCCACTCCTATTTCACCTTTAAAAGAATAAGGTTTTATTCAGTAGTCTTTTATCATCACCGTCTCTCATGTTGCGAGTACTCCTAGGATTAGGAGGGTACACCTATTATGCTTACTGGATAGTCTTCTTCCAAACCATAGGCTGGTGCCGAACGGTAGGGAAGGAAGAAAACCATTTAGCCTAACGAAGGTGTACAGAAGGTAACGACTAAAGACAAATAAAGGGATTTGGAGAGATGGCAAAGAAATATACGGTTACAGTCATGAATAGGATTATGGAAGAGGCATTACTAAGAATATCAGAATACCCCTACGAAACATTTTCATGTTTCAGTTTCACTGCGCATTGTTAAAAGAAAACTGTTTTCCCGATTAGATACTTACCCCAGGGTATGTATTTACCAGGTTTCATTCTTATATCTGTACGGTTTTACAGATGATGAGTGGGAGTAAGTTATTGGGAATTAGGTGATCATCCTCATTATATCAGAATTCGTTGTAATTGGTGATATTTGAGGAAATCGCCAGGGTACAGTTTTCAACCTACGATGCACAGGTTTTGAGTTATTCAAACTCAACGGACTTATACAGAGTATTGTATGTTGTCCATTGTCCGTCAGGACAAAGGGGTAGGTCCTCGTACTATGTTCTGTTTACTTATCACTTCTCTAGTTTTTAGACAAGTGTTTCGTAGAAATACAATGTCTAAAGTTTTGAGAAGTTGTGGGTATAAGAATAAAGTAGAGAACCAGGTATCGCAAGTATCAGGATTCTTTAAAGAGATCGAAGATATAGATTCTTGTGATTGATATTCAGATGATAGTAATGGTTTTGAGAAACTTGTTTCTCTTTCGGGTTACTCATAATTGGATGGATTCCTAAGTTGAGTAATGCTGATTAACCTCTCTCCATTAAGTAGTTATGCGCTGGAGACAGCTGCATGATTTGAATCTGGTTCAAATTAAATTAGTGCCTCTGTTTCTATATTGGATATAGAATGGTTCATATCTTAACAATGTTAAGGTACGGGGAGTTGTCCAGCTTATGCTTAAAACTAGACACTGGATAACTCAAGGCACGTTTCTGTAATGGCTGTTTGTGGGTTGACCCTGGCTTTGACGAGGGTTGACTTTTCTACCATCTGGAAGATTAATAGTGATATTGTTCTTGACTCGCCACAGTTTTAGTAAAAATGGATTTTTTCAGAAAACAGTAGTGGGAGTATGGTAGAACTGGAAGTAATTCCAGAACCGCAAACGATTACGGAAAATTTAATAGGACCTATATATTCAATCAGGTTTTGACATTCCAATAGCTACTCCGCAGATATGGTGGGTAACCTCAGACACCCGAGAGGTACTCCGGTTGCCTCATGGACGGTGACAGGGAGGTTCTTGTTTACCCAGACTTGACACTACTGTTGTTCCAGACTGTGAGACCCGGTAAGAGGATAAGTATAACGTCGTTCTAAACTATCTTTAGAAGTGTACGTGGATATTATTCTGCCAGAGGGTTATCGTAGTCAGTGGGAGCAGCGGAAGTATAGTAGACAAGTAGCTTATGTCTATTTATAGACTTAAGCAAATATAGCGGAGATAAGATCATCTAATTTTGATGTGATAGTCATGGGTTTGACTTCATCAAAATAGGGGATGGATCTGTTAAGAAGGTAGTAGGGTGTGATGTCCTAGTATTTGGATGACATACACAGAGTAGGAAGTAAAATTCCTATACTACGATCGGTTGTACTTTGGTCGTCACACAGTTGTTTCTCCAGAAAGGATATGGAAATAATATTAGACATTCTGGTTACTAGATCTATGGCTTTAGATCTAGATTTGGGTAGTTTTCCAATGTGGGTACTTTGACAATATTCTAATAGTATTTTAGAATAGATGACTCCTGGCATGGTGGTGTACCTGTGGGTAATGGAGTCACCCTCACTAAAGGTGTCTTATAGACTAAAGCAGAGAGGGATGTGCATGATTGGCAGATCACTTGCTTAGGCAATTGAGTCAATCATGAGATGTCAAGTACCACACCAGATGTTGTTTTTGCACTAGATGCGATAAGTTTATATTAATCCAATCCTGAAGAAACATAAAGAAGCAATTTTAGAACATAAGTGCTTGTTCTACAGATTTGATGACGGCAGCCTCCTTCGAGAGACGGTTATCATTCCAGGCTTCCAAGGTGACATGAATGACAAAGTGATTGTCAGAGTTATAGTTTTTCCTCTGACGAGGGACAGTATTTTGGACAGGTGGTCCAAGAGGATACTGTGGGAGGCATGGTGCTGGATACTGATTAGGTTCAGTTATCGATACAGTCTAAGAAGTTTGGATTTGAAGTTCATTTATGAACTAGGTCCCATCAGATATCCAGACATATTCTAAGGCAGGTATTACTTGATTCGGGAGATGGCTTTCTCCGCGAACTTGAGATTAAGAGAGACATAAAAAGAAACATCAGGGCGGATCCACTCACTGAGGCTATTTCTCGAACACAAGAGTTTTACAAACTAACTTTATGAAACTGATTAGTAGAGGAGTTGGGTGTTTGATATCACACGGGCTGTGAGTATGCGACATCGCAATAATTAGCCTTGAGTGCAAGTGGGAGATTGTTGGAGATAGTGCCCTCAAAGTCAATTATTGGATCGCAGGTACGTGATTGCAATGATTGAGGTAGGACCTATACCGATATGACATTCTTGCTCAAGATGATAGTATGCTATCTGGTTTGACTTTATCATCGTATATATGCTTTAGTTCACTATTGCATGATGATGGAGCCCATAGGATTCTTGCTTGACTACCAGCAGTATGATGGCGATCATATACGTGGGAGCTGGGGTCTGTAAGCACATCCTTAAAGTGTCCCTAGTCGTGGGAGTTTCGAGACAGGGCATCGATACTCCAGAGTAGAGTAGTGTATACAGTCGAGACCCCGACGAGGGGCGGTGGCCGGTTTCACAAGCCACTGGTGTCAGTTGGATCACCTAAGATGTATACATATGCTCATTGGGTTATGAGTACACCGGACAGGACTCGCCGGGAATCTGCTAGTTGGTATTATACATATCGTCAGATAGCAATTCCCTGGTGACATGTGTACAGGTTAATTCATCGACCTGAGGTCGTCATTTGTCTCGTGTGAGTTCCCACTGTGCTTTGATTTCTACCCTACCACGGCTCAAAGGAGTCGTGCAAACAGGTCTTTTTTGGGTACAGTCCCGAGCCACATTGGAGGCAAGTGAGCGGATCGTCGGGGATTCGTCTCTCCCGGTATTGGGGGTTGATGTCGCGCAGTGCACGGGTGGCCATCACTAGGAATCCTCGGCCGAGGTAGTGGAGAATTACTGATTTGGATCAGTAGTTTCTCAGGTGGTGATGGGCTTCATGCCGACACGATTTATCGCGTTATTAGGGGTCTGACTTTATCCACCCCCTAGACTCGATATGCGATACTCTTTAGACGAATGGACCGGACTGTATATACATTGTCACTGTCAGGATCAGTAGGGTTTATAGATGAGTTCGCTCGTCAGCTTCCCTTCCAATCAATACATAGGCAAACCGTTACGTACAGCTTGTACCTCTGACGTGCTAGTGGTTATACCCAGTGCCAGTATGTTGATGAGTCATTAGAGTCCCCCACAGACACTTTCCCAAGTTCGGGCGAAACATTGTAGAGGCCGTATGGTGTTATGGCAAGGTTCGGAAAAAGCACGTGCGTTTTCGCACGTGTCGTTTTTCGGGCAGATAATACTGGTAGGCTTTGGTTTAAGCCGGAACCCAGTATTATACTGTGTAGATATAATATCTTTGTCTCAGTTACATTTGTATTCGGTCGTAATGCAAATGCGGGTATGTTTATACTGTTACGGGGTTATCCTGAAATTCGTTTCAGGATCACTTTTGGAAGTTGCCAGTTTCCAGTTTTCTATCAGCCGTATTTTGACATTCGGTTAAATACGGATTTATCTTTTTGGGTGAGTCATGAGGAGATGTGTGTGGATTCTTCTAGAAGTGGTGATGAGGATAGTGACTCATTAGTGCTTTAATGGACCATTAATGATTATGATGACTAAGGGTGATGATTCATTAGTTCATTAATGGGGTTTTGTTTGAGCTTAGATATTTTCTTCTTGATCTTTTTCTTATGATCACCTCCCCCTCTCCTACACTCACCCCCTCCTTCCCTATAAGTGGCCGGCCCCTCATGGTGGGAAGGCTAATGGTTGTTGTTCACTAGAAAAAGATTATGATAGATTCGGGTTCACGAAAAATAGACAGCCTCTTTCTCATTTCACCCGATCCAAAAGGCAACTTCCATAACCGTTCGTCCATGACCCTGGACGTAACGAGACAAAGTGTTCTACTCATTCTCTACTTCATCTTGGTCGTCTCTTTTAGCAAACTTGACAATCGAGTTGCCTCGGTTCAGAGGCGGGAGCCCGTTTAAAGATCCGTCGACGTGGTGCCACCCAGACGACAAGATTGGAGATCGAGGAGATCGGAGCAGCCGTAACAAAGCGTGGGATGATGGTTGAAGACCGAAGGACTCGGATCATTCGGTATAACGTTTCTACCCATTTGTAGTTTGTTAGTTTAGCTTTAATGGCAGATCCGGGTTACGGTACACGATAGCGCCAGTTCGTTAAAAGTTTTTGTTCCGCATTTGGTGTCTGTTAGACGGCCGGGGCGCTACCGTGGGCTTACAACTGTGCTACAGTCTTCACAATTTTATGATTTAAGGTTCGGGTCAACAACAGATCCCATAGAGGCTCAAAAGTCCCTAAAATCGCTAATTTACGCCAAGTCGGGCAAATTGGTTATTCTGGTGAAAACTTGGATAAATCTTGGTTCCACTAGCCTTAACAGCACTTACTAAGGTTATACTAACCATTAAAACCATCACTTAACTAAATCCCACCCCAAATCTTGTTTGAGATAGTGCCCTCATAGTCAATTATTGGATCGCAGGTACGTGATTGCAATGATTGCGGAGGACCTATACCGGTAGGACAGTCTTACTTAAGATGATAGTATGCTATATGGTTTGCCTTTATCAGTCGTGTATATGATCAGGTGACTGATTACATGTTACACTTTGATAGAGCCCTTAGGATCTTTCTTTACCACCAACAGTATGATGGCGATCATATACGTAAGAGTTGGGTGGTTTATACGCATATCCTTAATTGTGGTCCCTAGTCGTGGGAGTTTCGAGACAGGGCATCGATACTCCGGAGTAGACTAGTGTATACAGTCGAGACCCCGACGAGGGGCGGTGGCCGGTCTCACAAGCCACTGGTGTCAGTTGGATCACCTAAGATGTATACAAGTGCTCATTGGGTTATGAGTACACCGGACAGGACTCGTCGGGAATCTGCTAGTTAGTACTATATCTATCGTCAGATGGCAGTTCCCTGGTGACATGTGTACAGGTTAGTTCATCGACCTGAGGTCGTCATTTGTCTCGTGTGAGTTCCCACTGTGCTTGGATTTCTATCCTACCACGGCTCAAAGGAGTCGTGCAAACAGGTAGTTTTTGGGTACAGTCCCGAGCCATATGGAGGCATGTGAGCGGATCGGCAGGGGATTCGTCTCTCCCGGTATTGGGGGCGAGGTCGTGCTGTGTCTAGGAGAGCCATTATACAAAGTCCATGGCCATGGCAGGAGATTTACTGGTAGGTACTCCAGCAGTATCTCAGGGTGTATTGAGGCTATACTCCGACATGACTTATACTGCTATTGGGGGTCTGACGTTACTAGCCCCCTAGGCAGATATGCGATACTCATAGACGAACGGACCGGACTGTATATACATTGTCACTGTTAGGCTCAGTAGGGTTTCCGGATGAGTTCGCTCATCGGCCTCCCTTGAGGTCAGTCCATGGGCAGCCGTTATGCATAGCTAGTGCCGCCGACGGTTTGTGGTTAAACCCACTGCCAGGGTACTGATGAGTCATTAGAGTCCCCCACAGACAGTTTCGGGCGAAACGTTGTAGAGGCTGTATGGTTTTATGGCAGGGTTCGGAAAATGCACGTGCGTTTACGCACGTGTTATTTTTCGGACAGTTGATACTGGTCGGCTTTGGTTTAAGCCGGATCCGAGTATTATATTGAGTAGATATAATATCTTTGTCTCAGTTGTATTTGTATTCGGTCGTAATACAAATGCGGGTATATTTATACAGTTTCGGGGTTATCCTGAAAGTCGTTTCAGGATCACTTTTGGAAGTTGCCAGTTTCCAGTTTTCTATCACCCGTCTTTTTACATTCGGTTAAAGACGGATTTATCTTTTCTTGGATGAGAGTGAGTCTTGCTTCTAGAAGGTTCTAGAGAGGGTGACTTGACATGGTGAGTCATTAGTGCTTTAATAGAGCCATTAATGCAATGGTGACTAGGTTAATGAATCACCATTTGCATTAATGATGTTTTGTTTGCATGAAGGATATTTATGGTTGATATTTGTTCTTATGGTCACTCTCCCCTCTCCTACACTCACCTCCCTCTTTGCATATATATATGGCCGGCCCCCTCTCCTCCTACAGACTCTCTCACTTGATGTTTCATTTGGTAGAAAAAGATTATGATAGGTTTTATCGGTGTATGGAATTTCACAGCCCATTTCATTCCAACACCCGATTCCCACGGCAACTTCATTAACCGATCGTCCACGGCTTTGGACGAAGTGAGACAAAGTCATCTACTCATTCTCTACATCATTCTTGGTCGTCTCTTTTAGCAAACTTGACGACCGAGTTGCCTTGAGTCAGAGGCGGGAGCCCGTTTAAAGAATCGTTGATGTGGTGCCACCTGGACGAGCAGATCGGAGATCGACGAGATCGGAGATCGACGAGATCGGAGATCGACGAGATCGGAGTAGCCGCAATGGAGCGTGGGATGATGGTTAAAGAACGAAGGACTCGGATCGTTCGGTATAACCTTTCTACACTCTTCACAGTTTGTTAGTTTAGCAATAATGGCAGATCCGGGTTAAAGTATACGATAGCGCCAGTTAAAAAGTTTTTGTTCCGCATTTAGCGTCTGTAGACGGCCGGGGCGCTACCGTAGACTTACATTGGTATCAGAGCCTTACCATTTTGCTATACTAACTTGTGCTAACGCGTTTAAAACATCGATCGAACCGAAAATCAAAAACCGCATTTTTACAATTTCACAGTTTCTGTTGATTTTAAATGGTGTCCTAAAATTATTCCACATATCACAGAAAGTTGTGCAGGGTCTCAGAAGCACACCGACCAAATTTGGTCACGTGATCCCATCAAAGAGCCGCGGAACTGCGGCCAAACCCATGGTTTGGCCGCGCATCCGCGGCCGTTCTATGGGATCAGTGCACCAAATTTTTTCTGTGTCTTCTCTGTTGGAATTTGGGGTTTTTGGTATATATCTTTTGCGCCCAGATTTTGTTACTGTTCACCAGTTGTTCTTGGGGCCTACTTTGTGATATTTAGTCGATCGAAATTTAAACATGTTAGTTTACAGTGCTTATATTATATCTCCGAGCGGGAATGTCATTTGATCGGTAAACCGCGTCTGATTGCTATAGTTCTTTTAGACGGGTTTGCGAACGTGACATTCGCGTTGATGTTCTGTATTGTGCTGTGATGTTGCGGATTTGTCATGGTGGATAGCAGTGTGCAATGGTAGTACAGTTTGAGTTTATTTGTACATTTGATATTGCGGGACGAGCGTCCAACTTGTGGACTGCTGTCACTGCCTGTTGTATAATATTCTTTTAGGGCACGACCAGGTTGCGGTCGATGTACCTGTTGTACTATTTTTCCATTTGTGTACTAGGTTTTACCCCGCGACGTAGTGCACGGATAGCCGGGTTTTGGAGGGCAACGGGTCCGCATCTCATGGCTTTTAGAGGCAGAGGGGCCTCACTCTAGAATTGGCAGACTATTCGCCGCACTCGTAGGGGGTACAGGTTGACCCAAGGAGGGGTGCCCAAGATTACCGGATTCCGTGAAGTGCTGGGTGGTCCATTCACTATGCTATAGGGGGCTGCCTCGCTTCAGGTTTTGGCGGGTAACTTGCCGCACCCGTAGGGGTCTAGGTTTCATTGCACAGGCTATCCACACGACAGGGGAACGTCGGGTTTCAGCAGCGGCTCTGTGAAACCCGGGGATCCCAGATTATCTGTATTGTTCTGTGATGCTTATTACTTTTCTGTAATGTTTCATATTATCACGCCTGGAGCGATTATTGTATATTGGTTTATATACTATTAGATGTTGTATATGTTTTACACCCGCGCTAGTCTAGTCCCCGCTCTGTCGTTAGTTAAGTAACCTAACGGGTGATGACGGGACCCAGTGACGAATGCGGATGGCATATACGTACATTTTATTTTCGTTCTTTTCTGGTGTGATTATTGATGGGACTGCGTTGATTTTGATCAATGCAAAGGAATACAAACCTGTTTGCAGTTGTTGGAACAAATTTAAAAAGTGTTATTGCAAAGACGTTTCCTTTTGTTTTGCATAGCGGTATTCAGTGGAATATCCTGCACCTCATTCGACGGGGCAAGGGTCGATATCCCTTCACCGGGACTAACCCCTTGGGCAGAAGTTTGCGTAAGGGTAATAACTTCACTATAGTCGATTACAAGTTGCTTTGCATAGCGGTATTCAGTGGAATATCCTGCACCTCATTCCACGAGGAAAGAGCCGAGATCCCTTCATCGGGAATGACCTCTTTAGCAAAAGGTTTTCGCCACTATATTTTAAAAAGCTATCAAGTTCCTTCAGCGATATCAAGTTCACTACGTTAAAGGTTTTTCGCCAAAAACCAGCCGTAGCCCTCCGTCGTTTCTTATGGATGGTCAGTAGTATTCAAGCTATGTTTGTTGGCTTTCGTCAAGGCATAGTGTTTGGTAGCTGCTGGGTATTCATTTGTTGCATAGATAGATGAGTTGGTTTGGGACAGTCGTATTACCTTGTTGGCTTTCGTCAAGGGTATGTACGGGTGGGTTCAAATTAACAAGATAATGATGGGCAGAACTTGACATGGGACTTATGATTTGTTGACTTTCGCCAAGGTCATAAGAGCATGGGGCAAAAATCATATCGGGAGTTTCTAAAGAAACTGAAACTTGCCAAGTATGCGCATACCTTCTGGAGTATGAGTAACGTGGATGCATTCCATCACGTTATCATGCGATGAGAGTTGGATCCCGATTCCCACTGATGAGTTGGTTTACTCTTCGGGTGATCCCGATTGATTCTTCTTTCAGGTTTGGAGGAGAATTTGACAGGACAGTGGGAGGTTTCCGGATTAGATAAAGTGATAACCATTCTGATCTAGGTTAGAGTGCACACAGAGTGTTTCTTTTCTCTCTCTCTTTGGCAGCGACCTTTGACCGACCCTAGACTATAACTCAGTGACCAGGTTGACCGAACCTTCTTAAAATACTGGCTTTTGGATTGTCTATGTTGCATAAGTCATTGCCACTCCTTCTTTTACCATTTGTATTTCTCAGAACACCCGTATTACTACGGACATCCACTTCCATTGAATAGATCCATCGTATGGTTATATACGAACTCGAAGAGACTTCTTCGAGGATGGATCCAGATTCAGGAGAAATAGAATTGGTTTATTCAGTTGTCTTTTATTATCACTTTCTCTCAGGTTGCGAGAGCTCCTTGGTTTAGGAGAGTACACCTATTACGCTTATTGGATAGTCTTATTCCAAACCATAGGCAGGCGCCGAAAGGTAGGGAATGAAGAAAACCAATTAGCCTAAGTAGGGTGTGCAGAAGGAAATAACTAAAGACAAAATAAAGGGATTAGAAAGAGGGCAAAGTAAATTGCGACTGATATCATTCACGACCAAACCGTGTACTTCATCGCCACTCCTATTTCACCTTTAAAAGAATAAGGTATTATTCAGTTGTCTTTTATCATCATCTTCTCTCAGTTACGAGTACTCCTTGGTTTAGGAGGGTACACCTATTATGCTTACTGGATAGTCTTCTTCCAAACCATAGGCTGGTGCCGAACGGTAGGGAAGAAAGAAAACCATTTAGCCTAACGATGGTGTACAGAAGGTAATGACTAAAGACAAATAAAGGGACTTGGAGAGATGGCAGTGAAATATACGGTTATAGTCATGAATTGGATTATGGAAGAGGCATTCCTATGAATTCCAGGATACCCCTACGAAACATTTTCATGTTTCAGTGCATTGCTAAATGAAACTGTTTTCCCGATTGGATACTTACTCCAGGGTATGTATTTACCAGGTTTCATTCTCATATCTGTATGGTTTTACAGATGATGAGTGGGAGTAAGTTATTGGGAATTAGGTGATCGTCCTCATTATATCGGAATTCGTTGTAATTGGTGATATTTGAGGAAATCGCCAGGGTACAGTTTTCCACTTACGACGCACAGGTTTTGAGTTGTTTAAACTCAGCGGACTTATACAGAGTATTGTATGTTGTCCGGTGTCAATCAGGAAAAAGGGGTAGGTCCTCGTACTATGTTCTATTTACTTATAACTTCTCTAGTATTTAGACAAGTGTTTCGTAGAAATACACGGTCTAAGTTTTGAGAAGTTGTGGGTATAAGAATAAAGTAGAGAACCAGTTGTCACAAGTATCGGGATTCTTCAAAGAGATCGAAGATGTAGATTCTTGTGATTGGTATTCAGATGATAGAGATAGTTTTGAGAAACGTGTTTCTCTTTCAGGTTACTCATAATTGGATGGATTCCTAAGTTGAGTAATGCTGATTAGCCTCTTTCCATTAAAAAGGATATGCACTGGAGACAGCTGCATGATTTGAATATGGTTCCAATTAAATAAGTGCCAAAGTTTCTATATTGGATATATGATAGATCGTACCTTAAAAGATGTTAAGGTACGGGGAGTTGTCCAGCTTATGCTTAAAACCAGACTCTGGATAACTCAGGGCACGTTTCTGTAATGGCTGTTTGTGGGTTGACCCTGGCTATGACGAGGGTTGATATTCTACCATTTGGAAGATCAATAGTGATATTGTTCTTGACAAGCCACAGTTTTAGTAAAATGGACTTTTTCAGAAAACAGTAGTGGGAGTATGGTAGAACTGGAAGTGATTCCAGAACCGCGAACGATTACGGAAAATTTAATAGGACCTATATATTCAGTCAGGTTTGACATTCCATTAGCCACTCCGCAGATATGGTGGGTAACCTCAGACACCCGAGAGGTACTCCGGTAGCCTCAAGGACGGTGACAGGGAGGTTCTTATCTACCCAGACTTGACACTACTTTTGTTCCAGGCTATGAGACCCGGTAGGAGGGTTGCCGTAGTCAGTGGGAGCATCGGAAGCATAGTGGGCAAGATGCTCATATCTATAGACTTGAGCAGTTATAGCGGAGATAGATCATCTAATTTTGATGTGACAGTCATGGGTTTGACTTCAATCAGAATAGGGGATGGATCTGTTAAGAAGGTAGTAGGGTGTGATATCATGGTATCTGGATGACATACACAGAGTAGGAAGTAAAATTCCTATACTACGATCGGTTGTACTGTGGTCGTCACACAGTTGTTTCTCCAGATAGGATATGGATATAATATTTGACATTCTGGTTTCTAGATCTATGGTTTTAGATCAGGATTTGGGTAGTTTCCCAATGTTGGTACTTTGACAGTATTCTAATGGTTTTTAGAATAGATGACTCCTAGCATGGTGGTGTACCTGCAGGTGATGGAGTCACCCTATCTAAAGGTGTCTTACAGACTAAAGGAGAGAGGGATGGGCATGATTAGCAGATCACTTGCTTAGGCAACTGAGTCAATCATGAGATGTCAAGTACCACACCAAATGTTGTTTTTGCACTAGATGCAATAAGTTTGTATTAATCCAATCCTGGAGAAACATAAGGAAGCAGTTTTAGAACATAAGTATATGTTCTACGGATTAGATGACGGCAGCCTCCTTCGGGAGACGATTATCATTCCAGGCTTCAAAGGTGACATGGTTGACAGAGTGATTGTCAGAGTTATAGTTTTTCCCTCTGACGAAGAGGGACAGTATTATGGACAGGTGGTCCAAGAGGATACTGTGGGAGGCATGGTGCCGGATACTGATTAGGTTCAGTGATCGATACAGTCTAAGAAGTTTGGATTTGGAGTTCATTTATGAACTAGGTCCCATCAGATATCCAAACATATTCTAAGACAGGTATTACTCGATTCGGGAGATGGCTTTCTCCGCGAACTTGAGATTAAGAGAGATATAGAAAGGAACATCCTGGCGGATCCACTCACTGAGGCTATTTCTCGAACACAATAGTTTTACAAACGAGCTTTGTGAAACTGATTAGTAGAGGAGTTGGTGTTCGGTTTCACACGGGCTGTGAGTAGTCGACATCGCAATAATTAGCCTTGAGTGCAAGTGGGAGATTGTTGGAGATAGTGCCCTCATAGTCAATTATTGGATAGCAGGTACGTGATTGCAATGATTGCGGAGGACCTATACCGGTAGGACAGTCTTACTCGAGATGATAGTATGCTATCTGGTTTGCCTTTATCAGTCGTGTACATGATCAGGTGACTGATTACATGTTACACTTTGATAGAGCCCTTAGGATCTTGCTTTACCACCAACAGTATGATGGCGATCATATACGTGAGAGTTGGGTGGTTTATACGCATATCCTTAATTGTGGTCCCTAGTCGTGGGAGTTTCGAGACAGGGCATCGATACTCCGGAGTAGACTAGTGTATACAGTCGAGACCCCGACGAGGGGCGGTGGCCGGTCTCACAAGCCACTGGTGTCAGTTGGATCACCTAAGATGTATACAGGTGCTCATTGGGTTATGAGTACACCGGACAGGACCCGCCGGGAATCTGCTAGTTAGTACTATATCTATCGTCAGATGGCAGTTCCCTGGTGACATGTGAACAGGTTAGTTCATCGACCTGAGGTCGTCATTTGTCTCGTGTGAGTTCCCACCATGCTTTGATTTCTACCCTACCACGGCTCAAAGGAGTCGTGCAAACAGGTAGTTTTTGGGTACAGTCCCGAGCCATATGGAGGCACGTGAGCGGATCGGCAGGGGATTCGTCTCTCCCGGTATTAGGGGCGAGGTCATGCTGTGTCTAGGAGAGCCATTACACAAAGTCCATGGCCATGTCAGGAGATTTACTGGTAGGTACTCCAGTAGTATCTCAGGGTGTATTGAGGCTATACTCCGACACGACTTATACTGCTATTGGGAGTCTGACGTTACTAGCCCCCTAGGCAGATATGCGATACTCATATACGAATGGACCGGACTGTATATACATTGTCACTGTTAGGCTCAGTAGGGTTTCCGGATGAGTTCGCTCATCGGCCTCCCTTGAGGTCAGTCCATAGGCAGCCGTTACGCATAGCTAGTGCCGCCGACGGTTTGTGGTTAAACCCACTGCCAGGGTACTGACGAGTCATTAGAGTCCCCCACAGACAGTTTCCCAAGTTCGGACGAAACGTTGTAGAGGCCGTATGGTTTTATGGCAGGGTTCGGAAAATGCACGTGCGTTTACGCACGTGTTATTTTTCGGACAGTTGATACTGGTCGGCTTTGGTTTAAGCCGGATCCGAGTATTATATTGAGTAGATATAATATCTTTGTCTCAGTTGCATTTGTATTCCGTCGTAATACAAATGCAGGTATATTTATACAGTTTCGGGGTTATCCTGAAAGTCGTTTCAGGATCAATTTTGGAAGTTGCCAGTTTCCAGTTTTCTATCAGCCGTCTTTTTACATTCGGTTAAAGACAGATTTATCTTTTCTTGGATGAGAGTGAGTCTTGCTTCTAGAAGGTTCTAGAGAGGGTGACTTGACATGGTGAGTCATTAGTGCTTTAATGGAGCCATTAATGCAATGGTGACTAGGTTAATGAATCACCATTTGCACTAATGATGTTTTGTTTGCATGAAAGATATTTGTGGTTGATATTTGTTCTTATGGTCACTCTCCCCTCTCCTACACTCACCTCCCTCTTTGCATATATATATGGCCGGCCCCCTCTCCTCCTACAGACTCTCTCACTTGATGTTTCATTTGGTAGAAAAAGATTATGATAGGTTTTATCGGTGTATGGAATTTCACAGCCCATTTCATTCCATCACCCGATTCCCACGGCAACTTCATTAACCGATCGTCCATGGCTTTAGACGAAGTGAGACAAAGTCATCTACTCATTCTCTACATCATTCTTGGTCGTCTCTTTTAGCAAACTTGACGACCGAGTTGCCTCGAGTCAGAGGCGGGAGCTCGTTTAAAGAATCGTTGATGTGGTGCCACCTGGACGAGCAGATCGGAGATCGACGAGATCGGAGTAGCCGCAACGGAGCGTGGGATGATGGTTAAAGAACGAAGGACTAGGATCGTTCGGTATAACCTTTCTACACTCTCCACAGTTTGTTAGTTTAGTAATAATGGCAGATCCGGGTTAAAGTATACGATAGCGCCAGTTAAAAAGTTTTTTTTCCGCATTTGGCGTCTGTAGACGGCCGGGGCGCTACCGTAGACTTACAAATCTCTACAACTAGCACTATACTACATAATATAAACACTAGCTACACTAAAGCCATGACATGAGCCAAGAGAAGTTGGGTTAGGGGAAAATATACCTCTACAGATCCTAGTTGAAGGAGGAAAGAAGAAGGAGGGATTGGTGTGCTGCAGCTATAGCTCCTGGGGCTGCCTCTTGCCTGAGCTGCTGATCTGCTCTGCAGATGCTGCTGCTGCTCCAGGCCCAACTACTTCTGCTGTTGTTTTCTTTGAAGCAGAACCAAGTTGTGTGTGTGTGTTGTTGTGGTGTAGGGTTAAGTATAAGATGGTGTAGGGGGGTGTGAGTGATCATAACATGGGCTGTTGCTGCAGCTGATGTTGCTGTTTGGTGCTGAAGCTGAGGCTATTTGTGATGTTTTTGGTGGCTGAAAATGCTGGAAATGGGGGCTGATGTGAGGCTGTATGAGTGGGAGGGGTTAGGGTGAAGAGACATTCCAAAAAGGTTTGAGTTGAGATGGATGGATGGTGACCAAACCTTGGAGCCACCATTCTCTCTCTCTCATTTAATGTTAGCATGCAACCATCATGACCTCTCCTCTTACCCAAGTCAACCCTAAACTTTAACCACCCTTAGTTAAAACTAATTAGCTCATAATCAACCCAATTAACTTAAGCAAGGCCCTAATCCTACCATGGTGGGTTAAACATGGTTAACCCACCATGCACACCCAAACTAGGTCACTCTAAACCTAACCCTAGCTATCGTACACAAGTGTGTGCGGTCGAGATAAATTCCTACAAAAATAACTATAAAACCAGATAAATTACTAGAAACCCATTTTGGTAAACATTTTACCAAAAACCCCATACTAACACACAATTATCACTAACCCTAGACTCAGGTGTTACACCCTTCCTCTATCGGATCAGAGAATCTTGATACTTTTGCCAGTCTGGTTCTCTACTTCTTTTCTGAATTCTTTGAATTTCTCAAAAGCTTCAGATTTGTGTTTCATCAGATGCACATATCCGAACCTAAAGAGATCATCAGTGAATGTGACGAAGTATGAGAACCCACCCTGTGCATGTATAGACATTGAAATACATACATCACTGTGTATGAGTCCCTAGAGCTCTCCTGCTCTTTCTCTATGTCCGGTGAATGGAGATTTGGTCATTTTTCCCTTGAGACAAAAATGACAAGTTTCATAAGATGAAAATTCGAACGTGTTCAAAAGTCCATCTTTATGCAACTTACTTAGTCTTTTCTCCCCGATATGACCAAGTCTACAATGCCACAAATAGGATTCGTTCGTATCTGAACTCTTCCTCTTGCGTGTGTTTTGTACATTGAGAACTGTGTTCTGATTTAGAACATAGATACCATTACACAGTGTCCCTTCTGCAACCAATACCTTATCATGGTAGATGCTCATGATATTTCTATCAAGAACAAAGTTATATCCATCTTTATCAAGTAAAGAAACTGATATGATGTTGCAAACCATGGAAGATACATAGTAGCAATTGTTCAAAATCATAGTATTGCCATTTGGCAATACTAGGTGATATTCACCGACGGCTGCAGTATTAACTTGTGCTTCATTCCCTACTCTGAGGGACTTATCACCAGGTCTAACAGATATGAGATCCTGATCCGATATCTAGTACCCTGGAGGTAGGACTGACCGAAAAGCAGTTCTCAACTACAAGAACACCTGAAGGAGATGCAATAGTATGCTTCTTCTTCGATGAGGTCATCAGTGAATTCATGCTTTCCTCTTTCCCTTGCTCATACTCATGACTGCTTTCATAGTTTAGAGCCGAACCGACGTTCCCCAGCCCCGAATAAGAATTCAGATCGGTTAAGCGATACATTTTATTATCTTGATTAGGGCGTGAAATGGTTGCTACCTGGAGAGAGAGAAAAGAAACACTTAGCGTGCGTTCTTGCAAGATTAGATTGGTTATTATTTTATCAAACCAGGATGGCTCCCACAGTTTCCTCAAATTTTTCTTCAAACCTTAAAAGAAGAACTAGTCAGGATTAATCGCACGTCACAATACTTGCTTAACCTTTCAGCCAGGCTAGTGTTGTATTTCGAGGGAGGTTTTCCAACGCTTTCGCGAAGTTCCTTAATTATATAACCTCTTTTCCCTAGAGACGTAGCCCCGCTAGCACCGTTCTAGACACCTACTTGGTTTATAGCAATGATTGTTATGTGAAATAATCTCCCGAGAGTAATCCAACTCATCAGTGGGATCGGGATCCAACTATCATTGTGTGATGACCTAGATAGAATCCACTCTAGTCACCACACTCCAGTAGGTATGCTAAATCTGCAAGTTTCCTGTATATTTGAAACACCCGATGTGATTTTTTCCCCAAGCGGCTTCATGACCTTGACAGAGGTCAACATGTCATAGGTCGCAAGTCAAGTTCAACCCGTGTCCTTGATTGATTTAGACCCACCCGCACATGTCCTTGACAGAGGTCAAAATGACCGTGCGACTGTCCTAAATAGTCCCATCTATCTATGCAACATACGAGCATTGCTTAGCTACCATTCACTATGCCTTGACAGAGGTCAACATACACAGCATGAATACTAAGTAATACTTGTAAGAAATGACGGAGGGCTGCGACTGGTTTTTGGCGAAAAACCCGTTAACGTAATGAACTTGATATCGTTGGAGGAACCTGAGCAGTTTTTGAAAAATGAGTGGTTTAAGCTCCGCCTTTTGAAAATTTCTGGTTTTGAAGAAAAATTGAGTAATCTATAGTACAGACTTTAGCTCAAGAGGTCACTCCCCGCGAAGGGATCTCGGCTCTTGCCTCGTGGAATGAGGTGCTGGATATTCATGACCGAATACCACCATGCAAAGCGAAAGAATATAACTGTAGTTTTTCGAAATTTGTTCCAACATCTTTTAGGTTTATTTTCTTGCATTAATAAAAAATTAATGTGGTTCCATCAATTAACCTATCACACCAGAAAAGAACGAAAATATGATGTGCGTATATGCCATCAGCATTCGCCACGGGGCCCCGTCATCACCCGTTAGGTTACTTAACTAATGATAGAGCGGGGGCTAGACTAGCACGGGTGCAAAACATATACAACATCTACTAGTATATATATAAGTATATATAACATTCGTCCCAGGCATGATAATAAGCAACACCATATAATCTCAGCTAACAATACAGAAGGGTGGATAATCTTGGAGCCTCGGGTTTCATTTGAGCTGCAAATAAAACCCTGACATTCTCGGTTGTGTGGATAGCCTGTGCAATGAAAACCTGGACCCCTACGAGCGCGGAAAGTTACCCACCAATCCCAGAAGTGAGGCAACCCCCTTCAACAAAGTGAATGGGACACCCAGCACTTCACGGAATCCGGTAACTTGGGCGCCCCCCGTGGGTCATCCTATACCCCTACGAGTGCGGCGAATAGCCCGCCAATTCAAGAATGAAGCCCCCTCCGTCTCAACGTTATGAGATGCGGGCTTGTTGCCTTATAGAACCCGGCTATTCGTGCAATCCAGCATAGGGTAATCCTAGTACAGAAAATCAAAATAATATGTACAAATTATGACATCGGCCTCAACCCGGTCGTGCCCCAAACAAATAATATACAACCCGGCAAAGACAGCAGTCCACATGTCAGACGCTCGCCCCGCAATATGAATATACAAACGAATATTTAACTGTACCACTAACATATCACCACATGCTATCCACCACGACTATCCAACCACAATATCAGCACAATCACAGAACATCAACGTGAAAGTCATGTTCGCAAACTCGTCTAAAAGGACATATAGCAGATAGACGGGTTTACCGATCAAATGAAATTCACGGTCGCAGATGCTAATCTAAGTACTGATAACAATTAAACAGTTGTTAAAATATAATGACTTCGAAACACTCCGAATTTCCCCAAACAGAAAAACAACAGAACATCAAACTTGGGCAAAAAACAAACAACACCTGAAATCCAAACTTCACGAGATAAGAACACAGACCAAAACACGAGGAAATCTACCACAAGAAAACTGGTGAGGCCGGATTTTTCCATTATGTGGCCGGTCCAAACTTGGTAGAAGTGCATCGATTTTGTTCTGGGTTCATCTCATAGTCAAAGGATCACTCTGCACTTGCTTAAAATTTTTTTTGAATCCTTTGAAAAATCAACAGAAATTGGAAGGTTGGTTTCAATCTTTTGGAGCTGTTTCGGTTTCGTTGTTTTAACATTGTTTAAAATTTCTAGTGTAGGGTTTATGGGCTGGCTCTGATACTATGATTGGTTACGCTAGTGCCCCGGCCAACTATCTGTTGCGCCACGGCAGCGCCCCGGCCGTCTATCCGAGGCCAAAAATGCGGAATCAAATTTTTCTTAACTTGGAAACTGGTGCTACCGCGGACAATATACCCAGATCGTAACCATTAACCGATACTAGCTAACAAGAGAAAGGGTGAGAGATATACCGAGTGATCCGAGTCCTCCGGTCTTCTCGTCGTCGTCCCGATCTCCCGCGGAAACTCCGGTCGTCGCATCCTTGCCGGAAGGGCACCACATCGTCTGCATCTTTTACGGGCTCCCACCTCAATACCGAGGCAACTCGGGCGCGAAGTTGGCTAGCCGACGCACCCAAGATTTGTTGTAGAATGTGTAGTTCTTTGTCTCTTTGGGGTTATGTTGCCTTGATGGAGGAATGAGGTTGGGAAATGAACTTGGGGATTTTGGTAGCAATGGAAAAATGAGATGGATGATTAATTTCCCACACCAAATGAAATGAACCTCTCTCATTTTTCTCCTCTCCTCAAAGTTGTGGCCGGCCATTACAAATGGAGAATGGTGGAGGGATAAACAAAACTCATGAAGGGAGGTGAGTGTAGTATAAAGCAAGAGGTGACCACATCATAAAGCAAGCTTCACATCCAAACACAAATCAATCCTAATCCTTTCTTATCTCAAAAAGCAAAGGAAAAGACTAATAAAGAATCTCATGATTATGAACCATCATGAAGCCCCACATTATGCAAGAAAACCCCTCCACAAAATGTTATTTGCAAACTTGTAAATAACCCCCTCCATCGGAAAGTCCGGCCGGGAAAGAACAAAGGAAAACCGGCCGGAACAGAATGCAAACTGGCAACTCCAGAAAACTGGTCCCGTAATAAATTACAGGAAAACCCCGATACTGTGCATACACACCCGCATCTGTATTCCGACCGGATACAAATGCAATGAGACAAATCAACACTGTACTAAACTAGGATCCGGCTTAAACCAAAGCCGACTAGTAATATCCGTCCGATCCTGATCCGTGCAATACCGCACGTATCAGATCGAACCCTGCCATATATCCATACGGTCACTAGTACAAACCGTCCGATCCTGATCCGTGCAATACCGCACGTATCTGATCGGACCCTGCCATATCTCCATACGGCCTCTACAGCGTTTCGCCCGAAAGCTTGAGTAACTGAAAGTGTGGTGGACTCTAAAGACTCGTCAATACTATGGCTGTGGATTTAACCACTAGCACGTCAGAGGTATTAGCCAATACGTGACGGGCCACCAGCTATTGACCAAAAGGGACGTCGATGAGCGAACTCATCCTGACACCCTACTGAGCCTGTCAGTGACAATATCCGTACAGTCCGGTCCGTTCGTCTATGAGTATCGCATGGCGGGCCTAGGGGTTGGTAAAAGTCAGACCCCCAAAAGCGGTACAAGTCGTGTCGGAGTGTAGCCCAGAACACCCTGAGATACTACTGGAATACCTACCAGTAAATCTCCTGCCTCGGCTGAGGGCTTTGTGTAATGGCTCTCCTAGACACAGCGCGACCTCACCCCCAATACCGGGAGAGACGAACCCCTGCAGATCCGCTCACTGCCTCCATGTGGCTCGGGACTGTACCCAACTAAAACCTGTTTGCACGACTCCTTTGAGCCGTGGTAGGGTAGTAATCAAAGCACAGTGGGAACTCACACGAGACAAATGACGATCTCAGGTCGATGAACTAACCTGTACACATGTCACCAGGGAACTGCTATCTGGCGTCTGGTATAAGACCAACTAGCAGGTTCCCGGCGAGTCCTGTCCGGTGTACTCATAACCCAATGAGCACCTGTATACATCTTAGGTGAACCAACTGACACCAGTGGCTTGTGAGACCGGCCACCGCCCCTCGTCGGGGTCTCGACTGTATACACTAGTCTACTAATGGAGTATCGATGCCCTGTCTCGAAACTCCTACGACTAGGGATCTTTTAAGGATGTGCTTATAGACTACCAGCTCCCACGTATATGATCGCCATCGTACTGCTGGTAGTCAAGCAAGAATCCTAGGGGCTCTATCAACGTGTAATAGCGACATGTCAGGTCACCTAAAGCAGTACACGATGATAAAGATAAACCAGATAGCATACTATCATCTCGAGTAAGACTGTCCTACCGGGATAGGTCCTCCCTCAATCATTGCAATCACGTGCCTGTGATCCAATAATTAACTCTGAGGGCACTATCTCCAACACTATCATGGCCAAATGCGGAACTAATTTTTTTCTAACGATTAGAACATGGCACTAGAATAACTTTTAACCTGGATATTTCCATAAACCTATCTAGCGAAAGTAGTAGTGCTATCTACAATGAAAAAGTCTCACCAAACGATCCAAGCCCTTCGGTCTTCTTTCCTCTTCGTTAGCTCCAAGTGGCCACCTTGAACATACTTGATCTTCTTTGTTGGCTCCTTTGGTTCTCCGCGATCGATCTTGCTCTCCGGTCCTCCTTTGTCGTAGATGATCCACCCGAGTGATATGATCCATGGCTTTAGCTCCTCACTATATGTCAAGTGGAGCAACTAGAGAACTTGGGTTTCTAAACCAAGTAGTCTAGGATGTAGTATGATGATCTAAGTGTTTTGCTATCTCTTTCTTACCTCTTCACTTGTTTCTCAACTCATGAGAAGGGTAGTGAAGAGGAAGATGATGAAGGTGGAGCAAACTCAAGAGGAGGGAGGAGGTGAAGAAAAAAATGGGAGCTCAAGAATTATGAAGCATGTATGAGAGAGAAAATCAACACAAAGGTTTTGTGTATGAATTCTCATGAATAAACAAGTGTAGCAATGCTTCAATGGTAACCACAAATGAATAAAGAATTCATTTGTGAACTATTGAAGCCATGCCACTCACCATGCCTCCCTCTCCTTAATTTCCATCTCATTTCCATTTATCAATAAATGGAAAATTCCATGATGAGGTGTCCACCTTCTAGAAGGTAATCTGTAATAAAATACGGATTACAGTCTGCTGTATATACATACCTGCATGCAGATAAAAACACGAATGCCCAAAGAGATAGAATAATACAAAGAACGTAATACTAGAATATACATATCGAAATACATATATGTAAACTATTAAATCAATACCTGATTTAATAATCCGGCTCAAACCCGAGCCGACTAGTATTACCAACAGTCCGATCGAAAGTCCGAGTACAAAGTATATCAATCGATCGAGACCCTGCACGTATCCAATACGGCTACTACATCATTTTGCCTGAACCAGGGAAACCCTCTGTGTGTGACTCTAAAGACTCGACAGTACGCCGGCAGCGAGTTACTGGATAAATCCATAACCACAAGCACGTCAACGGCACTAGCTGTACGTAACGGCTACCCGGGTACCTTTCGAAAAGTAAGGCCGACGAGCAAACTCATTCGGATCCCTACTGAGCCTATCTGTGACAATCTCCGTACAGTCCGGTCTCTTCATCTGAGAGTATCGCATACCGGGTCTAGGGGGTGGAAAACGTCTGACCCTAATAACCAGATAAGTCGTGCTGATGTGGCTCAGGACCAATCCCGAAAACTACTGATCAGTCTATTAGTAAATCCCAACTGTCTTGGGCAAGGTCTTATGGTCCTGACCAATCGAACACAGTGCGATATCGACTCTCATTACCGGGAGAGACGAATCCCCGACAATCGCTCACTGCCTCCATATGGCTCGGGACTGTACCCAACAAAAACCTTTTTGCACGACTCAGTAGAGCCGTGGTAGGGTAGTGATCAAAGCACAGTGGGAACTCACACGAGACAAATGACGATCTCAGGTCTAAGGACTATCCTATACTCATGTCACCTGTGAACTTCCATCTGACGATAGGTATAGTACCATCTGGAAGTTCTCAGCGAGTCCGTCCGGTGTACTCACCCCAAGTGAGCACCTGTATACGATCTTAGGTCTAAAGACCAATGGTTGTGGGACCAAACCATCGCCCCTCGTCGGGGTCTAGAAATGTATACACTAGTCTACTCCGTAATATCGATGCCCAGTCTCGATACTCCCATGACTAGGGACCATTTAAGGATGTGCGTACCGACTACCCAGCTCTCACAAGTATGATCGCCATCACAATGCAGGTAGTCTAGCAATGATCCTACGGGCTTTATCAACATGTATAAAAGATATGTAATAGCAAGTAAAACATGCACATGTTAAGATAAAGACAAACCAGATAGCATACTATCATATCGAGCAAGACTGTCCTGTACATATATATGTCCAAGCATCCATATGTATACATATACAATAATGGCCTCTAGGGCATACATATCCAACAAGCTTGGCGTTACAGCACTTTCCTCTGTTCCTGGTTAAACACTCGGCGTTGGGGTTGAGCGGTCTGCGTGCGGGGAGCTGGAGCTGGTAAAGCTAACCGGGTAGGAGGACCTTGGATCGCCGGTCTAGCTGGAGGGATGTTGGGTCCTTGGTTCTGGGGCTTGCTCCAATGGCATGAGTATAATAATCATAGATCAGGCACAAGTTGTTTGTCCTACGACAGTTCTCCACAAGGTGCCCTGTTCTCTTGCAGTAGATGAAAAAGTCTGCCCCGTTGTTGGCGAACGAACCTACTGGCCTCCGAGATGGTCCATTGAAAGATGGCCTGGAAGAGGCCCCTCCTGTGATCTGGTGCACAGGACATTTCACACCGGCTATCTGTGGCCTGCCCTTCTTTTTCACAACTGCCTCATAGCGTTGGGCAGCCTTCAAAGCAAGTTTATGGGTTGGGAAATCCCTTATAGCGAGTACGGCTTGGATTTCATGGTCCAACCCTTGCTAGAATCGTCGTGTCCGGATCTCAGTTGTAGGAATAAGGTGTGCGGCAAACCTGTCATGACCTTGTGTTATAAGTGTTGTATGTGAGATTAGAAAATTGAATTTGAGACTATATCTTACCTGCCGAGCATGGTAAACTCAGCATCATATTCATCCACAGACTTGACCCATATCGAACCTTGTTGTAAATGGATGAATTGCTGCTCCATGTCAAAACGGACAGTCTCTGGAAAGTATTTAACATTGAAGAGGTCTCAGAATGTTCTCCATTCTATCGGTTGCGCAAGACGGCTCTCCTCAGCCTTCCACCAAACTCTTGTATTATCAGTCAGTTGCAGCTTAGCAAATCTTACCCAAGCTATATATGGCACTTGGGCTGCTGCCAGGTCATCCTCAATCGCTTGAGCCAATTCTTTTGCCTAAAGCGGACTCTCTTTACGCGAGAAGTTCTTTGGGTGTAGTGCCCGAAATTGCTTAACTCCGGGTGCTTCGGTTTCGGCGTGGTTCATAAGAATAGCAGTCTGTAGCTGCTGACCTTCCAATAGGCTCTTGATAGTCTCAAGAAATACCGTTTGCTCATTGATAGGAGCTGCAACGGTAGGTGGTGGTGGTAGCATAGGCGGTGGAGTATTGCCGTTGACGTTTTTGCTGGTATTGTTCGGAGAGTCCATCACCTTGATATAAAATATATGTTAGGATAGATTCAAGGAATTTGAAATGCAAGGAATGCAGATGTTTGTTGAACCTATTAATTCTTGTGGTATATTATTTATGACTACATGCAGAACTGACCTGCATGGGCCACCAACAAAAGCTGTCACGTCCTGCTTCCCAGTAGACGGAAATGGTGATGTGGTAAGCCCGCTGCATATTTATTCAGAGAAGTTCATTCCCTAAATAAATATACCAAACGTTTTGAAACAATAATACACAATGCAAGAATTAATGGAAACTATAAAATTTTCAACAAAATATCTTTATTTACATTCAACTTCAAATATTTACAAGTACATGAGTTTCAGCTGGAAAGTAAATACAATAAATGAAAATGCCTAAACATGTGGTAGACATAAATTAATAAAGGAATAAAGTTAAGCTAGTCCTGAGTAGCAATGTGGTTGCAGTCCTCCTCTGTAGCCTCCACTTCCTCCGTTTTGACCGTATCTGACGAACATTCTAAGAAAATAAAAGTGGGTGAAATGCCCGTCAGTGAACTTGCGCTCGGTAAGTCCTAAGGATAAGGTAAGAATAAAAGAATGACAAGTGTAGAATATATATATATATATATATATATATATATATATGACTAGTAAAAGTATATGTTCATTGGTAAATATGTACTATAGGTCTCTATATGGTCCCTATGTTAACGTTAAGTTCCAAGTGTGAATGTCAACGCAACCGTAGAAGTATTCACGAGCTCAAGAGTGGGGCCCCAGGAGTAAGGAAACACGGGCCCATTTCATGTGTTAGCTATAGGGTTCCTAGGCACTCTAACAAGGATCTACAAGGCATCAACCATGTCCGATTCAAAAAAAATAGCCGTGCCGAACAACCCTAACGAAGATCGTATAGTAGAGATTATGCGAAAACAAGCAAGTTAAACATTTTAACTACAAGTGAAAGGGATTACAACCTTTGTAGATCCGGTCTTTCACTTCTAAAGCTCCGTGTTGACGTCCCTTCGCTGCGATCATCGGATCCCGGACTCTAGCGATGGTTTCTTCGGAGAAAAGAGCGGGCTAGGTCGTTGACTTCGAGGACGAAGATGATCTACGTCGAGGAGACTCAAACTTAAGCTCCATCTTCACTAGGTCAAGAACTTTGTGAAGACAACACCCTAATCTAATTGGAAAGTAGTAGAGGATTATGAAATAGGAAGTGAGTTCACTTTGGATTTGGATTTCTCACTTTAAACTTGAAAATTTTTCTAGCAAGCTTTCTTCTTCTTGAAGAAGAAGAAGAAGAAGAAAAGAAATAAGAAAGAAAAATGAATTATCTAATATGAATAATCAAGTGAAGTCTATCATAATGCAACCATGGGTGGGCTAACCTATGTAGAGACTAAACCATAGTTAATTATAATGGTTTGGTTAATGAATATCTTAATCAAGACAATATGAGTGGACTTTGTCAAAGTTGCTTCAAGCTTCATGAAGCTTCAATCCATGACAAAAGAAGCCACCATTTTGAATAATTAAGATAAATAAAAACGCAAATTATAATTAACATGGTGTATGTCACACACCCACCCATGTTTGCATGTATCATCAATCATGATACAAACTAGTGCACAAACATATATCACATATACAACTTGTGCACATCAAGTGAGAAAATCAATCTTAAGTGAACCAATACTAGTTAATGTAAAGTAATATATCAAATATATAATTATACATTAAATCATTAAATCAACACTTGATTCAACGATCCGGTCATATCGCATATAACCGACTAATATCTAGTGTATCAATGTATCGAATCAACACTTGATTCGGTAACCCGGCTATATCTCATATAACCGTCCGATGATACAAATTGCGAGAATAGAATACAGTATCACATACTGGTATTATTCTCGGTCCCGCACATATCTCATATGCGC
This sequence comes from Agapanthus africanus, assembly GCA_030015575.1. Lineage (NCBI taxonomy): Eukaryota > Viridiplantae > Streptophyta > Magnoliopsida > Asparagales > Amaryllidaceae > Agapanthus > Agapanthus africanus. Next base: position 166,859,658 of record JASDDO010000004.1, read on the forward strand.
TCCTATTTCATTTCGCTTGAGCCAGGAAACCTCTGTGTAGGACTCTAAAGACTCGTCAATACGCCGGCAGTAGGTGGTGATCATATCAATCACCCACAAGACGCAAGCGGTCTGCTAAATGTAACAGCCATCCGGGTATTGAGCGATCGGAAGATCAACGAGCAAGCCTGCTCACACTCCTGCGAATCCAATCAGTAACACTTACCGCACAGTCCGGTCTGTTCGTCTGATATGTCGCATATCTCGCTTAGGGGTGGTAAACGTCAGACCCCAGTAGCTTGATAAGTCATGCCGATGTAAGGTCCACAAGAAGCGTGAAACTACTGATAACACTTACCAGTAAATCACTGCAACCCTGGCCAGGGATTTCCAGTTATGGCCAGTCGAGCATAGCGCAACATCAACCCGCAATACCGGGAGAGACGAATCCCCTCCTATCGCTCATTGCCTCCATGTGAATCGGGACTGTACCCAAAAACCACCTGTTTGCACGACTCAGTATCACAATTTCAGAAAATTTCCAGAGAAGGGTAAAAACTAGGGTTTCGGGGTTCGATCGGACTTTTAACTTTATCTAGACTTCGCGTAAAGCTCTAGCTTGGCTCTGATACCACTGTAGGGTTCCTTGTAGAACATCCAGCACCTTATTCGATAAGGAAAGAGCCGAGATTCCTTCACCGGGAGTGACCTCTTTAGTAATAACTAGCAGATGCTACAACCTTCGGTTTGTCTTTTGATTGCTTTTCTAGTTCTTGCTTTGCATAGTGGTATTGTGAATATCCTGCACCTCATTCGATGAAGAAAGAGCCGAGATCCCTTCACTGGGAGTGACCTCTTTAGCAAAACTAGCAAAAGCCTCAAAAACACTCCATTTGAAACCATTTGATTTTGCAACGAGATCAAGTTCAAAGCGTTAAAGGTTTTCTTAAAAACCATCTGCAACCCTCCGTCATTTTAGGAAGTAGAGTACTTAGTATCCGTGCTGTGTTTGTTGACCATAGTCAAGGCACAGTGTACGGTAGCTAAGTGATGTCTTCCTACACCGCATATGACGCGATTAGTTAGGACAGTCGCATGACTTTGTTGACCTTAGTTAAGGGTCATGTTGGTGGGTCTAATTAATCACGAAATGACGGGTAGAACTTGACTAGTGCTTATGATTTGTTGACCATAGTTAAGGTCATAAGTGCTAGGGGTAAAAACCTTTATCGGGAGTTTCAAGTGTTGAAATTTGCAATGAGATTGCATACCTTCTATGAGATAGTTGAATCCCGATACCCACTGCGAGTAATTGTTACTCCTGGGAGAGTTTTGCACTTTATAATTAGCCGATCAAGTAGGTGTCTAGAAAGGTGTCAACGGGGTTACACCCCTGGGAAAACGAGGTTTATTTTAATTAGGTCCATGCGAAAGCATGGGGAACCTCCCTCAAAGTACCGGCACTGCCCTGGCTGAAAGATTGGCGAACTTGTAGAGTGTAATTAATCCCGGGTAGTCTTTCCTTTTAGGGTTTGAAGGAAGATTTGATAAAAATAGTGGGAGCCATCCTGATTAGATAAAATATATATAACCAATCTAATTTTGCAAGAGCGCACGCAGAATGTTTTCTTCTCTCTCTCTCCAGGTAGCGACCATGTCATGCCTTAATCAAGATAATAATATGGATGTATTGACCGAACCCGCTTGTTATACTGAGCTGGGGAACGTTGGTCCCTCTCCAACTTATAATTGTTATAAGACCGAGCAGGAATTAGGGGAATACCAGGATTCCCATGCCGCCCAAACGATGAAAGTGCATGATGATGCATCTTCTTCGGGTGTGTTCATTACAAAGAACCGTTTCTCAGTATCCTCTACGTCCTGGGTATTAAATACCGGATTAGGACCCCTCATATGTAATCTGTTACATGGGCTACAGAAAGGTAGAGAACTGAGAACGGGTGATAAGTTTCATGAGACAGAAAACGGTGCAAGTGTTGCAGCTAAGTCTGTTGGTCACTATCACCCTGTATTACCAGAATACATTGATTCTGAACGAATGTTATTAGATACCGAACCTGATATACAACATCATATCGGTCTCTTTACTAGTAAAGAAAGGATATAATTTTGTATTGTTGGATAATGTTTTGAACATTTCCTATATCAAGAGTTGATCGGTTCAGGCACGTTATCTAAAAGAATTGACGTTCTAAATCAAACTACAGTTCTTAGTATACAAAACACACAAGAGAGGAAGAGTTCAGAAATGAACGAATTCTTCTTGAGGTATTGTAGACTAGGTCATATCAATGCGACCCGACTAGCTAAGTTACATTTAGATGCATATTTAAATCAGTTTAAATTTACATCTTATGAAACTTGCCAGTCATGTCACAAAGATAAGATGACCATAGTTCCGTTTACTGGAAACAGAGAAAGAGTTAGTGAACTCTTGAGATTGATACATGCTGATGTATGAAGGTCCCCTGTCTACATATGCCAGGACTGATTCTTTGTACTTTCTTACATTCACTGATGATCTCTCAAGATTCGGACACATGTTCCTATTGAAACGCAAGTCCGAAACTTTTGAGATAATCACCGAATATAAGTTAGAAGTAGAGAACCAAGAACGGGTATAAGTGTTATGTCCTTTGATGTGATCAGGGAGGAGAATACTTGAGCACGGGATTCCTGGACTATTCTAAAGGAGAATGAGATTCTCTCTCAGCATTACTCCTCCGTATACACTACAGCACGTCGGTGTATCGGGTCGGAGCAATCACACCCTCTGTGATATGGTGCGCTCTATGATGAGTACTACTGTGTTTCCTATTTCCTTTTGGAGTTATGCACTTGAGAAGCTGCATACCTATTGAATGGGGTTCCAATCAAATCCATTGCCTACCACTTCATATGTGATATGGAATGGGAAGAGCCCATATCTTAAGTTTGTTAAGATTTGGGGTTGTCCGGCCTATGTCTAAAAGCAAAATTCGGACAAGCTCGAGGCAAAGTTAGTTCTGTAGAAGTTTGTTGGATATCCCAAGCATTCGCAAGGGAATATCTTCTACCTAACAGAGGAACAAAATATGTTTTGTTTCTCAACATACCACCTTAGTGAAAAGGAATTTCTTATGAAGAAATTAGTGGTCATGAGGTTGAACTGGAAGGAGTTCCAGCTATACAAACTACAGCAGATGATTTGGTAGAACCAATGGATTCAATAGATTCCGACAAACCTTAGCCTCTCCGCCGATCTAGCAGGGTTCCTCATCCGCCTGAGAGATACTTCGGTTTCTCTATGACAGTGGGAGCGAGGATTGCATCATGAGATGATGACCCAACTAGTTTCGAGCAGGCCATTAAGAGTGGGGACTCTATAAGAATGGCTGGATGCTTAGCGATCTGAGATGGAATTCATGTACACCAACAAAGTATGGACTTTGGTTGCTATATCTGAAGGGTTAAATTCCCATCAGGAGCAAGTATATCTTGAGAAGATTACTTGGTGTAGATGGAAAAGTTGAGACTTTCAAAGCTAGACTTGTTAAAGTTTTTCGTCATCGACCAGGCGTGGATAATGATGAAACCTTTTGCAGTGGCTATGCTTAAGTCCATCCGGATCCTACTTGACATTGTTGCATACCATGACCGCGATATCTGGTGGTTGGGTGTCATGACTGCTTTTCTAAATATTAATTTAGAAGAGAGCTTATAAGAACACAGCCAGATAGCTTCGTAAACAGTAGGAGCAGCGGAAATGTGTGCAAGATGCTTTGTGTGATAAAGCAGGCATCGCGGAGTTGGAACATCTATTTTGATGTGGTAGTCAAAGAGTTTGACTTCATTAAAGTGGTAGATGAACCTTACATATACAAAAAGGTAGTAGAGAGTAAGGTGGTGATCCTCGTAGAGTACGTGGGTGACATACCCTTGATAGGGAAAGAGTTTCCGATACTACGCTCGGTCAATCTCCGCTTATCACAAGGATTCTCCAAATAAGATCAAAGTGATACCTCCTAAATCCTGGGTTATGGATCTATGCGATAGATCTAAATGGATATTAAGATTCTCACTAGGTGTAGTGAGATGGTATCAGTTGATCCTGGGGAGAATCACTGGAAAAGTTCCAGGGTGATAAGGACGACTGAATGTCAGTCGCAGGCATTGTCTTTACCCTCAGTGGAAGGACGGTATGTTGGAAGAGTTCCAAGCTAGATACCGTGGCAAACTAGACGATAAAGGCTGGTGACATCGCTATCAATGATACTACCAAAAAGGCAGTTTGGGTGTATATTAGTTCAACAGATGAACTAGGTTCCTACCATTGTATGACAATGGAGGTGAGCCTTTGGCCCAGGAACCACGGTCCCATCAGTGACCCAGACATATTCCAAGGCAGTATCACCTGATCATGGAGATAGTTGATCTCCAGGATGATCGAGGTTAGGAGAGTAGATTCAGAAGACAACACGGCGGATCCACTCACAAAGGCTTTTTCCCAAAGAGAGACTTCTATGGGATGGATGGTTGAGTATGAGATACTGCAACCACTGCTACAGATGGCCCTAGTGCAAGTGGGAGATTGTTAGTTATATGTATACCCTAGAGGCCATTACTGCACATGAGATGTATAATGTAGTGGATGCTGGGACATATATAGGGAGGACTTTCTTGCTCGACATGATAGTACGCTATCTGGTTGCTCTTTATCTTAACATGTATACTTATTGTCTCTCTGTTACATGTTGATAAAGCCCTTAGGATGTGTACTCTACTTCCAGGACTATGATGTAGATCATACTAGTGGGGCCTGGGTAGTCCATGCGTACATCCTTCAATATTCCTAGTCGTAGGAATATCGAGACGGGGTATCGATATTCCAGAGTAGACTAGCGTATATCTCATCACATGGGTCGAGAAGATATACGCTAGTCTACTCTGGAATATCGATGCCCCGTCTCGATATTCCTACGACTAGGAACATTGAAGGATGTACTCATGGACTACCCAGGCCCCACTAGTATGATCTACATCATAGTCCTGGAAGTCGAGTACACATCCTAAGGGCTTTATCAACTTGTAACAGAGAGACAATAAGTATACATGTTAAGATAAAGAGCAACCAGATAGCGTACTATCATGTCGAGCAAGAAAGTCTTCCCTATATATGTCCCAGCATCCACTACATTATACATCTCATGTATAGTAATGGCCTCTAGGGCATACATATAACTAACATTAGCATAGGGGCTCTAGGCTGTAGATGAGTCGACCTGACTGATATTCGAGTAAAATAAAATAAAGTTTAATACGGGACTCCTAAAGCTCCGTTGGATTCATACAAGAAACTATCCCAAACACCCCGAGTATATATATATATATATATATATATATATATATATATATATATATAATTGTAAGATAGCCTTAGTTGATTTTATTGGTGGATTATAACATGACTTGATCGAAACCATAGATTGCAAAAGGTGAAATATTGAAGTCGAGTGAGTCGAGTAAAGTGCGAGTCATGTTAATTGCAATGTTGGTTCGATTCAAGTTAGTTCGAAGAGACTAGATTTGAGTTCATGTTCAAGTTAGATTCGAGTTGGGTTGTGTTCAAGTTTGTGTTCGAGTTCGAGTTCAAGTTTAGATTCAAGTTTGGATTCGAGTTCAGGTCTTTTTCATATGAATTGATTTAAACTGTTAAAAATCTTATGTTCAGGAGAAATCGGCAACCGCTGCACATGGACGGCAGATTTATGTTTTTTCCAAGACAATTTCCATTGATAACTCCGTTAAGTTGTCTAACCTGAATAGACAAGTACTCACTTTCTTCGGCTCCCTGGGGCTTAAGAGAAATGATACCGTTTAAACCTATATTAATCTAGAGTCCTTATATATTGTTTGCATATCTCGAGGGTTTTTATGAAAAATACTTTAATAAAGTTTAAAAATAAACCCCGAGGGTGATTTATAATATTTAGGGTTTTCATGAACATGTATTTTAATTGTTGTGGTGTTTTGGTGATAAAACCAAGCTTTTAAAAGTTTATGGTATTTTTTTTTAAAAACTAGCTCTTTTGGAAACTTGATGATATTTTATTAAAATTCTAATTTTTCATTAAAAATATAGTTTCAAATTTTTTTATTGAAAATATGAATTCATAGTTTTATATAATTTCCAAAATTTAGTTTTTATTTAGAAAAGTCGTATTTCTTAAAAACCGTATTTTTATTTCCTTTCGAGACCGAATACTCCATGAGAAGTTCTACATCTCGCTTTACTATCCCAAGGATGTGCGATAATCCACATCATCCATTAGCGGGTCCCCTAATAAGGGTTGTAGAGGCGTAATTGCCAATAATTTAAAATATCGATTTAAAAGAAACCCGTTTTCAAAAAAATGCGGTATTTTAATGTAAAACTTATTCTTTCAACCAACCATATATTTAGAAGATCATGCTATGAAGCCATAGTGTGCGTGTGAGGTAGGTCATTACCCCGTGAATTTTCCTAAGGTATTTATGCTAATTATCGAAATAAGGGTTATACTAAACTTCATGGTATTTTAATGAAAAAGTTTGTCATGGGCTTATTTCACTTGAATTTCTAATTATATGAAAAGGTAAAGATGTGAACAACATATTAAGATGATATTTAGAGGTTTTAAATGAATATTTAACCTTGGTGAAGGTGACAAAAGTTGTTTATAATAAAAGTCAACGAGATAACTCCACTTACCGATATGTTTTAAGAATGCGATTTGAGATGAAAACAAATAGAGGGAGAGGGAACTTACGAGTTGTGTAGTGTTAGAAAGAGGGTAAGGAAGAGAGAGGGGGTCTTGGTCTCGTCGGAGATGCTCCGGCCGTCGGAAATTGATTGCTACTCCCCTTGGCTTGCTTAACTCCACTTGAATAGTCTTAACCCTTCTTGAACTTAGAGAATTTTTTGAGGAATTTTCACAATAGAGGAGAGCAAGGGCATGCGGTGGTATTTATAGGGTAAAAATAAGAGAGGGTGTGAAATAAAAATGAATTAAAATGGATTTAATGGTGTTAATTAGGTATTTGAAGAGTCTCTGTTTGATTGCAGGAAAATCAAACAGTGTAAGGGAGTTGAGGGGAGCTGAAGGGACGAGTGTGCAAAGCACGGAGCGATTTGGAGCATATCGGACCGTCGGCGGTGACCATTTGATGAAAATGGGCGGTCGGATTTTAGGGTCTCGCCTCGAGATTCGTGCGACGTGTGTAGATTTGTGTTTACTCCTCTTTGCGCCTGTTTGATTTTTCTGAAAGCTTTCGATTCCCCATGGATTGCACGTGCAATTCTTGGGCTTCAGAAAAATTAAAAAGAAAAATCTTTAAAAATAATTAGGACTGATGGGAATCAAACGCAGATGCTACATCACAGCTTTCTGGAGGCTTTTTCAGAGAGCTAAAAGTTTCTTCTTCCTTTTGTTAAATAAAAATGACTTATAACTCCTATACAGGCTGAAATACCCTTTTCTATATATTTAAACAAATAATTCTGTACAGAGATTTCAGAGTCGTTATAGAAGCCATGGCCAATTTTTGAAGCAGCTGATGTTCCCAAAAAAAGAGTGAAGATATGATAAGCTTTGGGCTTTTTATGTTTTAAATCCATTTTGTAAGCTGAGCTGATAGGCTAGTGAAGTTTGATCAACCCAAGTTGCAGGCAACTCAATATTTTCCAATACAACCCATCAACTCTTTCTCTCCTCCCATATAAGAATATAAGAAATTTGTATCACTTGCCTGCAACTTCTAGGCAATTGCCTGTAATTTGTAAGCAGTTGCCTGTACAGGTAAGTGCTTACAAGTTACAGGAAACATGCAAAATAGACATTGATAATGGAATATTTCCTGTAACTTCTCTCTCTTCTTCTTCCTCTTAACAACACAAAACTTCTTCTTTTTGATTTCCCATTATCTATTCTGCTTTCTTTTCTTTTTTCTTTTCTCATTGCAATTCCAATACAACTCATCAATATTTTGCTCCCCTCATCATCATCCTTTTCCAAAAAAACCAATCAATATTTTCCCCAAAGACTCACATCTAAATCTAAACCTACATTGTAAAAGATAAAAAACAGCAAACAACTAAGCTACCCATTACAGAGAATGAAAGAAAAAACAAAATTTTAATGAGGGAAATAGCAGAAAATAACTAATTGAAAGAACCCATCTCCATTTTTATTTTTTGTTTTTTAGGCCTTGTTGTGTTGAGGTATTTAAATGAGGTGGCTATGAAGATAAGAAAGCAACCGACGAGTTTGAAGATATTTCGCTTAGGATTTCGGCTGCGTCGATGATGAAGGTGGAGGGATCGAAAAGGAGAGAGAAGAAGATGGCGATGAATCGAGGTTGCAGACGGTGATCGAGACAGGAGAGGAGAAGGCAACGATAGGAAGCCGACGAGAATTGTCCTTGGCGATGGCGGTGACGGGGAAGAGAACAGAGAAGGTGAGAGAGAGAGAGAGAAGAGAAAGAGAAAGAGAAAGAGTAAGAGAAGTTTTTTTTTTAAAGAGTGACATGTGAGAAGAAGGAGAAGGATATTTTTGGGATATACTAAAATACCCATTTCCGTGAGTATGTGAGGGAAAAGGTGATGGGCCGAGGGGTTTTTTAACATGTTCAAAAAGCCCACCCTTTTTTCTTGTGCCGGGTTTTTTCCAACAATTAACCTTTTTTTTTGATGTGTTAGCCCATTTTTCTTTATAGAAGAAATGAAAATGCACATGGTAGTAACCTAATGTACCTATCGGAACCACTTCATCCAAAATTTAAACTTTGGGCTTAATTTCAAAAAACCACCCTCAACTTTCCCTATTTTTCAAGAAACTACCATAAACATTCAAAATTACGAAAAACTACCCATTTTAACGGTCAACGACAATCAACGCAAAAAATATAAGTTATGATCATTTTGTAGGGTTCCATAGGGTCGCCGCTGGGTTTCGGGAGTTATCGACCATGCCGTTTTAAAAAAATTGGCGCGCTAAAAAACCCTATCCTAGAATCTTAACTAGAGAATTAGACGAAACAAAAATGTAAACATCTTTACATCTAAGTGAACAAGAAATACAATCTTTGTAGACCGGTCCTTCACTTCATAAGCTCCGTGTAGTAGTCCCTTCGCTCCAAGTAGTGATCTCCCGGACTCTAGTAAGGCTCCACAAGGTGAAATGAACAAGCTTGCTTGAAGTCTTCGAGGCCGAAGATGATCTACGTCGAGGAGACACTAACCCAAGCTACCTCTTTACTAAGTGAGGAACTAGTGAAGAAACAACCCAATCTAAATGGCTAGTCTAGAAGAGGTTAATGAAGTAGGAATTTTGTTCACTTTAGAAATTATTTTCTCACTCATTTCCTTCACCTCCCAAAAAGCTAGAGAGCTTGAGGAAGAAGGTGAAGAAAAGCAACAATGGAGAGAAGCAAGTGAAGAATGAATCAAGTGGTGAGAATAGCAACCATGGGTGAGATAATATCTCATACTAACACATGTAGAGACTTAACCATGGCTTGGGATAATGGTTGGGTTAACAAATATCTTAATCAAAAAAAAATTAGTGGACTAAGTCAATGGTCACTACAAACTTCTCCAAGCTTCTAACCATGTGACTAATTTCCAACTAATTTTGATTTAATTTAAATAAATAAAACCCATCATTATGATAAGCATGGTGTGAGTCACATGCACCCATGTCTCATGTATCATCTAGCATGACACAAAGGAATATACATTAATATATATCACATATATCCTAAGTGTACACAAGTGAGCAAAAGAAATCTTAAGTAAGCTAATATTAGTTAATGTAAGTTAATATATCAAATATATAATTATACATTAAATTATTAAATCAACACTTGATTTAATAATCCGGCTATATCACATACAACCGACTAATATCAAATGTATCAAATTATCGAATCAACACTTGATTCGACAGCCCGGCTGTTCCCTGTTGAAAAATAAATAATAAATAAAAAAGCAATGGGAAAATTACCCAAATGGAGCATCACGTGCCCACACGTGATGCACCTTGAAGCCAAAATTATAAGCATTACACTTAACAAATAGGACTGAAGTTGGCCTCATGTTCCACACGTGAGCACCTATATACAAAGTATATAGGCGCCTTCATAAAATAAATAGCAGGCCAGAAGGCGCATCACGTGCCAACACGTGATGCCCTTTTCCGGGACTGCTGCAAACTGGCCTAGTGCCATTGGATCACGTGCTACATGTGAGGATTCCTAATGAGCCGATAGAATTAAATTCTATATAAAAGGGATCAGAACCCTATTTTGGAAATATTTCCCCCAATCTTTCTAAACAAGAAAGATTGTGCTCTGTAAATCAGAGCACGATGGTGATTAAAAATCACCAGGATACAGAATAAGTTCTGTATGGGAAAATATTTTCCCAATCTTGTTAACAAATAAGAAAATGTCTTCTGTAAAACAGGAGTCCCTGGATCAAAGATCCAACGGTGGATAAAATCCCCGAATTAATTAAAAATCTCTCAATGAGAGATTTCCTTAACAAAAATCAACAAACTTGCCTCTGCTATATAAAGGACTCAAGACTTAAGAGAGACAGATGCAAAAAACAGAGAGAAAACCCACCTGATAAGCTAAAAAGAAAAGAGAATTTAATTCTCCAGAGAAAAGAGTTCTCCTCAAAAAGAAAGAGAAACCCTAGGTAAGAGAAAAAAAGAAACACATAGAACATCTTATCTCTTCTTCGCATCCATAAGAGTTTAACTCTTCTAAAAAGAACATAGTTCTTTCTTTGGTTGAGATCTACAGAAGCAGATCTCCACACAAGTTGAGAATTTAATTCTCATCGGGGAGATTCTGTTATGTAGATTCAAACCTATGGGAAAGAACTAAGTTCAAAGAATTTAATTCTTACAAGAACATATAGGAATCTAATTCCTCTAATAAAACTAGGCTTTAAACCTATATAAGAATTTAATTCTTATAAAACAATGGGCATGAAAATCTCAAAACTCAAGATCTCCATGCACATAGAAAGATTAGCACCCAACATGATAATGGCCGATCACGTGCTCCCACGTGAGCACCCTTGATGAATGAAAGAGAACAACTGAGATCAGGTCACGTGTCCCCACGTGACCCCCTAAAAGTGCTTAGCACTTTCAGAAGGAAAAGGGTATAAACCCAAAGACAATTATCATTTTTGGGGCGCTTCACGTGATCCCACGTGACCCCCCTAAAAGTGCTTAGCACTTCCAAAAGAAAAAGGGAATAAACCCAAGATAGTTCCTATTTTGGGGGCGCCTCACGTGAGAGCATGTGATCTCCAATAGGGCTTAGCATTTATGAAAGGAATAAGGGAATAAGGCCAAAGAAGCAGCGCCAACTTTCAAGCTCCTCACATACCACACGTGAGAGCCCCAAATTTCAGTGTTTAACTTTGGTTCAAGGCCGCACGTGGGAACACGTGAGCGTTGAGCATATACTAGTGTTTAACACTATGAGAGGCCAACATTAGACAACCTTAGACCAAATCTCCCAAGGCCAATCTATTGAGCCCCTCACACTCAGGGTCCCCCAAACTGATCTTAGTCCCAAAGATAGCTAATGAGCTCCTAACAGATGGCATCTAAAATGATGTTTATCCTATTTCCCCTCTCAGTCGGGACATTTTTTCAAGGGTACATCTCTCCACACCTTTGATACATGTCGTTGTAATCCTTCAACTTCTTCAGAGAGGTGGAGGGTCCCAATAACCAATAACTCTTGGCACACCCCCAAACCGATGAGCCAAAACAACATGGACTATGATGTCCTTAAACTCAATGGACCGCAATATCCCTAAACTAAACTCTATGGACTATGATGTCCTTAAACTCAACGGACCGCAACGTCCCTAAACTAAACTCTATGGATTATGATGTCCTTAAACCCAATGGATCGCAACGTACCTAAACTAAACTCTATGGACTATGATGTCCTTAAACTCAACGAACCACAACGTCCGTAAACTAAACTCTATGGACCATGATGTCCTTAAACCCAGTGGACCGCAACGTCCCTAAACTAAACTCTATAGACTATGATGTCCTTACACCCAATGGACCGCAACGTCCCTAAACTAAAACGATAAAGCCCAAATGCTTTTTCGTTGGATCACAAATGATCCTGAACTCCCGTTAAGTAGATCTTAGTCTAACATCGGATTAACGTATCCTTAACAAATATTTAAGTTGATCTTAATCTCAAACGAGGTTAAAGATCCTTAAATCAAAACAAACCCAAATCTTAGAAAATACGGCTTTGGACTAATCCCCGCCTTACGGGCGACAACATAAATTAGTCTCCGTATACAATCCACGGGCAAACAAAAATAAAACAAACACACACGACACAAAGTGACCTTCTGGAGCCGGAGAAAGTGGTTACCGCGATACGGTAACGTAATTAACTGCAGGGACTTGCGCCTACAGGGAAAAGCGTCCCCACAATAAAAAACCCCTCACAACGAGGGGAATCTGACGAAGTCTGCTACAACGGCCGCATCCGTCCAAACCTCTGATACACGGTGCCATAAATCAGCTTGGCATCTTCGGAGAGGTGGACGGATAAATCCAAATAGCATCTGCCCCCAAAATTCAGGCCAGCCGTCCTAACGTCCCGGTCGTGTCTTTCGGCGGTAAACAGATTCTGGCACGCCCGGTGGGACCTTTTCCTCTTTCCACTCCACACTTTGTGTGTCGTGTTTCACGAACAAATCGCGGTTTGCTGTGGTTTCTTATGGATTCGAGGTACTAAGATTTGGTGTCTTGCTCCCGTGCAGAGAAAAGAAGATCAATGGCTTCCAACTGCACCAACTGCAACAACAACTCCTGCTCCATCTCGTCTGGAGGAGTAACTTACGGGCCCCAAGCGGCCTCCATCTTCGTAATGCCGGTGGAACAGGTGACACAGGCTGTAAGTCCATGTCACGCACCCCACGAACTCGCGGGGAGGCGGAATATATTAAAAACAATTATCAAAGCTTTGTAACACGGAGAGCGCATGAATCGTTTCTAAACCGTTACTAGCAAAATACTGGAGGTTTAACTAGTAGGATATGAAGTTATACCTCACGTTACTTGTCCTTCGGGTCTTCATCACGGTTATCCACTCCTCGTAGGCTCCTTAGAACATCGGCACCTCAACGGCCTCCTCGAGTCAAAGACGATCCACCCGAAAGCTCCTACGCCAAGCTTAATCTCAAACTTGAGATAACTAGGTTGCTCAAAGTGCTAATCTAAGCTATTTAGGGGATATAGAGTAAGGTTATGGATGTATTGGTCTATCTAATCCTTGATCTCAACACATGAGAGGGGAGGATTAAGATTTCAAGAGAGGATGAGCTTGAGGAGAGAGAAGGTGAGCATGAGAATTAAAAGAAAAAAGAACTCACTAGAATATATCAACCATAACAATTAATCAAATAAATAATATATATGATTAATCATCATAGTTGATGCATTCATCTTGTGTGATTCATCATATGACTCATTAACTCATTAATGAACCATTTAATACAAAGGATGAATCACACAAATGAGTCATTAAGCAATTAATGCTCATGCCACCTTAACCCCTTAGTCACCACTCATCTAGAAGCTTCCCGGAAAATTACGAGAACGCCCCTCCAATTCGTGAAAACACGGAAAAACTTTAGACTGTATTAATCCAATAACCCGATACTAGAATCTGGCTTAAACCAAAACCGGCTAGTAAAAAACTGTCCGAAAAGTCGTACGTGCGTAAACACACGTACGCGTCCGAACCCTTGTTGTAAAACCATACGACCTCTATATCGTTTCTCCTGGAGCAGGGAAACTCTCTGTGTGGGACTCTAAAGACTCGACACTACGCTGGCAGTGGGTTTAACCACAGACCGCAAGCGGCACTAACTGTACGTAACGGTCCCCAGGTAGATGTCGATAAGAAGGCCGATGAGGAAACTCATCCGAACTCCCACTGAGACTGATGTGACAATCTCCGTACAGTCCGGTCTGTTCGTCTAAAACTATCGCATATCAAGCCTAGGGGGCGGCAAGTGTCAGTCCCCTAATAGCTGTATAAGTCATATCGGAGCGTAGCCCATTACACCCTGAGAAAACTACTGGAACCTACCAGTAAATCTCGCTTGCCCTGGCCAGGGACTTTGCGTAATGGCTCTCCGACATAGCGCGGTATCAACTCCCAATACCGGGAGAGACGAATCCTATCTAACCGCCACTGCCTCCAAGTGCTCGGGACTGCACCCAACTGCTACCTGTTTGCACGAGTCCTTTGAGCCGTGGTAGGGTAGCAATCTAAGAACAGTGGGACACACTCAAGGCGAAGTAGCAGTGTCAAGTCTGCGGACTATGCTGTACTCATGTCACCTGGGAACTGTTAACTGACGATGGGTATAATACCAACCAATCAGTGTCCTGCGAGTCCTGTCCGGTGTACCCGTGACCTAACGAGCACCTGTATACTATCTCCAGTACGACGTACTGATGGCTGTGGGACAGACCATCTCCCCAACTGGGATGAGAAGCGTACACACTTAGTCTACTCCGGAATATCGATGCCCTATCTCGATAATCCAACGACTAGGGACCTGTATAGGATGTTGCTTACAGACTACCTAGCCCCCACTAGTGTGACTGCCATCACGACGCTGGTAATCAAGCAAAAATCCTATGGGCTCTACTAATATGTATAAGTGATACGTTACAAGAAACATATGCACATATTAAAGTAGACACAAACCAAGTAGCATACTACCAATTTTAGCAAGACTGTTATATACAACTGTGAATATCCCAAGCTTCCATTAAGTAATATACAACCTAGTATGATACAATAATGGCCCCTAGGGCATATACACTAACAATCTCCCACTTGCACTAGGGCCATGAGCTGGCATATCGTAGGCCTATCATCTCGAATAGCCTCTCGAACTGCGTCTTAGGAAGGGCCTTTGTGAATGGATCAGCAATGTTATTCTCTGTCTCTACTCTTTTCACCTCGATCTCCCGGCGATCCACGATCTTCCTGATAAGGTGATACCGCCTTAAGATGTGTCTGGACTTCTAATGGGACCTGGGTTCCTTCGATAAAGCTATAGCACCATTGTTGTCACAATACAAAGGTATTGGATCAACACTGGTAGGAACCACCTGAAGTTCTGTGAGGAACTTCTTCATCCAGACTGCTTCTTTTGTGGCATCGCAAGCAGCTATGTAGTCTGCTTCCATCGTTGAGTCAGCAACGGTCTCCTGTTTGGAACTCTTCCAACAGACCGCTCCTCCATTGAGGGTAAAGACATAACCCGACATGGATTTGGAGTCATCCTTGTCACTCTGGAAGCCAGAGTCGGCAAAGGCCTTCATCTGGAGGTCTTTTCCTCCATACACCAAGAACATCTCCTTAGTCCTTCTCAGGTACTTGAGAATGTTCTTTACTGCTATCCAGTGCTTCTCCCCTGGGTTTGCTTGATACCGGCTTACAACGCTCAATGTGTATGCTACATCTGGTCTGGTACATAACATCACATACATTATAGAGCCTACCGCAGAAGCGTAGGGTATAATCGACATGCGATCCCTTTCCAAATCAGTCTTTGGAGACATCTCTTTGGAGAGGGTGATTCCGTAACAAGCCGGTAGATTACCCCGCTTAGAATCATCCATACTGAATCTCTTCACTATGGTGTCTATGTACCTGGACTGCGAAAGTCCCAACATCCTTTGTGATCTATCACGATAGATCTAGATCCCCAGAATGTAGGTGGATCACCCAGGTCTTTCATGGAGAATTTATGTGACAAGAATCTTTTGACTGACTGTAACATAGGAATATCATTTCCTATTAGGAGAATGTCATCCACGTACAAGACGAGGAATACTACAGCTCTCCCTACAATCTTACTGTATATGCATGGTTCATCTGGATTTTTGATAAAGTCAAATTCTTTGACAGCATCATCAAAACAGATGTTCCAACTCCGCGATGCCTGCTTTAGTCTATAAATGGACTTAAGCAGCTTGCATACTTTACCGCTGCTCCCACTCTGAATGAATCCCTCTAGCTGATCCATATAGATGCTCTCTTCCAAATTACCATTTAGAAAGGCCGTCTTTACGTCCATCTGCCAGATTTCATAATCGTGGAAGGCAACAATCGCAAGAGGGACCCGAATAGATTTAAGCATAGCCACAGGAGAAAAGGTTTCGTCATAGTCCAAACCAGGTCTTTACCGGAAACCCTTTGCAACAAGTCTAGCCTTATAGGTTTCACCCTGTCTATCTACACCAATCTTCTTTTTGAAGATCCATTTGCATCCTATGGGTTTTACCCCATCTGGAGCAACGTCTAAAGTCCATACTTTGTTAGTGTACATGGACTCCATCTTGGTCCGCATTGCTTCCAGCCATTTTACTGAGTCACCGCTCTGAATGGCTTGCTGGAAGCTAGTAGGGTCATCTTCATCAATGACACAATCCTCTCTATCCCCATCTATGAGAAAACCGTAGTATCTCTCAGGCGGATGAGACGGCCTACTACTCCTGCGGAGTGGCGTCGGGATGTCCTGTTCTCCTGAACCTTCTGGTTCTTCCAAGCTTTCAGTAATAGCTTGTGGTTCTGGAATTTCTTCCAGTTCTATTTCGCTCCCACTTGTTTTCTTTTCTCAAAATTGATGTTCTAAAAAATGGGCATTACGAGAAACAAAAACCTTTTGTTCCTCTGCGTAATAGAAAAAATACCCCATGGAGTTCTTTGGGCATCCCACAAACTTACATAGTACTGAGCATGCCTCGAGCGTGTCCACATGCTGCTTTTTAACAAAAGCTGGACATCCCCATGCCTTCAGGTACTGAAGACAGGGTTTCTTCCCACTCCACATCTGATATGGTGTGGTAGGCACAGTTTTGGTTGGAATCTTGTTCAAAAGATATGCAGCTGATTCTAGCGCATATCCCCAGAAAAATCGCGGTAACTCAGCCTTACTCATCATGGAACGAACCATATCTAATAGGGTTCGATTCTTCCTTTCTGATACACCGTTGTGTTATGGTGTGTATGGAGGAGTAAGCTGAGAGAGAATACCATTCTCTTTTAAGTAACCCAGGAACTCGGCACTTAAGTATTCACCACCTCGATCAGATCTCAGTGTCTTTATACTCTTGCCTGTTTTTTTTTCCACTTCATTCTTGTATTCTTGGAATTTCTCAAAAGTCTCGGATTTATGCTTCATTAAGAAGACATATCCATACCTAGAGAAATCATCCATAAAAGTAATGAAGTAGGAATAATCACCTCGCGCATGTGTAGACATTGGACCACATACGTCACTGTGTACGAGTCCTAAGAGCTCGCTTGCTCTTACTCCGTGTCCAGTAAACGGAGTCTTTGTCATCTTTCCCATGAGACAAGATTCACAAGTGGCATAAGATTGATATTCGAACGGATTCAAATATCCTTCTCTATGTAACTTCGTTAATCGTGTTTCATTGATGTGACCTAGTCTACAATGCCATAAGAAAGCCTGATTTATTTCTGGAGACTTTCTTTTAAGTGTGTTCTGGACATTGAAAACCTGAGCTTGACTTAATACGCATATACCGTTATCTAATGTACCGGACCCAATCAGAACTTGATTTAGTTGGATGTTAACTATATCGCTTACGAATGTAAAATCATATCCCTCTCTTGAAAGTGAGGACACTGATATGATATTACAAGTCATACTAGGTACATACAAACAGTTACGTAGAATCAATATATGCCCACTTGTCAAACCTAGACGATATTCTCCCATGGATTCAGCGTCCACGCTGATTCCGTTTGCAACTCTGAGAGACTAATCACCTACTTTAATAACTCTACGGTTTCTCAAAGCATGTAATGAATTACAGATATGAGATCCTGCTCCGGTATCTAGTACCCAGGAAGTAGAGTTAATTGACAAACAGTTCTCAATAACAAATACACTTGAGGCTGAAGCCACAATATGCTTCGAATCCTGGCTACTGACTTTGCTAGCCCTGCAATCATTCTGCCAATGTTCATTCCCATAACAATAGGAATGTCCCACTTTTACTATATCCAGTCCCGAAACTTTTGCCCTTCTCTTTCCTTCTACTTCCCTGGTTTCCTTCAGAGTAGGAGGCAGAGACTGTAGAATCAAGTCAGTATCTAACTCGTTTCCCAACGAGGTCTCCAGGTCCTGGAGCTCATCAATACAGCTAGTCATTGTAAAGACGTTGCCCCCTACATATGACCCGACAGCCAACCTTGCTTGAATTAATTCGGTCGAGGTTTCATATCTAGCGATATGAGACTGCTCTCCATATAAATCTTTGTTATGGAGAAAGATGGAAACTAATCCATCTTCTCGTGCTGCTTCTGGTATACACCATCAACTGAAGCTAACACGAGACACTTAGTTTTCACTTTATCTTTTTCCCTTGTCTGACGGATATTCATATCCGCGACAGTGGAAACTGGACCTGGGACGGCGGGATCTTGAGTAGTAATAGGGTGGTCCAGCTTGTCATAGGCAATGGTCATCTGGACAGACCTTTGCCAGTCATAAAAGTAAGATTCAGTCAATTTGTTATCTAGATGTAACCTATGTGTGGTCACAAGGTCGCTGCAATTTTAAGAGAGAGAAGAAAATACTATTAGCATGATGCTCTTGCAAGTTTAGAGTGGTTTAATTTATCTAAACAGGATGGCTCCCACTGTTTCTCGAATCCCTCCTCAAACCATAAAAGAAGAATTAGCCAGGACTATTCTCACCGTACAATTCTTGCTTAACCGTTCAGCCATGTCAGTGTCGATACTTCGAGGGAGGTTTTCCAACGCTTTCGTGAAGTTTCTTAATTAAATAACCACTTTTCTCTGGGGGCGTAACCCCGCTGACACCTTTCTAGGCACCTACTTGGTTTATAGCATTGATCGTTAAGTGACGAATCTCCTGATAAGTAGTATATACTCACAGTAGGATCGGGATCCAAAATATCATCTTATGATAATGTTGAAGGAATCCTACCAACATTCATCAAACTCCAAAATGGTATGCTTTCTCTGCAAATTTCAGTTTCTTTAGAAATTCCCGATATATATTTTTCCCCCATGCTCTTATAACCTTGGCGTTGGTCAAAATGTCAAAAGTCACATGTCAAGTTCTACCCATCATTGTCCTAGTTAATTTGAACCCATCCGTACATATCCCTGACGTTGGCCAAATGATAATACGACTGTCCCAAACTAACACATCTATCTATGCAAACAAATGAAATACTCCAGCAGCTACCAAACACTATGCCCTGGCGTTGGTCAAATGCATAGATTGAATACTACTGAATATCCAAATGAAATGACGGAGGACACAAATGGTTTTGGAAAAACCGTGAACGTAGTGAACTTGATATAATCGAAGGAACCTGATACTTTTAAAAGGTGTGGTTAAAAGCTCCGCAATTAAAAAATCTGATCTTTTAAAATAACCGAGTGGTTTCTTTTAAATTTGTTCCAGCGATTAAACTTTGGTTTATTTTCTTTGCATTATAATAAAGCGTCCCATCATTTATCCTATCATTGCAGAAAACAACGAAAATACCACGTCCTCTTATGCCATCCGCATTCGCCACGAGGTCCCGTCATCACCCGTTAGGTTACTTAACTAACGACAGAGCGGGGGCTGAGCTAGCGCGGGTGTAAAACATAAGTGATGTCTAATAGCTATCATATATAGATATTGTACATTGGTCAGATGCAATAATAGGCATTCCAGATCACAGATGAACTTTATTGGATTTATTAGCAATCCGCATTTGCTTTGAGCCTGCAATAAAAGATGGATTACACAGTTGTGATGAATAGCCATTACCCCACCCTAGATCCCTACGGGTACGGCAAACTACCCGCCAAGTACCCGAAGTGAAGCGGTCTCCCTCAACAAAGTGAGTAGGCCACTAAACACTTCAAAGTACCCGGTAGTTTGTGTACCCCGCCTTGGGTCTATCCTAGGAGCAAAAAACAGTAAAAAGAAATAATACAACGGCGGCTACAACCGCAATCTGGATGTGCCCCACAAAAGAATATTACATCATATTACATTTACATCGAATGGATGAAAATTAAACACATCTCAAACCTTGGCTAATCATCACAACAGTCCAACACAGTTCATACACACAAACAGTAAACATTTCAGAAATGTGCAACCCCCTGCCAACCGACATACTAGCAGTTAGGGGAGGTTTACGAACACATTAAACATTACAGATAAAAACCCAATTAGAAAATATCTTAGAACATCGATCGATCACCAAATTCCGTGTCTACCCCAAAAGCAAATCTGTACTGAAGTAACCTGGGTAGAAACAGAACATACAGGAAGACAAAACCCCAAAAATTATGAATTACTGTGAAACTCCGAGTCAACTCGGCGTTTACTCGGTGGCGGATCTGCGGCAGAAGAACTCTAATGCCGCGGATCCGCGGCCGTTTTGCCGAGTCACAGGCTCGTATTTTCTCAGTATTCATTAATTTCCCTGCTGTGAATTTTAAGGTATGTCAAAAAAATTTTCAGACACTTTTAAAATTAACAGAAACTTAGGGTTTCGAATTTTTGTTTTCGTGTTTTTTTGTCGATCGAACTTCTAATCAATTGCTAACTAGCTAGTAATGGTTTAGTAGGCTCTGATACCACTGTAAGTCTATGTCACGCACCCCACGAACTCGCGGGGAGGCGGAATATATGAAAAACAATTATTAAAGCTTCGTAACACGGACTTGAGCGCATGAATCGTTTCTAAACCGTTACTAACAAACTCCTAGAGGTTTAACTACTAGGATATGAAGTTATACCTCATGTTACTTGTCCTTCGGGTCTTCATCATGGTCCTCCACTCCTCGTAGGCTCCTTGGGACATCGGCACCTCAACGGCCTCCTCGAGTCAAAGACGATCCACCCGAAAGCTCCTACGCCAAGCTTAATCTCAAACCTGAGATAACTAGGTTGCTCAAAGTGCTAATCTAAGCTACCTAGGGGATATAGAGTAAGGTTATGGACGTATTAGTCTATCTAATTCTTGATCTCAACACATGAGAGGGGAGGATTAGGGTTTCAAGAGAGGATGAGCTTGAGGAGAGAGAAGGTGGGCATGAGAATTAAAAGAAAAAAGAACTCACTAGAATATATCAACCATAACAATTAATCAAATAAATAATATATATGATTAATCATCATGGTTGATGCATTCATCTTGTGTGATTCATCATATGACCCATTAACTCATTAATGAACCATTTAATACAAAGGTTGAATCACACAAATGAGTCATTAAGCAATTAATGCTCATGCCACCCTAACCCCTTA
This sequence comes from Agapanthus africanus, assembly GCA_030015575.1. Lineage (NCBI taxonomy): Eukaryota > Viridiplantae > Streptophyta > Magnoliopsida > Asparagales > Amaryllidaceae > Agapanthus > Agapanthus africanus. The sequence continues at coordinate 166,881,082 of JASDDO010000004.1, forward strand.
GTCACCACTCATCTAGAAGCTTCCCGGAAAATTACGAGAACGCCCCTCCAATCCATGAAAACATGGAAAAACTTTAGACTGTATAAATCCAATAACCCGATACTAGAATTTGGCTTAAACCAAAGCCGGCTAGTAAAAAACTGTCCGAAAAGTCGTACGTGCGTAAACACTCGTACGCGTCCGAACCCTTGTTGTAAAACCATACGACCTCTATATCGTTTCTCCTGGAGCAGGGAAACTCTCTGTGTGGGACTCTAAAGACTCGACACTACGCTGGCAGTGGGTTTAACCACAGACCGCAAGCGGCACAAGCTGTACGTAACGGTCCCTAGGTAGATGTCGATAAGAAGGCCGATGAGGAAACTCATCCGAACTCCCACTGAGCCTGATGTGACAATCTCCGTACAGTCCGGTCTGCTCGTCTAAGACTATCGCATATCAAGCCTATGGGGCGGCAAGCGTTAGTCCCCTAATAGCTGTATAAGTCATGTCGGAGCGTAGCCCATTACACACTGAGAAAACTACTGGAACCTACCAGTAAATCTCGCTTGCCCTGGCCAGGGACTTTGCGTAACGGCTCTCCGACATAGCGCGATATCAACTCCCAATACCGGGAGAGACGAATCCTATCTAACCGCCACTGCCTCCAAGTGCTCGGGACTGCACCCAACTGCTACCTGTTTGCACGACTCCTTTGAGCCGTTGTAGGGTAGCAATCTAAGAACAGTGGGACACACTCGAGGCGAAGTAGCAGTGTCAAGTCTGCGGACTATGCTGTACTCATGTCACCTGGGAACTGTTAACTGACGATGGGTATAACACCAACCAATCAGTTCCCTGTCCGTCCTGTCCGGTGTACCCGTAACCTAACGAGCACCTGTATACTATCTCCAGTACGACGTACTGATATCTGTGGAACAGACTATCTCCCCAATTGGGATGAGAAGCGTACACACTTAGTCTACTCCGGAATATCGATGCCCTATCTCGATAATCCAACGACCAGGGACCTGTATAGGATGTTGCTTATAGACTACCCAGCCCCCACTAGTGTGACTGCCATCACGACGCTGGTAATCAAGCAAATATCCTATAGGCTCTACTAATATGTATAAGTGATACATTACAAGAAACAAATGCACATATTAAAGTAGACACAAACCAAGTAGCATACTACCATTTTTAGCAAGACTGTTATACACAACTGTTAATATCCCAAGCTTCCATTATGTAATATACAACCTAGTATGATACAATAATGCTCCTAGGGCATATACACTAACACAGGCCACCACCGGGTTGTTCTTCGAGACCATGATCCCACCAACAAGCTTCAGCATCCCGATGTCGTCACAGGAAGCTCTGAAGAAGTCGATCTTCGATCGGCTTACAACTATCGCGGCCCCTCTCAACGGGTCGTCCAAGTCTAATACCTCAGTCTTCGACCGGCTGAGCCTAAGCTCAAATGGGCCCGTGAAGAGGCTCGCAATACCGGAGAAGGCTATCCCAACTCCTGCTGCAGGTGAAGTCATCCAAACTACTTCCCTTAATCAAAAGTCGGCCTTCGACAGGTTGACCATTCCTTCCCAACGGATGTCGGTCTTCGACAGGATAACACTAACAACACCTCATCAGAGTAGGGAGCATGACGAAGCCACTCCCGTAACTGAACCATTCCCATCTGCACGACATGCTCGACGTCGCAACTGGAGCCGAATAAGGAAGGCTGGGGGCAGTTCCCCTTCTGGACTTGCCCCACCAGCTCCAATGATAGAAGTTGATGCTGCTGTTCCAACTAAGAACAGCTTTGAGCCGCTTAGGAGGGTGCGCAATAACTCTCCAACTGCCGTGTTGAAAAGATCTCCTCCACCTTTAGAAAACATTACAAAGGCAAACCCGGAACAACCCTCTCAGCGGCCGTCCCCCAAAATCCACAGGGTCTGGCGAAGAGTCCAAGACTCTATAATCGACAATGACTACTCCCGCAGATCGAAGAAAATGAAGGCCCGACAAGAGGAGGGTCATCCCGCCATCGTACCACGAAAAGTATCGTCTGCAACATCCCCCTCAACTTCTACCGCCCATAAAAGGAGAAGGCCGGATAAGATCCCCGTATCTACGACAAATCTCTCTGAATCCAAATTCCCCAAGTCTGGGGGCATGGTAGTGCACACCGTCTACATGGCCTCCGAAAAAATGGAAAGCCGTGTTTCTGGGGGTCATCGACCACTTACGCGGTCCGTCACAAAGTCTCAGGAGCAACAACAGAAACTCTAGGAGATGCTGACAAAGATGTCCGCACTTACTGGGCAGACAGAAAGTCCGGAAGTTTCGTCGGATCAATGCCAGGAGAGGGAAACCGACGCCGAGTTCCTCCGAAGAATGCTCGAAAAGAAAGATAAAGAAGCCGCGGAACAAGCGGCTAACATAAAACAAATGGCGCTCCTGTTCCAAGATATGGTGGGGATGATGATCCAGCCGGACCCTCCAGCCGAAGATTCCCCAATAATCATTGAAGACGACAGAGGGGAGACATCAAACCCTCTTCCGGCTTTATCAACAGCCAGGGAGGAGAAGATCTCGAAAGCTTCGCTTGATGACTACATAGCTCAACAAATACGAGCTCATCAGGCAAGTGAAGTAACTGGCCAAGTCGTCAGAACTGGGTGACCCTATCCAAGCTGGTACAATCAAATTAAGTACCGTCCAGGATACATAATCCCTAAATTTCATGTGTATAAGGGGACGGGCAATCCCCATCAGCACGTCGCTCAGTTCAGGGCTCTATGCGGCAATACTGGAGGTGACGACAAACTGCTGCTTCGCCAATTCGTCGGCAGCTTAGTGGAGACGGCATTTGAATGGTACTCGAAGCTTCCGAATGTCTCCATTAAAACATTCACAGAAATGTAGTTGCTATTCACCCAGCATTTTGCAAGCGCCAGCGAACGCACCCTGATCACGACATTGATCAATGCCAGGGTGAAGCCAGGAGAGACTTGGGTTCAGTATGCAATTCGGTGGCAGAACCTATGGTCGAGATGAGAACAACGCATAGAAGAAGCTCCTGCCGTGGGCATGTTCGTGGGGGACCCTGGATCTGCAGGTAACTATATCCCAATTCATGATGTTCTTCAAGCCGACCACTTTCTAAGCCTTGATCGACAAGCTGGCCCAAATAGACCAGATGGGCCATAGACCGTCCTCTTCAAAAACGGAGCTTCGAAACGAAAAGGGTAAAGGGAAATCTACCTTCGTCGCCAACGCTCAGCAGTAGCTGAGTGATCCGAAACCAGCTGCTCGCCAAAACGATAAATAGCGATCACTCGGAGAAAAGCTGAGACGTCCTTACTCATTCCCTCAGGATAAAACGAGAATGTTTCCCCCAATCAGAAAGCAAATCTCTATTCAAAATTTGAAATTTGAACTGAGGCAGCACCTCACGTGCAAAGCACGAGAGCGCTCGCGCCAAGAGCGCTAGCGCTAAGAGTCAAAGACTCTGAGGCAGCACCTCACGTGCAAAGCACGAGAGCGAGAGTGCCAAGAGTGCCAACGCTAAGAGTCAAAGACTCTGAGGCAGTGCCTCACGTGAAAAGCACGAGAGCGCTAGCGCCAAGAGCGCCAGCACTATGAGTCAAAGACTCTGAGGCAGCGCCTCACGTGCAAAGCACGAGTGCGCCAGCGCTAGAACTAAATGTTCTCCACCATTGGATCAAAGATCTAATGAAGATGATAAATCATCAAAATTATAGAATTAAATTCTGTTGAGAAAATACTCCTCAAATCTTTCCAAACAAGAAAGATTGCACTCTGTAAATCAGAGCACCGTTGGATCAAAGATCTAATGGTGATTAAAAATCACCAAGATACAGAATAAGTTCTGTATGGGAAAATAGTTTCCCAATTTTGTTAAAAAAAAAGAAAAGCGTCTTCTGTAAAACAGAAGCCCTTGGATCAAAGATCCAATGGTAGGAAACATCCCCAAATCAATCAGAGATCTCTCAATGAGAGATTTCCTTAACTGATTCAACAAATCAGCCTCCGCTATATAAAGGACCTAAGGCTTCAAGTCTTGCACAGAGAAACCTCCCCATAAGTTTCAAATTAAAAGAAGAAACACGAAGGAACCCCTCCCCCAAAAACTTCAAACTTCAAAGAAGAGAGCAATTTCTTCTCAAGGTAAATAACAAGAAGAGAGATCATGGAATCTCCTCCATATGTGAGAGTTTAACTATCACATCAGAAGAAATTAGTTCTTTTTCTAGATCACAGATCTATAAGATAAATTCTTTCACAAAAGAAAAAGAGATCATAACATCTCTTCATAAAAGAAGAACTTAGTACTTAGACCCATGAGACAAAGTCTCTTATAAACGAGAATTTAATTCTCAGAGCACAGAACTGATCAGAATTGCCAAAGTGGCGCTTTAGCGCTCCAAGTCTGGCGCTCAGCGCCGAGCGCTCCACGCACTCCTCATGTGGGCGCTATTTTAAAAGAAGCGCTTTAGCGCTCAAACTCTGGCACTCTGCGCCAAGCGCTCAACGTGATCGTCACGTGGGCGCTATTTTAAAAGAAGCACTTTAGCGCTCTAAGTCTGGTGCTCAGCGCCAAGCGCTCCACGCGCTCCTCACGTAGGTGCTGAGGAAACATAAAGCGCTCTGTAAATAAAGCCCCAGCGCCATAAAGAGTGTTCTACACTCAATAAAAAACAAAAGAAAAAGGGGTGTCAGAACCCAAATTAATGCTCCGCATTATTGAACAAAAAGGGACCGAGCCCAAATATATGTTCAACATTATATTCAAAACTGAATGGACAGAGCCCAAGTTGGCCACAAGTCCCCAATTCAGATTAACCGAGCCCATGTGCTCACAATCTCTTTAATTGGTCTTAGTCCCAAACCTGACTACAAATCTCCCAACCAACATTGCTTCAAGGGTCCATCTCTTCATACCTCTGATATATGTCGTTGTAATTCTTCAACATCTTCAGAGAGATGGAGGGTCCTAATAACCAATAACTTTTGGCTCATCCTCAAATGGTTAAACCAAAACCCCACAGACTATGATGTCTTTAAACCTTATAGACTATGATGTCTTTAAACCAGACTATGATGTCTTTAAACCTTACAGAATATGATGTCTTTAAACCAGACTATGATGTCTTTAAACCTTACAGATTATGATGTCTTTAAACCAGACTATGATATCTTTAAACTAGACCACAATGTCTTTAAACCTTACAGACTACGATGTCTTTAAACCTTACAGACTATGATGTCTTTACACCAGACTATGATGTCTTTAAACCTTACAGACTATGATGTCTTTAAACCAGACTATGATGTCTTTAAACCTTAAAGACTATGATGTCTTTAAACCAGACTATGATGTATTTAAACTTTACAGACTATGATGTCTTTAAACCCTACAGACTATGATGTCTTTAAACTTACATGGACTATGATGTCCTTAAATTCAATGGACTGCAACGTCCCTAAACTAAGACGATAGAGTCCAAATGCTCTTTCGTTGGATCTAAATGAACCCAAAATCCCGTTGAGTAGATCTTAGTCTAAAATTAGACTAACGTATCCTCAGCAAACATTTAAGTTGATCTTAATCTTAAAAGAGATTAACGAGCCTTAAATCAAACCAAAACCCAAATCTAAGAAAATACGGATTTGGACTAATCCCCGACCTATTGGCGACAACATAAATTAGTCTACGTATACAATCCACGGGAAACCAAAAACAAAACAAACACACACGACACGAACCGACCTACCAGAGGAGGAGAAAGTGGTTATCGCTACACGGTAACGTAATTAACTGCAGGGGCTTGCGCCTGCAGGGAAGAGCGTCCCCATAATCAAAAACCCCTCACAACGATGGGGAATCTGACGAAGTTTGCTACAACGGCCGCATCCGTCCAAACCTCCGATACACGGTGCCATAATTCAACTTGGCATCTTTGGAGAGGTGGATGGATAAATCCAAATAGCATCTTCCCCCAAATTCAGGCAAGACGACCTACGCGGTTTCGTCTCTGTTTTCGGCGGTAAACAGATTTTGGCACGCCCGGTGGGACCTTTTCCTCTTTCCACTCCACACTTCGTGTGTCGTGTTTCGTGAATGAATCGCGGTTTAATATGGTTTCCTGTGGATTCGAGGTACTAAGATTTGGTGTCTTGCTCCTACGCAGAAGAGAAGATGACATCGATGGCTTCTAACTACACCAACTGCAACAACAACTCCCGCTTCGTCCCGTCTGGAGGAGTAACTTACGGGTCCCAAGTGGACTCCATCTTCGCCATGCCAGTGGAACAGGTGACATAGGCCACCACCGGACTGTTCTTCGGGACCATGCTCCCGTCAATGAGCTTCAACGCTCCAATGCCGTCACAGTAAGCTCCAAAGAAGTCGGTCTTCGATCGACTTGAAACTACTGCGGCCCCGATCAACGGGTCATCCAAGTCTACTGCATCAGTCTTCGATAGGCTGAGCCCATGCTCCAGTGGGCCAGTAAAAAGTCCTGCAATACCTGAAGTAGTTATCCTGAACCGGATAGCCATTCCAACTCCGATAAACGAAGTCATCGAAGGGGCTTCTCCTACTAAGGGATCGGTCTTCGCAAGACTGGCCGTTCCAACTCCTGCTGCGGGCGGGGTCGTTAAGAATGCTTCCCCTGCCAAAAAGTCGGTCTTTGCAAGATTGACCATTCCCTCTCAGCGGACGCCGGTCTTCGATAAGCTGGCACCAACAGCAGCCCTTCACCAGAACAGGGGGCATAAGGAAGCCACCCCCGTAGCTGAGCCAGTCCCATCTGCAAGACTGCTCGACGTCGCCACTGGCACCGAGTAAGGAAGGCTAGGGGCAATTCCCCCTCTGGACTTACCCAACCAGCTCCAATGGTGGATGTTGATGCTGCTGTTCCAACTGGGAACATCTTTGAGCCGCCCAGGAGGGTGCGCAAGAACTCTCCAACCACCGTATTGAAAAAGTCTCCTCTACCTCTGGAGAACGTTACGAAGGAGAAGCCAGAGAAGCCTCCTTAGCGGCTGTCCTCCAAAATCTACAGGGTCTGGAGAAGAGTCCAAGACTCTGTAATCGACAAAGACTACTCCCGCCGATAGAAGAAAATGAAGGTTCGGCAACAGGAGGAACATCCTCCAGCCATGCCGCAGAAGGTATCATGGATGCCTGTTGCAACGGCCCCCTCAACCTCGACCGTTCATAAAAGGAGAAGGCCGGAGAAGATCCCCGTGTCTATGGCAAATCTCAAGGGCGCTGAATCCAAATGCCCCAAGTCTGGGGGCATGGTAGTGCACACCATCAACATAGCTTCCGGAAAAGAGGAAAGCCGTGCTTCTACGGGTCATCGACCGCTCACACGGTCTGTGATGAAAACTCAGGAGCAGCAACAAAAGCTCCAGGAGATGCTGACACAGATGGCCGCACTCACTGGGCGGAAGGAAAGCCCGGAAGCATCGTCGGATCAACGCCAAGAGCAAGAAACCGACGACGAGTTCTTCCGAAGGATGCTCGAGAAAAAAGATAAAGAGGCCATGGAACAAGTGGCTAACATAAAACAAATGGCTCTCCTGTTCCAAGATATGGTAGGGATGATGATCCAGCCGGGCCCTCCAGCCGAAGATCCCCCAATAATCATCGAAGACGACAGAGGGGAGACATCAAACCCTCTTCCGGCTTTATCAGCTGCTAGGGAGGAAACGATCTCAAAAGTGGCGCTTAATGACTATATAGCTCAAATAAAACGAGCTCATCAGGCAAATGAAGCAACTGGCCAAGTCGTCAGAACTGGGCGACCATATCCAGGCTGGTACGATCAAATCAAGTATCCGCCGGGATATACGATCCCTAAATTCCACGTGTGTAAGGGGACAGGCAATACCCATCAGCACGTCGCTCAGTTCAGGGCTCTGTGCGGTAATACTGGAGGTGATGACAAACTGCTACTTCGCCAGTTCGTCGACAGCCTTGCGGAGACAACTTTCGATGGTACTCGGAGCTTCCGAATGACTCCGTCAAAACGTTAAGGAAATGGAGCTGTTATTCACCCAGCATTTCGCAAGCGCTAGCGAGCGCACCCCGATCACGGCATTGATCAATTCCAGGGTGAAGCAAGGCGAGACTTGGGTTCAGTATGCAATTCGGTGGCGGAACCTATGGTCGAGATGCAAACAACGCATAGAAGAAGCTCCTGCCGTGGGCATGTTCGTGGGGACCCTAGATCCGCAGGCAACTATATCCCAATTCATGATGTTTTTCAAGACGACCACTTTTCAAGCCTTGATCGACAAGCTGGCCCAAATGGACCAGATGAGCCATAGACCGCCCTCCTCGAAAACGGAGCTTCGAAATGAAAAATGAAAAGGGAAAGCGACCTTTGTCGCCAACGCTCAACAACAGCCGAGTGATCCGAAACCAGCTGCTCGCCAAGGCAACAAACCGCGATTCCTCGACGAGAAGTTGAGATGTCCTTACTCATTTCCCCGGGATAAAACGAGGATACTGTTCGAATTAGCGGTGCGCAAAAGGCTCATCACCCTACCGGATCTGAAGCGCCCACTGTAGCCCAGTGACGTCAACAATCCCAACTATTGCCCCTACCACCGAACGTTGGGCCATCTAATCGAAGATTGCTTTGTCTTCAAAAGCTGGATTGAGGACCAGTACCAGCAAGGCAAATTCGCGCTATCTGAAAACTGGAGGGTAAACCCGCCACAACCATATGCTCCGAAAAAGATGGACACGCCGGAAGCATCATGTTCATTCATAAAGGAAGCTCCATGGGAAGTAGTTCTTTGGGCAAAAACTAAAAGAATACTGAAAGATCTTCAAACATGCCCAGCAATCAGGTGGAAAAGCCCGCTAGAGCCAGAAATCATTGAGGGAATGCTGAAACCGCGATCAACATCGGGAGTTGGTAGCGATGTGCAAAATACCCTGGCCCAGCCGGCGAAGTCTTCGAGAAAGAAAAAGATGACCAAAAAGCCCGCGCAGTCTGGTGACAAACGTATAGATTTGCAAAGGAATATTGACGCGCTGGAAGAATATAACCAGAAGGCGCAGACCCCGATCACACTCCAAGAGTTTCTCAACCATGTCTTTGAGAACAGAGACAGTGACAATGACGAGGGAGACGACTCGTCAGAGGAACCCGAAGATTATGTGGTAAGTTGCCACATGATCTCTCATTTGTCGCTAAATAGAAAAGAAGCTCACTCGGCATCAGAAGATAATGTAGAGGAGATGGGGGTAGGATCGATGCCAAAATCCTTGGGACCGTCAGACGAGATGATCGACATGCTTCTGAACGAAGCCCGTCAGAAGAGCAAAGCTGATCAAGAGCATGAAATGGCCATATTCGAAAGAGCCAAGCGTCAGCATTAGTTGAAGAAGTCATGGTAGGGATGAGTCGCAAAGCGCTCCAACTAGATCGAAGCACGCCCGTGGCAGACAAAAGCAAGTTTAAGGCAAGGAAATAGTTCGCTAAAACCCTGTCAATGGGAATGAAGCCGCCTCTACCTAAAGGAAAAACTTCTGGCGGTATACGCCTTGACGAAGCGGATGTACATCCTAACTACTGCTTATACCATCAAAGGATTACACACCCTACCGAAGAGTGCAATACCTTTAAAAATTGGTGGCAGGGATATGTTGCCCACCGACAACACTTCAAGCGATTGAAGCGCAAGGCTCATCGGGAGAAGAGAAGCACGACATATGAGCACAAAAGAACTGCCGGCGACTGTCATATGGTTGATTTTGGGGGATCGCAAGTTCTCACCTTCGGAAGCGATTCTGATGAAGAAATAGCCCTCAGCCCTATGTTCAAAGAATCCACCTCAGAAAAAGAGGAGGAGATAAAGAACTGTGAAAACATTCAACTGCTTAGTCGTACGCTATCCGAAAAGAATCTCGGACCCACAAACAAGGGGTCGAACAATAAAGATAAAGGGAAGGGAAAAGTCCCTGAGGATATCGCCCTCGATGATCGAGCCGTCGAAGAGCTGACAGCTAAGGACCTGCCTAAGAAAAGCAAGGTGGATTACAATGTCCTGGCGCACCTGAGGAAAATTGTCACGGCCCGAAAGAGCACGTGACTTGCCCTTGAACCATATGAAGTCTATAGGACTCTATCTGATCTAAGTAAGCCAAAAGCCCAGAAATCTAAAACCATTTTAAGATTAAAGAAACATATTTTGTAAATTATTTTCCCTTGAGGCATTTTATCAAACACTTACTACGCATAAACAAAGAACACAACCCACACAAGCAATATAATATACAACGCCGAAGGGCGAGGATCAAAACCCAAGAGAGACTCCAATAAGAAAGAAAATTGTAATACTACTGAGCGCGATTCTAAGGTCAAAATAATACATCACTAGTGTCTAAGTCTGAAATAAAATATAAGTTTTGGTTGATGGAATTTCTAGATACAAAGAATAATACATATACAAGGGTGGTTGTGATGCAAAGAGCCCACCTACCAAGCAAATCACCCGCAAGGAAGCAATGTGCCGGAAATGCCGCTATGGAACCTGTAGGGAAAAACCTGCAAGAACTGTGGCATAACGGGGTGAGTTGCCAACTCGTGAATAGAAAATATCTACAAGAAGAAATTGAAAGCATGACATAATACTAAGTCAAACGATCAGATATAATATAAATCTCAAATGAATAAGTCTGAAGCATGGTAAAGTGGCAATGTAACATCTGAACGTGTAGTGCCAAGAACTCGTGCAAGAGCCTCACGTAAAAACATATCATAAATATGATGTATGTATGCGGTAAAATGAAAACAGAAGATATCATGAATGAAATCATCAGGAAATCAATGTCGGGCATCGACACAAACTATATATCTCAATATCAAGTGAAACCTATATATCATGTATGCGATATGTATGCAGCATTCATGAAGGTACTCTATCAGGTACTACTAATATATGATGCAATGCATATAAAATAAATGTAGGGTAGGGGAGATATAATATGCCATCAATCATAAAGACCCCGAGCACATAGGCTCCTATCACATCGAGCTCATAGGCTCTGAGCACATAGGCTCTTCTCACATCGAGCTCATAGGCTCCGAGCACATAGGCTCCTCTCATAATGCATATGTAAATTTGCATAGATCATCATGATGACATATTAAGTAGGCGTATATATATATATCAGCGTCCCATACCACTAATATATATATACTCTATTGGTGTACATATATATTTCAGCGTCCCATACTACTGATATATATACGTAGGAGTAAAACAATCCAGAATCATCATATGCAACCATATCACAGTGCGAAATCCATGAATTATAATACATGCAACATGAACACTAATATGAGCATGCAACTATGTAAAGGAATATGTACAAGGAATATGAATCAATAACATATAAGCATGCAATACAATACGAGCCGTAGAGTAAATGGTAAATGAATAGTAATACAGCTTGTCATTTGAAATAAGACAAATCGGGGTTTCTAGTAAACTAAGGGCTACAGTGTTTTTCAGATATTCCCGATTCGTTAGTTTTTGAAATAGGTATGACTCGGGTCTAGTCTAACATCTACTATGCAAACTACAGATCTAAGTATCAAGTCAACCGGGAGGGGTATGGAATCCACCTAAATCTGGGTCGATATATATATATATATATATATATATATATATATATATATATATATTCGGTGATCCCGCCTTAATAGTATTGCGTATGATACAGTATGTCATATGGCATCCTCAAGTCATGAGTGCGGATCTATCATCAATATAAAGCTCGTACGGTAAATCATCGTACGGCATCCCAATAGTTTGGTACGGGTCAGTATCACATTCCTCTCATCAAATATCAGGTATCATTATCATCGTATCGCATAATCTGGGGTACAGATCTAAGTCTAGTACAAATCAATACCATCTATATAAGTATGAAAGCGGGGGTAAAACACAAGCCCAACGGCCCGCTAAGATCACATGTCGTATCGCAAGTACGAATCACATCACATCACCGATCTCACGGCACAATGCCCAAAATCATCGACTCATCTCCAATGTCATCCAAAATCATCATCAACACAGTGTAAGTATAGTGAATATGCAAGGGTGCGCGTGTGGGTATAAACCTATTCTAGGGTTCGCGACTATGAACTATACTAGTTTACTTCTAACCCTAAGCTATCCATAATACACCTAACACAATATCCATGACACACTATAAATATCATATATAATATATAGTATATCAACTATGGACTGTGGGGGTGTTATACGCCATCCACCCGACTTCCCCCTGTAGATATAATCTACTCACCTTGCGTGTTCATTTGTGGACGTCGCCACGCGCTTGCTTGTCGTCCCGGAGTCTTCATTTGGTACCTACACATTAACATATCGCAAATGCGTATCAAAACCAATTCCAAACTAAAACGGCATACGAATCCTAAAACGATACGATAAGGGGCCTATAGGTTAGAACCTATGGGCACGCCTTTAAAACCATCGATCAATCCTCGATATCTTCGTATAAACGCCAAATAGTCGAGGTAAAACACAATACACAATTTCAGAATTAAAAATACGGAACACGGAAACACGAATCCAAAACAACAACTGAAGAAATAGGCTCCAGATTTCATCCTAGGTCAAACTCGACAAATCTACACATACCAGGGGCCTAATCTACTGACGAGGGAACACCAAAACCAAGACGAACCAAAATGGGGCAGGTCTGGCCGCAAATTACGGCCAAAAAGGATAAATCTGTGGCCGGATCTAGGAGTTAGGGGCTAGGGTCTTGGGGTTAGCTTCCTGGGTGCCTGCACATCTCACTGTCCAATCAATTTTATTTTAGGATGTCTCGGGTGATAGAAGATCTCAAATAACCTTCACAGATTCTACAAACTTTCCGATATCGTTTTCTAAATCCGTATTTCGGGTTTCAACTCTCAGGTTAGGGTCTCAATTCATGCACTAGGGTGTTTATCTAACTTCTACTGAGCTCAATTTCACATTACAACACAAATTTCCCCCAAACCTTAACTAAGTTTTCCTCAAGTCCACAAAAACACACAATATCGATATGAAACTTGAATCGAAGCTTAAGCACAAGAAATACCACTCTTATTGTGAAGTAATTACCTCATAAGACCCCCTAGGATCCTCAACTGTGCCAAAATGAAAGCTTTCTTGGTCCATCCTATAGCTTGCAAGCTTGTGCACATTTTTATTGAAATGAGAGTGGGGTTTTGGTGTAGTTTTATAGGTGATTTGGGGCTTGAAGAGGGTAGGTGAGGTGAGGAGCAGGAGCAGCAGCAGCAACAAGAGGGAGAGGGAGAGAAATAAGTGTTGAAAATGGAAGAGAATGGCTAGGACTTAGTCAACACATCTCACCCTCTCATTCTCTCACTTGCCCATACCCAATATTATAATCCTTTCCCATTTCTTCTCTTTTCTTTTTCTCATTCAAAATCCTTATCACATAAATAGTAACCCCAAAACAAACCATGGTGAAAATGCACAAGTGTAGAGAAAAGATATGTGCGTGTTTTACACAAAATTGCTTAAAAGCCGATTAGCGATTTTTAATCGCGATTAGCACCAAATTATCATATAACTAATCATAAAATCTTAGAAATGGCATAATTCTCTAATTTACCCTATTTTAGAATTTGCCATAATTTTCCAAAATTTCCCCCCATTTATTTGTATTTAATTATACCGAATTATTAAAATATTCCATAAAATAATATTAAATTATAAAAATTCCCAAAGCTAATATTTTATTGTTTTGAAATGTTACAATCTACCCCCCTTAAATAAATTCGGTCCCCGAATTTAAATTTAAACCACCAACTACAAAAACATTCAGCAAAAAAAAATCCAAATTGTCGGGGCTCCACAAACATCAATCCTAAGGCGTATATAAGAATACCCCGTGCGTCAGGTGCGCACGGAAAACAGAATCCATATAAGTACCATTCAGGTGCAACGGGTGTGCACACAACATTTGTCATAGGCAACGTGTGTGCCTGACAGCAAAACCAGGAGCATCTGACATGCACAAGGAAACCCGATTTAGTGCATCTGGTGTGCACCAAAATCGTACCTCAAAACACTAAGGGTGCATCCAATTCTAGCAGCGCAAGATATGTACTTGCCTCTTGCTCACGGTCTGGCGTCATCTGCCTCTGGGTCCTTATTTTTTCTGCGGATTACCAATCTCACAATCAGTCGGCTCATCGGCCCTATCAGGTGTGCTAACCGGGGTGATTCCGTTCTGGCACTTCTATGGTCATCTCTCGGTCAATCCTCACGACCACTCGTAAAGCAGCATGTCACGGGCGTCGGCCTCTGGCTCTCTGAATGCCCGTGACACATCTGATCCCGGGTGCAAATATCATTGCAGTAGTGTCCTGGAAGGAATCCTGCTCGAGGTCTCTTCCGATCTTGCCTATACCGAACTGTACGGAGGCTGACTCTCTTGCATAATCTCTTCTCACTCGATGGACATCTGTGTCCTCAGCACAACATTTTCTCAGAAATTGGTCGCATCCTAACGCCTCTGTAAGCATATCAGGTCTCTAGCCTCAACGGGAAGTAATGACAACTCGTCAGCGTCTCTCACGAACCTCTGGTTCCACTTATCTCTATCGTCGTCCACTATAACGTCACGCCATGCTATCTACGCACTGCACTGTTCTCGGCCACGGTCAATCCAAAGTCTCTCAAACGGACTCGAAATCGCGTACTCTGTAGCTTCATCATTCTGTAGAAGATGTCTGGCCGAACAGGTCCTCGGGAACGCGTCCCAACCATCGGAGGAATACTCAATACTCGCTCATCCTTGATCAATTCGCAACGCATCTGGGTAAGTCCCTTTACCCAAACCTGGTCAACTACCTCGTCGACGATGTCAAGCTCTGGCCTGCTGAGTGTGCTCAATATGACTCCTCTTGGGTCCTGGTCTTCTCGTATCGTATTCCAGAAAGGTCCTGTCGAGGTTTCTCTCTCAAATCTCATTCCTGTCGAATTGCCCGGAAGTCATCATCCATTGCTGAAGCTAATTCTTATTCCGGAACGGCTGCATACTTATCGCGCCTCTTTCTGGAAGATATATCCATATACAACGTCTCTGCGTGCGTATCGCATCTCTGATGTCAGCGGAGTGGGACGTCATCTCGTCAAAATCTCTTGCGAACTCTTTACTTCACTCAGCTTCAATGTCGACTGCTTCAGACTCGTCTCATCATGGCTGCACGGACTGCGCTCCAACGGCTATCCTCGTATCAGGAGTAAATGCATCTCACCACTTAGCATCCGAAGGAAGTCGAACCATTCGATCGATTCGTCAAAACCTCTTAATCCCCCAAGAGCTCAACATCTTGGTACAGTTTAACAACATCGAGTACATACCACAGCATCAATGATCCAGCCGTAGAAGGGCAAACCCAAGCCTCACTAATGGCGCCGCAGAACTGCCGCAAACCCTAAGGTTCAAAGGCTTTCACACGGTCATTATGTCGAGTTAGGGTTTCATTCTTCTAGAGGGTCCATAGAATTTCCTGCATGTTTTTCCGAATACTTTAGACTTGGAATAACAGGTTTTTGACATTCGATCGTCTCTGTCGACTCTCAACGTCTCCTCGTGAAGTCGTCTCTAGCTAGAAGCAATCTATCTGATGACCTCGCATCGGTAAGCGAACGAACCACACGTCCTAGTCCTTCATCCTTAGTGACTAGCAACCTTCCATCATATCTCTAAGTGTATACTCATGCTGCAGTAGCTCCAATCATCTGGGCGACATCTCGTCATTTGCAGCAGCAACTGGCTCATTCGCCTGTACGCTGAACAGCGCCTTAATCCTCCAGGAAAGGCAATACATTGGCGGTCATCTTTAAATCGGTCTGCTCTAGATCTGAGTAAGACTCTCCGCACTGGAAATCTTCAACTCAACTGGGCCTGCTCTGGCGCATAAATCGAACGAATCACCTTCGTCTCTCAAATCGGGTAGACTAGCTATCATCTGTCTCATATCCGCCTGGAAGCTCCGGCGATCTCAGCTCGTAAGCTCGGGAAGCGGCATCCTATGAATCTCAGTAACAGCTGGTCCATCTGTCTGCACGGTAGGCGACATCATAATCTCTGACGTATGCTGTACATCAACAGTCCTCTCTCAACTGGCAGCTCTAACAATGACCCGATCATCCGGTGCAAAACCAAGCACTCGCCTCCACTAGAGGTCACAATCACCAATACTAACTCGAGACGTTCCCATGTCACCAGAAAACACAATGGCCGGACCTCGTACCAGACAAGCTCGCACTGACCGTAACCGTAGCAGCAGCCCAAACTGCGCTCAAACACGGCGACAGGAACCTCAATTGAGTATCGAAGAGAGCAGATCAATGGCAAGAAGGAAAACAACAAATCCAGAGTGGATACATGATCATAAGAAGGAACAACATCAATGAAGGTATGATCATGAAACTAATAGAATCGAGGATCTCAAATGGATGTATAATCATGGATATGAAGAGAATTACTGATCTCGAAATTATGTATATCCTAAGGTTCATTAAGCGGAGTGGTGTGTCGTAAGTATACCGCAGAACATACCCACGGTACGTCACTCTTCTTTAGTCACCTATTCCATCAACCAAGGTCATCCTACGCGACGAAAATTAGGGTCTAATACCCTCTCGACTAAGTCTAAGTTCCGTAAGGTCAAGCCTAAGTTCCGTATATATATAAACGCCCTAGGCCCCACATAGTCAAACTTAGACTCGAACCAAGGTTAACCTAGCGCTTTGATACCAACTTTGTCACGGCCCGAAAGAGCACGTGACTGGCCCTTGAACCATATGAAGTCTATAGGACTCCATCTGATCCAAGTAAGCCAAAAGCCCAGAAATCTAAAACCATTTTAAGATTAAAGAAACATATTTTGTAAATTATTTTCCCTTGAGGCATTTTATCAAACACTTACTACGTATAAACAAAGAGCACAACCCACACAAGCAATATAATATACAACGCCGAAGGGCGAGGATCAAAACCCAAGAGAGACTCCAATAAGGAAGAAAATCGTAATACTACTGAGCGCGATTCTAAGATCGAAATAATACATCACTAGTGTCTAAGTCTGAAATAAAATACAAGTTTTGGTTGACGGAATTTCTAGATACAAAGAATAATACATATACAAGGGTGGTTCTAATGTAAAGAACCCACCTACCAAGCAAATCACCCGCAAGGAAGCAATGTGCCGGAAATGCCGCTATGGAACCTGCACGGCAAAACCTGCAAGAACTGTGGCATAACGGGGGTGAGTTGCCAACTCGTGAATAGAAAATATCTACAAGCAGAAATTGAAAGCATGACATAATACTAAGTCAAAGGATCAGATATAATATAAATCTCAAATGAATAAGTCTGAAGCATGGTAAAGTGGCAATGTAACATCTGAACATAAGTGTAGTGCCAAGAACTCGTGCCAGAGCCTCACGTAAAAACATATCATAAATATGATGTATGTATGCGGTAAAATGAAAACAGAAGATATCATGAATGAAATCATCAGGAAATCAATGTCGAGCATCGACACAATCTATATATCTCAATATCAAGTGAAACCCATATATCATGTATCCGATATGTATGCAGCATTCATGAAGGTACTCTATCAGGTACTACTAATATATGATGCAATGCATATAAAATAAATGTGGGGTAGGGGAGATATAATATGCCATCAATCATAAAGACCCCTAGCACATAGGCTCCTCTCACATCGAGCTCATAGGCTCCGAGCACATAGGCTCCTCTCACATCGAGCTCATAGGCTCCTCTCACATAGGCTCCTCTCACATCGAGCTCATAGGCTCCGAGTACATAGGCTCCTCTCACATCGAGCTCATAGGCTCCGAGCACATAGGCTCCTCTCACATCGAGCTCATAGGCTCCGAGCACATAGGCTCCTATCACATCGAGCTCATAGGCTCCTCTCATAATGCATATGTAAATTTGCATAGATCATCATGATGATATATTAAGTAGGTGTATATATATATCAGCGTCCCATACCACTAATATATATATACTCTATGGGTGTACATATATATTTCAGCGTCCCATACCACTGATATATATACGTAGGAGTAAAACAATCCAGAATCATCATATGCAACCATATCACATTGCGAAATCCATGAATTATAATACATGCAACATGAACACTAATATGAGCATGCAACTATATAAAGGCATATGTACAAGGAATATGAATCAATAACATATAAGCATGCAATGCAATGCGAGCCGTAGAGTAAATGGTAAATGAATAGTAATGCAGCTTGCCATTTGAAATAAGACAAATCGGGGTTTTTAGTAAACTAAGGGCTACAGTGTTTTTCAGATATTCCCGATTCGTTAGTTTTTGAAATAGGTATGACTCGGGTCTAGTCTAACATCTACTATGCAAACTACAGATCTAAGTATCAAGTCAACCGGGAGGGGTATAGAATCCACCTAAATCTGAGTCGATATATATATATATATATATATATATATATATATATATATATATATATATATATATATATATATAGTCGGTGATCCCGCCTCGATAGTTTTGCGTACGATACAGTATGTCATATGGCATCTTCAAGTCATGAGTGCGGATCTATCATCAATATAAAACTCGTACGGTAAATCGTCGTACGGCATCCCAATAGCTTGGTACGGGTCAGTATCACATTCCTCTCATCATATATCAGGTATCATTATCATCGTATTGCATAATCTGGGGTACAGATTTAAGTCTAGTACAAATCAATACCATCTATATAAGTATGAAAGCGGGGTTAAAACACATGCCCAACGGCCCGTTAAGATCACATGTCGTATCGCAAGTACGAATCACATCACATCACCGATCTCACGACACAATGCCTAAAATCATCGACTCATCTCCAATGTCATCCAAAATCATCATCAACACAGTGTAAGTATAGTGAATATGCAAGGGTGCGCGTGTGGGTGTAAACCTATTCTAGGGTTCGCGACTATGAACTATACTAGTTTACTTCTAACCCTAAGCTATCCATAATACACCTAGCACAATATCCATGACACACTATAACTATCATATATAATATATAGTATATCAACTACGGGCTGTGTGGGTGCTATACGCCATCCACCCGACTTCCCCCTGTAGATATAATCTACTCACCTTGCGTCTTCATTTGTGGACGTCGCCACGCGCTTGCTTGTCGTCCCGGAGTCTTCATTTGGTACCTACACATTAACATATCGCAAATGCGTATCAAAACCAATTCCAAACTAAAACGGCATACGAATCCCAAAACGATACGATAAGGGGGCCTATAAGTTAGAACCTATGGGCACGCCTTCAAAACCATCAATCAATCCTCGATATCTTCGTATAAACGCCAAATAGTCAAGGTAAAACACAATACATAATTTCAGAATTAAAAATATGGAATACGGAAAGACGAATCCGAAACAGCAACTAAAGAAATAGGCTCCAGATTTCATCCTAGGTCAAACTAGACAAATCTACACATACCAGGGGCCTAATCTACTGATGAGGGAACACCAAAACCAAGACGAACCAAAATGGGGCAGGTCTGGCCGCAAATTGCGGCCAAACAGGATAAATCTGGGGCCGGATCTAGGAGTTAGGGGCTAGGGTCTTGGGGTTAGCTTCCTGGGTGCCTGCACATCTCACTGTCCAATCAATTTTATTTTAGGATGTCTCGGGTGATAGCAGATCTCAAATAACCTTCATAGATTCCACAAACTTTCCGATATCGGTTTCTAAATCCGTATTTCGGGTTTCAACTCTCAGGTTGGGGTCTCAATTCATGCACTAGGGTGTTTATCTAACTTCTACTGAGCTCAATTTCATATTACAACACAAATTTCCCCCAAACCTTAACTAAGTTTTCCTCAAGTCCACAAAAACACACAATATCGATATGAAACTTTAATCGAAGCTTAAGCACAAGAAAAATACCACTCTTATTGTGAAGGAATTACCACATAAGACCCCCTAGAATCCTCAACAGCGCCAAAATGAAAGCTTTCTTGGTCCATCCTATAGCTTTCAAGCTTGTGCACATTTTTATTGAAATGAGGGTGGGGTTTTGGTGTAGTTTTATAGGTGATTTGGGGCTTGCAGAGGGGAGGTGAGGTGAGGAGCAGCAGCAGCAGCAACAACAAGAGGGAGAGGGAGAGAAATAAGTGTTGAAAATGGAGGAGAAAGGCTAGGACATAGTCAACACATCTCACCCTCTCATTGTCTCACATGCCCATACCCAATATTATAATCCTTTCCCATTTCTTCTCTTTTCTTTTTCTCATTCAAAATCCTTCTCACATAAATAGTAACCCCAAAACAAACCATGGTGAAAATGCATAAGTTAGAGAAAAGATATGTGCGTGTTTTGCACAAAATTGTTTAAAAGCCGATTAGCGATTTTTAATCGCGATTAGCACTAAATTATCATATAACTAATCATAAAAACTTAGAAACGACATAATTCTCTAATTTACCCTATTTTAGAATTTGCCATAATTTTTCAAAATTTCCCCCCATTTATTTGTATTTAATTATACCGAATTATTAAAATATTCCATAAAATAATATTAAATTATAAAAATTCCCAAAAATAATATTTTATTGTTTTGAAATGTTACAAAAATACCCTCACATCTAAGTGTTTTGGATGCCCTTCTGTTTTCTAAAGAGGCACGAGATTCTCTAATCAAGGCACTACAAGAGCCTGACCAATTTCAAGTTTTCCTTGCCGAATAGAAGATGAAGGACGAGCTCGAAGAGGTTCACACAGCTGACATCACTTTCGGCGATGAATATCTTCTTCTCGGAATGTGCGAGCACAACCGTCCCCTCTATGTCACTGGGTACTACCATGACATCAACATAGGGAAGATCTTAGTTGACAACGGGTCCTCTATCAACCTCCTAAATATGAGGGTGCTAAAAGAAATCTGCATGAGCGTTCAACACCTCGCTTGGGATAAAATTACCATCTCCAGGTTCGACTCCCAGTCATCACGGACACTCGGATCTGTAATACTGACGTTACGCTTTGGGCTGCTCATCACTGACATCAAATTTCATGTCATTGACGCCAAGTCCTACTACAACGCTTTGCCCGGCAGGCCTTGGTTACACGAGTACAATATCATCCCTTCTACACAACATCAGTGTATGAAGTATTTCAAAGATGATCTTGAGTATACCGTGACGGGGGAGATAAACCCATTCTCCGTAAATGAAGTCCGAAAGTACGAAGATGCAAAGTACTTCCTGCCAGACTTTGAAGACACAGAAAGATGCCATAAACCAAAGAATAAGAAAAAAGTTATCACCACTATTCTGGTTTTCGGGAGCGATACCGAGGAGGAAGAAGAGATAGTCTATTCGGGGCCTCCCCAATGCAATAGGCCGGGACCATCTACCCCTATTCTGGTCTTTGGCAGTGACTCTGAAGATGAA
This sequence comes from Agapanthus africanus, assembly GCA_030015575.1. Classification (NCBI taxonomy): domain Eukaryota; kingdom Viridiplantae; phylum Streptophyta; class Magnoliopsida; order Asparagales; family Amaryllidaceae; genus Agapanthus; species Agapanthus africanus. The sequence continues at coordinate 166,902,669 of JASDDO010000004.1, forward strand.
GTCAACACAGTGTTCTCAGTCCGCCCGTCAATGCAGGCCTTTACTGGAGATGATCAGAGTTTTCAAATCGCTATTGTTCCGCGGTAGCACTACAGAGAGCTTGATGCGCTTGAGACATATAGTATGCAAGAACTGCAGACATTCTACGTCCCTCCCAGGTGAAGAGGTGAAAAGGCGATCCTATTCTATCGATCCGGGGAAACCAAAGTCGAGAGAGAAGTCTGGCATGGTGCCGATTTCGCGCTCGACAGGTTCCAACCAATCCGTCTGCCCAGATGCTACGCGGAGGGATTGAAAAGGTTATTGAGATGCCATGGCGTACCCTTTAAGCAAACTGTGCGACATGCCCAATTCTACAATAGGATTTGGAACGTCCCCGGAACTCAGCGAAAATTGCCTAACGGAAAAATGGAAATGATCGGATTTGGATATGTTTAGTCCAAGAAACGGGAGTAGTTCCATAGCTGCCATGTCATCAAGGACCTTGATGAAGAAGAGGATGCTCTTTTAAAAGATGCTGACGCTTAACCAGAACAAGGTCCTGTCATAAAATGCTAAGTCCGTCGTTTAAAGAACAGATGTACAAGCTAGTGAGGGAAGCGAGTCAAAAGGTTCGGAACGATCATAGCCGCGAAATGGCCATTTACGAAAAAACCAGGACGCAATGCCTCCTTCAACAGGTCATAGAGGATGGTGATGCTATTCATCATCATCCCGCCATGCATTCCCAAGACAAGAAAAAGGCCCGATGCGGAGGCAAAAACAAGTTAAAGAACGAGAAAAACGTTCGACAGCGGCAGAACGGGTCGAAAAGGCCACGCGATCGAGAAAAGGTCAGCCGGAATCCGTCGCTTATGAAAAAGATGGATTGTGCATATTCTTTCCCTTGAGACAAAACAAGGAGAATCTTTGACCTCGTCATGAAACATCAAATGATGACACTCCCGGAGTCTCGGAACCCCGATCAAGCAAACGGGGTCTGTCACCCGGATTATTGCTCCTATCATCGAGTGACCAGACATCCTCTTGAAGACTTCTTCACCTTCAAGAACTGGGTCGAAAACCAATATCAACTCGGCAGGTTCGCTATATCCAACAGTTTGAGGTTAGCCCCACCACAAAGGCATATGCCGAAAGCAACGTATATACCAAGAGTAGAACCAGATCAATATCGTTCTTGGAAACGATCTCGTACCTGTCACGTGATAACGCTGTCAGAAGAAGGAGTGCCCGAGAATATGGATGACCTCTCCTGGTGCTTCGATAATGAGGGTGAAGATGAGTTGATCTCAGAGTTTCCACCGGTGCCAAAAGAGCTAGAAGATGGAATAAATAATACTGCGGACAACCTAAGAAAAATCGACTTGTGGACGGCAAACGACCCGTGGCCAACGTTCGTCAGTGAGCTGCTGTCTAAAGAACATGTGGCTATGCTAAAAGACATGCTCATGCAGTATAGGGACTGTTGGGTTACGGCAGCGCCCCGGCCGTCAATCCGAGGCCAAATGCGGAACAAAAACTTTTCAAACTTGGCGCTACCAGAACATATTACACGGATCGTGACATTAACCGTTTACTAGCGTTCTATAAAGTGAGTTTAGAGATGATACCGATCGACCCGTGTCCTTCGGTCTTCAATCTCTTCGCCAAGCTCCTTGCGGCTGCCCCCGAACAAACTCGCTCTCCGATCTCGCTCGTCGAAGTGGCTCCACGTTGAGGATTCTTTATACGGGCTCCCGCTTCAAACCGAAGCAACTCGGACATGAAGTTTGCAAGCCGACATGTCCAAGGTGAAGTAGAGATAGTGTGTGATTACTTTGTCTCAATACACTCTAGGATTCTCAACACATGAGAGGGATATAGTGGAGGTTGAAGAAGAAGCCATTGATGGAAGTTGTGAGCTCAAGAAGAAAGCTAGTGAAGAAAAAGAGCTTGCTTATTGTGTGAGATCAAAATGTGAGAGCTCTAATGAAATCTCAAGACCAATTCCCACCACAAGTGGCTGCCCTCTCTCTCTCTCCACATATCAATCCCTCACAATAATCAATCAAGAGAATAGACATAGCATAAGAAAACACACCATGAGTCATCAAAAATGCACATGCCACATTTAATGCTCTTGATCAAGACTTGCACTCACAATTTCAACTTAACAAACATTAATCCAAATGTTTAAAACAATAAATAGAATGGCATATTCTAAAGTAAACTCGTGACGGATCACAAGAATACCCCTCACCTGTATATACATACCCGCCTCTGCATTCCGACTGAATACGAATACAACGAGACGAAAATAATCCAACAATCTAATACTAGGATCTGGCTTAAACCAAAGCCCACTAGTATGATCCGTGCATGAGTACACGTATATGATCGAACCCTGCTATAAAACCATACGACCTTTACAACGTTTCGCCCAAACTTGGGAAACTTTCTGTGGGGGACTCTAAAGACTCGTCAATATGCTGGCAGTGGGTTTAAACACAAGCACGTCAGTGGCACTAGCTGTACGTAACGGCTGCCCATGTATTGTGCGAAAGGGAAGCTGACGAGTGAACTCATCCTGGAACCCTACTGAGCCTATCTGTGACAATCTCCGTACTGTCCGGTCTGTTCAACTAACAGTATCACATATCTGGCCTAAGGGGATGCTAAACGTCAGACCCCCAATAGCGGTATAAGCCATGTCGGAGTGTAGCCCAGAACACCTTGAGAAACTACTGGAATACCTTCCAGTAAATCTCACTTGCCTTGGCCAAGGAATTTGTGTAATGGCTCTTCAGACACAGCGCGATATCAACCCCCAATACCGGGAGAGATGAATCCTGTATAACCGCCACTGCCTCCAAGTGCTTCGGGACTGCACCCAACTACTACCTGTTTTCACGACTCCTTTGAGCCATGGTAGGGTAGCAATCAAAGAACAATGGGAACACACTTGAGGAAATGTAGCAGTGTCAAGTTAACGGACTAAGCTATACTCATGTCACATGGGAACTGCTGTTGACGACAGGTATAGTACCAATCAGCAGTGCCCCTGCGAGTCCATCCGGTGTATTCATAACCCAATGAGCTCCTGTATACTATCTTAAGTGAACCAACTGACACCAATGTCTTGTGAGACCGGTGTTCATATCATAATTTTGCATTCTTTTAGATCCCATTCTTATACATTTTACAAATAAACAGGTGCTTTTGACCCATGTCTGCTACATAGTTGCAGGTTACAGGTTCTCGGAACAAAAACAGTGAAAAAGACAAAAGACGATGCAAAAGTGAGACTACGACCGATAAATGGTGGAATCTTGATCATGCCACATTTTGAGGGACAAAGAAGATCAATGAACAAGCTCACACAAGTACAAAGGCAGCGCAAGGTTCAAGACTTCGACACAAAGCGAACGTTTAAAGTCCACTACATTACTCACTGTGGAGATCTGGAAGAGAAATGGAAATTATTCTGAAGAACCAACCAAAGAAATAGGAAGACAAAGTCAACCAGAAGAAGACCAAGAAATTTCAACCCAAGATGCTCCTACTTGGCCGCGGAACCGCGGCCAAACCTGGCCTACGGCCGCGGTTCCGCGGCCGTGCATTACCCGTTGTGGCGGAAATTTTCTATAACGACTGGCGGCACGTTGACTAGTCTACCTAGGGGCAATTTTGTAAAAGAATACATGCGGCGATTGTAAACCTATGGTTTTCTATGTCCTATAAATAGAGACCCAAATACTTGTTTTAGGTTATGCCTTTTTTCATTAATAAAATTCAGAATTCCTTTCTTTTGAGAGCATCAATTTGTAAGTAGTTCTTTCTTTTTATTTTCCCTAGTTATTAGTTTTTAATTTTTGCCCTAGATAAAATTCTTATTTGCCTTAATTTAATCTAGATTAGAATTTTTTTTAATCTGCAGTAGTTAATTAATCTCTTAACTCTAAAACCAAAATAAAAATTATGACTTTTGTAGATCCCTCAATGAGCGAGTAGTTTCCTCGCTTGTTAGGGTTAGGAATAGGGAAGGGTTTGAGAGATGCGAATCTCTCACCCCTTTCTTGCCCATCACATGTTAATAATTAGGACTCCATGCATACATACATATTTCGCTCTCTACGACACTTTACCCACGAGGTAACGATGATACCATAGTATAAAAGACCGGATATGCATGTTTTCCATAGAGGTTAGGGTAATTATTAAGAAAGGACGGACAAGGACGTAGAGGAAGAAACATCGTTTCTTCCCGATCTTCCTAATCCCTTTTATTAATAATTACCATAACTCCTAAAAAGATCTAATTTAGGGCATTGAAAGAGGTGGGAAATTTTATTTACCAAACTTAATCTAAACCTAACCCTAGCAAGATTTCTAAATCCTAGTCTAAATCAAATTAGTTTTAGTGATAAAGATCCAAACACCATTTGGAATTAACTCGTTAGAACAATTAGGAAATACACATCATCTCTGTGGACCGACCCGTATTCACCGGCTAGCTACCAAGCGACGCCGTTCTTGATTGCGGTAATTAAATATCTTTGATCGTAAAAATCTCACACAAATCAAATGGCGCCGTTGCCGGGGATGACGCAGTATTTTCTTTTTGCAATTTCGGGTTAATTTATTAAAAAATCATAAAAACTGAAAAATTAAAAAATATACAAATTTTATCATCTTGTTATTTTTTGAAGGGTTTCGTTTGAATTTTTGCAGGACCGACGAACAGATTCAGATCTGGAAAATTCCAGCGAGCGAAACAGAAAACAGAAGATCTGAACAGCAGAGGATTACAACAACAGAACAACAGAAGAATTTTGGAGGGCCCAGTCTACAAGTCAACCGCGCTTCCGCCGTAGATATGTCACTTTGACCGCGCATTCGCAGTCAGGAGGTGACATCATCATCTCCAAAAATTTCTCGGGATCCGAGCCGCCTCCTCCATTGCGGAACCGTCGCGCTTATCCTCTTCCGACCGCGGAAATGCGGCGTATTGGTGACGTCAGCGCGTGGAAAAATCTTTGTGAGCTTTCTCTCTCCTCCTCTGCAAATCACAATATCTCCTCTGTAAAATCTCCTGCAGGATTCTTTGCGCTAAAAAATCTCTCCCCCTTCCAATTATTGATCTTGTGCAGGATTCTTTGCGCCGCGCTAAAAATAATTTTTTTTGATTGCAAGTGATTGTTACTGCTTTGCATATTTTTAATCGGACTTTAAGGGGCTTGAAACCAATCCAAATTGGGTGGGGATTTCATTACCCTTCTCAGGACCCCAGAAATCACATAAGGCATATTACATTGACCATCAATTAATGAAAAAAGATTAGACTCAGCCCTAAGGACTTCGCGCTCAATAGGACAAAGGACTAGTTGTAGGCATCGACCGTTAATCCTAACCTGACTTTGTGGTGCCTAGGCTTGACAGGTAGTGAAAGGTAATTTTAAAAGGCCCGTCTCAAGGTAATTCGTGAGCGGATCCCTCCTTTCTCTAATTGTGCTTACCTGGCCACAATTGACGGTGAAGAGGCGGTTTGAGGTCCTACTTCTTGCCCTTTGGAACAGTTAGGAGCTGTCTAGCTGACCTAGGTGACCGTAGATCTAGGCCTGATTATGCATTTGTGGTTGATTGAACGTGTGTCTAAGACTTTTATCAAAATTTTTTTGCAAAAAGCTCCACATAAGAAAGAAGAAAAAAAAGGAAAAATTTTTACAAAAACTTGCAACTTGTCGCTAAGAAATCCGTGCACCCCACTTACACCACTTTCTCTTCATTGACGTTTTCTTACCCCCACATTCTTTTTTCACCTTTTTGACTACACTACCTCTTTTGTGTATGTCCGGTTGGACTAGGGACACTAGCGCCCGATTAGTCCGTGTTTCGTTTGTACCGACCGACGAAGCTTTCGACTCCGAAGTCGAAATTCCTTCCAGTTCCTCACCTTCACCTTCAAATTCTTCTTCCGAAGGTATGTCGGGATATAATCCTAACAACACCTTACCCACGGGACTGATTCCACCTCCGTTAGGTGCGAATAACCCGAATCACCCGCCTGATGAAGCGCCCCAACGAATCGCGCTCCAGGATCTTTTCTACCCGATCCGCACCGCCTTACCTACTTGTCTTTCTCTCCTACCGGCAAATGGGGACAATTTTGAGATCAAACCCCACTTCATCAATATGTTGCCAAAATTTCACGGACTGGAATCCGAAGATGCCTATATATTCATAAACAAATTCCAAAACGTTTGCGCAATGATGAAAACAACCCAATTATCAGATGATGCTATAAGGCTAAGGGTCATTCATTTCACCTTATGTGACTTAGCCGAGAAGTGGTTATACAGCACCGCATCACATTCAATTAAAAATCGGGAAGCGTTTGTTAAAGCTTTTCTTAAAAAGTTTTATCTACATCACAAGACTGCGAGAATTCGAAATGAGATTATACAATTTTCCCAGCTTCCGTCCGAACCCTTTTGGAAGTGTTTTGAAAGATTCAAAGACCTACTTGTTCAATGCCCTCACCATGGGATCCAAATTGGCAACTTTGCCAAACTTTATACGAGAGATTGAACCCAGCAACGAAGCAGTATCTAGAAACCATTTGTCAAGGACACTTTCTAACCAAATCTAGTGAGGAAGCGTGGCAGTTTCTCGACGATCTTACTGAACAAACACTTCAGTGGGAAAGCACCAAGACCACCTCATCTGTTAGTTATGTATATGCCCTAGAGGCCATTGTTGTACATATGATGTATATTATAATGGATGATTGGATATATATGGAGAGGACTTTCTTGCTCGTTATGATAGTATGCTATTTGGTTTTCCTTTATCTTAACATGTTGACTTGTATATGTTTATTGTCTTACTCTCACATGTTGATAAAGCCCTTAGGATCTGTACTCGACTACTGGGACTATGATGAGATCATACTAGTGGGGCCACGGTAGTCGATGAGTACATCCTACAACTATTCCTAGTCGAGGGTGTGTCGAGACAGGGCATCGATACACCAGAGTAGACTAGCGTATACGCATCTTGACCCATATGATGGGCGATGGATGATCCTGTAAGTCGATGTACTACACACCAATACTTGTGGGGAGGCGGAAATTTTAAAAACGAACTTGTTTAAAACACAAACATCGACTAACCGCTTGAATCGAAGCTAAACGATAACTAACTTCAAACATAGAGTTTCTATGCTACTATGTTTAGGGATTATACCTAACAAATCGTGTCGTTCGCCTTTGCGAACTCCACCTCCTCCTCGGCCTTCTCGAAGTAGTAGACGATCCACCCGAGAGCTTTACTCCAAGCTTAGCCTCTAAACTTGAGGCAACTAAACTTCTTTAAGTGCTAATCAAAGAAGCTAGGTGAAATAGAGTGAGGGTTATGGTTTAATTAGTCTAACTAATCCTTGTACTCAACACATGAGAGGGGAGGATTAGGGTTTGAAGAAGGAGAGCTTGAGGAGAGAGAAGGTGAGGATAAATAATGAAGCGAGAATAATGAGTTATGATAATATATATCAAGCATTTCTTTTTATCAAGAAAAGAAAAGAAATGAATTTAACAACCATGCTTGATAATATCTAGTGATGATTCACATCCAGGAGTCATTAAGCAATTATGAAGCATTAATGACAAGGATGAATCATCCATATGACTCACTAATCACATTCATTGTATATGCCACCTAAACCCCCTTAGTCACAACCTTCTAGAAGCTTCTCGCGCAATTACGAGAACGCCCCTCCTTTCCGCAAAAATACGGAAAAACTTTAGACTGTATAAATCCAATAACCGGATACCAGTAACTGGCTTAAACCAAAGCCGACTCGTAAAAACTGTCCGAATGTCGTACGTGCGTAAACACATGTATGCGTCCGAACCCTTGTCGTAAAACCATACGACCTCTATATCGTTTCGCCTGGAGTAGGGAAACTCTCTGTGTGGGACTCTAGAGACTCGACTACTACGCTGGCAGTGGGTTTAACCACAGACCGCAAGCGGCACTAGCTGTACGTAACGGTCCCCAGGTAGATGTCGATAAGAAGACCGATGAGGAAACCCATCCGAACTCCTACTGAGTCTGATGCGACAATCTCCATACAGTCCAGTCCGTTCGTCCAAGACTATCGCATATCGGGCCTAGGGGGCGGCAAGCGTCAGTCCCCTAATAGCGGTATAAGTCGTGTCGGAGGGAAGCCCATTACACCCTGAGAAACTACTGGAACCTACCAGCAAATCTCGCTTGCCCTGGCCAGGGACTTTGCGTAATGGCTCTCTGACACAGTGCGATATCAACTCCCAATACCGGGAGAGACGAATCCTGTCTTACCGCCACTGCCTCCAAGTGCTCGGGACTGCACTCAACTGACGACTAATATAAAACCAACCAACAGTTCCCTGTGAGTCCTGTCCGGTGTATCCGTAACCTAACAAGCACCTGTATACTATCTCCAGTACGACGTACTGACGGCTGTGGGACAGACCATCTCCCCAACTGGGATGAGAAGCGTACACACTAGTCTACTCCGGAGTATCGATGCTCTGTCTCGATAATCCAACGACTTGGGACCTGAATAAGGATGTGCTTGTAGACTACCCAGCCCCCACTAGTGTGACTGCCATCACAACGCTGGTAGTCAAGCAAGATCCTAAGAGCTCTATCAATACGTATACTCACATATTAAGATAGAAAAACCAAGTAGCATACTACCATGTTTAGCAAGACTGTTATATACATGTGAATATCCCAAGCTTCCATTAAGTAATATACAAACTAGTATGATACAATAATGGCCCCTAGGGCATATACACTAACAATCTCCCACTTGCACTAGGGCCATGTACTGGCATATCGAAGACCGATGATCTCGAGTAGCCTCTCGAACTGAATCTGAGGTAGGGCCTTCGTGAATGGATCAGCAATGTTCTCTTCAGAAGCAACTCTCCGAACCTCGATCTCCTGACGATCAATGATCTCCCTGATCAGGTGATACCGCCTTAAGATGTGTCCGGACTTCTGATGGGACCTTGGTTCCTTCGCTAAAGCTATAGCTCCGTTGTTGTCGCAATACAGAGGTATTGGATCAACTATGGTAGGAACTACCTGAAGTTCTGTTAGGAACTTCTTTATCCAGACTGCTTCTTTTGCGTCATCGCAAGCAGCTATATACTCCGCTTCCATCGTCGAGTCAGCAACGGTGTCCTGCTTGGAACTCTTCCAGCACACCGCCCCTCCATTGAGGGTAAAGACATAACCCGACATGGACTTGGAATCGTCCTTATCACTCTGGAAGCCGGAATCAGCAAGGGCCTCCAACCTGAGGTCTTTTCCTCCGTAAACCAAGAACATCTCCTTAGTCCTTCTCAGGTACTTGAGAATGTTCTTAACTGCTCTCCAGTGCATCTCCCCTGGGTCTGACTGATACCGGCTTACCACGCTTAGTGCGTAAGCTACATCTGGTCTGGTACATAACATCGCATACATTATAGAGCCTACCGCAGAAGCGTAGGGTATAATAGACATGCGTTCCCTTTCCAAATCAGTCTTGGGAGACATCACTTTGGAGAGGGTGATTCCGTGACAAGCCGGTAGATTACCGCGCTTAGAATCTTCCATACTGAATCTTTTCAGTACAGTGTCAATATACCTGGACTGCGAAAGTCCCAACATCCTCTTGGATCTATCACGATAGATCCGGATCCCCAGAATGTAAGAGGCATCACCCAGGTCTTTCATGGAGAATCTGTGTGACAAGAATCCATTGACAGATTGTAGCATAGGAATGTCATTTCCTATTAATAGAATGTCATCCACGTACAAGACGAGGAATACGACACTTCTGGCTACAACTTTACTATATATGCACGGTTCATCTGGATTTTTGATAAAGTCATCTTCTTTGACTGTCTCATCAAAACAGATGTTCCAACTCTGCGATGCCTGCTTTAGTCCATAAATGGACTTAAGCAGTTTGCATACTTTCCCGCTGCTCCCACTCTGATTGAAACCCTCTGGCTGATCCATATAGACACACTATTCTAAATTTCCATTCAGAAAAGCCGTCTTTACGTCCATCTGCCAGATTTCATAATTATGGAAGGCAGTAATAGCAAGAAGGACCCGAATGGATTTGAGCATAGCCACTGGAGAAAAAGTTTCGTCATAGTCCAAACCAGGTCTTTGACGAAAACCCTTTGCAACAAGTCTAGCCCTATATGTTTCTACCTGTCCATCTACACCAATCTTTTTCTTGAAGATCCATTTGCATCCTATAGGTTTTACCCCATCTGGAGCAAAGTCCAAAGTCCATACTTTGTTGGTGTACATGGACTCCATTTCGGTCCGCATTGCATCTAGCCATCGTACCGAGTCGCCGCTCTGGATGGCCTGCTGGAAGTCAGTAGGTTCATCATCATCTATGATGCAATCCTCTCTATCCCCATCTATGAGAAAACCGTAGTATCTCTCAGGGGGATGAGACGGCCTACTACTCCTACGGAGGGGTGCGGGAATGTCCTGTTCTTTTTGAACTACCGGCTCTACCAAACTTTCAGTATTAGTTTGTGGTTCTGGAATTTCTTCCAGTTCTATTTCGCTCCCACTTGATTCCTTTTCTAAAAAATGATGTTCTAGAAAATGGGCATTACGAGAAACAAATACCTTTTGTTCCTCTACGTAATAGAATAGATATCCCCTGGAGTGCTTTGGATATCCCACAAACTTACACTTTACTGATCGTGCCTCGAGCTTGTCCACATGCTGCTTTTTAACAAAAGCTGGACATCCCCAAATCTTTATATACTGTAGATGGGGTTTCTTTCCGCTCCACATCTGATATGGAGTGGTAGGCACAGTCTTGGTAGGTACCATGTTCAAAAGATATGCCGCTGATTCTAGCGCATAACCCCAGAAAGATCGCGGTAACTCAGCATTACTCATCATGGATCGTACCATATCCAATAGGGTTTGATTCCGTCTCTCCGATACACCGTTATGCTGTGGAGTGTATGGAGGAGTAAGCTGAGAGAGAATTCCTTTCTCTTTTAGGTAACCTAGGAACTCGGCACTCAAGTATTCACCACCTCGATCAGATCTAAGTGTCTTTATACTTTTGCCGGTTTGGTTTTCTACTTCATTCTTATACTCTTGGAATTTCTCAAAAGCCTCGGAATTTTGTTTTATCAGATAAATGAATCCGTATCTTGAGTAATCATCCGTGAAAGTAATGAAATAGGAAAAACCACCTTTTGCATGTGTAGACATTGGACCACATACATCGCTGTGTATGAGTCCTAAGAGCTCGCTCGCTCTTACTCCTTGTCCAGTAAATGGAGTTTTTGTCATCTTTCCTTTGAGACAAGATTGACAAGTGTCATAAGTTTGATATTCGAACGAGTCCAAATATCCTTCTCTATGCAACTTAGTCAACCTTCTCTCGTTGATGTGACCCAGTCTACAATGCCATAAGAAAGTTTTATTTAAATCTGGAGACTTTCTTTTTAGTGTGTTCTGGACATTGAAAATTTGGAGTTGGTTTAAAACATATATACCATTATTTAGTGTACCGGACCCAATCAAACCATGATTAAGGTGGATGTTAACAACATCTCTTACAAACGTGAAATCATAACCTTTATTTGATAACAAGGAAATTGATATGATATTACACGTTAAGCTTGGTACAAAAAAACAGTTATGTAAAACCAAAATGTGTCCACTCGTCAATCCTAGGTGATAATCCCCGACGGACGCAGCTCCCACGCTAGCTCCGTTAGCAACCTTTAGCGTCATATCACCTTCCTTCAGCACTCTACGGTTTCTCAGTGCCTGCAATGAATTGCAAATATGAGATCCTGATCCGGTATCCAATACCCAGGAAGTAGAGTTGATCGACAGACAATTCTCAATTACAAACACACCTGAAGTCGAAGCCACATCTTGCTTCGGTCCTTGGTTCTTGGCGATCCATGCCTTGCAATCCTTCTTCCGGTGCCTTTTCCTATGACAATGGAAGCACTCATCCTGAGCCACTACTGGTACCAGCAACTTTTTCTTTCCCTTCCCTCCCACCTTACTAATACCTCCTCTAGGTCTGGGGACGGCCTTCTTCTTCCTTCCTTTGGCCCTAGCCTTGGACCCGGAAGAAGATGCACCGCCAACAAACATAGCGGGTGTTTCCCTTGCCTTCTGCAAGGTGCCCTCTGCACTCCTTAACATGTTCAGGAGTTCCGGAAGTTCAACTTCTTTTCTTTGAATGTTGAAGTTCAGGATAAACTGGGCGTAGGTGGAAAGAAGGGACTGGAAAATAAGGTCTGTATAGAGCTCATTATCCAAAGTCGTCCCAAGGTTTGCGAGCTCTTCTATATAGCCGATCATCTTTAGGACATGTTCTCCTACCGATGACCCGACAGCCAACCTCGCTCGAAACAAGTTCTTTGAGGTCTCGTATCTTGCTATACGAGATTGCTCTCCATAAAGTTCCTTTGTATGGAGAAATATGGCATCTAGCTCCATATCCTCGTGCCTCCTCTGATGTTCATTGTCCATCGAGGCAAGCACGATGCACTTGGCTTTCGTGCAATCAAAATCCCAGGTTTTACGGATTTCCTTATCCGCATTACTGGATTTGGGACCAGGGACAGCAGGTGTCGTAGCGGTGAGGACGTACCCCAATTTGTCATAGGTCAAAGCCATTTCGACATTCCGCAGCCAATCTTTATAGTTTGGCCCTGTCAGTATATTTTTCTCTAAAAGTAACTTAAGTCCAGTCATGTTCAGGGTCGCTGCAATTAGGAGAGAGAGAAGAAAACTCTTTAGCAAGATGCTTTTGCAAGTTTAGAGTGGTTTTTAGTTTATCTAAACTGGATGGCTCCCACTGTTTCTCGAATCCTTCCTCAAACCATAAAAGAAGAATTAGCCAGGACTATTTTCACCGTACAATACTTGCTTAACCGTTCAGCCAGGCTAGTGTCGATACTTCGAGGGAGGTTTTCCAACGCTTTCGCGAAGTTCCTTAATTAAAGAACCTCTTTTCTCTGGGGACGTAACCCTGCTAACACTTTTCTGGACACCTACTTGGTTTATAGCATTGATCGTTAAGTGACGAATATCCTGATAAGTAGCATATACTCACAGTAGGATCGGAATCCAAATATCATCGTATGATAATGTTGAAGGAATGCTACCAACATTCATCAAACTCCAAATGGTATGCATCTCTTTGCAAATTTCAGTTTCTTTAGAAATTCCCGAAATAAGTTTTTGCCCCATGCTCTTATGACCTTGGCGTTAGGTCAAAATGTCGTAAGTCACATGTCAAGTTCTACCCATCATTATCTTGTCGATTTGAACCCATCCGTATATATCCTTGACGTTCGGCCAAAATGATAATACGACTGTCCCAAACTAACTCATCTATCTATGCAACAAATGAATATCCAGTAGCTACCAAACACTATGCCTTGGCGTTAGGTCAAAATACATAGCTTGAATACTTCTGAATACCCAGATGAAATGACGGAGGGTTACGAATGGTTTTGGCGAAACCGTGAACGTAGTGAACTTGATATAACCGAAGGAACCTGATAGCTTTTAAAAGGAGTGGTTAAAGCTCCGCATTTAAAAATATCTATTTTTAAAATTAATCGAGTGGTTTCTTTTAAATTGTTCCAACGATTAAAACTTTGGTGTATTTTTCTTTGCATTATAGATAATGCGTCCCATCATTAACCTATCATTGCAGAGAACAACGAAAATATGACGTCCTCTTATGCCATCCGCATTCGCCACTGGGTCCCGTCATTACCCGTTAGGTTACTTAACTAACGACAGAGCGGGGAATGGGCTAGCGCGGGTGTAAAACATAAGTGACGTCTAAAATAGCTATCATATATATAGATATTTTACATTCGTCAGACGCAATGATATTCATTCCATATCACAGATGAACTTAATTGGATTTGCAAGCAATCCGTGTTTGTTTTGAACCTGCAACAAAAGACGGATTACACAGTTGTGATGAATAGCCATTACCCCACCCAAGACCCCCACGGGTGCGGCAAACTACCCGCCCGGCAGTTTGTGCACCCCACCTTGGATCTGTCCTAGGAGCAAAAACAGTAAAATGAAATAATACAACGGTGGCTACAACCGCAACCTGGATGTGCCCCGCAAAATAATATTACAACAAATTACATTTAGATCAAATGAATTAAATAATAACCCATCACATAACCCCGGCTAAACATCACAACAGTCCAACACAGTTCATATGCACAAACAGATAAAATCCATTACAGAAATGTGCAACCCCCTGCCAACCGACATACTAGCAGTTAGGGGAGGTTTACGAACACATTATACAAACACAGATATAATCCAACATGCAAATACTGTATAATTTCGATCGATTAAACACTTTTAATTTTGCTCCATTACTTCTCTGTAAATCTGAAACCTGAGCAAAAATTAAAAATTTCCAGAAAATACCAAATATCACAGAGAAGCAACACAGAAAAATTGGGTTCCTGAATCGTCAACTCGGCGGCGGAAGCGCGGCGGATCGGTGGGATCCGCCGCGGTTCCGCGGCGCTTCAGACGATTCAGTGGCCCAATTTTCTTGGGTGTTCTTCGACTGTCTTTTCAAGCTTTCTCAACATCCCTGAAAAATTTTTGGACTTCATTTAAAAATCGACAGAAACTTGTGATTTCGGGTTTTTCTGGTTTCGTTTTTTCCGTTCGAAATTCATACAAATTTGCAAGTAAGTTATTTATTGTTTAACGAGGCTCTGATACCACTGTAAGTCGATGTACTACACCCCAATACTTGTGGGGAGGCAGAAATTTTAAAAACGAACTTGTTTAAAACACAAACATCGACTAACCGCTTGAATCGAAGCTAAACGATAACTAACTTCAAACATAGAGTTTCTATGCTACTATGTTTAGGGATTATACCGAACGAATCGTGTCCTTCGTCTTTGCGAACTCTACCTCCTCCTCGGCCTTCTCGAAGTAGTAGACGATACACCCGAGAGCTTTACTCCAAGCTTAGCCTCTAAACTTGAGGCAACTAAACTTCTTTAAGTGCTAATCAAAGAAGCTAGGTGAAATAGAGTGAGGGTTATGGTTTAATTAGTCTAACTAATCCTTGTACTCAACACATGAGAGGGGAGGATTAGGGTTTGAAGAGGGAGAGCTTGAGGAGAGAGAAGGTGAGGATAAATAATGAAGTGAGAATAATGAGTTATGATAATATATATCAAGCATTTCTTTTTATCAAGAAAAGAAAAGAAATGAATTTAACAACCATGCTTGATAATATCTAGTGATGATTCACATCCATGAGTCATTAAGCAATTATGAAGCATTAATGACATGGATGAATCATCCATATGACTCACTAATCACATTCATTGTATATGCCACCTAAACCCCCTTAGTCACCACCTTCTAGAAGCTTCTCGCGCAATTACGAGAACGCCCCTCCTTTCCGCAAAAATACGGAAAAACTTTAGACTGTATAAATCCAATAACCGGATACCAGTAACTGGCTTAAAGCAAAGCTGACTGGTAAAAATTGTCCGAATGTCGTAC
This sequence comes from Agapanthus africanus, assembly GCA_030015575.1. NCBI lineage: Eukaryota > Viridiplantae > Streptophyta > Magnoliopsida > Asparagales > Amaryllidaceae > Agapanthus > Agapanthus africanus. The sequence goes on from JASDDO010000004.1 coordinate 166,918,275, forward strand.
GTGCGTAAACACACGTATGCGTCCGAACCCTTGTCGTAAAACCATACGACCTCTATATCGTTTCGCCTGGAGTAGGGAAACTCTCTGTGTGGGACTCTAGAGAATCGACTACTACGCTGGCAGTGGGTTTAACCACAGACCGCAAGCGGTACTAGCTGTACGTAACGGTCCCCAGGTAGATGTCGATAAGAAGGCCGATGAGGAAACCCATCCGAACTCCTACTGAGTCTGATGTGACAATCTCCATACAGTCCGGTCCGTTCGTCCAAGACTATCGCATATCGGGCTTAGGGGGGCGGCCAGCGTCAGTCCCCTAATAGCGATATAAGTCGTGTCGGAGGGAAGCCCATTACACCCCGAGAAACTACTGGAACCTACCAGCAAATCTCGCTTGCCCTGGCCAGGGACTTTGCGTAATGGCTCTCTGACACAGTGCGATATCAACTCCCAATACTGGGAGAGACGAATCCTGTCTAACCGCCACTGCCTCCATGTGCTCGGGACTGCACCCAACAGACGACTGGTATAAAACAACCAACAGTTCCCTGTGAGTCCTGTCCGGTGTACCCGTAACCTAACGAGCACCTGTATACTATCTCCAGTACGACGTACTGACGGCTGTGGGACAGACCATCTCCCCAACTGGGATGAGAAGCATACACACTAGTCTACTCCGGAGTATCGATGCTCTGTCTCGATAATCCAACGACTAGGGACCCGAATAAGGATGTGCTTGTAGACTACCCAGCCCCCACTAGTGTGACTGCCATCACAACGCTGGTAGTCAAGCAAAATCCTAAGAGCTCTATCAATACGTACACTCACATATTAAGATAGAAAAACCAAGTAGCATACTACCATGTTTACCAAGACTGTTATATACATGTGAATATCCCAAGCTTCCATTAAGTACTATACAAACTAGTATGATACAATAATGGCCCCTAGGGCATATACATTAACAGATCCCATATCCATCGGTGTTTGACATCAAGGATGGTGTACGGGTGATCAGTGGAGACTGGGTACACTGAACGGACTCGCCGAGAACTCCTAAATGGTATTATACATATCGTCAGAAGCAGTTCACCAGTGACATTGGTACAGGTTAGTCTGTAGACCCGAGATCGTTATAGAGTCTTGTGTGATTCCCACTGTGCTATGATTTCCACCTTACCACATCTAAGAGGGCGTGCAAAACGGTGGCTTTTGGGTACAGTCCCGAATGACATGGAGGCAATGAGCGATAAGAGGGGTTCCGTCTCTCCCTGTATAGGGAGTTGATGTTGTGCTGTGTTCGATTGGCTATAACTGGAAGTCCCTTGCCAGGGCTGATATGGAGTGTTGCTGGTAAGAGTTATCAGCAGTTTCTCGGCCCGTTATGAGCCTTATATTGACATGACTTATCGGTTACTGGGGTCTGACGTATACCACCCCTAGACTAGATATGCAACATATCAGACGAAGAGACCGGAATGTACGGGAGTGTTACTGATTGGATTCACCGGAGAATGTACAGGCTTGCTTGTTGATCTTCTGATCGCTCAATACCAGGGTGGCTGTTACGTTTAGCTGACCGCTTACAGCTTGTGGGTGTTTGAAATGATCATCGCATACTGCCGGCGTATTAACGATTCTTTAGAGTCCTACGCAGAGGTTTCCTGGCTCAGGAAAAACGGAGTAGGAGCACATATGTGATATGTGCGGGACCGAGAATAATACGATATGAGATACCGTATTCTATTCTCGCGATATGAGATATCGGCCGGATATATGTGATATAACCGGGTCATCGGATCAAGTGTTGATTCGATGAAATGGTACATGTTATATTAGTCGGTTATATGTAATATAGCCGGGTTATCGGATCAAGTGTTGATTCGATAATTTAATGTATAATTATATATGTGATATATTACGTTACGTTAACTAATATAAGCTCGCTTTATTGATTCATTTTCTCACGGGATGATACATTAATATATATGCGATATATGTTAATTGTATTATTTTCTATTGTTACAAAATATATTGTATATGTGATATATAATATTGTAACAAGTTATGGTTACAAATTTAACAATGGTTTAGCGTTTAAACTTGGTTAGGGTTTGGATTAGGGTTAGCTTTTGCATGAAGCTTCATGAAGCTTTGACTTTGTCTTTAAGCTTGATATTTTGTGAAGATATTATTCAACCCAATCCAAACCATTAACTCTAGTTAACTCTCTACAAGGGTTAACTCCTTCATGCTTAACCCTTGGTTATATTTGTAACCACTATAATAATTCATTGTTCATCACAAAAGGAATTATCCATTCCTTCTTCTTCTTCTTCAACCTTGAGCTTTGAGAAAGCTTTCTAGGTTTTCTTTAGGTGATGAATTAAAGGGAGAATTTGATAATAAAAGAGAGCATAAATCCTACTTCATCATCCTCATCTAATCTAGCCAATTAGATTAGGGTGTTCATCTCATTAGAGAGAGAGGGCTTGAGTTATAGAAACTTCAAGATAGATCATCGGAGAAAAGGAAGACTACAAGCTAGCATGGATCATTCGGGTTGTGAAGCTTCTCTTGAGTCCGGGAGATCATGGATCGTGGCGAAGGGACTTCTACTCGGAGCTTATGAAGCGAAGGAGCGGACTACAAAGGTTTTAATCCCTCACTTTTAGTAGTAAAGATGTTTACTTGCATGTAAAACCCTAATAATCTAGCAAAGATCCCGGCTTTGGGTTGTTCGGCACGTCTAAATTTTTATTCGGGATTGGTTGATGCCTTATTAACCCTTGTAAGAGTTCCTAAGAACCCTACAGTGGTATCAGAGCCTAGATAGAGTATTAGGTGACGTGTTTACGAAGCTAAAACTCCGATCGAACCCCGATACGTCAATTTGACCCCCTTTGTGGACAATTTTTAAATATGTGATTTTTTCTGTATTAAAAATACCTAAAAAATTCAGCAGGGAATTGTATGTATTACTGTGAAAAATGATGAGGTAAACCGTACGGACCGCCGTGGAACCGCGGCAGTACCTTGCTTGTGCCGTGGAACCGCGGTCGTACAGTTGGGTTTGACTTTTCTTTTGGCACAGTAATGACCGTAGCTGCTTGTTCATATTTCTGGGTATTTTTAATCCGACTCAAGTGTTGAGTGTTCTGGGGATTATTTTGTATTCGTTGATTCGATCGGAATATTTAATTTCGTTATGTTTTCTGGATATTTAGAAACTGTTAAAATGTTCGAACGGATATCATTAAATCATTTTTTCTCGGCACGAAAAACTTTCAAGTGTTGAATTTTTCTTGGGTTTAAATCTTTCGGAAAAATGTGCAAGTAACGCGGTGGACCCTCTAAAAGTACACAAACCTTAACTCGATTATGTGACCGTCTGAACTGCCTCTAAACCTTAGGGTTTGGGGCAGTACGGCGTGCCACATTTGAGGCGTTGGCTTGACCCTTCTACGGCTGGACCATTGCTACTGTGATATATTCTGGGATTATTTGAACTCCGCTCAAGTGTTGAGATATTTAGGAAATCTTGGGTATTTGATTATTCGATCGGAAAGTTTAATATTTTCTATTTATTTGGAATGTGATACAATATGTGGAATTCATATAGTTAGGCATGAAATGTGAAGTATGTAATATTTCAGATTTATGATGTCTAAAGTGATTGTGGATTCCAAATGTTGTAGTTTTACACTTTCTTTTCTGTGACCGTAAGCGTAGTATGTGGGGTATCGCCGGCTTCGTTGCTATACATCAACGACAATCGGGATACGCATACTTGCTTACGTTGATGATATGAGATATTATGTGTTGCCTGTTATGTTATATTGGATTGTCGTGTTCTGAATAGCCGGGGCTTTTATGTGAGATGAGAGTTTTTATTTTCATTCATGTAAAATTTATTTGTATGTAATATTCTTTTATTGGGGCACTTCCGGGATGAGGTTGATGTCACCATTGTATATTATTTACTTTTCCGCATTAGGTAGCCCAAGGAGGGGAGCATAAGTAACCGGGTTCTAGGGTCCAGTGGGAGGCTATCTCGAGGAGTCGAGACCGGGTCTCCTAACCCTAGAATTGGCAGTGTTACTTGCTGCTCTCGTAGGGGTCTAGGGATGCGGGTTTGTCTATTCATCGCGGCCGTGAAATCCGTGTTTTATACAGGCTCGTATTAAAAACACGGACATCCTAGTATATCCAATATTTCATATATGTTCGTCTGCTGCAATGTTCTGTGATGAGATCATATTACTGCCGGAGATGAATGCTTATACTATATATATATATGCTGATATATAAATATTACTGCTTTCGTTTCTTCTGTGATACTTAGGAAGCATAAGCTGATGGGATATATTAATGAGATTAATAAAAAGAAAAGAAACCTAAAAGATGTTGTAGAATCAAAACTTTATAAAATGGGTAGCTACAGTTTTGCTTTGCATAGCGGTATATATGATATACCCTGCACCTTATGTAGGGTTGTTAGGCACACGCACATGGGTCTACGAGGCATCAACCATGCCCGATTTAAAAATTAGCCGTGCCGAACAACCCGATACGAGATCTATAAACTAGGGTTTAGGCGAAAACTAGTATGTTAAACACTTTAACATTAAGTGAGAGGGATTACAACCTTTGTAGATCCGGTCCTTCACTTCTTAAGCTCCGTGTTGAAGTCCCTTCGCTGCGATAATCGTGTTCCGGACTCCCGAGAGGTTCCACGAAGAGAAAGATGCAGTCTTGCTTCCGATCTTCGATACAAAGATGATCTACCTTGAAGTTTCGTTAACACAAGCTAACACTCGTAATATGAAGTGAACACCCTCATCTAAATGGCAAGGATAGATGAGGATGATGAAGTAGGATTTTTGATCTCTTTTATTATCTTTTTCTCACACTCATTCATCACTTGGGAAAAAGCTAGTAAGCTTTTTCCATGAAAGAAAGAAGATGAATGAATCAATTAGAATCCTTTTGTGATGAATAAAGCAAAGGAGATAATGATGAATAATGCAACCATGGTTGACTAAACCATTTTAGAGACTTAACTAGGGCTAGGGTTTGGGTTAGGTCAAGGAATGAGTCATAACAAAATATCTTTCACAAAACAAAACTAAACTTTCTAGAATCATCCAGAAAGTATTTACCCAAATCAAACCCTAATCTTGTTTAATCTCTACTAAACATGTTGTATTAGTTATCATATCATGTTACAATATTATATATCACATATATAATATTTATTGTAACCAAATAAAATAATACAATTAACATATATCGCATATATATCAATGTATTACCCGAGTGAGAAAAAGAATCTTTTAGTGAGCAAATATTAGTTAATGTAATTTAATATATCATATATACTATTATACATTAAATTATCGAATCAACAATTGATCCGACAATCCAGCTATATCGCATATAACCGCCTAATATTTATCCGTACCGATTCATCGAATCAACACTTGATTCGATGACCTGGTTGATATCAAATATCGCGAGAATAGAATACGGTATCTCATATCGTATTATCCTCGGTCCCGCACATATCACATATGCGCTCCTACTCCGTTTTGCCTGAGTCAAGAAACCTCTGTGTAGGACTCTAAAGAATCGTCAATACGCCGACAGTAGGTGATGATCATATCAAACACCCACAAGCTGCAAGCGGTCAGCTAAACGTAACAGCCACCCAGGTATTGAGTGCTCAGAAGATCAACAAGCAAGCCTGTACATTCTCCTGTGAATCCAATCAGTAACACTCCCGTACAGTCCGGTCTCGTCGTCTGATATGTCGCATATCTCGCCTAGGGGTGGTAAATGTCAGACCCCAGTAGCTCGATAAGTCGTGTCGATATGAGGTCTATAACAGTTCGAGAAACTACTGATAACACTTACCAGTAAATCTTAGCAACCCTGGCCAGGGATTTCCGGTTATAGCCAATCGAACACAGCACAACATCAACTCCCTATACCGGGAGAGACGAATCCCCTCCTATCGCTCATTGCCTCCATGTGATTCGGGATTGTACCCATAAGCCACCTTTTTGCACGCCTTCTTGGACGTGGTATGATGGAAATCAAAGCACAGTGGGAATCATACAAGACTCTATGACGATCTCGTGTCAACAGACTACTCTGTACTAATGTCACCGGAGAACTGCCATCTGACGTGAGGTACAATACCATCTGGGAGTTCTCGGCGAGTCCGTCCAGTGTACCCAGTCTTTACTGAGCACCCGTACACCGTCCTTGATGTCAAACACCTATGGATATGGGATCATCCATCGCCCATCATATGGGTCAAGTTGCGTATACGCTAGTCTACTCTGGTGTATCGATGCCCTGTCTCGATACACCCTCGATTAGGAACAGTTATAGGATGTACTCATCGACTACCGTGGCCCCACTAGTATGATCTCATCATAGTCCTAGTAGTCGAGTACATATCCTAAGGGCTTTATCAACATGTAACTTAGTGACAATCAGAGTGCATGTTAAGATAAAGAACAACCAGATATCATACTATCATGTCGAGCAAGAAAGTCCTCCCTATATATGTCCAAGCATCCATTACAATATACATCATATGTACAGTAATGGCCTCTAGGGCATGCATATAACTAACAATCTCCTACTTTCATTAGGGCCATCTGTTGTAGTATCACATACCCAACAATTAGCTATGGTTGAATTATCTCATACTCAACCATCCCATAAAAGTCCCTACTGGGAAAAAAGGCCTTTGTGAGTGGATCCGCGCTGTTGTCCTCTGTGTCTACTCTCCTAACCTTGATCTCCCTGGAGATCAACTATCTCCATGATCAGGTGATACTGCCAAAGAATTATATCTGGATATCTGATGGGACGGGGGTTCCTTGGCAAAAGCCACAACTCCATTGTCTCACAATGGTAGGAACGAAGTTCATCTCATGAACTTGTATATCTAGACTGCCTCTTTGGTAGCATCCTTGGTAATGATGTATCTTGTCTTTAATTGTATAGTATGTCACGGTATCTAGCTTGGAACTCTTCCAACATACCGTCCTTCCACTGAGGGTAAAGAAAATGCCTGCGACTGACATTCAGTCGTCCTTATCATCCTGGAACCTTTCCAGTGATTCTCCATAGGATCGATTGATACCATCTCACTACAACTAGTGAGAATCATAATATCCAATTAGATCTATCTCATAGATCCAAAATCCAGTATTTAGGAGGTATCACCTTGATCCTATACGGACAATCCTTGTGATAAGCGGAGATTGACCGAGCGTAGCATAAGAAACTTCTTCCCTCTCAAAAGTATGTCATCCACGTACCCTGCGAGGATCACCACTATTCTCCCTACTACCTTTTTGTATATACAAGGTTCATCTACCATTTTGATGAAGTGAAACTCTTTGACTACCACATCAAAACAGACATTCCAACTTCGAGATGCCTGCTTTATCACATAAAACATCTTGCACATGTTTCCGCTGCTCCCACTGTCTACGAAGCCCTCTGGCTGTGTACTTATAGACGCTCTCTTCTAAAACATCATTTAGAAAAGCAGTCATGACACCCAACCGCCAGGTATCGTAGTCATGGTATGTAGCCGTGGCAAGTAGGATCTGGATGGACTTAAGCATAGCTTTGAAAGTCTTAACTTTTCTATGTACACCAAGTAATCTTCTCAAGATATACTTGCTCCTGATGGGGATTTAACCCTTCAGATAAAGCAACCAAAGTCCATACTTTGTTGGTGTATAAGGATTCCATCTCAGATTGCTAAGCATCCAGCCATTCTTACAGAGTCCCACTCCTGATGGCCAGCTCGAAACTAGTTGGATCATCATCTCATAATGCAATCCCCGCTCCTACTGTCATAGAGAAACCGAAGTATCTCTCAGGTGGGTGAGGAACCCTACTAGATCGGCGGAGAGGCTGAGGTTCGTTGGAAACTATTGAATCCTTTGGTTCTACCAAATCATCTGCTGTAGTTTGTATAGCTGGAACTCCTTCCAGTTCTACCTCATGACCACTACTTTTTCCACAAGAAATTCCTTTTTACAAAGGTGGCAAGCTGAGAAATAAAACACTTTTGTTTCTTAGTTTGGTAGACGATATTCCCTTGCGAATGATTGGGATATCTAACAAACTTCCACAGATCTGACTTTGCCTTAAGCTTGTCCGGATTTTGCTTTTTAGACATAGGCCGGAAAACCCCAAATTTTAACAAACTTAAGATATGGGATTTTCCCTTTCCATATCACATATGAAGTGGTAGGCAACTGATTTGATTTGAACCCTATTCAATAGGTATGCGGCTTCTCAAGTGCATAACTCCCAAAAGGAAATAGGAAACTCAGTAGTACTCATCATAGAGCACACCATATCATATAGGGTGCTATTGCTCCGCCCCGATATACCATCATGCTACGGTGTATACGGAGGAGTAATGCTGAGAGAGAATCTCATTCTCCTTTAGAATAGTCCAGGAATTTCGTGCTCAAGTATTCTCCTCCTTGATCTCATCAAAGGACATAATACTTATACCCATTTTTGGTTCTCTACTTCTTACTTATATTCTGTGAATATCTCAAAAGGTTCAGACTTGTGTTTCAACAGGAACGTATATCCGAATCTTGAGAGATCATCAGAGAATGTAATGAAGTACAAAGAACCGGTCTTGGCATGTGTAGACAGGGGACCTTCATACATCAGCATGTATCAATCCCAAGAGTTTACTAACTCTTTCTCTGTTTCCAATAAACAGAGCTATGGTCATCTTACCTTTGTGACATGACCGGTAAGTTTCACAAGATGTGAATTCAAACAGATTTAAATATGCATCTAAATGTAACTTAGCTAGTCGGGTCGCATTGATATGACCTAGTCTACAATGCTTTAAGAAGGATTCGTTCATTTCTGAACACTTCCACTCGTGTGTGTTCTGTATACTAAGAACTGTAGTTTGATTTAGAACGTCAATGCTTTTAGATAACGTGCCTGAACCGATCAACTCTGGATATAGGAAATGTTCAAAACATTATCCAACAATACAAAATTATATCCTTTCTTTACTAATAAAGAGACTGATATGATGTTGTATATCAGGTTCGGTATCTAATAACATTCGTTCAGAATCAATGTATTCTAGTAATACAGGGTGATAGTGATCAACAGACTTGGTTGCAACACTTGCACCGTTTTCTGTCTCATGAAACTTTTCACCCATTCTCAGTTTTCTACCTTTCTGTAGCCCATGTAACAGATTACATATGCGGGATCCTGATCCGGTATCTCATACCCAGGACGTAAAGGATACTGAGAAACAGTTCTCTGTAATGAATACACCCGAAAAAGATGCATCAGCATGCACTTTCTTCGTTTGGGCGGCATGGGAAATCTGGTATTCCCCAATTTCCTGCTCTGTCTTATAACAATTATAAGTTGGAGCGGGACCAACGTTCCCCAGCTCAGTATAACAAGCGGGTTCGGTCAATATATCCGTATTATTATCTTGATTAATGCGTGATATGGTCGCTCCCTGGAGAGAGAGAGAAGAAAACACTCAGCGTATGCTCTTGCAAGATTAGATTGGTTATCTAATATATCTAATCAGGATGTCTCCCACTGTTTTAGTCAAATCTTCTTTCAAACCCTAAAAGGAAAGACTGGCCGGGATTAATTACACCCTACAAGTTCGCCAATCTTTCAGCCAGGCCAGTGCCGGTATTTTGAGGGAGGTTCCCCGTGCTTTCGCATAGACAAAATTAAAGTAAACCTTGTTTTCCCAGGGGCGTAACCCCGTTGACACCTTTTTAGACACCTTCTTGATCGGTTAATTGTAATGTGTAAAATTCTCCCAAGAGTAACTCTTACTCGCAGCGGGTATCGGGATCCAACTATCTCATAAAAGGTATGCAATCTCATTGCAAATTTCAACACTTGAAATACCCGATAATATTTTACCCCTACCGTGCCATGACCTTGACGAAAGCCAACAAACCATAGGTACTAGTCAAGTTCAACCCGTCATTTCCCGATTGAATTAAACCCACCCGCACGACCCTTGACGAATGCCAACAAAGTCGCACGACTACCCTAACTCAATCTGCATCATATGCATAAACATATAAGCATAAATAGCTACCGCACACTACGCCTTGACGAAAGCCAACAAACGTAGCACGAATACTATGAAGTACTTATCTGAAATGACGGAGGGCTACGACAGGTTTTTAAGAAAACCTTTTGCGTAATGAACTTGATATCGTTGTAGAATCGAGTGATTTTAAATGGAGTGTTTTTTAGGCTTTTCTAGTTTTGCTAAAGAGGTCACTCCCGGTGAAGGGATCGTCGGCTCTTTCCTCATCGAATAAGGTGCATGATATTTCACAAATACCATTATGAAAAGCAAAAACTATAAAAACAATCAAAAGACAAACCGAGTTTGTAGCATCTGCTAGTTTCGCTAAAGAGGTCACTCCCGGTGAAGGGATCTTGGCTCTTTCCTTATCGAATAAGGTGCTGGATGTTCTACAAGGAACACCGCTATGCAAAGCAAGAACTAGAGCTACCAGTTTTTAAACAAGTTTCTACAACATCTTTAGGTTTCTTTTAGTTTCATTAATCTCATTAATGAAGTCCCATTTTTAATATGCATCACAAGCATCAAATATGAAACGAAATCAACAATATATAATATATATCTCATATATATAATATAAACATTCGTCTCAGGCAGTAATATGATCTCATCACAGAACATTGCAGCAGAAGAACATATATGAAATATTGGATATACTAGGACGTCCGTGTTTTAATACGAGCCTGTATAAAACACGGATTCCACGGTCGCGATAAATAGCCAAACCCACATCCCTAGACCCCTACGAGAGCGGCAAGCAACTCTGCCAATTCTAGGGTTAGGAGACCCGGTCTCGACTCCTCGAGATGGTCTCCCACTGGACCCTAGAACCCGGTTACTCGTGCTCCCCGCCTTGGGTCTACCTAATGCGGAAAAGTAAATAATATACAATGGTGACATCATCCTCAGCCCGGAAGTGCCCCAATAAAAGAATATTACATACAAATGAATTTTACATGAATGAAAAAGAAATACTCTCATCTTACATAAAACCCCCGGCTATTCAGAACACGACGATCCAATATAACATATCACAGCAACACATAATATCACATATCATCAACGTAAGTAAATATGCGTATCCTAATTATCGTTGATGTATAGCAACGAAACCGGCGATACACCATATATTACACTTACGGTCACAGAAAAGAAAGTGTAAAACTACAACAGTTGGAATCCGCAACCTCCTTAGACATCGCATGCCTAACCAAATGAATTCCTTAGATATCGCATGCCTAACAATTATAAACCCCGCATTTCAGTCTCATTATCGAAAACTCTTTTCAATATCAAGTCGGGCAATTCAACAAGATTCCCGAAAATCTGATCGAATGCTCGTCGCAAACTTTAGTAGACGGCCGCACCCCCAGATGCCGTCGATGAAGTGCACTAAGGTGGAACACCGCTGCCGCAAGCATCCAAACGGATGCTTTTGGCGACGGGGTTCTCCTACAGTCACTTGGTCGGGGCTTTAGGGCGTGGCTGTCTATTAAGTTTACCCGGCGAGTATCCGCATACGCTACGTGATTGAGATGGACTTTTGATCACATCAAAATTCCGTGGCAACCGATCAATTGAGACTGAACTACTAGATTTATAACATTCAATTTAGTTATCTCATAACTACATGTGGATTCCAAATATTGTATCACATTCCAGATAAATAGACAATGTTAAACTTTCTGATCGAATAATCAAACACCCAAGTTTTTCCAGATAGTTCTCAACACTTGAAATTAGTTTAAAAACATCCATCATATGCCACAGTACCAATGGTCCAGCCATAGAAGGATCAAGCCAACGCCTCACATGTGGCACGCCGTACTGCCCAAAACCCTAAGGTTTAGAGGCAGTTCAAGACGGTCACATAATTGAGTTAATGTTTGTTGTCTTCTAGAGGGTTCACCGCGTTACTTGCATGACTTAGAACGTCCTTAAACTACGGAAAAATCCAACGCTTGAAAATTTTCCGGTAGGGGAAAAAGTGAGTTATTGATACCCGTTCGAACTTTTTAACATGTTCTAAAAATTACCAGGACAAACTAAACGAAGTTAAATTATCCGATCGAATCAACGAGTCACCAATAAAACCCTAGAAAACTCAACAATTGAATGGAATTAAAAAATTTCCAGAAAAAAATAACAAGAAAGGACCTAAGAATAAATATATGAAATACGAGGGACCAAATCATAATTTTGGCCGCGGAACCGCCGCCAAACCCTTGGTTTAGCCGCGGTTCCGCGGTCATTTGAGTGCATTAATGGTCTGTACTTCACAGTAATTCTTAGTTTTTCCTGCTTTATTTTCTAAGTATTTTTAATCCATAAAAAATCACATTTTTGAAAAATATCGAGAGAAGGGTTTATATCGGGGTTTCCGGGTTCGATCGGACTTTAAACTTCGCCTAGATTTCGCCTAAAGCTCTAGCTTGGCTTTGATACCACTGTAGGGTTGCTAGACACACACACATGGGTCTACGAGGCATCAACCATGCCCGATTTAAAAATTAGTCGTGCCGAACAACCCGATACGAGATCTATAAACTAGGGTTTAGGCGAAAACTAGTATGTTAAACACTTTAACATTAAGTGAGAGGGATTACAACCTTTTTAGATCCGGTCCTTCACTTCTTAAGCTCCGTGTTGAAGTCCCTTCGCTGCGATCATCGTGTTCCAGACTCTCGAGAGGTTCCACGAATTGATAGATGCAGTCTTGCTTCCGATCTTCGATAAGAAGATGATCTAGCTTGAAGTTTCGTTAACAGAAGCTAACACTCATAATATGATATGATCACCCTCATCTAAATGGCAAGGATAGATGAGGATGATGAAGTAGGATTTTTGCTCTCTTTTATTATCTTTTTCTCACACTCATTCATCACTTGGAAAAAAGCCAGTAAGCTTTTTCCATGAAAGAAAGAAGATGCAAGAAGATGAATGAATCAATTAGAATCCTTTTGTGATGAATAAAGCAAAGGAGATAATGATGAATAATGTAACCATGGTTGAATAAACCATTGTAGAGACTTAACTAGGCCTAGGGTTTGGGTTAGGTCAAGGAATGAGTCATAACAAAATATCTTTCACAAAACAAAACTAAACCTTCTAGAATCATCTAGAAAGCATTAACCCAAATCAAACCCTAATCTTGTTTAATCTCTACAAAACATGTTGTATTAGTTATCATATCATGTTACAATATTATATATCACATATATAATATTTATTGTAACCAAACAAAATAATACAATTAACATATATCGCATATATATCAATGTATTACCCGAGTGAGAAAAAGAATCTTTTAGTGAGCAAATATTAGTTAATGTAATTTAATATATCATATATATTATTATACATTAAATTATCGAATCAACACTTGATCCGACAATCCAGCTATATCGCATATAACTGACTAATATTTATCCGTACCGATTCATCGAATCAACACTTGATCCGATGACCCGGCTGATATCAAATATCGCGAGAATAGAATACGGTATCTCAGCTCGCATTATCCTCGGTCCCACACATATCACATATGTGCTCCTACTCCGTTTTTCCTGAGTCAAGAAACCTCTGTGTAGGACTCTAAAGAATCGTCAATACACCGGCAGTTTGTGATGATCATATCAAACACCCAGAAGCTGCAAGTGGTCAGCTAAACGTAACAGCCACCCAGGTATTGAGCGCTCAGAAGATCAACAAGCAAGCCTGTACATTCTCCTATGAATCCAATCAGTAACACTCTCGTACAGTCCGGTTTCGTCGTCTGGTATGTCGCATATCTCGCCTAGGGGTGGTAAACGTCAGACCCCAGTAGCTCGATAAGTCGTGTCGATATGAGGTCTATAACAGTTCGAGAAACTACTGATAACACTTACCAGTAAATCTCAGCAACCCTGGCCAGGGATTTCCGGATATAGCCAATCGAACACAGCACAACATCTACTCCCTGTACCGGGAGAGACGAACCCCTTCCTATCGCTCATTGCCTCCATGTGATTCGAGACTGTACCCAAAAGCCATCTTTTTGCACTCCCTCTTGGACGTGGTATGTTGGAAATTATAGCACTGTAGGAATCACACAAGACTCTATGACGATCTCGGGTCAACAGACTACTCTGTACCAGTGTCACCGAAGAACTGCCATTTGACGTGAAGTATAATACCATTTGGGAGTTCTCGGCGAGTCCGTCCAGTGTACCCAGTCTCTACTGAGCACCAGTACACCATCCTTGATGTCAAACACCGATGGATATGGGATCATCCATCGCCCATCATATGGGTCAAGATGCGTATACGCTAGTCTACTCTGGTCTATCGATGCCCTGTTTCGATACACTCTCGATTAGGAACAGTTATAGGATATACTCATCGACTACCGTGGCCCCACTAGTATGACCTCATCATAGTCCTAGTAGTCGAGTACATATCCTAAGGGCTTTATCAACATGTAACTTAGATATAATCAGAGTGCATGTTAAGATAAAGAACAACCAGATAGCATACTTTCATGTTGAGCAAGAAAGTCCTCCTTATATATGTCCAAGCATCCATTACAATATACATCATATGTAGAGTAATGGCCTCTAGGGAATACATATAACTAATAATCACCCACTTGCACTTGGGCCATCTTTTGTGGTATCACATACCTAACAATTAGCTGTGGTTGAAGTATCTCATACTCAACCATCCCATAAAAGTCTCTACTGGGAAAAAGGCCTTTGTGAGTGGATCCACGCTGTTGTCCTCTGTGTCTACTCTCCTAACCTTGATCTCCCTGGAGATCAACCATCTCCATGATCAGGTGATACTGCCTAAGAATTATATCTGGATATCTGATGGGACGGGGGTTCCTTGGCAAATGACACAACACCATTGTCTCATAATGGTAGGAACGAAGTTCATCGCATGAACTTGTATATCCAGACTGCCTCTTTGGTAGCATCCTTGGTAACGATGTATCTTGCCTCATATGTTAGTTATGTATATGCCCTAGAGTCCATTGTTGTACATATGATGTATATTATAATGGATTCTTGGATATATATAGAGAGGACTTTCTTGCTCGTCATGATAGTATGCTATTTGGTTTTCCTTTATCTTAACATGTTGACCTGTATATGTTTACTGTCTTACTCTCACATGTTGATAAAGCCCTTAGGATCTGTACTCGACTACTGGGACTATGATGAGATCATACTAGTGGGGCCACGGTAGTCGATGAGTAAATCCTATAACTGTTCCTAGTCGAGGGTGTTTCGAGACAAGGCATCAATACACCAGAGTAGACTTGCGTATACGCATCTTGACCCATATGATGGGCGATGGATGATCCCATATCCATCGGTGTTTGACATCAAGGATGGTGTACGGGTGATCAGTGGCGACTGGGTACACTAAACGGACTCGTCAAGAACTCCTAGATGGTATTATACCTATCGTCAGATAGAAGTTCTCCGGTGACACTGGTACAGGTTAGTCTGTAGACCCGAGATCGTCATAGAGTCTTGTGTGATACCACTGTGCTTTGATTTCCACCTTACCACGTCCAAGAGGGCGTGCAAAACGGTGGCTTTTAGTTACAATCCCGAATGACATGGAGGCAATGAGCGATAGGCAGGGTTTTGTCTCTCCCGGTATAGGGAGTGCTGTGTTCAATTGGCTATAACTGGAAGTCCCTGGCCAGGGCTGATATGGAGTGCTGCTGGTAAGAGTTATCAGTAGTTTCTCGACCCGTTATGTGCCTTATATCGTCACGACTTATCGGTTACTGGGGTCTGACGTATACCACCCCTAGACTAGATATGCAACATATCAGACGAAGAGACCGGACTGTACGAGAGTGTTACTGATTGGATTCACAGGAGAATGTATAGGCTTGCTTGTTGATCTTCTGATCGCTCAATACCTGGGTGGCTGTTACGTTTAGCTGACCGCTTGCAGCTTGTGGGTGTTTGATATGATCATCACCTACTGCCGGCGTATTAACGATTCTTTAGAGTCCTACACAGAGTTTTCACGGCTCAAGCAAAATGGAGTTGGAGCACATATGTGATATGTGCGGAACCGAGAATAATACGATATGAGATACCGTATTCTATTCTTGCGATATGAGATATCAGCCGGATATATGTGATAAAACCGGATCATCGGATCAAGTGTTGATTCGATGAAATGGTACATGTTATATTAGTCGGTTATATGTAATATAGCCGGATTATCGGATCAAGTGTTGATTCGATAATTTAATTTATAATTATATATGTGATATATTACGTTGCGTTAACTAATATAAGCTCGCTTTATTGATTCATTTTCTCACGGGATAATACATTAATATATATGCGATATATGTTAATTGTATTATTTTCTATTGTTACAAAATATATTGTATATGTGATATATAATATTGTAACATGTTAGGGTTACAAATTTAACAATGGCTTAGGGTTTAAACTCGGTTAGGGTTTGGATTAGGGTTAGCTTTTGCATGAAGCTTCCATGAAGCTTCATGAAGCTTTGACTTTGTCTTTAAGCTTGATATTTTGTGAAGATATTATTCAACCCAATCCAAACCATTAACTCTAGTTAACTCTCTACAAGGGTTAACTCCTTCATGCTTAACCCTTGGTTAGATTTGTAACCACTACAATAATTCATTGTTCATCACAAAAGGAATTATCCATTCATTCTTCTTCTTCTTCAACCTTGAGCTTTGAGAAAGCTTTCTAGGTTTTCTTTAGGTGACGAATTAAAGTGAGAATTTGATAATAAAAGAGAGCATAAATCCTACTTCATAATTCTCATCTAATCTAGCCAATTAGATTAGGGTGTTCACCTCATTATAGAGAGAGCTTGAGATATAGAAACTTCAAGGTAAATCATCGGAGAAAAGGATGACTACAAGCTAGCATGGATCATTCGGGTTGTGAAGCTTCTCTTGGGTCTGGGAGATCATGGATCGCGGTGAAAGGACTTCTACTCGGAGCTTATGAAGCGAAGGAGAGGAATACAAAGGTTGTAATCCCTCACTTTTAGTAGTAAAGATGTTTACTTGCATGTAAAACCCTAATAATCTAGCAAAGATCCCGGTTTTGGGTTGTTCGGCACGTTTAAATTTTTATTCGGGCATGGTTGATGCCTTATTAACCCTTGTAAGAGTGCATAGGAACCCTACATCATCTTCTTCAATTGGTCAGTCTAGGGCAGGCATACATCAGTTAGATATGTCGATTGCTATGAATGCCGAGATGGCCGCACTTACGATAAAGCTAGAGGCGATTGGGACCAAAATCTCATCGCCTTCTCCTGCCCCTGCTTTGCCCCCACGAACTGTTTGTGCTTGTTGTTCGGATCCATCACATCTCACCGAAGAGTGTCCTTACAATCCACCCGTTCAAGGACAAGATCAAGTTAATGCTGCCTTTCAGAAACGACAAAGAAATGATCCTTACTCTTCGACGTATAATCCGGGTTGGAGGAGTCACCCTAATTTTGCTTGGAATCAAAATCAACAATTCTAAGGAAACAACAACTTTCAATGGCCTCCTCGTCCACAACAACAAGCACCTCCACGAACTCAATACCAGCAACCTTTCCAACCACAACCTTACCCTAACCAAATGAACAATTTTGTGCCCAACAATTCTTACCCTCAAAACAATTTTGTTCAACCAAATAATGATATGGTTAACTCGCTAGAAAGTAGTCTAGATGCGTTCCTAAAGAAATCTACACAATCCGGAGCAAGGTTGGAGACTTCCATTCAATCTTTGGTGCAAAACAGTGCCTCACACGATCAAAGCATCAAATCTATTGAGGCATAAATTGCACAACTCAATACTGCGTTGAGCGAGCGTGAAAAGGGAAAGCTTCCATCTCAACCATTGCCCAATCCCGGTCACGCACATGTTGCATATGAACAGTAAAATCATAACGTAAATGCTGTGACCACGTTGAGATCCGGAAAAGTGTTGCACAATAACGTGGGTATTAATAATAACACCCCTGCCAGTGGTCCTTCTTCATCTTCTTCACTTTCTTCTTCTTCACTTTCTTCTTCTTCTTCTTCTTCTTCGTTAGAGCCTATTCTTCATCCTTCACAAGGCTCTACTTCTTCTAGCTCGAACGGACCAACTTCTCACATCACGAACACATCTACACGGGGATCCGTTCCAGCTCCACAATCTGATCCACAAAAATTGGACCCAACAAATTTTCACAATGTTCCTTTTCAAAACAGGTTGAGATCCAATAAACCCACTCCACAAATGGAGAAGATTGTAGAGATGTTCAAACAGGTTAGCATAAATATACCTCTCTTGGATGCAATCCAATAAGTTCCTTCATACACAAAAATCTTAAAGGACTTATGCACCAAGAAGAGGAAGTCACAAGTACCAAAGAAAGTTTTCGTGGCTAGTGCTGTTAGTGATGATCTTGTCCAATCTTTACCCCAAAAACACAAGGACCCCGGCTGTCCTACCATTTCGATAACAATTAGGGACAAGAACATCAATAGAGCGCTATTAGATCTTGGTGCTAGTGTCAATTTGCTACCTTATACAGTGTACGAGCAATTAGGCGTTTGAGAGCTTAAACCCACTCATTGTACTCTCCAAATGGCCGACCGATCTATCACCCATCCTAGGGGAGAGTTGGAGGATGTGTTAATTAGAGTAGGGGATTTCATTTTCCCCGTTGACTTTATTGTTATGGATACACAACCTGTAGCTAACCCCCGGAGTCAAATTCCGGTGATACTTGATTGACCATTTCTTGCGACTTCTAATGCGGTGATCAATTGTCGTAATGGTTCAATGAATCTATCTTTTGGCAATATGACAATTGAAATCAACATTTTTAAGTTGGGAAATCAGCCTTCCGAGCCTAATTCTAGCGTACTTGATGTTTGCTCGTTCAATGAGATCAGGGAGGAGGACTGTGAGTTCGAAAACTTTCTGTTCGACCACAACAGTGTTGACGCTTCTAGCGCGTTCCTCCTAGAATCCGACACAACTTTCACGCCGGACAACGATTATGAGTGTTTCACCTTTCTGGACGATTTTGAAGACTCACTACCCGAGCTTGAGTCTTTTTCTTTATCGGATGAGTTAGTTGAGCCATCCGACTCGGTTGCGTACACTCGATTTGAACCGTTGTTGGAATCCTTCGAGTTTGAAATAGCTTCACCATTGTTACCATCAATTGTTTCACCTCCTAAACTCGAACTAAAGCTTTTGCCGTCTCACCTTAAATATGCTTATCTAGTTGAGAATGAGACCCTTCCCGTTATCATATCGGCCTCTCTAGCTCTCGAGCAAGAGAAGGCCCTTTTAATGGTCTTACAGAATAATTGGCAAGCTTTTGGCCGGTCTATGGTGGACATCAAGGGGATTAGTCCCATCATAGTTGAACATCATATACACTTGATGGATGATGCCAAGCCAATGAGGGATCCTCAAAGACGCCTCAACCCCATAATGAAAGAGGCTGTCAAGAAGGAGATTGTTAAATGTCTTGATAGTGGTATCATTTACCCTATCTCGGATAGCCAGTGGGTTAGCCCTATTCATGTTGTCCCAAAGAAATCGGGCATTACAGTCATAACAAATGAGGCAAATGATTTAATACCTACTCGCACCCAAACTGGGTGGCGAGTTTGCATCGACTATAGAAAACTCAATGCCGTGACAAGGAAAGACCACTTTCCTTTACCTTTCATTGACCAAATTCTAGAACGATTGGCAGGGCACGAGTTCTATTGCTTTTTGGATGGCAATTTTGTCTATAACCAAGTCCCCATCGCCAAAGAGGATCAAGACAAGACCACATTTACTTGTCCTTTCGGCACTTTCGCTTATCGTCGCATGCCCTTCGGGTTATGCAATACAGCCGCTACATTTCAGCGGTGTATGATGGGGATCTTTTCCGACATGGTTGAAAAGTTTTTGGAGATCTTTATGGATGATTTCTCCATTTTTGGTGACTCCTTCGATGAGTGTTTGCTACACCTTGACGCAGTTCTTACCCACTGTAGGGATAAGAACCTCACTTTAAATTGGGAGAAGTGCCACTTTATGGTACGAGAAGGCATTGTCTTAGGACATGTCATCTCGCAAAATGGCATAGAGGTTGATAAAGACAAGATTGAGGTCATTTCCAATCTTCCTCCTCCTAAATGCGTCAAAGATATCCGATCTTTCCTTGGCCATGCCGGTTTTTATAGACGATTCATCAAGGATTTTATCAAGATTCCTAGATCCTTGACTCTCTTATTGGCCAAGGACACAACATTTGATTTTGACTCAACTTGCATGGAAGCGTTCGAGTCATTGAAACACTCTCTTATTTCTGCGCCCATTCTTTTATCTCCAGACTGGACGCATCATTTCGAAATTATGTGCGATGCATCAGATTTCGCCATTGGTGCTGTTCTTGGACAGCACATTAATAAGATGCCGCACGTAATTTATTACGCTAGCCGTACATTAAATGAGGCCCAACTAAACTACATAACAACAGAAAAGGAATTTTTAGCAGTTGTGTTTGCACTTGAAAAATTCCAACCTTATTTAATCGGCTCTCCAGTGATTGTGTATACGGACCATTCAGCTCTTTGCCACCTTTTTGCGAAGAAAGATGCTAAATCGAGGCTAATATGTTGGATCCTCTTGCTATAAGAGTTTGACCTTGTCATAAAGGACAAAAGAGGATGTGAAAATGTAGTGGCCGATCACCTTTCACGACTTCCTTCTTCGCCTATACTTAAAATTCCAATTAACGATGTTTTTCCCGATGAACAACTCTTAACCATGTCTTGCGAACCTTGGTTCGCCGATATAGTAAACTACTTAGCCACCGGCTTGATACCTAAAAATTGGTCGAAACAGGATAAACTCCGATTCTTGTCCCAAGAAAAGCATTTTTACTGGGATGAATCGTATATTTTTAAATACTGTTCCGACCAAATCATTCGTCGGTGTGTACCTGAAAATGAGTTTAAGAGTGTGCTGTCTTTTTGCCACAATCAAGCGTGTGGCGGGCATTTTGGCCCTAAGAAGACAGCAGAGAAAATCTTGCAGTGTGGTTTCTACTGGCCACGACTCTTTAAGGATGCATATGAATACTGCAAGACATGCTCCACGTGCCAACACTTGGGCCGGATATCACGGAGAAACGAAATGCCGCTCCAACCAATTTTGGTTGTGGATATTTTTGATGTTTGGGGAATAGACTTCATGGGACCATTTCCCAATTCCTATAGGAATGTGTATATTCTTTTGGCTGTTGACTATGTGTCAAAATGGGTCGAGGCTGTGCCTAGCCGAATGAATGACAACAAGGTTGTCTTTCTATTTCTTAAAGAATATATCTTTTCTCGGTTTGGACACCCTCGAGCAATTATAAGTGATAATGGAAACCACTTCTGCAATAGGACTTTTGAGTCTTTAATGCGCAAATATTCCATTACTCACAAACTGTCAACACCATACCATCCCCAAACATGTGGGCAAGCCAAGGTTTTGAATCGGCAAATTAAGCAAATCTTGGAGAAAACGGTTTCTAAAAACCGTAAAGATTGGTCACACAAATTGATTGATGCACTATGGGCATTCCATACTGCATACAAGACCGATCTTGGTATGTCTCCATACCGGCTTTTTTATGGGAAGGCTTGCCACCTCCCAGTTGAGATTGAGCATAAGGCATTTTGGGCAATCAAAGAGTTGAATTTATCAATGGGAGATGCGGGCAGCAATAGAAAGCTGCAATTGAACGAACTAGAAGAGCTGCGGGATGGGGCTTATGATAATGCTGTCATTGTTAAAAACCGAACTAAGGTGTTCCATGACAAACACCTTATGCGCAAAACGTTTAAACCTGGTCAACAGGTTTTACTCTATGACACTCGGTTATACTTTCACCCCGACAATCTTAGATCTAGGTGGAAAGGGCCGTTTTTAGTACGCACCGTATATCCGCACGGTGCGGTAGATCTTGAAAATCCGGAGGACGGTACTTTATTTAAAGCAAACGGACATCGATTGAAACCGTTCCTCACTGCGGACCCATCGGAGGAGCTCCTGTTTTTGCAGGAGCCGGTTTACACTGATTGATCTTTCTCCATTTTACCCCTAAAATTTTGATCTTCTTGCCAAAACTTTATTTCAGATATGTTTGGGGGTGTGTATCATTTGTAAATATATAAAAATACAAAATAACATTAAAAAAATAATAAACAGGGAAGTGCCGACATTTTCGACTCTCTCGGTGTATCCTGACAGTGAGGACACTGTCAAGTTTAAGTTTGTGGGTATGCTCGGTAAGCCTTCTTCCTTCGCATTCATATGTATATTTTTGCATATTTATTCTGCATTGCATCCTTATATAAAAATGATAAAAATTGAAAAATTTGAAAAATAATAAAAAAATAGAAAAAGAAAAACCCATAAAAAACAGAAAATTTGAAAATTATAAAAATTGAAACATTCAATTTTGGCCATAATTGACTTGAGTTTGACAAGAAGGTGAACTAGCTAGGAACAACTAGATCCTAGACTTAATAAATTAAAAACCCTAAAAAATAACCTTTCTTAAAATTTAACGGTAGAAAGTATATGTCTTTGTAGTTTATTTAGAAATAGGCAAATTTCGAATTGACTTTTTGGGGCTAAGTTAAAACAAAGGATTAGTATTGATATTTTTATTAGAGTATAAGTTTGAAAAATAATTCCTAGCTTAAGTCTAAATTCTGAAAATATATACCCTACAAAATTGCACAAACACGAACCTTGAAACTTGGAATAGTAGGAGAGACCTTGAAATGCTCTTGTCTTAAGTCATTAGTATGAAGAAAAATAAAAAAAAAGTGTGAATGAAGAAAAAAATGAACACTGGTTTTTTGTAATTACTTAAGGCTGCAAAAATAGAAAAAATATTTAGCGAGGGTGCTTCATCACCTAGTGCCTTAGACCAACTGGTTTGGGAGTCACTGCTAAAAGCCTTAGGGATTACAAGACTAGGAATTACGCTTTAATGTGCAAACACATTTTGTAATCGGTTGTTGGAACCTAAGAAGTATTAACGGTCGCATGAAGAATGTGTGGACAATTTCATCTAAAAATTCACCAATTGAAAAGTACTTTGGACGATGGACAAGAGTATAATAGCTTGATTTGAATTTCCAAGTGTAGGGGTGATATATACACACACGTAGGGGTATGTGATTGGGGTTTAGATAAGAGA
Organism: Agapanthus africanus; assembly: GCA_030015575.1. Lineage (NCBI taxonomy): Eukaryota > Viridiplantae > Streptophyta > Magnoliopsida > Asparagales > Amaryllidaceae > Agapanthus > Agapanthus africanus. Next base: position 166,941,688 of record JASDDO010000004.1, read on the forward strand.
TATGAATAAAGAATAGGACTTGTATCTTTAGTAAAGATGATAAAAATTCCTAAGTTGAGATAGAACCCTAGAAGGAAAACTTAAAAGATGCCAAAAGCTAAGTAAGTTCACAAGAATATATATAATCTTAAGTTAAATGATAAAGAAGCGTGAAGAATGCGGGTGGATAATTTATGAGTCGAAGATAATAGAATTCTTTGTTGGAAAACCTAATTGGAGAATAAAAGTCGATAGGCTAAATTGATGGATTTTGTGGGTAGTATCCACTGAAAACCCTCAGGAGAAAACACTCCTCTTACTAGGGACACCTAGAGGTTTAACGACTTGTTGCACGAGCTCAGTGCAATCGTGTTTCCCTGCGAAAGTGAGGCCAGGTTTTTCAAGAATAAAACTAGGTTTGCTCGAGGACGAGCAAAAGATAAGTTTGGGGGTATTTGTTCATATCATAATTTTGCATTCTTTTAGACCCCATTCTTATACATTTTACAAATAAACATGTGCTTTTGACCCATGTTTGCTACATAGTTGTAGGTTACAGGTTCTCGGAACAAAAACAGTGAAAAAGACAAAAGGCGATGCAAAAGTGAGACTACGACCGATAAATGGTGGTGTCTTGATCATGCCACATTTTGAGGGACAAAGAAGATCAATGAACAAGCCCACACAAGTACAAAGGCAGCGCAAGGTTCAAGACTTCGACACAAAGCGAACGGTTAAAGTCCACTACATTACTCACTGTGGAGATCTGGAAGAGAAATGGAAAATATTCTGAATAACCAACCAAAGAAATAGGAAGACAAAGTCAAGCAGAAGAAGACCAAGAAATTTCAACCCAAGATGCTCCTACTTGGCCGCAGAACTGCCGCCAAACCTGGCCTACGGCCGCGGTTCCGCGGCCGTGCATTACCCGTAGTGGCGGAAATTTTCCATAACGACTGGCGGCGCGTTGACTAGTCTACCTAGTGGCAATTTTGTTAAAGCATACATGCAGCGATTGTAAACCTAGGGTTTTCTATGTCCTATAAATAGCGACCCAAATACTTGTTTTAGGTCATGCCTTTTCTCATTAATAAAATTCAGAATTCCTTTCTTTTGAGAGCATCAATTTGTAAGTAGTTTTTTCTTTTTATTTGCCCTAGTTATTAGTTTTTAATTTTTGCCCTAGATAAAATTCTTATTTGCCTTAGTTTAATCTTGATTAGAATTTTTCTTAATCTGCAGTAGTTAATTAATCTCTTAACTCTAAAACCAAAATAAAAATTATGACTTTTGTAGATCCCTCAATGAGCGAGTAGTTTTCTCGCTTGTTAGGGTTAGGAATAGAGAAGGGTTTGAGAGATGCGAATCTCTCACCCCTTTCTTGCCCATCACATGTAAATAATTAGGACTCCATGCATACATACATATTCTGCTCCCTACGTCACCCTACCCACGAGATAATGGTGATACCATAGTATAAAAGACCGGATATGCATGTTTTCCATGGAGGTTAGGGTAATTATTAAGAAAGGACGAACAAGGACGTAGAGGAAGAAACATCGTTTCTTCCCGATCGTCCTAATTCCTTTTATTAATAATTACCATAACTCCTAAAAAGATCTAATTTAGGGCATTGAAAGAGGTGGGAAATTTTATTTTACCAAACATAACCTAAACCTAACCCTAGCAAGATTTCTAAATCCTAGTCTAAATCAAATTAGTTTTAGTGATAAAGATCCAAACACCATTTGGAATTAACTCGTTAGAACAATTAGGAAATACACATCATCCTTGTGGACCGACCCGTATTCACCGACTAGCTACCAAGCGACGTCGTTCTTGATTGCGGTAATTAAATATCTTTGATCTTAAAAATCTCACACAAATCAACCAGCCACCGCCCCTCGTCGGGGTCTCGATCCGTATACACTAGTCTACTCATGGAGTATCGATGCCCAGTCTCGAAACTCCCACGACTAGGGACACTTTAAGGATGTGCTTAGAGACTACCCAACTCTCACGTATATGATCGCCATCATACTGTTGGTAGTCAAGAAAGAATCCTATGGGCTTTATCAACGTGTAATAGTGATCTGTAATGTCACCTGGAGCATGTACACGATGATAAAGACAAACCAGATAGCATACTATCATCTCGAGTAAGACTGTTCTACCGGTATAGATCCTCCCTCAATCATTGCAATCATGTGCCTGTGATCCAATAATTGACTTGAGGGCACTATAGCCAACAATCTCCCACTTGCACTTAAGGCTAATTATTGCGATGTCGCATACTCACAGCCCGTGTGATACCGAACACCCAACTCCTCTACTAATTAGTTTCACAAAGCTCGTTTGTGAAACTATTGCGTTCGAGAAATAGCCTCAGTGAGTGAACCCGCTCTGATGTTTCTTTCTATGTCTCTCTTAATCTCAAGTTCGGGGAGAAAGCCATCTCCTGAAATTAGCAATACCTGTCTTAGAATATGTCTGGATATCTGATGGGATCTAGTTCACAAATGAACTCCAAATCCAGCAAACTTCTTAGACTGTAACGTCAACTGAATTTAATCAGTATCCTGCGCCATGCCTCCCTCAGTATCCTTTTGGACCACCTGTCCAAACTACTGCCCCTCGTCAGAGGGAAAACTGTAACTCTGACAGTCACTCTGTTATCTAGGTCACCTTGGAAGCCTGGAATGATAACTGTCTCCCGAATGAGGCTGTCGTTATCACATCCCTAGAACAATCCACTTATGCTCATAAAATGCTTTCGAATGTTTCTCCAGGATTGGATTAATATATATAAACTTATTGCATCTTGTTCAAAAGCAACATCTGGTGTAGTACTTGACATCTCATGATTGACTCAATTGCCTAAGCAAGTGATTTGCCAATCATGCACATCCCTCTCCCCTTTAGTCTGTAAGACACCTTTAGAAAGAGTGACTCCATCACCTGCAGGTGCACTACCATGCCAGGAGTCATCCATTCTAAAATACCTTTAGAATACTGTCTAAGTACCCAGATTGGGACACTTTCCAAATCTAGATCTAAAACCATAGATCTAGTGACCAGAATGCCTAATATTATATCCATATCCTATGTGGAGAAACTACTGTGTGACAACCACAGTATAACCGATCGTAGTATAGGAATTTTGCTTCCTACAACGTGCATGTCATCCAAATACCAGGACATCACACCCTACTACCTTCTTAACAGATCCATCTCCTATTCTGATGAAGTCAAAACCTATGACTGTCACATCAAAAATAGATGATCTTTCTTTGCTATATCTACTTTAGTCTATAAATAGACATAAGTTACTTGTCCACTATGCTTCCGCTTCTCCCACTGACTACGACAACCCTCTGGCAGAGTCATATATACGTGAACTTCTAAAGCTAGTTTAGAACGACGCTATACTCATCCTCCTGCCTGGTCTCATAGTATGGAACAACAGCAGTGTCAAGTTTGGGTAAATAAGAACCTCCCTGTCACCGTCCTTGAGGATACCGAAGTACCTCTCGGGTGGCTGAGCTTACCCACCATATCTGCGGAGTGGCTAATAGAATGTCAAACCTGATTGAATCTTTAGGTTCCTTTAAATTTTCAGTAATCGTTTGCGGTTCTGGAATCACTTCCAGTTCTACCATACTCCAACTACTGTTTTCTGAAAAAAATCCATTTTACTACAACTGTGGCGAGTCAAGAACAATATCACTATTGATCTTCCAGATGGTACAAAGTTCACCATCGTCATAGCCTGGGTTAACCCACAAACTGCCATTACAGAAACGTGCCTTGAGTTATCCAGAGTCTAGTTTTAAGCATAAGCCGGACAACTCCATATACCTTAACATCGTTAAGATATGATCCATTCTATATACAATATAGAAAAAGAGACACTGATTTAATTCGAACCAGATTCAAATTATGCACCTGTCTCCAGTGCATGTCAACTAAATGGAGAGAGGCCGATCATCATTACTCAACTTAGGAATGCATCCAGTAATGAGTAACCTGAAAGAGAAACAAGTTTCTCAAAACCATTACTATCAATTGAATACCAAACACAAGTATCTACTTCTTCAATCACCTTAAAGAATCCTGATACTTGCAACACATGTTTCTCTATTTTATTCTTGTACCTATAACTTCTCAAAACTTGGACCTTGTATTTCTACGAAACACTTGTCTAAAACTTGAGAAGTCACAAGTAAACAGAATATAGTACGAGGACCAACCCCTTTGTCCTAATGGACACTGGACAACATACAATATTTTGTATAAGTCCCCTGAGTTGAATAACTCAAACCCTGTGCGTCGTAGTTTGAAAACTGTACTTATGGTTAAGAAGAATTACACCGCTGTTTAATGCTCCTTACCTAACCATCAACTGATATAGGTAAATGTCATGGACATAATTTCAAAAAGTTATATCTCACTTTATAAAATAAATGTACAGATATATAAGTTTGAAATTGGTGCATAACAACGGATATTCAAAACCAAATATTTGCCGTCCAGCAAAAACCCAGGCGATGTCCTCAAATATCACCAATTACAACGAATCCCGATATAATGAGGATGATCACCAAATTCCCAATAACTTACTCCCACTCATCATCTGTAAAACCATACAGATGTGAGAAGCATACCTGGTAAATACTGTCACGACCCAAAGTTTGGATGTGACCGGCACTTAGATTATATAATATCTAAAGATATCTGCACAACCTGAGTAAGCCAAAAACCAAGATCAAAAACCCTTTTTGCGGAACTTTAGGAAAATTTAGTTTTTAAGTAAAAAATTGCAGTTTTAAATATTTAAGATTTTAACCGTAACTTCCTATTGAAATAATAATAAAAGCAAATATAAAGTGTTTAATTTGGTTACATCCCTGGTTGGGATCAACAATGTCAACAGCAGAAATAAATATACAACTTTATATGACATCAATAAGAATCTCAGACATATGTAAAAGAAATATCATTTAACATAACTAAACGATCTCATCTGCCAAATAATATACATTCAACCACCTCTCGTTCTAAGTCATAATACTGGGTCTGATGGAGATATTCTAGATTCAATATACAATACCAAAAGAGAAGGTTACTACATAGGTAACCCACCTAGCAAAAGATGCGATAAAAGCTGATAAGTGGATCTGCACTGCGGCTAACCGTCCACTCTACCCCTGCAAGGAACTGTGGCACAACGGGGGTGAGTTGCCGACTCAGTGAATAGAACTAACATATAACGGCTGATAATGTAAATATGATGAACTAGAACCACTATCAACAGTAATGAATGTGATGCATGATAACAGGTGGAAGAATGAATATGTAATACTCAAAGTATAAATCAAAACTGAAACCTCATCAATTATTTTCCAAATTAGGTTCATTTTTCCGTGTCTAACATCGACACAAATCTTCGGTGTTTCATCAGACATCATTCCTCGAACGATCCTGTAATTAATAACACCGGTCGGTATCATCTAGATATCCGCTGGGTTCATAACTGTCTCCGGAATCGAGTATCCTCGTTAGGCTCCCTGCCTAAAGTGCGGCTTTCCTGCCTCTCGGACTTGACCGGGTCCACCATGTATCCAACTGTATGCCCACCGACTCAATCTGGATAAAATTGTAAATCCGTAACCGTATGACCCTCAACTCGGTCCGGAATAAAACGAAATCATAAAAACGACATCTCATGGTGGACGTGACACAAAATCATGAAAATCACTGATTTTTCGTAATAGTATATGAAAACTTAAAACCATAAATCCTCAATAATAAAAATGCCTCTTATATCAACTACTAATACTTGAATACGAAATATGATGTCATATATGCTAATTACTATGACTATTGATACTTAAGGTATGATAAGAATCATTTTCAACAGAATAATTTCTATGTGTGAAGTGACATGTTAATACCGACGAGGTGTAGTGTAACATGTAGATATGTGCATGCGCGGCATAACTCGTCGATGATGGTGCAGTGTTCTAACAAGTATTAATCATGGAGGTATATATATAGATTTAAGAATGCATATGATAAATTTAACATACAAAAGCAAAACTTGTATTTAAACCTAACTACGGGCGTGTCACGCCATCTTTAATAGATCCCCCGGTAGATGTTTAGTCGACTCACCGGAATACGTCGTAAACTACTAAGAAATCGCCAATCCTTTTCCTTTCCTTGCGGCCTCCGAAGTTCCCGTATTTGATTCTAACATCGAAATTTACTTGTATAAGGAAACGACTAACTCCGATACGGCGAATATAAAAATACATGTTCTTATGTACTAATTATACTACATACGACTATTTTAAATTATCAAACCCTTATAATAACTAGATTTTAACCCCTCGCTGTTTGCAACAGAAAACTTAAACGCGTTACGAATTTACCGTGTCGTATTTTAGAATTTTGATCCCTTTTCCGATATTCGTTCCCAGATTTTATATACTGCTAATTTGAATTAAATAAACAATACCAAAATACCCCAACACCTATACAGAGACGTACCATAAAACCCAAAACACCAAACCCTACCAGAAATCCGACGACGCCGGATATGCCCTATATCTCGCCGTCCAAAATCCGAGCTTATGGGTTCGTACACCCAGGGTTTGTTCTAGGTCCAACATACAATATTTAGGCATTATTTGGTTGAATTATTTATTTCTTAAGTCATAGCAGATTAACACAGAGCTAAGTTTTTCCAAAATACGATATTATCGATATTCGATTTCAAAGTTAAACCAGTTACAGAACTAAATCCTACAGTGTTTAAAGATATTACCTACAAAGGATTGCTGGAAGATCTCCCTCCAATATACACAAGCTTCTAGTTCCTAGCTTGATGGTGAACTCCTTAGCCTAGTTCTTCTTCTATTCTCACTTTTCTCTTATTTCTCTTTATGAGTTCTAAGTCACATCTTTCTTTTCCTTTGAAATTTTCAGAGTTTTAATTTGATTAAATGATCTTAACACCTAATATATGGTCAAGGGAAAGGGTGGGGTGTAGGAGGAGGTGTCATTAAGCAAGGTGTATCAATCTCATGCAAGGAGGAGGTGTTATGAAATGAAGTGTGCATGCAAGGAGGTGGCGGCAATGCATTATCACTCCAATTGGATTTATCTTGATATAATTTCTGAGCTAAACATTATCTAACCCTTTTCCACATACACCCTCAACATTTCCAAGTTTGCACTTTTTCCTAAATTTTACCCAAAGACCCCCCACTACCTATGTTATTATAAAAACACCATTTATTAAAATGAAGCTAAATTTATCATTAAAACCCTTGTAATTGATTAATGTTACATATTAAAATTTCAATTTAATTTGTTTCATATACTACTTATGAAAATGTCCTATTTTGTTTTAATAACTTTTTAAATTGGCATTTTATTATTTAATTGATTAATTTTATTTATTTCTAAATTTTCAAAATGTTACAAATACATACCCTGGAGTAAGGATCTAATTGGGAAATCAGTTTTCTATTAACAATACAAAGTGAAACTGAAACATGAAAATGTTTCGTAGGGGTATCCGGGTATTCCTAGTAATGCCTCTTCCATGATCAGATTCATGACTGTAACCGTATATTTCCTTGCCATCTCTCCAAATTCCTTTATTTGTCTTTACTCAATAACTTCTGTACACCCCCTTAGGCTAAATGGTTTTCTTCCTTCCCTACCGTTCGACACCAGCCTATGATTTGGAAGAAGACTATTCGATAAACATAATATGTGTACTCTCCTAATTCTAGGAGTACTCGCAACCTGAGAGAAGGTGATGATAAAAGACAACCGAATAAACCTTATTCTATTTCTCCTGAACCGGAGAAAAGCAAAGTTGAAGTAGGAGTGGCGATGAAATACGCGGTTTGGTCGTGAATGATAGCAGTCGCAATTTACTTTGCCCTCTTTCTAATCCCTTTATTTTGTCTTTACTTATTACCTTCTGTACACCGAACTTAGGCTAATTGGTTTTCCCCATTCCCTACCTTTCGGCACCTGCCTATGGTTTGGAAGAAGACTATCTGATAAGCGTAATAGGTGTACCCTCTCCTAATCCTAGGAGCCCTCACAACCTGAGAGAAGGTAAAAGGAAAAGACAACTGAATAGTCTTATTCATTTTCTCCTGAACCAGAATCCATCCTCGAATCTGGAACAAGTTCTTTCGAGTTCGTATATAAGCATACGATGGATTTATCCAATAGGAGTGGATGTTCGTAGTGATGCAGAATGTTCCGGAGAAAAGCAAAGGGTAAAAGTAGGAGTGCAATGAAGTATGAAACTCTGACAATCCAAAGGCCAGTGTTTTAAGAAAGTTCGGTTAACTTGGTCGCTGAGTCATAGTCTAGGGTCGGGACATGGTCGCTGCCAAGTGAGAGAGAAAAGAAACACTCTGCGTGCACTCTAACCTAGATCAGAATGGTTAATCACTTTATCTAATTAGGACGTCTCCTACCGTATCCTCAAATTCTCCTCCAAACCTGAAAGAAGAATTAGTCGGGATCACCCGAGGAGTAAACCAACTCATCAGTGGGATTCGGGATCCAACTATCATCGCATGATAACGTGATGGAATCCACTCACGTTATCACACTCCAGAAGGTATGCAGATGCCTGGCAAGTTTCAGTTTCTTTAGAAACTCCCGATGTGATTTTTACCCCAAGCGGCTTATGACCTTGACAGAGGTTAACATATCATAAGTCGCAAGTCAAGTTCAACCCGTCATTGTCCTTGATTAACATAGACCCACCCGCACGTGCCCTTGACAGAGGTCAAAATGACCGTGCGACTGTCCTAAATAATCGCATATCTGTGCAACAAACAAGCATTACCCAGCTACCAAGCACTGTGCCTTGACAGAGGTCTACATACACAGCATGAATACTAAGTAATACCTGTAAGAAATGACGAAGGGCTACGACTGTTTTTTGGTGAAAAACCTTTAACGTAATGAACTTGATATCGTTGAAGGAACCGCATAGCTTTTTATAAATATATAGTAGCGAAAACCTTTGCTAAAGAGGTCACTCCCGGTGAAGGGATCTCGGCTCTTTCCCCGTAGAATGAGGTATAGGATATTCCAACTGAATACCGCGATGCGAAGCAAAAAGTAATCGACTATAGTGAAGTTATTACCCTGACGCAAACCTCTGTCCAAGGTGTCACTCTCGATGAAGGGATCTCGGTCCTTGCCTCGTCGAATGAGGTGCTGGATATTCATAACCGAATACCACTGTGCAAAACAAAAGAGAACGTTCTTGCAATAACAACTTTTGAAAATTATTCCAACAACATCGAATAGGTCTGTTTTCCTTGCATTGATTCGAATCGATGCAGTCCCATCAATTAATCACACCACAAAAGAACGAAAATATAATGTACGTATATGACATCCGCATTCGCCACTGGGTCCCGTCATCACCCGTTAGGTTACTTAACTAACGACTGAGCGGGGACTGGACTAGCGCGGGTGTAAAACATATACAACATCTACTAGTATATATTTATATCAATATAATAATCGCTCCAGGCATGAAAAATGCAACATCACAGAAAAGTAATAAGCATCACAGAATAATACAGATAATCTGGGAGCCCCGGGTTTCCTTTGAGCCGCAACTGAAACCCGACGTTCCCCTGGTCGTGTGGATAGCCTGTGCAATGAAAACCTAGACCCCTACGAGCATGGCAAGTTACCCTCCAAAACCAGAAGAGAGGTGGCCCCCTTCAGCAAAGTGAATAGACTACCCAGCACTTCACGGAATCCGGTAACTTGAGCACCCCTCCTTGGGTCAACCTGTACCCCTACGAGTGCGGCGAATAGCCTGCCAATTCTAGAGTGAAGCCTCCTCCGTCTCAAAGCCATGAGATGCGGGCCCGTTGCCCTCTAGAACCCGGATATCCGTGCACTCCACCGCGGGGTAATCCAAGTACAGAAAAGAAAATATGTATAATGGTGATATCGACCTCAACCCGGTCGTGCCCCAAAAGAATAATATACAAACAGGCAGTGACGGCAGTCCACATGTCGGACACTCACCCCGCGATATCAAATGTACAAATAAAACTAAACTGCACTATCATTGCACCCAAGCTATCCACCATGACAAATCGGCAACAATACAGCACAACACAGAACATCAACGTGAATGTCACGTTCGCAAACCCGTCTAAAAGGTCTATAGCAATTGGACAAGATTTACTGCTCGAATGACATTCACGGTCGCAGATAGATATGTATGTACTGCAAACTTTAAACAATGTTAGAAAATATCGACTTCGAAATAACCCCCGAATAGCCCCAAACAACTAGACAAAACCATATCCAAAATGGGCTAAACAAACAATACCACAGAACCAACATTATAGAGACTAGACTACACTACAAATTTCAAACCCAGACGCTTCAAAATGGCTGTCCTGCTCGGATTTTAGCCCTATGTGGCCGGTCCAATTTGTGTGGAATTGGCTCGTATTTGAAGTGCAGGCTAGTGGTCACTTAAGTAGTCTTCTGCAGCTGTTTAAATAATTTTTGAAGACACTTTGAAATTCGACAGAAACTGCAATGTTTTAAGTGGTGTTTCGGGTCTGTTTCGATTTTGATACTTTAACATTGTCTAAACAAGCTAGCTAAGGGTTAATGGGTTGGTTCTGATACCATGTTGGGTTACGGTAGCGCCCCGGCCGTCAATTCGAGGCCAAATGCGGAACAAAAACTTTTCAAACTTGGCGCTACCACAACCTATTACCCGGATCGTGCCATTAACCATTTACTAGCGTTCTATAAAGTGAGTTTAGAGATGATACCGATCGATCCGTGTCCTTCGGTCTTCAATCTCTTCGCCAAGCTCCTTGCGGCTGCCCCCGAACAAACTCGCTGTCCGATCTCGCTCGTCGAAGTGGCTCTATGTCGAGGATTCTTTATACGGGCTCTCGCTTCAAACCGAAGCAACTCAGACATGAAGTTTGCTAGCCAACATGTCCAAGGGGAAGTAGAGATAGTGTGTGATTACTCTGTCTCAATACACTCTAGGATTCTCAACACATGAGAGGGATAGAGTGGAGGTTGAAGAAGAAGCCGTTGATGGAAGTTGTGAGCTCAAGAAGAAAGCTAGTGAAGAAAAAGAGCTTGCTTATTGTGTGAGATCAAAATGTGAGAGCTTTAATGAAATCTCAAGACCAATTCCCACCTCAAGTGGCTGCCCTCTTTCTCTCCATATATCAATCCCACACAATAATCAATCAAGAGAATAGACATGGCACAAGAAAACACACCATGAGTCATCAAAAATGCATATGCCACATTTAATTCTCTTGATCAAGACTTGCACTCACAATTTCCACTTAATAAACATTAATCCAAATGCTTAAAACACTAAATAGAATGGCATCTTCTAAAGTAAACTCATGACGGATCACAAGAATAACCCTCACCTGTATATACATACCTGCATTCGCATTCCGACTGAATACGAATACAACGAGACGAAAATAATCCAACAATCTAATACAAGGATCTGGCTTAAACCAAAGCCCACTAGTATGATCCGTCCGATCATGATCCGTGCACGAGTGCACGTATATGATCGAACCATGCCATAAAACCATATGGCCTCTACAACGTTTCGCCTGAACTTGGGAAACTTTCTGTGTGGGACTCTAAAGACTCGTCAATATGCTGACAGTAGGTTTAACCACAAGCACGTCAATGGCATTAGCTGTACGCAACGGTTGCCCATGTATTGAGCGAAAGGGAAGCTGACGAGCGAACTCATCCTGGAACCCTACCGAGCCTATATGTGACAATCTCCATACAGTCCGGTCTGTTCGTCTAAGTGTATCGCATATCGGGCTTAGGGGATGGTAAACGTTAGACCCCCAATAGCGGTATAAGTCGTGTCATAGTGTATCCCAAAACACCTTGAGAAACTACTGGAATACCAACCAGTAAATCTCACTTTCCTTGGCCAAGGAATTTGTGTAATGGTTCTCCAGACACAGCGCGATATCAACCCCTAATACCGGGAGAGACGAATCCTGTCTAACATCCACTGCCTCGAAGTACTTCAGGACTGCACCCAACTACTACCTGTTTGCACGACTCCTTTGAGCCGTGGTAGGGTAGCAATCAAAGAACAGTGGGAACACACTTGAGGTAATGTAGCAGTGTCAAGTCAACGGACTAAGCTGTACTCATGTCACCTGGGAACTGCTCCTGACGATAGGTATAGTACCAATCAGCAGTGCCCCTGCGAGTCCGTCCGGTGTACTCATAACCCAATGAGCACCTGTATACTATCTTAGGTGAACCAACAAACACCAATGGCTTATCAGACCTGCCACCGCCCCTTGTCGGGGGTCTCGATCCGTATACACCAGTCTACTCATGGAGTATCGATGCCCAGTCTCGAAACTCCCACGACTAGGGACACTTTAAGGATGTGCTTATAGACTACCCAACTCTCACGTATATGATCGCTATCATACTGTTGGTAGTCAAGCATGAATCCTATGGGCTCTATCAACGTGTAATAGTGATCTGTAATGTCACCTGAAGCATGTACACGATGATAAAGACAAACCAGATAGCATACTATCATCTGGAGTAAGACTGTTCTACCGGTATAGGTCCTCCCTCAATCATTGTAATCACGTTCATGTGATCCAATAATTGACTTGAGGGCACTATAACCAACATGGACTACTTCGCATGGAACTATTCCGAGATGCCGGGGCTAGATTCAGAAATAGCTGTGCATAAATTGGCGATATCTCCGGACGTCAAGCCTGTCAAACAAGCACCAAGAAGAATGCGGCTCGAACTTAAAATAAGCATTAAAGCCGAAGTCAAAAAGCTAATCGATCCCGGCTTCATCCAAGAAGTTCGGTACTCTGACTGGATCGCCAACATTGTCCCAGTGATGAAGAAAAATGGGACGGTGCACATTTGCGTGGACTTTCGGGACCTCAATAAAGCCTGTCCGAAGTATGACTTTCCCATACCGGTTACCGAGCTGATGATGGATAACACGTCCACTCACGAAATCTTCTCCTTCATGGACGGATTATCGGGGTACAATCAAATAAAGATGCATCCTGAATACCAGAAGCATACCACTTTCCGGACTCCCTTAGGCATATTCTTCTACAAATTGATGCCCTTCGGTCTGAAGAACCCCGGCGCTACCTATCAGAGGGCCATGACAAAGATCTTTGATGACCTCATACACGAGATCGTCGAATGTTATATTGACGACCTCGTGGTGAAAAGCAAATCGTGCGAGGAGCACTGGGAGCATCTGAAGATAATGTTTCAGCGCCTTCGAAAATACAACCTGAAGATGAACCCTCTGAAATGCGCGTTCAGAGTTTCTTCGGGCAAATTCCTAGGATTCATCATACGGCATCGGGGCATCGAAATATATCCGTCAAAGATTAAGGCAATTATGGAAATGCCTCCGCCAAGAACTCTCAAGCAACTGCGGTCGCTCCAAGGAAAACTCGCGTATATTCGGCGGTTCATAGCTAACCTCTCCGGCAAATGCTTCCCCTACAGTCATTTAATGAAGAAGGGGATCCCGTTCGTCTGGGATTGTAAATGCCAAAGTGCACCGGACAAAATCAAGCAATACCTGCAGAATCCGTCGGTACTGGCCGCTCAAGTCAAGGGAAAGACCATCATCGTGTACACAACAGCCCTCGAAGGTTCGTTAGGCGCGCTATGGGCACAAGAGAACAACCAAGGTAAAGAGAGAGCCCTCTACTATTTGAGTCGAGTTCTCCTGGGGGCAGAAAACAACTACTCCCATATCGAAAAACACTGCGTGGCGTTAATCTTCGCGATTACGAAGCTTCGGCATTATGCTTTGGCGCATGAGGTCCATCTCATATCAAAAGTGGATCCTCTCAAATATTTGATGTCAAAAGCCATGCTAACGGGACGGCTCGCTAAATGGGCCCTACTCTTAATGGAATTCTCGATAACATACCGGCCTCTCAAGGAAGTGAAAGGCCATGCCATTGCCGACTTCCTCGCTGAGCATCCGATACCTGCCGATTCACCCTTAAACTACGAATTGCTAGACGAGCACACGTTTGACACGATCGACAGGGAGAGAAGAGAGAGTGATACCCGATGGGAACTCTACTTCGATGGGGCATCTTCCATGAAGAAGCGAAAGCACAACTCCTCCATAATCAAATCCGGGGTAGGCCTCATCTTCGTGACTCCACAAGGAGGGATAATGCTCTTTGCTTTTTCCTTAACAGAGCCGAGGATAAAAAAAGATGCAGAATATGAAGCTTTGATAGCAGGTCTTGAGATCGCTGTCGATATGGGAATCGAAAACCTCCTTATATATGGAGACTCCCAGCTGGTCGTTAGTCAAGTAAACGGCGACTATCAAACATGCAAATCAGAATTGGTAAAGTACGACGAGAGAGTGCAACAATTGCTGACTCAAATCCCTTCCTACGCCCTGGAAAGCATACCGCGTGCGGAAAATATCAAAGCGGATGCGTTAGCCAAGCTCGCTAAAGAACTGGCCGACGAAGACCTCGATGACGTAAGGATCGTTGTACAAAGCCGTCGGGTTCTTGCACCAGCAGAAATATCTCCGGAGTCGTCCGAAGAAAAGCGACCAAGAAAACAACCATACAAATAGAAGACCAGGAAAAAGGCTAAGGATTAGAGAGAAATCTTTATAGAATACTTCAAATCCCGTCGAACACCTGAAGATGCATCCTCAAAACATCAGCTCATAACGAGCTCTGTCTTTCGCCTTCCTCAATAATACTCTATATAAGATATCGTTCGACTCTTTATGGCTGAGATGCCTGAGGCTGGGAGAAGCAAGGAAAGTCGTCCAAGAAACTCACGACGGACTCTGTGGTTCTCATCAAGCCGGGCCAAAGATGAAGCTGAAGATCAAAAGAACGGGCTACTATTGGCCCACGATGATTCAGGACTTCCTCGAATACGCGAAGCAGTGCCACTCGTGCCAAATTCATGGAGACTTCATCCATCAACATCCAAACCCGCTACACCCAACAGTGGCTAGCTGGGCGTTCGAAATGTGGGGAACCGACATAATTGGGCCCATCGAACCAGCGTCATCCAAAGGATATCGGTTCATTTTGGCGACAACTGATTACTTCTCCAAGTGGGCAGAAGCAGTACCGCTAAGAGAAGTGAAGACGGAGAATGTTCTCCATTTCTTCAAGACACACGTCATCTAACGGTTCGGCACTCCGCGACGGATTATCTCCGATAACGGGCCGTCCTACAGAAGTCACAAAATCAGCCGCTTCGCACAGCAGCATAAAATAGATTGGAGATACTCTTTGATCTATAATCCCAGAGCAAATGGTCTAGCTGAGGCTTTCAACAAGACTTTGACGAAGATCATAAAGAAGACGGTGTCCAAAAATAAAGAAGACACGAGAGACTGTTGGAGATAGTGCCCTCAGAGTCAATTATTGGATTACAAGCACGTGATTGCAATGATTGAGGGAGGACCTATCCCGGTAGGACAGTCTTACTCGAGATGATAGTATGCTATCTGGTTTACCTTTATCATCGTGTACTGCTTCAGGTGACCTTACAGGTCGCTATTACACGTTGATAGAGCCCCTAGGATTCTTGCTTGAATGCCAGCAGTATGAGGGTGATCATATACGTGGGAGCTGGTAGTCTATAAGTACATCCTTAAAAGGTCCCTAGTCGTGGGGTTTTCGAGATTGGGCATCGATTCTCCAGAGTAGACTAGTGTATACAGTCGAGACCCCGACGAGGGGCGGTTGCCGGTCTCACAAGCCACTGGTGTCAGTTGGTTCACCTAAGATGTATACAGGTGATCATTGGGTTATGAGTACACTGGACAGGACTCGCCGGGAACATGCTAGTTGGTCTTATACTTGACGTCAGATAGCAGTTCCCTGGTGACATGTGTACAGGTTAGTTCATCGACCTGGGGATCGCCATTTTTCTCGTGTGAGTTCCCACTGTACTTTGATTACTTCCCTACCACGCTCAAAGGAGACGTGCAAACAGGTTTTAGTTGGGTACAGTCCCGAGCCACATGGAGGCAGTAAGCGGATCTTCAGGGGTTCGTCTCTCCCGGTATTGGGGGTGAGGTCGCGCTGGGTCTAGGAGAGCCATTACACGAAGTCCTTGGCCAAGGCAGGAGATTTACTGGTAGGTATTCCAGTAGTATCTCAGGGTGTTCTGGGCTACACTCCGACACGACTTGTACCGCTTTTGGGGGTCTGACTTTTACCAACCCCCTAGGCCCGCCATGCGATGCTCATAGATGAACGGACTGGACTATACGGATATTCTCAGTGACAGGCTCAGTAGGGTGTCAGGATGAGTTCGCTCATCGACGTCCCTTTTGGTCAATAGCTGGTGGTCCGTCACGTATTGGCTTATACCTCTGACGTGCTAGTGGTTAAATCCACAGCCATAGTATTGACGAGTCTTTAGAGTCCACCACACTTACAGTTACTCAAGCTTTCGGGCGAAACGCTGTAGAGGCCGTATGGAGATATGGCAGGGTCCGATCAGATACGTGCGGTATTGCACGGATCAGGATCGGACGGTTACTACTAGAGGCCGTATAGATATATGGCAAGGTTCGATCGGATACGTGCGGTATTGCACGGATCAGGATCGAACGGATATTACCAGCCGGCTTTGGTTTAAGCCGGATCCTAGTATAGTACAGTGTAGTTTTGTCTCTTTGCATTTGTGTTCAGTGGGAATACAAATGCGGGCATGTATATGCAGTATCGGGGTTTTCCTGTAATTTATTACGGGACCAGTTTTCTGGAGTTGCCAGTTTGCATTCCGTTCCGACCGGTTTTCCTTTGATCCTTCCCGACCGGACTTTTCCGATGGAGGGGGTTATTTGCAAGTTTGCAAATAACTTATTGTGGATGGTTTTCTTGCATTTGTGAGATTATGATATGACCATCATCATTATATTCTTTTTCCATCTTTTCTTTTGCTTTAATGATGATTAGAATGGATTAGGACTTGATGAGAGTTGATATGACTTTGTTATGATGGCTTTTGGATGTGGTCACCCTCTACCTTTTACTACGATCACCTCCCTTCATGGTTGATGTTTTTATCCTCCACCATTTTTATGAGGAGAGGGAGAGAGAGTTGTTTTTCTAGTGGTGAGATTTTATTCATCTCATTCTCTTCATGCTTGCAAAATGATACACCTTCATCCTCTCCAAAATTCTTCCTCCATCCTCCATGGAAACAAAACCTCAAAGAGACATAGACTCTACACTAGCCTACAGAAAATCTTGGACGCGTCTGCTAGCCAACTTCGCGCCCGAGTTGCCTCGGTATAGAGGTGGGAGCCCGTAAAAGATGCAGGCGATGTGGTGCACTTCCGGCGACGACATGGAGACAGGACTTTCCGCGGGAGATCGGGACGATGACGAGAAGACCGGAGGACTCGGATCACTCGGTATATCTCTAACCCGTCTTGTAGATTGCTAGGACTAGTTTAATGGCCCGATCCGGGTGTTTAGTGCGCGGTGGTGCCGGTTTGCTAGTTTGCAAAATTAAAGTTTTTCGCTTCCGCATTTTGGCATCGGATTGACGGCCGGGGCGCCGCCGTGCACTTACAGTGGTATCAGAGCCTCGCCATTAACATAGTCTAGTTTTGTCTAATGTGTTTTGCATTTCCGATCGATCAAAAATTCCAAAATCCGCGTTTTCTCATGCATCAGTTCTCTGTTAAAATTTTTTGTGCTCCAAAAATTTTTCAGTGTGTTGCAAAAGTATGTGCATGGACTTTTAAGCCTACTGTAAAAATTCGACAACATGATTCAACAAGAAGACAGCGGAACCAAAGCCAAAACCCCCTTCTGGCCGCGGTTCCGCGGCGGTTCTGTGTTATCATTGTGCTAATTTTTTCCAGTGGGCTTTTGGGCAGAAAATAGGGGTTTTGGAATATTAATTTTGGGCCCAGAATTTCTTTATGTGCTACAGTAAAGATTGTGGGCCCACTTGATAAAATTTAATCGATCGGATATTTTAAACACATTAGTTCACAGTTTTTACATTATATCTGCGACCGTGAATGCCACTTGATCGGTAAATCCTATCTAACTGCTATAGCCCGGTTAGACGGATTTGCGAATGTGACATTCACGTTGATGTTTTGTGATTTTGCTGTGATGTTGCGGATCGGTCGTGGGGGACAGCCTGGATGCAATGCTAGTACAGTTTTTGTTGTATCATGTACATTTGATATTGCGGGGCGAGCGTCCGACATGTGGGCTGCCGTCACTGCCTGTTTATATTATTATTTTGGGGCACGACCAGGTTGCGGTCGATGTACCCGTTGTATGTATATTTTACTTTCTGTACTAGGATTACCCCGCGGAGGGGTGCACGGGTAGCCGGGTTCTAGAGGGCAACGGGCCCGCATCACATGGCATTGAGACGGAGGGGGCTTCACTCTAGGATTGGCGGGCTATTCGCTGCACTCGTAGGGGGTACAGGCTGACCCAGGAGGGGTGCCCAAGTTACCGGATTCCGTGAAGTGCTGGGTGGTCCATTCACGGTGCTGAAGGGGGCTGCCTCGCTTCAGGTTTTGGCGGGTGACTTGCCGCGCCCGTAGGGGTCTAGGATTTCATTGCACAGGCTATCCACACGACCAGGGGAACGTCGGGTTTCAGTAGTGGCTCTGTGAAACCCGGGGATCCCAGATATCTGTATTATTCTGTGATGCTGTACATTTCTGTGTTGTTGCATTTTATCACGCCTTGAGTGAAATATAATATATTGGTATATATATTAGTAGATGTTGTATATGTTTTGCATCCGCGCTAGTCCAGTCCTCGCTCTGTCGTTAGTTAGCTAACCTAACGGGTAATGACGGGACCCAGTGGCGAATGCGGATGGCATATACGTAAAACATTATATTTTCGTTCTTTGTGGTGTGATCAATTGATGGGATTGCATTGATTCGGATCAATGCAAGTTAAAACAAACCTAATCTGATGTTGTTGGAACACTTTTTCAAAAAGCTGTTATTGCAAGGACGCTTTCTTTTGTTTTGCACAGTGATATTCGGTTATGAATATCCAGCTCCTCAGTCGACGAGGCAAGGGCCGAGATCCCTTCACCGGGAGTGACCCCTTGGACAGAAGTTTGTGTCAGGGCATTAACTTCACTATAGCCGATTACTTTTGCTTTGCATCGTGGTATTCATTTGGAATATCCTGCACCCCATCCTACGGGGAAAGAGCCGAGATCCCTTCACCGGGAGTGACCTCTTTAGCGAAGGTTTTCGTTACTATATTTTTCTAAAAACCTATCCGTTCCTTCAACGATATCAAGTTCATTACGTTAAAGGTTTTCGCAAGAAACCATTCGTAGCCCTCCGTCGTTTCATATGGATAGTCAATAGTATTCAAGCTGTGTATGTTGGCCAAAGTCAAGGCACAGTGTTTGGTAGCTGTTGGGTATTCATATGCAGCATAGATAGATGCGTTGGTTTGGGACAGTCGTACTGCCATTTTGGCCAAAGTCAAGGGTAGGTACGGGTGGGTTCAAATTAACCTGGAGAATGACGGGTAGAACTTGACATGTGACTTATGATATGTTGGCCAAAGTCAAGGTTATAAGAGCATGGGGCAAAAATCCACATCGGGAGTTTCAAAAGAACTGAAACTTGCCAGATATGCGCATACATTCTGGAGTGTGATAACGTAAGATGATTCCGTCACGTTATCATGCGATGAGAGTTGGATCCCGATTCCCACCGATGAGTTGGTTTACTCCTCGGGTGATCCCGGCTAATTCTTCTTTTAGGTTTGGGGAAGAATTTGACGTTACAGTGGGAGGTTTCCAGATTAGATAAATTGGTAACCATTCTGATCTAGGTTTGAGTGCACGCTGAGTGTTTCTTTTCTCTCTCTCTTTGGCAGCGACCATTGACTCGACCCTAAGACTATGACTCAGAGACCAAAATTAACCGAACCTTCTTTAACACTGGCTTTTGGATTGTCAGAGTTGCAGACCTCATTGCCACTCCTACTTTTACCCTTTTCTCCAGGACACCCCGTATTACTACGAACGTCCACTTCCATTGGACAAAACCATCGTATGGTTAGATACGAACTCGAAGGAATTCGAGGATGGTTTCCGGTTCTGGAGAAAACGAATAGGACTATTCAGTTGTCTTTTCTTTTCACCTTCTCTCAGGTTAGGAGTACTCCTTGGTTTAGGAGATAGTACACATATTACGCAAATTGGATAGTCTTCTTCCAAACCATAGGCAGGTGCCGACCGGTAGGGAATGAAGAAAACCAATTAGCCTAAATGGTGTACAGAAGGTATTAAGTTAAGACAAATAAAAGGATTAATAAGAGGGCAAAGTAAATTGCGACTGCTATTCACAACCAAACCAAGTATTCTTCATCTATCCTAAATCACCTTTGTATTTCTCCAGGACACTCCGTATCACTACGAAGATCCCAGATTATTGGATAATCCATCGTATGGTTATATACGAACTCGAAGGGAACTTGTTCCAGTTCGGGGATGGATCCTGGTCCAGGAGAAATAGGAATAAAGTTCATTCGGGTGTCTTTTATCTTCACCTTCTCTCGCGTTGCGAGTGCTTCTAGGATTAGGACAGTACACCCATTATGCTTATTGGATAGTCTTCTTCCAAACCATAGGCTGGTGCCGAACGGTAGGGAAGGAAGAAAACCATTTGGCCTAAAGGGGTGTACAGAAGGTATTGACTAAAAGCATATAAAGGGATTTGGAGAGATGGCAAAGAGATATACGGTTACAGTTGTGAATCTGGATAATGGAAGAGGCATTACTAGGAATACCAGGATACCCCATCGAAACATTTCAATGTTTCAGTTTCACTGTGTACTGTTAAAAGAAAACTGATTTCCCAATTAGACACTTGCTCCAGGGTATGTATTTACTAGGTATGATTCTCACATCTGTATGGTTTTTCAGATGATGAGTGGGAGTAAGTTATTGGGAATTAGGTGATCATCCTCATTATATCGGAATTCGTTGTAATTGGTGATATTTGAGGAAGTCACCTGGGTTGTTTGCCGGACGGCAAATATTTGGTTTTGAATATCCGCTGTTATGCACCAATTTCAGATCGATATATCTGTACTTCTATTTTCATACAGTGAGATATACTTTTTTGAAATTATGTCTATGACATTTACCTATATCAGTGGATGGTTAGGTAAGGAGTATTAAACAGCAGTGTAATTCTTCTTAACCATAAGTACAGTTTTCAACCTACGACACACAGTGAATGAGTTATCAGACTCAAGGGACTTATACAGAGTATTGTATATTGTCCAGTGTCCATTAGGACAAAGGGGTTGGTCCTCGTACTATATTCGGTTCACTTATGACTTCTCTAGTTCTTAGACAAGTGTTTCGTAGAAACACAGGGTCCAAGTTTTGAGAAGTTATAGGTATAAGAGTAAAGTAGAGAACCATATGTTGCAAGTATCGGGATTCTTCAAGATGATCGAAGATGTAGATACTTGTGCATGGTATTCAGATGATAGTAATGATTAAGAGAACTTGCTTCTCTTTCAGGTTACTCATAATTGGAAGCACTCCTAAGTTGGGTAACGCTGATCGGCCTCTTTCCACTTACTTAACATGCACTGGAGACAGCTGCATGATTTGAATCTGGTTCAATCAAATTAGTGCCTCTGTTCCTATATTGGATATAGAACAGTTCGTATCTTAACGATGTTAAGGTACGGGGAGTTGTCCGGCTTATGCTTAAAACCAGACTCTGGATAACTCAAGGCACGTTTCTGTAATGGCTGTTTGTGGGTTGACCCTGGCTATGACGAGGGTTGACTTTCTACCATCTGCAAGATCAATAGTGATATTGTTCTTGACTCGCCACATTTTTAAAAGAAATGGATTTTTCAGAAAACAGTAGTGGGGGTATGGTAGAACTGGAAGTGATTCCAGAACCGCAAACGATTACTGAAGATTTGATAAGAACCTAAAGATTCAATCTGGTTTGACATTCCATTGGCCACTCCACAGATATGGTGGGTAACCTCAGGCACTCGAGAGGTACTTCGGTATGCTCAAGGACGGTGGCAGGGAGGTTCTTGTTTACCCAGACTTGCCATTGCTGTTGTTCCAGACTGTGAGACCTGGTAGGAGGATGAGTATAGCGTCGTTCTAAACTAGCTTTAGAAGTGTACTTCTATATGACTCTGCCAGAGGGTTGTCGTAGTCAGTGGGAGCAGCGGAAGTATTGGTGGACAGATGGCTTATGTCTATTTATAGACTAAAGCAGATGTAGAGGAGATAGATCATCTATTTCTGATGTGACAGTCATCGGTTTGACATCGTCAGAATAGGGGATGGATCTGTTAAGAAGGTAGTAGGGTGTGATGTCTTGGTATTTAGATGACATACACAAAGTAGGAAGTGATATTCCTATACTACGATCAGTTATACTTTGGTCGTCATACAGTGGTTTCTCCACATGGGACTTGGACATTATATCAAACATACTGGTTACTAGATTTATAAATCTAGATTTGGGTAGTTTCCCAATCTGGGTAGTTAGACACCATTCTACAGGTATTTAGAATGGACGACTCCTGGCATGGTAGTATACCTGCAGGTGATGGAGTCACCCTCTCTAAAGGTGTCTCACAGACTAAAGTAGAAAGGGATGTGCATGATTGTCAGATCACTTGCGGAGGCAATTGAGTCAATCATGAGATGTCAAGTAACACACCAGATGTTGTTCTTGCACTAGGTGCAATAAGTTGATATTGATCCAATCCTGGAGAAACAGTCGAAAGCAGTTTTAGAACATAAGTGGATGTTCTAGGGATATGATAACGACAGCCTCATTCGGGAGACGGTTATCATTCCAGGCTTCCAAAGTGACATGGACGACAAGGAGGTTGTCAGAGTTATAGTTTTTCCTTCTGACAAGGGGAAGTATTTTGGACAGGTGGTCCAAGGCAATACTGAGGGAGGCTTGGCGCAGGATACTGATTAAGTTCAGTTGACGATACAGTCAAAGAAGTTTGGATTTGGAGTTCATTTATGAGCTAGGTCCCATCAGACATCCAGACATTCTAAGACAGGTATTACTCATTTCGGGAGATGGTTTTCTCCTAGAACTTGAGATATAGAGAGACATAGAAAGAAACATCTAAGCGGATTCACTCACTGAGGCTATTCCTCGAACGCAATTGTTTCGCAAACAAGTTTTGTGAGACTGACTAGTAGGGGAGTTGCGTGTTCGGTATCACACGGGCTGTGAGTATACGACATCGCAATAATTAACCTTGAGTGCAAGTGGGAGATTGTTGGAGATAGTGCCCTCAGAGTCAATTATTGGATCACAGGCACGTGATTGCAATGATTGAGGGAGGACTTATCCCGGTAGGACAGTCTTACTCGAGATAATAGTATGCTATCTAGTTTACCTTTATCATCGTGTAAAACTTTAGGTGACCTTACAGGTCGCTATTACACGTTGATAGAGCCCCTAGGATTCTTGCTTGAATGCCAGCAGTATGAGGGCGATCATATACGTAGGAGCTGGTAGTCTATAAGCACATCCTTAAAAGGTCCCTAGTCATGGGGTTTTCGAGACAGGGCATCCATTCTCCAGAGTAGACTAGTGTATACAGTCGAGACCCCGACGAGGGGCGGTGGCCGGTATCACAAGCCACTGGTGTCAGTTGGTTCACCTAAGATGTATACAGGTGCTCATTGGGTTATGAGTACACCGGACAGGACTCGCCGGGAACATGCTAGTTGGTCTTATACTTGACGTCAGATAGAAGTTCCCTGGTGACATGTGTACAGGTTAGTTCATCGACCTGGGGATCGCCATTTGTCTCGTGTGAGTTCCCATTGTACTTTGATTACTACCCTACCACGCTCAAAGGAGACATGCAAATAGGTTTTAGTTGGGTACAGTCCCGAGCCACATGGAGGCAGTGAGTGGATCTTCAGGGGTTCGTCTCTCCCGGTATTGGGGGTGAGGTCGCGCCGTGTCTAGGAGAGCCATTACACGAAGTCCTTGGCCAAGGCAGGGGATTTACTGGTAGGTATTCCAGTAGTATCTCAGGGTGTTCTGGGCTACACTCCGACACGACTTGTACCACTTTTAGGGGTCTGACTTTTACTAACCCCCTAGGCCCGCCATGCGATGCTCATAGACGAATGGACCGGACTGTACGGATATTGTCACTGACAGGCTCAGTAGGGTGTCAGGATGAGTTCGCTCATCGACGTCCCTTTTGGTCAATAGCTGGTGGTCCGTTACGTATTGGCTTATACCTCTGACGTGCTAGTGGTTAAATCCACAGCCATAGTATTGACGAGTCTTTAGAGTCCACCACACTTACAGTTACTCAAGCTTTCGGGCGAAACGCTGTAGAGGCCGTATGGAGATATGGCAGGGTCCGATCAGATACGTGCGGTATTGCACGGATCAGGATCGGACGGTTAGTACTAGATGCCGTATAGATATATGGCAAGGTTCGATCGGATACGTGCGGTATTGCACGGATCAGGATCGAACGGATATTACCAGCCGGCTTTGGTTTAAGCCGGATCCTAGTATAGTACAGTGTAGTTTTGTCTCTTTGCATTTGTGTTCAGTGGGAATACAAATGCGGGCATGTATATGCAGTATCGAGGTTTTCCTGTAATTTATTACGGGACCAGTTTTCTGGAGTTGCCAGTTTGCATTCCGTTCCGACCGGTTTTCCTTTGATCCTTCCCGGCCGGACTTTTCCGATGGAGGGGGTTATTTGCAAGTTTGCAAATAACTTATTGTGGAGGGTTTTCTTGCATTTGTGAGATTATGATATGACCATCATCATTATATTCTTTTTCCATCTTTTCTTTTGCTTTAATGGTGATTAGAATGGATTAGGACTTGATGAGAGTTGATATGACTTTGTTATGATGGCTTTTGGATGTGGTCACCCTCTACCTTTTACTACGATCACCTCCCTTCATGGTTGATGTTTTTATCCTCTACCATTTTGATGAGGAGAGGGAGAGAGAGTTGTTTTTCTAGTGGTGAAATTTTATTCATCTCATTCTCTTCATGCTTGCAAAATGATACACCTTCATCCTCTCCAAAATTCTTCCTCCATCCTCCATGGCAACAAAACCTCAATGAGACATAGACTCTACACTAGCCTACAGCAAATCTTGGACGCGTCGGCTAGCCAATTTCGCGCCCGAGTTTCCTCGGTATAGAGGTAGGAGCCCGTAAAAGATGCAGGCGATGTGGTGCACTTCCGGCGACGACATGGAGACAGGACTTTCCGCGGGAGATCGGGACGATGACGAGAAGATCGGAGGACTCGGATCACTCGGTATATCTCTAACCCGTCTTGTAGTTTGCTAGGACTAGTTTAATGGCCCGATCCGGGTGTTTAGTGCGCGGTGGTGCCGGTTTGCTAGTTTGCAAAATTAAAGTTTTTCGCTTCCGCATTTTGGCGTCGGATTGGCGGCCGGGGCGTCGCCGTGCACTTACAGAGACTGCATGAGGCTCTCTGGGCTTACCGAACCATGTTCAAAACGACCACAAATACAACGCCATTCGCGTTGGTATTCGGCACGGAAGCAATACTCCCCTTGGAGATAGTTACCCTCTCTACGAGTGGCAGTTCATCACGAGCTAATAGACGAAGAGAATGCTCATCTTCGGCTCGAGGAGCTCGATTCCCTCGATGAAACTCGTCTCATGGCGCAGCAAAACCCAGAAGCTTACAAAGCAAGGATGACGCGCTCGTACAAAAGATTGACTAGGCCGAGAACATTCCGCCAAGGTGAACTCATGCTAGTCGTAAAAAGACCTATGATCCCCAACCGTGCCAAACAGGGAAATTCGAGCCGAACTATGAAAGCCCGTACATCATAAACAAGTTCTACCAAGGTGGGGCCTATTTACTCATGGATATGCATGGCGAAAGACCCTTCAGGCTAATAAACGGCCGGTTTCTGAAAAATACTATGCCTGACGAGTCACGACCTAGGTCAAACGATAGACGACGACGCCTATGTCCGCTTGCTATCTTCCTAAGCCCAAACTCTATAAGTAGTATCCGGCGAAACCTCGCCCCAAAAATGTGCCACGGACCGAAACATCCTTAAACTAGCAATGGACCGCAATGTCCTGAAACTAACTACGGACCATAACGTCCTTAAACTACTATGAACCGCAACATCCTTAGGCTAACGCGCCAAAAAAATATTAAAAAAAAAATAAAAAAACACAAAAAAATGGTACGTCCATAAGCGAAAGGGGCACGGATGAAAACCCGAAAGGGCTCCGTGAGTAAAAACAGCAGGGCTACCGGTGAGTTTGTGAAAAACCCGAAAGGGCTCAGGCTCTTAAAAAAATTCATGCATACTTGCAAGGTTCTCTCGACCTTGTAAGGAGAAAATACCTGCGTGAGATCCTTACGGCTCATAAGGGAGCAAAACACTTAGGAATCCTTACGACCCCTAAGGAGAAATTACACTTACAAGATCCTCATGACTCGTAAGGAGAACCATCTTATGAGACCCTCACGGCTTATAGGTTTCAAAAGTCTTAAGTTACAGGGATCTGAACCTGTTCTTAAGCCATCACATTCCCCAGACTGCCCTACAAACGGTTCAATATTGATCTTTGTATATAATCCACGGGCACAAATAAATGTCTCCTTCACCAAGTTCCACCGATGGCGCGAAATGTCCTCATGTGGTGAACAACACTTGTAAGTCCTCTCGACTTAGAAGGAGAAAACGCTCTTGTAAGATCCTTACGACTTATAAGAGAACACGCACTTAAGAATCCTCACGATTCCTAAGGATAAAACGCACCTACAAGATCCTCACGACTCGTAGGGAGAAACACCTTTATGAGACCCTTACGGCTCATGATGTCAAAAGCCTTAGTCGACAGGATCCTAACCTTGTTTTCTAAGCCACCTTTTTTCAAATCGGTAGAGGCAAATGGTGATTCGCTCCTGGCAATGTCCCAGTGGTAGCGATGTTGATGCCTAAATCGGTATCAAATTCTAAGTCCTTTCACGGCAAATGATGATTCGCTCCTGGAAATATTCTAGTCGCAGCGATGCTGATGCTAAGATTAGTATCAGAACCCAAGTTCCGCACTCACAGCAAAAAAGTCAGCGAGCCATAAATGCATATGAAATAGCCGAAATGATAGGGCAACTTGCGACAAAATCAAGTAAAATATATGCATACAAAAATAGCCGAAATGATTGGGCAACTCGCAATAAAAAACGAGTAAAAAGAAAAATAGCCGAAATGATTAGGCACCGCGAAAAATAGCCGAAAATGATTGGGCAATCGCGAATTTCACGATATAAAAATCTGAAATGATAGAGCATCGCGGAAGGAAATAAAGAAAAAATGAAAGAATGAAACTTTTGCCCTACAGGCGAGTCCATGCTGACCCTGTATACAATCCATGGGCATAAATGAAAAGGGAACCACATTTCCCGACAGACTCTGTCAAAGAGAGAGTCAGGTCTCAACGGCAACATCTGCATCCCTGGAGACCCACAATGTCGTTCATCCTCATTCCAGCAGGATACGGATGCGACATCACCTATCGGAGCCATAGCAAAGTCCCCAGTTCCAAGACTTTACGGTTCACAGACAACCTAAAGTCAACCCTGACACCGCAGAAAGCGGAGTACGTCAACCTCAACACCACAGAAAGCGGAGCACGTCAACCCCGACACCGCAGAAAGCGGAGCATGTCAACCCCGACACCGCAGAAAGTGGAGCACGTCAACCCCGACACAGTAGAAAGCGGAGCACGTCAACCCTGATACCGAAGAAAGCGGAGCACGTCAACCCTGACACCGTAGAAAGTGGAGTACGTGATCCCGACACTGCAGAAAGCGGAGTACGTCAATCCCGACACCGCAGAAAGCAGAGTACGTCAACCCAGGCACCGCAGAAAGTGGAGCACGTCAACCCTGACACCGCAGAAAGCGGAGCACGTCAACTCTGACACCGCAGAAAGCGGAGCAAGTCAATTCTGACACCGCAGAAAGCGGAGCAAGTCAACCAATAATCCCTCGATTCGTCTCGACTTGTAGGAGAAAGCCTTAGGCAATGGGGATAAGGACCTGTTCCCTAAGCATTAGGACCCTGCAAATCGGTCCAAGATGGGCCATTGTATATTATTAACGGGTCACACCCTTCAAAGTCGAATCTCGACAAGGAAGGAAACAACCATTTACGAGTCCTCTCGACTTGTAAGAGGGAAAAATTATCTTGTGAGATCCTTACGACTCTCGAGAGAAAATGCACACTTAGGAATCCTCACGATTCCTAAGGAGAAATTACACCTACGAGATCCTCTCGACTCGTAGGGAGAAAAGTCTTTATGAGACCCTCACGGCTAATAAAGTTGAAAAGTCTTAGGCAGCAGACCTGAACCTGTTTCCTAAGCCATCGCTACCCTACAAGGAGGTTAAGATGGATTGCTATCTACTATCTACAGGCCACATTTGCTAAAGTAACATACCAATGACACAACAAAGAAAAGAAATCGATAGTACAAGATAAAAAATGCGTCTTTTATTCTTGAATTCAATTGAGTACAAGATACATCATATAAAAGAATAAAAAAATGAATGAAAGCATGTTATTCATAGACTACAAATTTTTGGTCGATACGAAGATGGATACTGAGAAGGAGGCATTTTTAACAAATCAGCAAGCCGCTCGCGCACTCCTCTTGACTCCTTTTCATGATCAGCCACCGCGGCCAACTCCGCTTCAATTCGAGCCCGTTGCTGCAAACAGGATGAAAGCTTCTCATCGATTTCTTGCTGAGCGGCTTCATGACTCTACGTAACCTGATCAGTGAAGTCAAGCTTCTTCATTAGCACCAGCCCGTTAGAAATATATTGTTGGAGGTTTTCAAAAATAGCTTTCAGCTGTGCAGCGTTCGTTTCGACCTCGGCAAGAAATTGGACAGACTCGGTGGAAGCCGCCTCACGTTCCTCTCGCCTCACGGTCGCCTCTTGTTCAAAATATTGAAGGAAAGGAACACTCTACTCAACCCATGAAGCTCGCTGGGAGTGCAAAGCCGATACTTCCGGAGCGGGACGCTTGAGCTCAATCTCATGCAAGCAAGCATCAATCTTTATGCAATAATTAACCCAAGACTCGACGACGCCTTCGTCATGGAAGTTCACGAGCGTCGCCGGCATAGGATTAACCTCAGCAGCAAAGTCTGCAGCAAATGCGAGGGCCTTGGCATCAATAACCTCGACGAACTCGCTCAACATTCGCTGGCTAGTCGCAGCGCCCTTGGAAGATGGGCGTCTAGAAAAAGGCCCTGCCGGCATTGGGATCCGGGACTCGAAGGGAGCTGGAGCCGGTGCGATTACTGCAAAACAAATTATGGTCAAATGTCGACTCAGGAGGTAAAGAAAAATACACGAGTAATAGAGTCTACTATGCTTGCTGTGGCAGATGGCAAGATTGGTAGTGCCGGAGGCGCGACTATTCTCTCATCCCCTCTTCCAATCCGTGACGCTGCGACCAATACAAGGAAGGCTTAGTTACATTACGGCTATTCGTAAAAGAAATAAAGAAACAATAGCTGAAGGAAATACTAACTAACACCAGTGGGCGGAGTGACTTCCGACTGGAAGGAGAAATACGGGTTCAGCATCTGATACAGATGATCAAAAAGGACTCCTCCAAAGTTGCGACAATACATGGTCAGTACAAGGAAGACGGTGTTCATAGTTCAACTAAATAAATCGCGAATCTATACCTTCCAGCATTTCGGAGGACATAGGAGAAGGCGAGGGAACAACAACCGTCATAGCGGCGACTGGAGGTGCTTCAGATGGCACAATCTCAGCGTTCGCTGCACCTGCAAATAAAACATCGTCAGGAGAAGCTGAACGGAATTGTGAAATAAAAAGAACAGTGACTCAAGACTTGACGGGTCACCAACTAAAGCCGCGACGGAAGCATCACCAGGCGTAGCGGCTTCTTCGCTCTCCCTAAGAGGAATAGTTTCTGCACCCATGGCTTCATCCCCTGATTCGACAAGGGCCGTCGTGACACACACGATGCCCGCCGATACCAAGGAGCCATAAGGGGAAAGAGCGGCGGTTTGGGCAGTCCCAGACTCCCGAGAGAGAGTAGCCACTTCGGGCTCTGTAGTCGCCATCGTCTCGCCTGCCATCTCATCGCCAAGACTTGGCCCTGCGGGATATGATGTATAATAATTTGCAGATCAAGTTCTAATAAAAAAGATCGAGCATTACGTTACCTTTCGAAAAATTCTCGGTTGCCTCCCTAGCCGCACGCGCAACTTGTCTATGGGCAGTAGACAGGGTAGCTGGAACACCCTCTGAAAGAATAGCGACAGATGGAGTGGTGCTTGAGCCTGCACCTACATCTGAAGCGGCATCACGTTCCTTCATCGCGCGCTTCCTGCGTTTCCTTTCAGTTTGGGCCATAAGAGCTGATCTCCTTAAGACCTCCTTCAAAGGGACGTCATCGTCCGAACCAAGCTCTGCCTCTGGAGCCGTTACAACGTCTGTCATCGGCCGCTTTAGCGAAGCCTCCTGCGGTAATGTTGGAGGAGCTGGGGCCACAATAGCTGGCTCTGGAAGTGTCGCCGCATCACCACTTGGGATCGGCACCACACTCGGGATAACCTGAGTCAAGGTAGTCCCTGCAATAAAATAAAGGAAAGGGTCAGACCACGAATAAAGAAAAAGGGAATGGAAGCACAATGAGCCAAATTATACTAAGACCCAAAGAAGCGCGGAGCCTCTCTTCCTTCTCGAAAGTCTTGATAGAATTCGCGAGAGCCTCTTCAGCATAAATGCCTCTTGAAGAAAAGGGCATTAGTAAAGCATAATAATAAGGAACGTATGAATGCGGAAAAATACAACTGAAATGTACCTGACTTCACAGTGGTAATTAACGCCGCTTCTTCGTGAGCCAATCGCTCGGAGGCCAGAAGGGCAGCCTGTAGATCGGTGTCAGTCACAGGCATGTCGAACAAGCCATCGTTGGTGCCGTACTCATACAAGCCTTCGCTGTAAGGAACATGAGGTTCCTGGCCGAGTACGGCGTCGGCAGAAAACAACGACTTCTTCTTCTTTTGCGAGTGAGCGCCGGCAGCCGGTGGCAAAAGCTTGCGCTTAAAGGGCATTTTTAAGCAACGAGTCCCGATTTCTGTACCCACTCCGGACTTCGGGGACTCTGCCGCTACAGCTTCTACAGGAACACGAGGTAGGGGCATCTCAGGCAAAGTGAATGAGACCGTAACCGCAGCAGCTTCTTTCAAGGAAGGACGAACAATGGTCCGTCGCTTCAAAGGGACAGCTGGACTACCAGCAGGGTTGCACCCTTGCGATCAAGAAGCAACTGCTTATTTTCCCTGATGACAGAACTCGT
This sequence comes from Agapanthus africanus, assembly GCA_030015575.1. Lineage (NCBI taxonomy): Eukaryota > Viridiplantae > Streptophyta > Magnoliopsida > Asparagales > Amaryllidaceae > Agapanthus > Agapanthus africanus. The sequence goes on from JASDDO010000004.1 coordinate 166,973,221, forward strand.
TGCATGCTGGTACCATGCCACGTATGCATTCAAGGCTTTCGGAATGCAGCTCGGCTCATTGATAAAGAAGTTGGACCCGGTGTTTATCCGCATGAAATGGTGCAGGGCGCTGCGGATACCCTCTTCCGTAGCAACCGGCTCAGTTAAGAAGGCCTCTAGCGGGACACCCTGATTGTAGCTCGATTGTTGAGCAAAATGGTGTGGGTTGTACCTCATGAACAGCTTTGATTCGTTCTTCCTGAACACCAAAAAGCCTGGCTTGATTGAATATAAATGTAGAATTTCCCGAGCCTTCAAGGTAGAAGCCCCGTCTTTGAAGGTGTCGCGAAGCAGCTGCACCGTTTTTGTGGATTCCTTGCCAATGGTTAAGACCTTATCAACTAATGTCATGCCATCCCCGACCATATACGGGCGAAGAACGAGACCCCGAGCCTCTCACTGAGTCGGTTCCAAAGCGGAAGCGTCAACTAGCAGCATAACCTGAGAAAAGTTATAACTGTCGTAGAAACGGGGCCGTTTATGGACTCCAAAAGCGCCGAGCACATGCAGTTCAATCCACGACATGAAATCATGCAGCGGGAAATTTACGGGCTGTACCCCCAGCTGAGTAGTGTCTGCCGCTAAGCTGAGGCCATGATACAAGCGAGCCAGCCCAGCGACCCCGACGGCCACTCGCATCCCAACAACCATTCGGTGAGCCGGATAGAAGACGGATGGCTTCATATGGCGAGGGTGCATTGGGAGCACATGTAAGTCCATATTGCGACCCCCGGTTCTTACGTGGAGGCAGAAACGGTATAAAAAACAAATTTTTATCGCAAGAGGCAACATGGACTAAACAAGGTCGGGATCGTGTCTAAACTAAACTAGCATACAAGCTAAAGAGACTTAGCTACTCGGATGAAGGTTATACCTAAACTTGAACTCCTTCTTCTTCAAACCTTGTAGAGGTTGATGGTTCTCTTCTTGTCGCCTTCTTCCGTCGAAGATGGATCCACCTCGAAGGTTCTACCTTTGGGCTCTTCCTCGATCTTTGAGTGAACTAGGGTTTCCGGCTTGCTAAACCTTGATCCTAGAATGAGTAGAGAGTGTCAAGGAGGTTGTTTTCTTTTCAAGGTGAAGGATTCTCAACACATGAGAAGGAATCACCTTGAGCTTGAGGAAGAAGAAGATGAAGTGAGGAGAGAGAATGGATATGAAAGAATGAGCTCTTTTCTTTTGCAACCATGACTAAAAGAAAAGGAATTATCTAATTAATAATAATAATTCAAAAATGAAATAGTTGATGGTTGTATTTAGAATGACCACTATCATACTTTCATTAAATGAGTGTAAGCATGAATCAAGGAGAATCCTTTCAAAGCATGATGGTGGTCAACATTCAACCATGGTCAACAAGTCAACCATGGTCAACAAGTCAACAAAATCAACCATAACAATATTTCATTTAATTACTATTATTAATTGATATTTCATAAATCTATTAGGGTTTGGAAAACGACGACTGTCAACTGTGCATACGCACCCGTTCCGAAACCCTAATGAAAGTCATCTTCCTCCTCCTCAAATAACTATGCATACACACCTGCATTCTTGTTCCGAGGAACATGAATACTGAGAGATAAAAGCAACCCCAAAACATATACCAGTATCCGGCTCAAACCAGAGCCTGCTGGCAATATCCGTCCGGACTCCAAACGTGCACAAGTGCGTGGAGGAGAACGAACCCTGTCGTAAAACCATGTGACCTCTACTCTGTTTTGCCCAGAGGCGAATACCCTCTGTGTGGGACTCTAAAGACTCGGCACTACGCTGGCAGTGGGTTTAACCACAGACCGCAAGCGGCACTAGCTGTGCGTAACGGTCCCCAGGTAGATGCCGACAAGAAGGCTGACGAGGTGAAACCCCATCTGTACTCCTACTGAGTCTGAATGTGACAGTCTCCGTACAGTCCGGTCTGTTCGTCTGATACATCGCATGTCGGGCCTAGGGGGCGGTAAAACGTCAGTCCCCCAATAGCGGTACAAGTCGTGTCGGAGTGAAGCCCAAAACACCCTGAGATAACACTGGAAGCCTACCAGTATATCTCGCTTGCCCTGGCCAGGGACTACTCGTGTAATGGCTCTCCTAGACACAGCGCGATGTCAACCCCCAATACCGGGAGAGACGAATCCTGTCTAACCGGCACTGCCTCCAAGTGCTTCGAGACTGCACCCAACCACCACCTGTTTGCACGACTCCTTTGAGCCGTGGTAGGATAGTGATCAAAGTGCAGTGGGAACACACTTGAGGCGAAGTGCCAGTGTCAAGTCAGCGGACTAGGCTGTACTCATGTCACCTGGGAACTGATGACTGACGACAGGTATAATACCAACCTGTCAGTTCCCGACGAGTCCTGTCCAGTGTACTCGTAACCTAACGAGCACCCGTATACTATCTCCAGTACGACGTACTGATGGCTGTGGGACAGACCATCTCCCACACTGGGATGAGAAGCGCATACGCTAGTCTACTCCGGAGTATCGATGCCCTGTCTCGATAGTCCTGCGACTAGGGACCTGTATAAGGATGTGCTTATAGATTACCCAGCCCCCACTAGTGTGACTGCCATCACAACGCTGGTAATCAAGCAAAGATCCTAAGGGCTCCACTAATGCGTATAAGTGATATACTGAAATAGACACAAGTACACATTGAAGTAGAAACAAACCAAGTAGCATACTACTATATTGAGCAAGATTGTTTATACAAGGTGAATATCCCAAGCTTCCATTAAGTAATATACAAACTAGTATGATACAGTAATGGCCTCTAGGGCATATACACTAACAATCTCCCACTTGCACTAAGGCCATGTACTGGCGTATCGAAGACCTATCATCTCGATCAGCCGCTCGAACTGAGTCTGGGGTAGGGCCTTGGTGAATGGATCTGCAGTGTTCTCTTCTGAAGCAACCCTCCGAACCTCGATCTCCTTGCGATCCACGATCTCCCTGATCAGGTGATACCGCCTCAAGATGTGCCTGGATCTCTGATGGGACCTGGGTTCCTTCGCTAAAGCTATAGCCCCGTTGTTGTCGCAATACAGAGGTATTGGGTCAACAATGGACGGAACCACCTGAAGTTCTTTTAAGAACTTCCTCATCCAGACAGCTTCTTTTGCGGCATCAGATGCAGCAATGTATTCCGCTTCCATAGTCGAGTCTGCAACGGTTTCCTGTTTGGAGCTCTTCCAACACACCGCCCCTCCATTGAGGGTGAAGACAAAACCCGACATGGACTTGGAATCATCCTTGTCACTCTGGAAGCTGGAGTCAGCAAAGGCCTCGATCTGGAGGTCTTTTCCGCCATACACCAAGAACATCTCCTTAGTCCTCCTCAGGTACTTGAGAATGTTCTTTACCGCTATCCAGTGTTTCTCCCCAGGGTTTGACTGATACCTGCTTACTACACTCAGTGCATAAGCTACATCCGGTCTGGTACACAACATCGCATACATTATAGAGCCTACCGCAGAAGCGTAGGGTATAATAGACATGCGATCCCTCTCCAAATCAGTCTTGGGAGACATCTCTTTAGAGAGGGTGATCCCGTGACAAGCCGGTAGATTACCGCGCTTGGAATCTTCCATACTGAATCTCTTCACTATGGTGTCGATGTACCTGGACTGAGAAAGTCCTAATATCCTCTTGGATCTATCACGATGGATCCGGATCCCCAGGATGTATGAGGCATCACCCAGGTCTTTCATGGAGAACCTGTGTGACAAGAACCCCTTGACAGATTGTAGCATAGGAATGTCATTTCCTATTAAGAGAATGTCATCCACGTATAAAACGAGGAATACTACAGTTCTCGCTACAAATCTACTATAGATGCATGGTTCATCTGGATTTTTGATAAAGTCAAATTCCTTGACCGTCTCATCAAAACAGATGTTCCAACTCCGCGATGCCTGCTTTAGTCCATAGATGGACTTAAGCAACTTGCACACCTTTCCGCTGCTCCCACTCTGAATGAAACCCTCTGGCTGATCCATATAGGCACACTCCTCTAAATTTCCATTTAGAAAAGCGGTCTTTACGTCCATCTGCCAAATCTCATAATCGTGGAAGGCAGCAATGGCAAGAAGGATCCGAATGGATTTCAGCATAGCCACTGGAGAAAAGGTTTCGTCATAGTCCAAGCCAGGTCTTTGACGGAAACCCTTTGCTACAAGTCTAGCTTTATAGGTCTCAACATGTCCATCTACACCAATCTTCCTTTTGAAGATCCACTTGCATCCTACGGGTTTTACCCCGTCTGGAGCAATGTCCAACGTCCATACTTTGTTGGTGTACATGGACTCCATTTCGGTCCGCATTGCATCCAGCCATTTTACCGAGTCAACGCTCTGAACGGCCTGCTGGAAGCTAGTAGGCTCATCATAATCTATGATGCAATCCTCTCGATCCCCGTCTATGAGAAAACCGTAGTATCTCTCGGGCGGATGAGACTGCCTACTACTCCTGCGGAGCGGCGTAGGAATGTCCTGTTCTTTTGAACCCTCTGGTTCCTCCAAGCTTTCAGTAATAGCTCGTGGTTCTGGAATTTCTTCCAGTTCTACTGTGCTCCCACTTATCTGGTTTTCCAAAAACTCAGTTTCCAAGAAGTAGGCATGACGAGAAACAAGAACTTTTTGTTCCTCTTCACAGTAGAAGAAATATCCCTTGGAATTCTTTGGATATCCCACGAACTTACACTGTACTGAGCGTGCCTCGAGCTTGTCCGCATGCTGCTTTTTAACAAAAGCTGGACATCCCCATGTCTTAATGTGCTTAAGATAGGGTCTCTTCCCACTCCACATTTCATATGGTGTGGTAGGCACAGTCTTAGTAGGAACTCGGTTCAAAAGGTACGCAGCTGATTCTAGCGCATACCCCCAGAATGATCGCGGTAACTCAGCGTTGCTCATCATGGACCGTACCATATCCAATAGGGTTCGGTTCCGTCTCTCCGATACACCGTTGTGTTGCGGAGTGTATGGAGGAGTAAGCTGAGAGAGAATTCCGTTCTCTTTTAAATAATTCAGGAACTCGGCACTTAAGTATTCTCCACCTCGATCCGATCTTAGAATCTTGATACTTTTGCCGGTCTGTTTCTCTACTTCATTCTTATATTCCTGGAATTTTTCAAAGGCCTCGGACTTATGTTTCATTAAGAAGACATAACCGTACCTTGAGAAATCATCCGTAAAAGTAATGAAGTAAGAGTAACCGCTTCGCGCATGTGTAGACATTGGACCGCACACGTCGCTGTGTACGAGTCCCAAGAGCTCGCTCGCTCTTTCTCCGTGTCCAGTGAACGGAGTCTTTGTCATCTTTCCCATGAGACAAGATTCACAAGTGGCATAAGACTGATACTCGAACGGATCCAAGTATCCTTCTTTATGTAACTTAGTCAACCGTGTCTCATTGATGTGACCCAGTCTACAATGCCATAAGAAAGCCTGATTGATATCTGGAGACTTTCTTTTGTGTGTATTCTGGACATTGAAAATCTGTGGTTGGTTCAATACGTATATACCATTGCTCAGTGTACCTGACCCAATCAGAACTTGATTAAGGTGAATGTTTACAACATTACTTACAAACGCAAATTCATAACCTTCTTTAGAAACCAAAGATACAGAAATGATATTACAAGTTGCGTTGGGTACAAAAAAGCAATTACGCAAAACCAAAACATGCCCATCTGACATTCCCAGGTGATAGTCCCCCACGGCTTTAGCATCCATGCTAGCTCCGTTTGCAACTCTGAGGGTCATGTCACCTTCCTTCAAAAACCTACGATTTCTCAACGCCTGCAATGAATTACATATATGAGATCCTGATCCGGTATCCAATACCCAGGAAGTAGAGTTTATAGAAAGACAGTTTTCAATAACATACACACCTGAAGCTGAAGCCGCAACCTGCTTCAGTTCCTGTGTCTTGGCCTTCCAAGCCCTGCAATCTTTCTTCCAGTGTCCACTCTTATGACAATAGAAGCATTCTTCTTTACCCACAAGCTTCCCCGCAATCTTTGTTGCCAATTCTTTTCCCTTCGTACCCACTTTACTAACATCGCCTCTTGGTTTGGCGGGGGCTTTCCTCCTCTTTCCCTTGGCTTTCGCCTTGGACCTAGAGGAAGAAGATCCTCCTACAAACAAAGCGGGTGTTTCCCTACCTTTCTGTAGGGTGCCCTCTGCGCTCCTCAGCATGTTGAGGAGTTCTGAAAGTTCAACTTCCTTTTCTTGCAAGTTGAAATTCAGTATGAACTGGGCGTAAGTGGATGGAAGGGACTGGAGAATTATATCCGTATAGAGTTCACTGTCCAACGTGGTCCCAAGTTCCGCGAGCTCCTCAGTGTAGCCAATCATCTTAAGCACGTGGTCCGCTACCGATGATCCGACGGCCAATTTTGTCGAAAACAATTTCTTCGACACTTCGTATCTTGCGATACGAGACTGCTCTCCATACAGTTCTTTTGTATGAAGAAATATGGATTCCAAATCCATATTCTCGTGCCTCCTCTGATGATCGTTGTCCATCGAGGCAAGTACGAGGCACCTGGCCTTCGCGCTGTCAATCTCCCAAGTCTTACGGATTTCCTTATCCGCGACGCTGGAGGTGGGACCTGGGACGGGGGGAGCTTTGGTGGTAAGAAGATACCCCAGCTTGTCGTAAGTGATTGCCAACTTGACATTCCTGAGCCAATCTTTGTAGTTTGGCCCTGTCAAAATGTTTTTATCTAGAAGTAACTTAAGTCCAGTCATTTCGATTTTGGTCGCTGCAGGGGGGAGAGAAGGAACACTTTAGCACGATGCTCTTGCAAGTTTAGAATGGTTTTTAAATTGTCTAAACAGGATGGCTCCCACTGTCTCTCGAATCCCTCCTCAAACCACAAAGGAAGAATTATCCGGGATCAATCCCACCGTGCAATATTTGCTTAACCGTTCAGCCAGGCCAGTGTCGGTACTTCGAGGGAGGTTTTCCAACGCTTTCGCGAAGTTCCTTAATTAAATAACCTCTTTTCCCTGGGGGCGTAGCCCCGCTAACACCTTTCTAGGCACCTACTAGGTTTATAGCATTGATCGTCTAGTGAGAAATTTCCCGAGGAGTAGCATATACTCACAGTAGGATCGGGATCCAAATATCATCGCGTGACGAAACTGAAGGAATCCTACCAGAATCACCACACTCCAAATGGTATGCAAATCTAGCAACTTTCAGTACTTATGAAACTCCCGATGTGGATTTTTGCCCCATGCTCTTATGACCTTGACTTTGGCCAACAAATCATAAGTCACATGTCAAGTTCTACCCGTCGTTCTCCAGGTTAATTTGAATCCACCCGTATCTACCCTTGACTTTGGCCAACAAGGCAGTACGACTGTTCCAAACCAACGCATCTATCTATGCTGCACATGAATACCCAATAGCTACCAATCACTATGCCTTGACTTTGGCCAACAAACACAGCTTGAATACTATTGACTATTCATGTGAAACGACGGAGGGTTACGAATGGTTTTGGCGAAACCGTGAACGTAGTGAACTTGATATAATCGATGGAACGAGATAGCTTTTAGAAGGAGTGGCTCAAGCTCCGCATTTAAAAGTTAGTTTTGAAAAGAACCGAGTGGTTTTTTCGAAAGTGTTCCAACGACTTTAGCTTGGTTTATTATCTTGCATTAGTTCTTTTAATGCGTGATATTCTTGCATTAGTACTTTTAATGCGTCCCATCATTTAAATCCTACCATTGCAGAAAACAACCAAAATATGACGTACGCTTATGCCATTCGCATTCGCCACGGGGTCCCGTCATCACTCGTTAGGTTACTTAACTAACGACAGAGCGGGGGCTGGGCTAGCGCGGCTGTAAAACATAAGCAACGCCTAAATAGAAAGCAATGATAGACATTACAGATCACAGATGAATACATTGGATATACTAGCAATCCGCAATCCTTTCGAGCCTGAAACGAAAAGCGGATAACACAGTCGCGGTGAATAGCCAAATACCCCACCCAAGACCCCTACGGGTGCGGCAAACTACCCGCCAAGTACCCGGCAGTTTGTGCACCCCTCCATGGGTCTATCCTAGGAGCAAAAACAGTAAAAAGAATTATACAATGACGGCTACAACCCCGACCCGGTTGTGCGGCCAAACAAATAATAATTATTACATCAATTTACATTTACAATGAATGAAAGAAAAACAAAAGCCCATCTCACATCCACCCCGGCTATTCACCCGCGACAGTCCAACACATTCATACACATATTCCAATATCAAACACAGATCATGTATAACCCCGACTAATCGTCTTATAGCGATTAGCCGATGTTCAATACATGCAAGCATCACAGATGTAACCATCATAGTCAAAGTGCAGTGAAGTTCGGAAAAAATACGGAATTATAGGACCCCAAAAGTGAATTTCAGTTCTGGAAAATCTGGGCACATATAATATATCTGAAAAATCCCAAAATCCAACTATAAGAACACTGCACGAAAAACGTTGCAGAGAGGAAAACAAACGGCGGCGGTTCCGCGGCACATGCCTACCTCGTGCCGCGGAACCGCGGCGGTTTGAATGAATTAGGGCATCGTTTTTCTTGGGTGTTCTCACAAAACCCTGAGACGAATTTACAAGTATAACGTTTTTCATTTTGAGCCAAAAAAATTTCAACAGAAACTCAGGTTTTGTAATTTTCCGGTTTTGTGACTTTTTCGGTTCCGAACTTCGTTACACTTCACTACCAAGCTAGTTTAAGTTTAGTTAGGCTCTGATACCACTGTAAGTCCATATTGCGACCCCCGGTTCTTACGGGGAGGCGGAAACGGTATAAAAAACAAATTTTTATCGCAAGAGGCAACATGGACTAAACAAGGTCGGGATCGTGTCTAAACTAAACTAGCATACAAGCTAAAGAGACTTAGCTACTCGGATGAAGGTTATACCTAAACTTGAACTCTTTCTTCTTCAAACCTTGTAGAGGTTGATGGTTCTCTTCTTGTCGCCTTCTTCCGTCGAAGATGGATCCACCTCGAAGGTTCTACCTTTGGGCTCTTCCTCGATCTTTGAGTGAACTAGGGTTTCCGGCTTGCTAAACCTTGATCCTAGAATGAGTAGAGAGTGTCAAGGGGGTTGTTTTCTTTTCAAGGTGAAGGATTCTCAACACATGAGAAGGAATCACCTTGAGCTTGAGGAAGAAGAAGATGAAGTGAGGAGAGAGAATGGATATGAAAGAATGAGCTCTTTTCTTTTGCAACCATGACTAAAAGAAAAGGAATTATCTAATTAATAATAATAATTCAAAAATGAAATAGTTGATGGTTGTATTTAGAATGACCACTATCATACTTTCATTAAATGAGTGTAAGCATGAATCAAGGAGAATCCTTTCAAAGCATGATGGTGGTCAACATTCAACCATGGTCAACAAGTCAACCATGGTCAACAAGTCAACAAAATCAACCATAACAATATTTCATTTAATTACTATTATTAATTGATATTTCATAAATCTATTAGGGTTTGGAAAACGACGACTGTCAACTGTGCATACGCACCCGTTCCGAAACCCTAATGAAAGTCATCTTCCTCCTCCTCAAATAACTGTGCATACACACCTGCATTCTTGTTCCGAGGAACATGAATACTGAGAGATAAAAGCAACCCCAAAACATATACCAGTATCCGGCTCAAACCAGAGCCTGCTGGCAATATCCGTCCGGACTCCAAACGTGCACAAGTGCGTGGAGGAGAACGAACCCTGTCGCAAAACCATGCGACCTCTACTCTGTTTTGTCCAGAGGCGAATACCCTCTGTGTGGGACTCTAAAGACTCGGCACTACGCTGGCAGTGGGTTTAACCACAGACCGCAAGCGGCACTAGCTGTGCGTAACGGTCCCCAGGTAGATGCCGACAAGAAGGCTGACGAGGTGAAACCCCATCTGTACTCCTACTGAGTCTGAATGTGACAGTCTCCGTACAGTCCGGTATGTTCGTCTGATACATCGCATGTCGGGCCTAGGGGGCGGTAAAATGTCAGTCCCCCAATAGCGGTACAAGTCGTGTCGGAGTGAAGCCCAAAATACCCTGAGATAACACTGGAAGCCTACCAGTATATCTCGCTTGCCCTGGCCAGGGACTACTCGTGTAATGGCTCTCCTAGACACAGCGCGATGTCAACCCCCAATACCGGGAGAGACGAATCCTGTCTAACCGGCACTGCCTCCAAGTGCTTCGGGACTGCACCCAACCACCACCTGTTTGCACGACTCCTTTGAGCCGTGGTAGGGTAGTGATCAAAGTGCAGTGGGAACACACTTGAGGCGAAGTGCCAGTGTCAAGTCAGCGGACTAAGCTGTACTCATGTCACCTGGGAACTGATGACTGACGACAGGTATAATACCAACCTGTCAGTTCCCGACGAGTCCTGTCCAGTGTACTCGTAACCTAACGAGCACCCGTATACTATCTCCAGTACGACGTACTGATGGCTGTGGGACAGACCATCTCCCACACTGGGATGAGAAGCGCATACGCTAGTCTACTCCGGAGTATCGATGCCCTGTCTCGATAGTCCTGCGACTAGGGACCTGTATAAGGATGTGCTTATAGATTACCCAGCCCCCACTAGTGTGACTGCCATCACAACGCTGGTAATCAAGCAAAGATCCTAAGGGCTCCACTAATGCGTATAAGTGATATACTGAAATAGACACAAGTACACATTGAAGTAGAAACAAACCAAGTAGCATACTACTATATTGAGCAAGATTGTTTATACAAGGTGAATATCCCAAGCTTCCATTAAGTAATATACAAACTAGTATGATACAGTAATGGCCTCTAGGGCATATACACTAACAGCACAAACCAGCTTTACCATAGGCCGAGAAACCCCAAAAAGAACGCCTCTTCGTCAATGTCTAAAGCTGCAAGCTCTGCAAAGGGGACGACCGGAGTATCCAGGAGGAAGAAATTCCTTTGATCTGCCTCCGCTGTTGGCTGGCTGTCCAAGGCAAAACCAAACGTGTCGTCAAGCTTGGCGAATTTCGTAGCTTATTTTGATAAGACTTCCGGATGAAGAAAGCGAGCGATGAAATCCACGAAGCTAACCCCGTGCCCTCCGGATTCGAGAAACAGACTTTCGTAAATTTTCAACACCTTAATCAGACTTGGGAATTGATGTTGAACGGAATTCTCTGGGGTAAGGCCCATCACCACTGATTTGGTGGAAAAGATGTACTCGTCAGGAGGAAGAAGCTCCTCGTAATGTTCTCCCCTGACGGGTAAGCCGGAGATCTCCGCGAACTCCTCTAAAGAGATTGAAACTTCCCGATCTGATAGAAGGAAGGTGTGAGTCAGAATATTCCATTGTTCCAAGAAAGCTTTGACCCACCATACAAGGTGCATGGAATACTGGAAAAGAGAAGCATAAACTGCGGGGTGCAACCCGAGCTTCAGCAGCAGTGATTTCTTGGTCGAAAAGATGTATCGAGCCCACTGCAAGTATCCGGCTGGATGGTGAGAAGTCAAGCCTATAATGTATGGTTGTCCCCAAGGGCGCGACTCGCCTTGACATATGCACCGTGTTAGTGTATATGCCCTAGGGGCCATTATTGTATCATACTGGCTTGTATATTACTTAATGGAAGCTTAGGATATTCACAGTTATATTAACAGTCTTGCTAAACATGGTAGTATGCTACTTGGTTTTATCTATCTTAATATGTATGTACGTATTGATAGAGCCCTTAGGATCTTGCTTGACTACCAGTGTTGTGATGGCAGTCACACTAGTGGGGGCTGGGTAGTCTACAAGCATATCCTTTTTTCAGGTCCCTAGTCGTAGGATTATCGAGACAGGGCATCGATACTCCGGAGTAGACTAGTGTGTACGCTTCTCATCCTAGTTGGGGAGATGGTCTGTCCCACAGCCATCAGTACGTCGTACTGGAAATAGTATACAGGTGCTCGTTGGGTTACGGGTACACCGGATAGGACTCGCAGAGAACTGTTGGTTGGTATTATACCCGTCGTCAGTTAACAGTTCCCAAGTGAAATTAGTACAGCATAGTCCGCAGACTTGATACTGCTACTTCGCCTCGAGTGTGTCCCATTGTTCTTAGATTGCTACCCTACCATGGCTCAAAGGAGTCATGCAAATGGGTAGCAGTTGAGTGCAGTCCCGAGCCTTTGGAGGCAGTAGTGGTTAGACAGGATTCGTCTCTCCCGGTATTGGGAGTTGATATCGCGCTGTGTCAGAGAGCCATTACGCAAAGTCCCTGGCCAGGGCAAGGGAGATTTACCAATAGGATTTCCAGTAGTTTCTGAAGGTGTAAAGGGCTTCGCTCCGACACGACTTATACCGCTTTTAGAGGACTGACGCTTGCCGTCCCCTAGTCCCGATATGCGATAGTCCTAGACGAACAGACCAGACTGTACGGAGATTGTCACATGGGGCTCAGTAAGGGTTCGGATGGGTTTCCTCATCGGCCTTCTTATCGACATCTACATGGGGACCGTTACGTACAGCTAGTGCCGCTTGCGGTCTGTGGTTAAACCCATTGCCAGCGTAGTAGTCGAGTCTTTAGAGACGTCTTTAGAGTCCCACACAGAGAGTTTCCCTGCTCCAGGCGAAACGATATAGAGGTCGTATGGTTTTACGACAGGGTTCGGACAGGCACGTGCATTTATGCACGTACGATGTTCGGACAGTTTTTACTAGACGGCTTTGGTTTAAGACAGATTCTAGTATCGGATTATTGGATTTATACAGTCTAATGTTTTTCCGTGTTTTCACGGATAGGAGGGGCGTTCTCGTAATTTGGCGAGAAGCTTCTAGAAGGATGATGACTTGGAGGACTAAGATGGCATTTGCATTAATGGATTAATGACTAATTAGATGAATCATTCAAGTGAGTTAATGAAGCATTTATTGCTTAATTACTCACTTGATGATTCATTGCATATATTAAATGAAGCATGGTTGTTAATATCATCTAATTGATTTATTTGATATTCTTTATGCTTCATCATATATTGTAAATGAGAAAGAATTCATATCATTCTCATCCTCACCTTCTCTCTCCTCTAGCTCTCTCTCTCTCTTCAAACCCTAATCCTACCCTCTCATGTGTTGAGATCAAGGATTAGCAAGACTAATTAATCCATATCCATACTCTATATCACCTAGGTAACATTGATTAGCAACTAGAGAAACCTAGTTACCTCAAGATTAGAGGTAAAGCTTGGAGTAGAAGCTCTCGGGTGGATCGTCTATTACATAGAGGAGGCCGACGAGGAGGTGGATAACGAGAAGAAGAAGGACACGGTTCATTAAGTATAATCTTCTTCCATAGTAGTTAACAACTCCTATGTTAGTGTTAGTTATAGTTTAGCAAAGATCCTTTCGGATGTTGTTTCAAACAAAATGATTGTTTTCATATTTCCGCCTCCCCACAAGTAGTGGGGTGTAAAACGTTGACTTATGTTTTACACCTGCGCTAGCCCAGCCCCCGCTCCGTCGTTAGTTAAGTAACCTAACGGGTGATGACGGGACCCAGTGGCGAATGCGGATGGCATAAGAGGACGTTGTATTTTCGTTGTTTTCTGCAATGATAGGTTAATGATGGGACGCATTATTATTAATGCAAAGAAAATAAACCAAAGTTGAATCGTTGGAACAGTTTAGAAGAAACCACTCGGTTATTTTAAAATAGAGGATATTTTTTAATTGCGGAGCTTTAACCACTCCTTTTAAAAGCTATCAGGTTCCTTCGATCATATCAAGTTCACTACGTTCACGGTTTCGCCAAAACCATTCGTAGCCCTCCGTCATTTCATTTGGGTATTCAGTAGTATTCAAGTTATGTATTTTGACCTAACGCCAAGGCATAGTGTTTGGTAGCTGCTGTGTATTCATTTGTTGCATAGATAGATGAGTTAGTTTGGGACAGTCATATTATCATTTTGGCCGAACATCAAGGATATGTACGGATGGGTCCAAATTAACAAGATAATGATGGGTAGAACTTGACATGTGACTTATGACATTTTGACCTAACGCCAAGGTTATATAAGCATGGGGCAAAAATTTATATCGGGAATTTATAAAGAAACTGAAATTTGCAAAGAGATGCATACCATTGGAGTGTGATTAATGTTGGTAGGATTCCTTCATCATTATCGCACGATGATATTTGGATCCCGATCCTACTGTGAGTATATGCTACTCATCAGGAGATTCGTCACTTAACAATCAATGCTATAAACCAAGTAGGTGCCGAGAAAGGTGTCAGCGGGGTTACGCCCCCAGAGAAAAGAGGTTATTTAATTAAGGAACTTCGCGAAAGCGTTGGAAAACCTCCCTCGAAGTATCGACACCGGTCTGGCTGAACGGTTAAGCAAGTATTGTACAGTGAGAATAGTCCTGGCTAGTTCTTCCTTTTTGGTTTGAGGAGGGATTCGAGAAACAGTGGGAGCCATCAAGTTTAGATAAACTAAAAACCACTCTAAACTTGCAAGAGCATCATGCTAAAGTGTTCTCTCTCTCTCTCCTAATTGCAGCGACCCAAATCATGACTGGCCTTAAGTTACTATTAGAGAAAAATATATTGACAGGGCCAAACTATAAAGATTAGCTGCGGAATGTCAAAATGGTTTTGACCTATGACAGATTAGGGTATGTCATCACCGCTAAGGCACCTGCTGTCCCTGGTCCCAAATCCAGTAATGCGGATAAGGAAATCCACAAAACCTGGGAGTTAGATTGCGCGAAGGCCAAGTGCATCGTGCTTGCCTCGATGAACAATGAACATCTGAGGAGGCACGAGGATATGGATCTAGATTCCATATTTCTCCATACAAAGGAACTTTATGGAGATCAATCTCGTATAGCAAGATACGAGACCTCAAAGAACTTGTTTCAGGCGAGGTTGGCCGTCGGATCATCGGTAGGAGAACATGTCCTAAAGATGATTGGCTATATAGAAGAGCTCGCAGACTCTGGGACGACTTTGGATAATGAGCATTATACATACTTGATTCTCCAGTCCCTTCCTTCCACCTACGCCTAGTTTATTCTGAATTTCAACATTCAAAGAAAAGAAGTTGAACTTTCAGAACTCCTTAATATGTTGAGGAGTGCAGAGGGCACCTTGCAGAAGGCAAGGAATACACCCGCTATGTTTGTTTGCGGTGCTTCTTCTTCCGGGTCCAAGGCTAGGGCCAAAGGAAGGAAGAATAAGGCCGCCACCAAACCTAGAGGAGGTGTTAGTAAGGTGGGAGTAAAGGGAAAGAAAAAGATTGCAGTGCCAGTAGTGGCTAAGGATGAGTGCTTCCATTGTCATAGGAAAGGGCACTGGAAGAAAGATTGCAAGGCGTGGAACGCCAAGAACTAGGAACCGATGCAAGCTGTGTCTTCGACTTCAGGTGTGTATGTAATTGAGAATTGTCTGTCAGTCAACTCTACTTCCTTGGTATTGGATACCGGATCAGGAACTCATATATGCAATTCATTGCAGGCACTGAGAAAGCGTAGAGTGCTGAAGGTTGCTAACGGAGCTAGCGTGGGAGCTGTGTCCATAGGGGATTATCACCTGGGATTGACGAGTGGACATATTTTGGTTTTGCATAACTGTTTTTGTGTACCTAGTTTAATGTGTAATATCATATTAGTTTCCTTGTTATCAAATAAAGGTTATGATTTCACGTTTGTAAGTGATGTTGTTAACATCCACCTTAATCATGGTTTGATTGGGTCCGATACACTGGATAATAGTATATATGTCTTTAACCAATTATAAATTTTCAATGTCCAGAACACACTAAAAAGAAAGTCTCCAGATTTAAATAAGGCTTTCTTATGGCATTGTAGACTAGGTCACATCAATGAGACAAGGTTAACTAAGTTACATAGAGAAAGATATTTGGATTCGTTCGAATATCAAACTTATGCCACTTGTCAATCATGTCTCAAAGGAAAGATGACAAAGACTCCATTCACTGGACATGAAGTAAGAGCGAGCGAGCTCTTAGGACTCATACAAAGCGATGTGTGTGGTCCAATGTCTACACATGCAAGAGGTGGTTTTTCCTATTTCATTACTTTGGATGATTACTCTAGGTAAAGATTTATTTTTCTGATGAAACATAAATCCGAGGCTTTTGAGAAATTCCAAGAGTATAAGAATGAAGTAGAAAACCAAACTGGCAAAAGTATCAAGAAGCTGAGATCTGATCGATGTGGTGAATACTTAAGTGTCGAGTTCCTAGGTTACCTAAAAGAGAAAGGAATTCTCTCTCAGCTTACTCCTCCATACACTCCACAGCATAACGGTTTATCGGAGAGACGGAATCAAAACCTATTGGATATGGTACGTTCCATGATGAGTAATGCTGAGTTACCGCGATCTTTCTGGGGTTATGCACTAGAATCAGCAACATGTTTTTTGAACATAGTTCCTACCAAGACTGTGCCTACCACGCTATATCAGATGTGGAGTGGGAAAAAACCCTATCTACAGTATCTAAAGATATGGGGATGTCCAGCTTTTGTTAAAAAGCAGCATGCGGACAAACTCGAGGCACAATCGGTACTGTGTAAGTTTGTGGGATATCCAAAGAACTCCACGGGGTATTATTTCTATTACGCAGAGGAACAAAAGGTTTTTGTTTCTCGTAATGCCCATTTTCTAGAACATCAGTTTTTAGAAAAGGAAACAAGTGGGAGCGAAATAGAACTGGAAGAAATTCCAGAACCACAAACTATTACTGAAAGTTTGGTAAGTCCAGTAGTTCAAGAAGAACAGGACATTCCCGCACCGCTCCGCAGGAGTAGTAGGCTGTCTCATCCGCCTGAGAGATACTACGGTTTTCTCTTAGATGGGGATAGAGAGGATTGCGTCATTGATGATGATGAACCTACTAGCTTCCAGCAGGCCATCCAGAGCGGTGACTCGGTACGATGACTGGATGCAATGCGGACCGAGATGGAGTCCATGTACACCAAAAATGTATGGACTTTGGACTTTGATCCAGATAGGGTAAAACCCATAGGATACAAATGGATCTTCAAGAAAAAGATTGGTGTAGATGGACAGGTGGAAACCTATAAGGCTAGCCTTGATGCAAAGGGTTTTAGTCAAAGACCTGGTTTGGACTATGACGAAACTTTTTCTCCAGTGGCTATGTTCAAATCCATTCGGGTCCTTCTTGCTATTGCTTCCTTCCATGATTATGAGATCTGGAAGATGGACGTAAAGATGGTTTTTCTAAATGGTAATTTGGAAGAGTGCGTCTATATGGATCAGCCAGAAGGCTTCAATCAGAGTGGGAGCAGCGGGAAAGTGTGCAAGTTGCTTAAATCCATTTATGGACTAAAGCATGCATCGCGGAGTTGGAACATCTGTTTTGATGAAAAGGTCAAAAAATATGACTTTATCAAAAATCCAGATGAACCATGTATATATAGTAAAATTGTAGCACGAACTGTCGTATTACTCGTCTTGTACGTGGATGACATTCTATTGATAGGAAATGACATTCCTATGCTACAATCTGTCAAAGGATTCTTGTCACACATGTTCTCCATGAAAGACCTGGGTGATGCCTCTTACATTCTGGGGATTCGGATCTATCGTGATAGATCCAAGAGGATGTTGGGACTTTCGCAGTCCAGGTATATCAACACTATACCGAAAAGATTCAGTATGGAAGATTCTAAGCGCGGTAATCTACCGGCTTGTCACAGAATTACCCTATCCAAAGAGATGTCTCCCAAGACTGATTTGGAAAGGGAACACATGTCTATTATACCCTACGCTTCTACGGTAGGCTCTATAATGTATGCGATGTTGTGCACCAGACCAGATGTAGTTTACGCACTGAGCGTGGTAAGCCGGTATCAGTCAGACCCAGGGGAGAAGCACTGGATAGCAGTAAAGAACATTCTCAAGTACCTGAGAAGGACTAAGGAGATGTTCTTGGTTTACGGCGGAAAAGACCTCAAGATCGAGGCCTTTGCTGATTCTGGCTTCCAGAGTGATAAGGATGACTCCAAGTCCATGTTGGGTTATGTATTTACCCTCAATGGAGGGGCGGTGTGCAGAAAGAGTTCCAAGCAGAACACCGTTGCTGACTCGACGATGGAAGTGGAGTATATTGCTGCTTGCGATGCCACAAAAGAAGCGGTCTGGATGAAGAAGTTCCTAACAGAACTTCAGGTGGTTCCTACCATTGTTGATCCAATACCGCTGTATTGCGACAACAACGGAGCTATAGCTTTAGCAAAGGAACCCATGTCCCATCAGAAGTCCAGACAAATCGTAAGGCGGTATCACCTGATCAGGGAGATCGTAGATCGCCAGAAGATCGAGGTCCAGAGAGTTGCTACGGAGGAGAACATTGCTGATCCATTCACAAAGGCCATACCTTAGATTCAGTTCGAGAGGCTACTCGAGATGATCGGTCTTCGATATGCCAGTACATGGCCCTAGTGCAAGTGGGAGATTAATAGTGTATATGCCCTAGGGGCCATTATTGTATCATACTGGCTTGTATATTACTTAATGGAAGCTTGGGATATTTACAGTTATATTAACAGTCTTGCTAAACATGGTAGTATGCTACTTGTTTTTATCTATCTTAATATGTATGTACGTATTGATAGAGCCCTTAGGATCTTGCTTGACTACCAGCGTTGTGATTGCAGTCACACTAGTGGGGGCTGGGTAGTCTACAAGAACATCCTTTTTTCAGGTCCCTAGTTGTAGGATTATCGAGACAGGGCATCGATACTCCGGAGTAGACTAGTGTGTACGCTTCTCATCCCAGTTGGGGAGATGGTCTATCCCACAGCCATCAGTACGTCGTACCGGAGATAGTATACAGGTGCTCGTTGGGTTACGGGTACACCGAACAGGACTCGCAGGGAACTGTTGGTTGGTATTATACCCGTCAGCAGTTAACAGTTCCTAGGTGACATGAGTACAGCATAGTCCGCAGACTTGACACTGCTACTTCCCCTCGAGTGTGTCCCACTGTTCTTAGATTTCTACCCTACAACGGCTCAAAGGAGTCATGCAAACATGTAGCAGTTGGGTGCAGTCCCGAGTACTTGGAGGGAGTAGTGGTTAGACAGGATTCGTCTCTCCCGGTATTAGGAGTTGATATCGCACTGTGTCAGAGAGCCATTACGCAAAGTCCCTGGCCAGGGCAAGCGAGATTTACTGGTAGGTTTTCCAGTAGTTTCTCAAGGTGTAATGGGCTTCGCTCCGACACGACTTATACCGCTTTTAGGGGACTGATGCTTGCCGCCCACCCTAGTCCCGATATGCGATAGTCCTAGACGAATAGACCGGACTGTACGGAGATTGTCACATCAGGCTCAGTAGGAGTTCGGATGGGTTTCCTCATCCACCTTCTTATCGAAATCTACCTGAGGACCGTTACGTACAGCTAGTGCCGCATGCAGTTTGTGGTTAAACCCACTGCCAGCGTAGTAGTCGAGTCTTTAGAGGCCCACATAGAGAGTTTCCCTGGTCCAGGAGAAACGATATAGAGGTCGTATGGTTTTACGACAGGGTTCGGACATGCACTTGTATTTATGCACGTACGATGTTCGGACAGCTTTTACTAGCCGGTTTTGGTTTAAGCCAGATTCTAGTATCGGATTATTAGATTTATACAGTCTAAAATTTTTCCGTGTTTTCATGGATAGGAGGGGCGTTCTCGTAATTTGGCGAGAAGTTCTAGAAGGATGATGACTTCGAGGGCTAAGGTAGCATTTGCATTAATGGATTAGTGACTCATTAGATGAATCATTCAAGTGAGTTAATGAAGCATTTATTGCTTAATGACTCACTTGATGATTCATTGCATATATTAAATTAAGCATGGCTGTTAATATCATTTAATTGATTAATTGATTTATTTGATATTCTTTATGCTTCATCATATATTGTAAATGAGAAAGAATTCATATCATTCTCATCCTCACCTTCTCTCTCCTCTAGCTCTCTCTCTCTCTTCAAACCCTAATCCTACCCTCTCATGTGTTGAGATCAAGGATTAGCAAGACTAATTAATCCACATCCATACTCTATATCACCTTGGTGACTTTGATTAGCAACTAGAGAAACCTAGTTACCTCAAGATTAGAGGTAAAGCTTGGATTAGAAGCTCTCGGGTGGATCGTCGATTACATAGAGGAGGCCGACGAGGAGGTGGATAACGAGAAGAAGAAGGACACGGTTCATTAGGTATAATCTTCTTCCATAGTAGTTAACAACTCCTATGTTAGTGTTAGTTATAGTTTAGCAAAGATCCTTTCGGTTAGTCGATGTTGTTTCAAACAAAATGATTGTTTTCATATTTCCGCCTCCCCGCAAGTAGTGGGGTGTACAACGTTGACTTACAGTCCCCAGAATATCCAAAGCCATCGACGGCTATATGGGTATCGAGGCCATGGAGGGCTGAAGGCGACCTTCCAAAGTCCAGTTGACCTCCGCTACGGCATAGTTCACTGGGGGAGAGTCGGCGTAGTGAATCTCTGAAATAGGCTCCGAAGGTACTGCACAAGAAAAACTACGCCGACCCCGGATGATTTGATTGTACCACGACCCCAATAGATGAAGAGATTTCTGTTCTCGGTCGTGATCTTTAATGAGCGCGAAGACTTCCCAATCCACGGGTGCGTCAGCAAATGCGCTCTCCGGGCGAACAAATGGGAAAGAAGTGTCAAAAGACATATTACCTGCATGAAAAAGAACAAGGATTAGCTTTCAATGCTACAGTCCAAATTCTGATACTTGGTACTCTAAATTTGTATCTTACTGCAATGCAGTGGAAAGGGACCAAAGGGGTCCCACAAAATCAAGGTGACGGCTCATCATTGATGAGACAGTCACTCATTAAAGAGGAAATCCTAAAAGGATTCTCGTTTAATGAGAGTCTCATTGAGCCAAGGAGTTATACTCCCTCGATGGCAGTGCTCTGCAAACAGAGATGATATCTGTCAACTCTAATTATGAGGGGAATAAAAATTCCCTAAAATTTCTAAGAGTCTTGCTCTATGAAAACGATGGAGTAATCCATCAGAACCCTAAAAAGGCAAAGCTTTTTACCGAGTAAAAACTCCAAGATCTTTGAGATCTACAAAATGAACTTTAAGAGTTCTTCATAAAAATGAACGATGTTCTAATTAATGGGTTAAATAACCCTAAAAATCCACATGAAGATCTACGATCTGAGAAGAGCAAGGCTCTGTTAATGGGTAAAACCATAGAACATGAAATGATTCTTTCAAAGATGTAATCTTTACAAAATTTTTTAACAAGGTTCTGACTCTAGAAGAGTTTCTTAAGGTAGAGAGCTTAGCTCTGAAGGGAGAATTAAATTCTCAGGAACAAGAAAGCAAGAAGATGAACAAGAGTCACCTCAAGGGCCAAAGGCCCTATTTATAGGCACTGGAAGTCGATCCAACTTCCAAGTTGATCTAACGGTGGAAAGGCTGCCACCGCTGCACTCACGCGTATGCCACGTGAGCACAATAGCGGGGTGTTAGATTTACCTAGCACCTTATGAAGGGTTTGGAAGCATCACATGTCTCAAAATCAAAATTTTAAGGTGCTAAGTGAACATACAAAGAATCATCACTAGAAAATTAGGGTTTCATTACAAAGACAGCATCACAAGTAATAAAGGCTAGGGTTTTGAGAGTACAACCTTTGTAGCTCCCTACGCTAGACTTCTTGGCTACTTGAGGGTTGGAAAAAGGTTCGCTTGAGGTCTTCTAAGTCCACGACGATCCACCCGAAGCCCGAAGCTCCTTTGCCCAAAGCTCCTTGCTTTACTCGATATGTGAATGAAGTAGAGCAAACACCCTATACAAATGGGCTAGATGTGTGTAGTATGATGATGTGGTTTGTTTTCTATAATCAAAACTCTTTCTTTTTCTCAACCTCACTCAAAGAAATTCTTAAGAGAGGAAGAAGAAGATGGTGGCTAAGCTTTCTCACAAAAGAAAAGTTATGAGAGTGAATATCATTGAAATGAGAAAAGAATAATATATGTTAATCCTTTCTCACTTCAACCATGGTTAGAATCATCTAGATTTTTATCAAATGGGTTAAAGATGAAAGGATAATTAACTCAAGGTTAAATGGTGGTTGAAGCATGGTCAAAGATGATAAGTATAAAGCTTGTGTGAATTATCCTTTCTCTTTTTCTAAATGATAAATAAATAGATAATTCTACAATGTAAGTCTTGCATTGCCACCAAACATGTATCAACAACCATGATACTAAGTATGTATGTATGTATCCATGCACATCATCATGTGCATACATGCATGCATACAAAAATAGAAAAAGAGTTTGATTAAAGAATTAATCTAAAAGTCATTTGTTAAATCAACACTTGATTTTGCAAACCGGTCATATCACATACGACCCGACCAATAGAAAATGCTCGATTAATATACGGTATCACATATCCGTATTTAATCGGGTCCCCGCGCATATCTCATATGCACACCACATCTTTTCGCCTGAGCCAAGAAATTTCATTGTGGGACTCTAAGACTCGTCAATATGCCGGCAGTAGGTAATGATCATATCAAATACCTACAAGCCGTAAGCGGTCAGCTAAATGTAACGGCCACCCGGGTATTATGCGATCAGAAGAAAACAAGCAAACCTGTTACCACTCCCATCGAGCCAACCGGCAACACTACCGTACAGTCCGGTCTCTTCGTCTGTAGGGTTGCTATGCACGCGCACAAGGGTTTACGAGACATCAACCATGCCCGATTAAAAAATTAGCCGTGCTGAACAACCCGAATACGGATCTTTAAACTAGAGATTAGGCGAAAACTAACATGCTAAACATTTTAACACTAAGTGAGAGGGATTACAACCTTTGTAGATCCGGTCCTTCACTTCATATGCTCCGTGTTGAGGTCCCTTCGCTGCGATCATCGGGTTCCGGACTCTCGAGAGGCTTCACGAAGAGAATGATGCAACCTTTGCTTCCGATCTTCGATACAAAGATGATCTACCTTGAAGTTTCGTTAACACAAGCTATCACTCATGAAATGATGTGAACACTCTCATCTAAAGGGCAAGAGAAGATGAGAATGATGAAGTAGGATTTTTTCTCTCTTTATTTATCTTTTTCTCACATATTTTCATCACAAATATCAAAGCAAGAAAGCTTTGTATGAAGAACTCAAGGAAGAAGAAGAATAGTGATCCATTTTATTTGTGATGAATAATGAAAGGATTAATATGATAAATAATGCAACCATGGTCAACTAAACTCATGTATAGAATTAACTAGGGTTAGGGTTTGGGTTGAGTTAACTATGAGTCATAGATAAAAATCTACACAAATTTCTTTATCATGACAAAAGAAAAGCTTCTAGAATCAACTAGAAGTGTTAACCCTAATCCAAACCCTAATCATGTTTAAACTCCACTAAACATGTTGCATTAGTTATCATATCATGTTACAATATTATATATCACATATATAATATTTATCGTAACAAAATAAAATAATACAATTAACATATATCGCATATATATCAATGTATTACCCGAGTGAGAAAAAGAATCTTTTAGTGAGCAAATATTAGATAATGTAATTTTAATATATCATATATATTATTATACATTAAATCATCGAATCAACACTTGATCCGACAATCCGGTTATATCGCATATAACCGACTAATATTTATCCGTACCGATTCATCGAATCAACACTTGATCCGATGACCCGGCTGATATCAAATATCGCGAGAATAGAATACGGTATCTCATATCGTATTATCCTCGGTCCCGCACATATCACATATGTTCCCCTACTCCGTTTTGCCTGAGTCAAGAAACCTCTGTGTAGGACTCTAAAGAATCGTCAATACGCCGGCAGCAGGTGATGATCATATCAAACACTCATAAGCTGCAAGCGGTCAGCTAAACGTAACAGCTACCCAGGTATTGAGCGCTCAGAAGATCAACAAGCAAGCCTGTACATTCTCCTGTGAATCCAAACAGTAACACACCCGTACAGTCCGGTCTCGTCGTCTGATATGTTGCATATCTCTCCTAGGGGTGGTAAACGTCAGACCCCAGTAGCTCGATAAGTCGTGTCGATTTGAGGTCTATAACAGTTCGAGAAACTACTGATAACACTTACCAGTAAATCTCAGCAACCCTGGCCAGGGATTTCCGGTTATAGCCAATCGAACACAGCACAATAACAACTCCCTATACCGGGAGAGACGAATCCCCTCCTATCGCTCATTGCCTCCATGTGATTCGGGACTGTACCCAAAAGCCACCTTTTTGCACGCCCTCTTGGACGTGGTATGATGGAAATCAAAGCACAGTGGGAATCACACAAGACTCTTGTCACGATCCGAAAGTACGGAACGTGACCGGCACTTAGATTACGAAGCGTCTAGAGGCGCCACGTGACCTAAGTAAGCCGAAGCCCAGAAATCTAAACCAAAAAAGAAGAAAAAGAAGAAAAGAAAAGAAAACAAGTATAAAAACATCAGCAAATTTTACCAAAAATTTCGGCAGAGTCTCCTCTGTAAAAACTGGCCCCCAAACGGGTACAACAAGTATAATATGAATAAACAATAAAAAAGCATCCCCAAACGGGTGCTAGCTCAACGCCAACAGGAGGAAACAACCACAACAAACACAATAATATACAACGCCAAAGGGCGAGGCTCAAAACTCAAAAGAAAACAAAACCACCAGATCAGAATAATACATACGCGACTATAAGGTCGAAATAACAGACTGGTCCAATAAACTTATCAAGTAATACAAATGTGGTTGATGGAGCTTACTAGATACAAATGAGTAAATAAAAGTACAATGGTGGTTCGGATACAAGTGAACCAACCTACCGTGCAAGTCACCCTGAAAGAATAAATGTGCCAGCAAGCTGCCAGGGAAACCTGTACACCGAACCTGTAATAAAATTTGACACAACGGGGGTGAGTTGCCAACTCGTGAGTAGAAGACATCTACGAAAAGAAATCGAATGCACGACGCTATCCTAGGTCATAATAATACACTACTATATCCCAGACATCTAGTAATAGCAGGGTAATACTACGTGTAAGTGCAACTACTCCGTGTCGTGTCAGTACCTCATATAATACTATGTCATATGAATGAAATGCATGCACCATGAATGTAAAGTAACAAATCCTGAAGTCCAGATATATATGTATAAGAAATCTTTAGCTGTTATCATAGTAGAATGTGTATAAGAATCAGAAATCTCACTAATGAAATCCATGGAAATCCGTGTCAAACATCGACACAACACATGTAATCTCAAGTCTCAATATCTCGGGCTCCGTCAGTCCAGATCGGCCCATATCATCAAATCTCACGACAACGGTCGGTATCCTCCGGATATTCGCCGCGCCAGACATCACCGGTAGGTAGTCTTCCCCTGCTAGGCTCATCGTCTACAACTCGATCTTCTTGCCCCGGGGTACCATACCGGGCCCACCATGTACCCAAGACGGTTCATCCACTCCTCGAATCGGGTCTCGAAATCCAACAGAAAACATGAAATCTCATGGTGGACGACACATACATCACGAGAAAACCGCATCTTATTTTAAAAAGAGAGGATGAGAGAGAGAGAGGAGGTTTTATAATTTCTTGCGGTTTTCCCCAAAAATCCAGAAATCTCATAGAAATCCAAATCTCAAAATCATGAGTAAGTGTATGATAAGTGTCGGCATATGCCCATACTACTGTGCGATAACATGAAATATGAATGCATGAATGTCTAAGTAATAAATATCATGTCTTATACTAATGTAAGAGAATAATCACAATATTATATCTGTCTAGTTGCTAACTGATTCTATCCATAAAAGACAATATGATCTAAAGTGTACGTGACATAGCAATTACCGATGATGATGTGTGTGAGCCGGCAAATAAGTGTGCGTGGAATATGCGCATCACCGGTAATAGTGCTGGTGTCCTAACAGGTAAAGTTTATACTGATTATAGCAACATATAAAAGAACATGCACCATGATGATTACAGTATGAATGTAAATACAGGTGTGCATTATCCACTCCTCTGCGAGATACGAGTACAACTACCACTATGTGAGTCGAACCTAAACCAGTGTGCATCTAACATCCTAAGGAACTAAACCTAATAGACTAGTCAGTAAGAAACTAGAGTCTACCTAAGGTCTAAATCAATATCTCTAATAGTCGGCGATCCTGCCTCAATAGCGTCACGTACGTAGTACGGCTTCCTCGAATCAAGAGTGCGGATCAATCATCATATCTATGCCTCGTAGGGTAAAATCCATCATACGACATCCCAATATCGGGGTACGGGTCAAGTATCTCCTAGGTGTCTCATCATTCGTATAATGTCATCATCAACACATCTCATGATCAAGGTGCTAAACTGTAATCGCATACATCAATTATATAACATTGCCATCATAATATGCATCATTAGTTTATCCTCAGAAATATCATGTCATATGTATCATATTGTGATTAAGTCATACCTATATCATATCGTGATCAGTCACGAGTTACAGTTCGGGTTCTATTCTAGAGTCCCATGTACCTCAATATCATCACTACCCATTATAATTTACGTATACCTGTTCATTATCATTTTCTAATGATCCGCTAACATTTTAATACGACTGCATAGCCAATAATCCCGGCATCAAGCCCAGTTACACTGGTTCATCATACCTCAGATATCATATCACATCAATGTATCCCATATACGTGTTGTATATATGTATATACCTATACCTCGTCCTATATGTATACATGCACGTATACACCACGTCAAGTTTCAGTGTATGCGTGTGTGTTTCTACCTGAAACCTACGAACCTCTTCCAAGGTATTCATCCTCTGGTATGCTTTTCCTAAATCAGTCTAGTCCAGCCTAGGGTCATTACTAGGGTCCTACTCATTAAGAATCTTGGGTCACATCTGGTTTCCTAATGACAATAAGTACTATTCCTATTCTACGTTGCGGGGGTGCTAAACGCCATCCACCCGACTTCCCCCCGTAGATATACATCTACTCACCTGGTCCATGCCTGCCGACGACGGTGTCGCCATCCTCCTCTTCATCGCCCGCAGTCCCCTTGAAGGGTACCTAAACGCAAACATATAAATATTATCGTAAACCGAATCACATACAAAAGTCAAACGATCCAAGGAACAAGCACAGGTTAAAACCTATGTCCCGTCCACGCAAAAGAACCAAATACCGCTCGATATCGGCGTAGAAACTCCGATGGATCGAGATAACATCATCAAACAACTTGTAGTTTTAAAACACATTACTTATATTGTAAAACATGATCAATTTCATTGAAACACTAAAATCGATCAAATCGTCCGTTTTCGAAAAACCCGAAAATGCCAATTTACCGTTTTTCATCGAAACTTGACATTTAAATGAAACCAATGGTCATAAAACTCATTAAATAGCATTACTAGACTATACAAACCATTACAATATTTTTATTACACAATTTTGCATTTATTTGAAATTTCTAGTTTGCAACTTTTAACAATTTTAACATTTTTCAAGCAAAATACCACAATTCCATCACAAAACATAATTTTGCATGAATTAATATATTAAACCACAATTCATGATGATAATGATTTAATAAAACCATAAATTATATTTTTAATCTCCTTTATTTAGGAATTTTCAAAATCTAGTTTACAAAATAATAACATTTTATTAGTATTTTCCAATTCTCAAAGTAATCTAGTGATCAAACTAAGTTTTTCATTCAATTAATGTGCTAATATCCTTATTAAAACTACCATCTAATTATAGCAACTTAAATTGGAATTTTATATTACCCACAAACACATTTTAGAAAAATCTAGTTAGCTAATTTCCTTATTTAAAACAATTTTAAATGAAAATTTTACAATTTAACAACCATGCAATATTTTCCAATTCTAAAAGTGTTAAACTAACTATTATAACCCTAATTAATTATTAAAAACCCTAACTTGAATTTACAACCCTAACTTGCATTTAAAAAAAATATAGAATTAATTCATTAAATCTAATTAAGCTTAAATGATCATCTAATAACAATAAATCAAAAGAAGGAAAATTATACCTTCAGAATGTGAAATCCAAACAAGAAATGAGCCTCCAAAATACATGCTTTCCCATTCCACAATCCATATAAAAAAAGGTAGAGAATAAAGGGTATGAAGAGATTAGGATTTTATGTATTTTTTGTTGAATTTTTGATGTAATTTGATGGATTTTTGTGCAAAAAATGAGGTGGGAAATGGGGGGGGGGGAGGGCAGCCATGGGAGGGTTGTGGCCGGCCTTGAGGGAGTGAGGGAGAGAAAGAAATGATTGAGGAAAAGTGTAGAAGTTTCAAGAGGAGAAATATCACTTAAAGGTCTTTTCATGGTTTATTTAATTATTTATTTATTAGTTTACTATAGCAACTCAAGAAAGCTCTAGAAAATATGAAAAATTTGCAAATAATTTTTGCATGATACATATTAAATTCTAACATGCCATGGTTCATTTTTACAAATTAAAACCATTTAAATTTGTAATTTACACTAATTTAGTGTAAAAATAAAGCTTATGTTAATATTTAAAATAATTAATTTAGGAATTTTTTTTAATTAAACTAAAAATTTATAAGTGGCTAAATAAACACTATTTACTAGTAATTACATAATTAAATAGGTATTTTTGAATTTATAATGAAAAACAATTGCGGTTTGATTTTACGAAAAATACATTTTGCTTTACCGAAAATCATAAAATTCACTTAAACAATTTTATTCATTTAATTATTTATTTAATTATTTTTAAAACGTTACAATCTTCCCCCCTTTAAGAAATTCGGTCCCGAATTTAAATTAAAACTCCCTCTCCAAATACTAAAACATTTAGCAAAACACTCAAATCGTCGGGGCTCCGAAATCATCAACACATAACAAAAATCAACTCCGTCAAGCATAACGCAATCATCGGAGTTATGGCGAGAATAAAATATCATAACCCAAAATGAAAACCATTATAATATACATCAATCTATAACTTATATATAGTGTGCATCATAGTGAAACCGTACAAATATCCGGATAAGGAAATATGCAAACCCCTTTTTTGAAAATTGCCGTGTGATGCACGTGTCACGGCATAAGTAGCGGACGTTTATTTAAAAAAAATAACTATATATATATATATATATCTTTTATTTAACATACACGTCCCGCCTGGTTTCTAAATCAAATAATAATGATTATGAAAATATACCGCTCAAACTGAAATCAATCCCAATCACATCAATAAAATATCATGTGCGTCCGGTGCGCACTGAAATCGAAACCAAATACAGATACCACGAATACACACAACAACAAAACTAAGTGCAACAGGTGTGCACCAAAATTATCTGTCAAGTGCAACGGGCGTGCATGACTCAATATCAGGTGCATCTAATCTGCACAAAACCCCGATTTAGTGCATCTGGTGTGCACAAAATCGCATCAAGTGCGCCAAGTATGCTCAAGAACCCTAATCAGGTGCACATGGTGCACGAAAACATACATTGAATATCAAAATCGAAATCACAGCATAAAAATGCATGAAAACTAGGTCGAAACATATGTCAAAATCACGTGTAACCCCTATGCACGAAATCAAATCAAAAATCTCAAAAAAAATATATATATATATATAAAACCAAATCAAGTGTACTGGTTGTGTACTAAACCACATCAATACAACTGATATATGAAACACAGATAGAATGAAGGTACACACAGGAAATACCAATCGTAGAACAAAGTCCTCAAAATACAAAAATCCAATCAACGAAAATAGGAAATTCAAATCACTAAATCACAATCGTAAACACTATCGTCAATATGCGCCTCTTTCCTCTGATGTCGACTGCTTCGAACTCGTTCTTTCATAGGTGTGCTGACTGCGCTACCAACGGCAATACTCATATCTAGAGTCTCCCACGTAGTCGATCCCTTCACCTGATATCCGGACTACATTAAACTTTTCGATCGATCTATCAAAATCCCATAATTCCCCGAGAGCTCAACACTCAAGTACAGTTTAAAAATATCCGGTACATACCCCAGCATCATGATCCAGCCGTAGAAGGGCAAACCCAAGCCTCACTAATGGCACCGCGGAACTGCCGTAAACCCTAAGGTTCAAGGGCGTTCTCGTGGTCATTATGTCGAGTCAGGGTTTCATTCTTCTAGAGGGTCCATCGAAATACCTGCATGTTCTTTCGAATACCTTAAACTTGGGAAAATGGTTTTCTGATAATCATTCGAACCCATTAACTTCATCCGGACGGCATGTGAATACCCTTCGTCCGCACGCTAAGCAATGCTTCAATCCTCAAGAATAACCAATACTCTAATGGTTATCGCATTCGAGCCGCAGCTCCTTCTGCCCGTGCGCCCGTGGTAACAGAACCATCCTCCGACATCGACGAAGATAGATCAAAGGAACGAATGAAATACGGTGTAAACAAATGTACATCCTAAGGCTCCTTAAGCAGAGTAGCGTATCGTAAGTATGCCGCGGACCATACCCACGGTACGTTACTCTACCGAAATCGCCTACTCCATCAACCAAGGGTCACCTAGACTTATACCGGGTTAAACCTAGCGCTCTGATACCAACTTTGTCACGACCCGAAAGTACGGAACGTGACCGGCACTTAGATTACGAAGCGTCTAGAGGCGCCACGTGACCTAAGTAAGCCGAAGCCCAGAAATCTAAACCATAAAAGAAGAAAAAGAAGAAAAGAAAAGAAAACAAGTATAAAAACATCAGCAAATTTTACCAAAAATTTCGGCAGAGTCTCCTCTGTAAAAACTGGCCCCCAAACGGGTACAACAAGTATAATATGAATAAACAATAAAAAAGCATCCCCAAACGGGTGCTAGCTCAACGCCAACAGGCGGAAACAACCACAACAAACACAATAATATACAACGCCAAAGGGCGAGGCTCAAAACTCAAAAGAAAACAAAACCACCAGATCAGAATAATACATGCGCGACTCTAAGGTCGAAATAACAGACTGGTCCAATAAACTTATCAAGTAATACAAATGTGGTTGATGGAGCTTACTAGATACAAATGAGTAAATAAAAGTACAATGGTGGTTCGGATACAAGTGAACCAACCTACCGTGCAAGTCACCCTGAAAGAATAAATGTGCCAGCAAGCTGCCAGGGAAACCTGTACACCGAACCTGTAAAAAAATTTGGTACAACGGGGGTGAGTTGCCAACTCGTGAGTAGAAGACATCTACGAAAAGAAATCGAATGCACGACGCTATCCTAGGTCATAATAATACACTACTATATCCCAGACATCTAGTAATAGCAGGGTAATACTACGTGTAAGTGCAACTACTCCGTGTCGTGTCAGTACCTCATATAATACTATGTCATATGAATGAAATGCATGCACCATGAATGTAAAGTAATAAATCCTGAAGTCCAGATATATATGTATAAGAAATCTTTAGCTGTTATCATAGTAGAATGTGTATAAGAATCAGAAATCTCACTAATGAAATCCGTGTCAAACATCGACACAACACATGTAATCTCAAGTCTCAATATCTCGGGCTCCGTCAGTCCAGATCGGCCCATATCATCAAATCTCACGACAACGGTCGGTATCCTCCGGATATCCGCCGCGCCAGACATCACCGGTAGGTAGTCTTCCCCTGCCAGGCTCATCGTCTACAACTCGATCTTCTTGCCCCGGGGTACCATACCGGGCCCACCATGTACCCGAGACGGTTCATCCACTCCTCGAATCGGGTCTCGAAATCCAACAGAAAACATGAAATCTCATGGTGGACGACACATACATCACGAGAAAACCGCATCTTATTTTAAAAAGAGAGGAGGAGAGAGAGAGAGAGGAGGTTTTATAATTTCTTGCGGTTTTCCCCAAAAATCCAGAAATCTCATAGAAATCCAAATCTCAAAATCATGAGTAAGTATATGATAAGTGTCGGCATATGCCCATACTACTGTGCGATAACATGAAATATGAATGCATGAATGTCTAAGTAATAAATATCATGTCTTATACTAATGTCAGAGAATAATCACAATATTATATCTGTCTAGTTGCTAACTGATTTTATCCATAAAAGACAATATGATCTAAAGTGTACGTGAAATAGCAATTACCGATGATGATGTGTGTGAGCCGGCAAATAAGTGTGCGTGGAATATGCGCATCACCGGTAATAGTGCTGGTGTCCTAACAGGTAAAGTTTATACTGATTATAGCAACATATAAAAGAACATGCACCATGATGATTACAGTATGAATGTAAATACAGGTGTGCATTATCCACTCCTCTGCGAGATACGAGTACAACTACCACTATGTGAGTCGAACCTAAACCAGTGTCCATCTAACATCCTAAGGAACTAAACCTAATAGACTAGTCAGTAAGAAACTAGAGTCTACCTAAGGTCTAAATCAATATCTCTAATAGTCGGCGATCCTGCCTCAATAGCGTCACGTACGTAGTACGGCTTCCTCGAATCAAGAGTGCGGATCAATCATCATATCTATGCATCGTAGGGTAAAATCCATCATACGACATCCCAATATCGGGGTACGGGTCAAGTATCTCCTAAGTGTCTCATCATTCGTATAATGTCATCATCAACACATCTCATGATCAAGGTGCTAAACTGTAATCGCATACATCAATTATATAACATTGCCATCATAATATGCGTCATTAGTTTATCCTCAGAAATATCATGTCATATGTATCATATTGTGATTAAGTCATACCTATATCATATCGTGATCAGTCACGAGTTACAGTTCGGGTTCTATTCTAGAGTCCCATGTACCTCAATATCATCACTACCCATAATAATTTACGTATACCTGTTCATTATCATTTTCTAATGATCCGCTAACATTTTAATACGACTGCATAGCCAATAATCCCGGCATCAAGCCCAGTTACACTGGTTCATCATACCTCAGATTCATATCACATCAATATATCCCATATACGTGTTGTATATATGTATATACCTATACCTCGTCCTATATGTATACATGCACGTATACACCACGTCAAGTTTCAGTGTATGCGTGTGTGTTTCTACCTGAAACCTACGAACCTCTTCCAAGGTATTCATCCTCTGGTATGCTTTTCCTAAATCAGTCTAGTCCAGCCTAAGGTCATTACTAGGGTCCTACTCATTAAGAATCTAGGGTCACATCTGGTTTCCTAATGACAATAAGTACTATTCCTATTCTACGTTGTGGATGTGCTAAACTCCATCCACCCGACTTCCCCCCGTAGATATACATCTACTCACCTGGTCCATGCCTGCCGACGACGGTGTCGCCATCCTCCTCTTCATCGCCCGCAGTCCACTTGAAGGGTACCTAAACGCAAACATATAAATATTATCGTAAACCGAATCACATACAAAAGTCAAACGATACATGGAACAAGCACAGGTTAAAACCTATGTCCCGTCCACGCAAAAGAACCAAATACCGCTCGATATCGGCGTACAAACTCCGATGGATCGAGATAACATCATCAAACAACTTGTAGTTTTAAAACACATTACTTATATTGTAAAACATGATCAATTTCATCGAAACACTAAAATCGATCAAATCGTCCGTTTTCGAAAAACCCGAAAATGCCAATTTACCGTTTTTCATCGAAACTTGACATTTCAATGAAACCAATGGTCATAAAACTCATTAAATAGCATTACTAGACTATACAAACCATTACTATATTTTTATTGCACAATTTTGCATTTATTTGAAATTTCTAGTTTGCAACTTTTAACAATTTTAACATTTTTCAAGCAAAATACCACAATTCCATCACAAAACATAATTTTGCATGAATTAATATATTAAACCACAATTCATGATGATAATGATTTAATAAAACCATAAATTATATTTTTAATCTCCTTTATTTAGGAATTTTCAAAATCTAGTTTACAAAATAATAGAATTTTATTAGTATTTTCCAATTCTCAAAGTAATCTAGTGATCAAACTAAGTTTTTCATTCAATTAATATGCTAATATCCTTATTAAAACTACCATCTAATGATAGCAACTTAAATTGGAATTTTATATTACCCACAAACACATTTTAGAAAAATCTAGTTAGCTAATTTCCTTATTTAAAACAATTTTAAATGAAAATTTTACAATTTAACAACCATGCAATATTTTCCAATTCTAAAAGTGTTAAACTAACTATTATAACCCTAATTAATTATTAAAAACCCTAACTTGAATTTACAACCCTAACTTGCATTTAAAAAAAATATAGAATTAATTCATTAAATCTAATTAAGCTTAAATGATCATCTAATAACAATAAATCAAAAGAAGGAAAATTATACCTTCAAAATGTGAAATCCAAACAAGAAATGAGCCTCCAAAATACATGCTTTCCCACTCCACAATCCATATAAAAAAAGGTAGAGAATAAAGGGTATGAAGAGATTAGGATTTTGTGTATTTTTTGTTGAATTTTTGATGTAATTTGATGGATTTTTGTGCAAAAATGAGGTGGGAAATGGGGGGGGGGGCAGCCATGGGAGGGTTGTGGCCGGCCTTGAGGGAGTGAGGGAGAGAAAGAAATGATTAAGGAAAAGTGTAGAAGTTTCAAGAGGAGAAATATCACTTAAAGGTCTTTTCATGGTTTATTTAATTATTTATTTATTTGTTTACTATAGCAACTCAAGAAAGCTCTAGAAAATAGGAAAAATTTGCAAATAATTTTTGCATGATACATACTAAATTCTAACATGCCATGGTTCATTTTTAAAAATTAAAACCATTTAAATTTGTAATTTACACTATTTTAGTGTAAAAATAAAGCTTATGTTAATATTTAAAATAATTAATTTAGGAATTTTTTTTAATTAAAATAAAAATTTATAAGTGGCTAAATAAACACTATTTACTAGTAATTACATAATTAAATAGGTATTTTTGAATTTATAATGAAAAACAATTGCGGTTTGATTTTACGAAAAATACATTTTGCTTTACCGAAAATCATAAAATTCACTTAAACAATTTTATTCATTTAATTATTTATTTAATTATTTTTAAAACGTTACAACTCTATGACGATCTCGGGTCAACAGACTACTCTGTACCAGTGTCACCGGAGAACTGCCATCTGACGTATGGTATAATACCATCTGGGAGTTCTCGGCGAGTCCGTCCAGTGTACCCAGTCTCCACTGAGCACCCGTACACCATCCTTGATGTCAAACACCGTTGGATATGGGATCATCCATCGCCCATCATATGGGTCAAGATGCGTATACGCTAGTCTACTCTGGTGCATCGATGCCCTGTCTCGATACACCCTCGACTAGGAACAGTTATAGGATGTACTCGTCTACTACCGTGGCCCCACTAGTATGATCTCATCATAGTCCCAGTAGTCTAGTACACATCCTAAGGGCTTTATCAACATGTAACATAGAGACAATCAGAGTACATGTTAAGATAAAGTACAACCAGATAGCATACTATCAAGTCGAGCAAGAAATTCCTCCCTATATATGTCCTAGCATCCACTACAATATACATCGTATGTACAGTAATGGCCTCTAGGGCATACATATAACAAACAATCTCCCACTTGCACTAGGGTCATCTGTTATGGTATCGCATACCCAACAACTAGCTGCGGTTGAAGTATCTCATACTCAACCATCCCATAAAAGTCTCTATTGGGAAAAAGGCCTTTGTGAGTGGATCCGCGCTGATGTCCTCTGTATCTACTCTCCTAACCTCGATTTCCCTGGTGATCAACCATCTCCATGATCAGGTGATACTGCCTAAGAATTATATCTGGATTTCGGATGGGACGGTAGTTTCTTGGCTAAAGCCACAACTCCATTGTCACACAATGGTAGGAACGAAGTTCATCTCATGAACTTATATATCCAGACTGCCTCTTTGGTAGCATCCTTGGTAACGATGTATCTTGCCTTTAATCGTCTAGTATGTCACGGTATCTAGATTGGAACTCTTCCAACATACCGTCCCTCCACTGAGGGTAAAGACAATGCCTGCGACTGACATTCAGTCGTTCTTATCACCCTGGAACCTTTCCAGTGATTTTCCCCAGGATCGATTGATACCATCTCACTACAACTAGTGAGTATCCTAACATCCAATTAGATCTATCTCATAGATCCAAAAACCTAGGATTTAGGAGGTATCATTTTGATCCTATATGGATAATCCTTGTGATAAGCGGAGATTGACCGAGCGTAGCATAGGAAACTCCTTCCCTATCAAGAGTATGTCATCCACGTACTCTACGAGGATCATCAACATTCTCCCTACTACCTTTTTTGTATATACAAGGTTCATCTACCATTTTGATGAAGTCAAACTCTTTGACTACCACATCAAAACAGATGTTCCAACTCCGCGGTGCCTGTTTTATCATATAAAACTACTTGTACACATTTCCGCTGCTCCCACTGTCTACGAAGCCCTCTGGCTGTGTACTTATAGACGCTATTTTCTAAAACATCATTTAGAAAAGCAGTCATGACACCCAACCACCAGATATCGTAGTCATGGTATGTATCCGTGGCAAGTAGGATCTGGATGGCCTTAAGCATAGCTTTGAAAGTATCAACTTTTCCATGTACACCAAGTAATCTTCTCAAGATATACTTGCTCCTGATGGGGATTTAACCCTTCAGATAAAACAACCAAAGTCCATACTTTGTTGGTGTATAAGGATTCCATCTCAGATCGCTAAGCATCCAGCCATTCTTACAGAGTCCCACTCCTGATGGCCAGCTCGAAACTAGTTGGGTCATCATCTCATGATGCAATCCTCGCTCCCACTGTCATAGAGAAACCGAAGTATCTCTCAGGTGGGTGAGGAACCCTACTAGATCGGCGGAGAGGCTGAGGTTCGTTGGAAACTATTGAATCCTTTGGTTCTACCAAATCATCAGCTGCAGACCTTGCCTCGAGCTTGTCCGGATTTTGCTTTTAGACATAGGCCGGACAACCCCAAATATTAACAAACTTAAGATATGGGCTCTTCCCTTTCCATATCAAATATGAAATGGCAGGCAACTGATTTGATTGGAACCCTTATTCAATAGGTATGCAGCTTCACAAGTACATAACTCCTAAAAGGAAATAGGAAACTCAGTAGTGCTCATCATAGAGCACACCATATCAAATAGGATGCTATTGCTCCGCCCCGATACACCGACGTGCTGTGGTGTATACGGAGGAGTAATGCCGAGAGAGAATCTCATTCTCCTTTAGAATAGTCCAGGAATTCCGTACTCAAGTATTCTCCTCCTTGATCTCATCAAAGGACATAATACTTATACCCGTTGTTGGTTCTCTACTTCTAACTTATATTCTGTGAATATCTTAAAAGGTTCGGACTTGTGTTTCAACAGGAACATCTGTCTGAATCTTGAGAGATTATCAGAGAATGTAATGAAGTAAAAAGAACCGGTCTTGGCATATGTAGACAGGGGACCTTCATACATCAACATGTATCAATCCCAAGAGTTCACTAACTTTTTCTCTGTTTCCAATAAACAGAGATATGGTCATCTTATCTTTGTGACATGACTGGCAAGTTTCACAAGATGTAAATTCAAACAAATTTAAATATGCATCTAAATGTAACTTAGCTAGTCGGGTCGCATTGATATGACCTAGTCTACAATACCTCAAGAAGGATTCGTTCATTTCTGAACTCTTCCTCTCGTGTGTGTTCTGTATACTAAGAACTGTAGTTTGATTTAGAACATTAATACTTTTAGATAATGTGCCTGAACCGATCAACTCTTGATATTGGAAATGTTCAAAACAATATCCAACTATACAAAATTATATCCTTTCTTTACTAATAAAGAAAAAGATATGATGTTGTATATCAGGTTCGGTATCTAATAACATTCATTCAGAATCAATGTATTCAGGTAATACAGGGTGATAGTGACCAACAGACTTGGCTGCAACACTTGCACCGTTTTCTGTCTCATGAACACTTATCACCCGTTCTCAGTTCTCTACCCATCTGTAGCCCATGTAACAGATTACATATGCGGGATCCTGATCTGGTATCACATACCCAGGATGTAAAGGATACTCAGAAACAGTTCTCTGTAATGAACACACCCGAAGATGATGCATCAACATGCACTTTCTTCGTTTGGGCGGCACGGGAATTCTGGTAATCCCCAATTTCCTGCTGTGTCTTATAATAATTATAAGTTGGAGCGGGACCAACGTTCCCCAGCTCAGTATAACAAGCGGGTTCGGTCAATACATCCGTATTATTATCTTGATTAAGGCGTGATATGGTCGCTACCTGGAGAGAGAGAGAAGAAAACACTCAGCGTATGCTCTTGCAAGATTAGATTGGTTATCTAATATATCTAATCAGGATGTCTCCCACTGTTTTAATCAAATCTTCCTTCAAACCCTACAAGGAAAGACTAGCCGGAATTAATTACACGCTACAAGTTCGCCAATCTTTCAGCCAGGCCAGTGTCGGTACTTTGAGGGAGGTCTCCCGTGCTTTCGCATGAACCTAATTAAAGTAAACCTCGTTTTCCCAGGGGCGTAACCCCGTTAACACCTTTCTAGACACCTACTTGATCGGCTAATTGTAATGTGTAAAACTCTCCCAGGAGTAACTCTTACTCGCAGCGGGTATCGGGATCCAACTATCTCATAGAAGGTATGCAATCTCATTGCAAATTTCAACACTTGAAATTCCCAATAATATTTTGCCCCAAGCGTCCTATGACCTTGACAGAGGTCAACAAACCATAGGCCGCTAGTCAAGTTCAACCCGTCATTTCCTGATTGAAGTAAACCCACCTGCACGACCCTTGACAGAGGTCAACAAGGTCGCACGACTACCCTAAATCAATCACATCATATGCTTATACAGATAAGCACTAATCAGTTACCGCACAATACGCCTTGACAGAGGTCAACAAACGCAGCACGAATACTAACTATTACTTATCTGAAATGACGGAGGGCTACGACAGGTTTTTAAGAAAACCCTTTGCGTAAAGAACTTGATATCGTTGTAGAATCGAGTGATTTTTAAATGGAGTGTTTTTGAGGCTTTTCTAGTTTTGGTAAAGGGGTCACTCCCGGTGAAGGGATCGTCGGCCCTTTCCTCATCGAATAAGGTACAGGATATATCATATATACCACTGTCCAAAGCAAGAACTATAGAAGCAATCAAAAGACAAACCGAGGTTGTAGCATCTGCCAGTTATTGCTAAAGGAGTCACTCCCAGTGAAGGGATCTCGGTCCTTTCCTTATCGAATAAGGTGCTGGATGTTCTACAAGGAACACCGCTATGCAAAGCAAGAACTAGAGCTACCAGTTTTTAAACAAGTTTCTACAACATCTTAGGTTTCTTTTATTTCATTAATCTCATTAATGAAGTCCCATTTTAATATGCTTCACAAGTATCTCATTTGAAACGAAATCTGCAATATAACATATATCTCATATATATAATATAAACATTCGTCTCAGGCAGTAATATGATCTCATCACAGAACATTGCAGCAGAAGAACATATATGAAATATTGGATATACTAGGACGTCCGTGTTTTAATACGAGCCTGTATAAAACACGGATTCCACGGTCGCGATGAATAGCCAAACCCACATCCCTAGACCCCTACGAGAGCGGCAAGTAACACTGCCAATTCTAGGGTTAGGAGACCCGGTCTCGACTCCTTGAGATGGTCTCCCACTGGACCCTAGAACCCGGTTACTTATGCTCCCCGCCTTGGGTCTACCTAATGCGGAAAAATAAATAATATACAACGGTGACATCTTCTGCAACCTGGAAGTGCCCCAATAAAAGAATATTACATGAATGAAAAAGAAAAAACTCTCATCTCACATAAAACCCCCGGCTATTCAAACATGACGATCCAATATAACATATCACAGCAACACATAATATCTCATATCATCAA
The DNA here is from genome assembly GCA_030015575.1 of Agapanthus africanus. NCBI lineage: Eukaryota > Viridiplantae > Streptophyta > Magnoliopsida > Asparagales > Amaryllidaceae > Agapanthus > Agapanthus africanus. Next base: position 167,013,409 of record JASDDO010000004.1, read on the forward strand.
CGTAAGCAAGTATGCGTATCCCGATTGTCGTTGATGTATAGCAACGAAGCCGGCGATACACCACATACTACGCTTACGGTCACAGAAAAGAAAGTGTAAAACTACAACAGTTGGAATCCGCAACCTTCTTAGACATCGTATGCCTAATAAATGAATTCCTTAGACATCGCATGCCTAACTATTATAAACCCCGCATTTTAGTCTCTTTATCAAAAACTCTTTTCAATGTCAAGCCGGGAATTCAACAAGATTCCCGACGTCCTGATCGAATGCTCGTCGCAAACTTCAGTAGACGGCCGCATCCCCAGATGCCGTCGACGAAGTGCACTAAGACGGAACACCGCTGCCGTGAGCACCCGAACGGATGCTTTCAGCGACGGGGTTCTCCTACAGTCACTTGGTCGGGGCTTTGGGGCGTGGCTGTCTATTAAGTTTACCCGGCGAGTATCCGCGTACGCTACGTGATTGCGACAGACTTTTGATCACATCAAAATTCCATGGCAACCGATTATCTGAGACTGAACTGCTAGATTTATAACATTCAAATCAGTTATCTCATAACTTTTTGTGGATTCCAAATATTGTATCACATTCCAGATAAATAGACAAAGTTAAACTTTCCGATCGAATAATCAAACACCCAAGATTTCCCCAATATATCTCAACACTTGAAATCAGTTTAAAAACATCCATCACATGTCACAATACCAATGGTCCAGCCGTAGAAGGGTCAAGCCAACGCCTCACATGTGGCACGCCGTACTGCCACAAACCCTAAGGTTCAGAAGCAGTTCAAGACGGTCACATAATCGAGTTAAGGTTTGTTGTCTTCTAGAGGGTCCACCGCGTTACTTGCACGACTTAGAACGTTCTTAAACATGAGAAAAAATCCAACTTTTGAAAAATTTTCCGACAGGGGAAAAGTGAGTTATTGATATCCGTTCGAACTTTTTAACAGTTTCTAAAATTATCCGGAACTAACTAAACAAAGTTAAATTATCCGATCGAATCAACGATTCCCCAATACAACCCTTGAAAACTCAACACTTGAGTGGAATTAAGATATTCCCAGAAAAAAATAACAAGAAAGGGCCTAAAAATAATTACATGAAATTTCAGGGACTAAGTCCAAATTTTGGCCGCGGAACCGCCGCAAAACCCATGGTTTCGCCGCGGTTCCGCGGTCAAATTTTCGAGTTAGAGGTCCGTACTTCACAGTAATTCTTAGTTTTTCCTGCTTAATTTTTTTGAGAATTTCTAATTCAGAAAAAACCACATTTTTGAAAAATGTACAGAGAGGGTTCCGTGTCGGGGTTTCGGCGTTCGATCGGACTTTAAACTTCGTCTAGACTTCGCCTAAAGCTCTAGCTAGGCTCTGATACCACTGTAGGGTTGCTATGCACGCGCACAAGGGTCTACGAGGCATCAACCATGCCCGATTAAAAAATTAGCCGTGCCGAACAACCCGAATACGGATCTTTAAACTAGACATTAGGCGAAAACTAACATGCTAAACATTTTAACACTAAGTGAGAGGGATTACAACCTTTGTAGATCTGGTCCTTCACTTCATATGCTCCGTGTTGAGGTCCCTTCGCTGCGATCATCGGGTTCCGGACTCTCGAGAGGCTTCACGAAGAGAATGATGCAACCTTTGCTTCCGATCTTCGATACAAAGATGATCTACCTTGAAGTTTCGTTAAGACAAGCTATCATTCATGAAATGATGTGAACACTCTCATCTAAAGGGCAAGAGAAGATGAGGATGATGAAGTAGGATTTTTGCTCTCTTTATTTATCTTTTTCTCACATATTTTCATCACAAATATCAAAGCAAGAAAGCTTTGTATGAAGAACTCAAGGAAGAAGAAGAATAGTGATCCATTTTATTTGTGATGAATAATGAAAGGATTAATATGATAAATAATGCAACCATGGTCAACTAAACTCATTTATAGAATTAACTAGGGTTAGGGTTTGGGTTGAGTTAACTATGAGTCATAGATAAAAATCTACACAAATATCTTTATCATGACAAAAGAAAAGCTTTTAGAATCAATTAGAAGTGTTAACCCTAATCCAAACCCTAATCATGTTTAAACTCCACTAAACATGTTGCATTAGTTATCATATCATGTTACAATATTATATATCACATATATAATATTTATCGTAACAAAATAAAATAATACAATTAACATATATCGCATATATATCAATGTATTACCCGAGTGAGAAAAAGAATCTTTTAGTGAGAAAATATTAGATAATGTAATTTTAATATATCATATATATTATTATACATTAAATCATCGAATCAACACTTGATCCGACAATCCGGCTATATCGCATATAACCGACTAATATTTATCCGTACCGATTCATCGAATCAACACTTGATCCGATGACCCGGATGATATCAAATATCGCGAGAATAGAATACGGTATCTCATATCGTATTATCCTCGGTCCCGCACATATCACATATGCGCCCCTACTCCGTTTTGCCTGAGTCAAGAAACCTCTGTGTAGGACTCTAAAGAATTGTCAATACGCCGGCAGTAGGTGATGATCATATCAACCACCCACAAGCTGCAAGCGGTCAGCTAAACGTAACAGCTACCCAGGTATTGAGCGCTCAGAAGATCAACAAGCAAGCCTGTACATTCTCCAGTGAATCCAAACAGTAACACTCCCGTACAGTCCGGTCTCGTCGTCTGATATGTTGCATATCTCGCCTAGGGGTGGTAAACGTCAGACCCCAGTATCTCGATAAGTCGTGTCGATTTGAGGTCTATAACAGTTCGAGAAACTACTGATAACACTTACCAGTAAATCTCAGCAACCCTGGCCAGGGATTTCCGGTTATAGCCAATCGAACACAGCACAACATCAACTCCCTATACCGGGAGAGACGAATCCCCTCCTATCGCTCATTGCCTCCATGTGAATCGGGACTGTACCCAAAAGCTACCTTTTTGCACGCCCTCTTGGACGTGGAATGATGGAAATCAAAGCACAGTGGGAATCACACAAGACTCTATGACGATCTCGGGTCAACAGACTACTCTGTACCAGTGTCACCAGAGAACTGCCATCTGACGTATGGTATAATACCATCTGGGAGTTCTCGGCGAGTCCGTCCAGTGTACCCAGTCTCCACTGAGCACCCGTACACCATCCTTGATGTCAAACACCGATGGATATGGGATCATCCATCGCCCATCATATGGGTCAAGATGCGTATACGCTAGTCTACTCTGGTGCATCGATGCCCTGTCTCGATACACCCTCGACTAGGAACAGTTATAGGATGTACTCGTCTACAACCGTGGCCCCACTAGTATGATCTCATCATAGTCCCAGTAGTCTAGTACACATCCTAAGGGCTTTATCAACATGTAACATAGAGACAATCAGAGTACATGTTAAGATAAAGTACAACCAGATAGCATACTATCATGTCGAGCAAGAAAGTCCTCCCTATATATGTCCTAGCATCCATAACAATATACATCGTATGTACAGTAATGGCCTCTAGGGCATACATATAACTAACACGTCAGATATGCTGCATATCAACTCTTGGGATGGCAACGTCGACCCCAACAACTCAATAAGTCATTCCGATGAATGGTCTACAACAGATCGAGAAACTACTGATAACACTTATCAGCAAATCTCAACAGCCCTGGACAGGGACTTACTGATATAGCCAGTCGAGCACATCACAGCATCAACTCCCAATACCGGGAGAGGCGAAACCCCTCCTATCGCTCATCACCTTCGTGTGTCTCGGGATTGTACCCAACGGCCACCTGTTTGCATGACTCAGTAGAGCCGTGGTAGGGTGGTAATCAAAGTACAGTGGGAGAACACACAAGACTCTATGACGATCTTGGGTCTACAGACTAACCTGCACCAGTGTCACCTGAGAACCGCTATCCGACGGTAGATATAATTCTATATAGGAGTTCTCGGCGAGCCCGTCCAGTGTACCCAGTCACCACTGAGCACCTGTATACGATCTCGATGACAAACCTCGATGAATGTTGGAACATCCATCGCCCGTCATATGGGTCTAGTATCATATACGCTAGTCTATTCTGGTATATCGATGCCCCATCTCGATACACCTACGACTAGGGACATTCCAGGATATGCTTATAAACTATAGATGTCCCACTAGTATGATCTCTATCATAATCACAGTAGTCAAGTCTATATTCTCAGAGCTTTATCAACATGTGTGAATGAATAAAAGCATGATCAAATCAACATGTCAGATAAAGAAGAACCAGATAGCATACTATCAGGTCGAGCAAGAATGTACACTGAATATATATACATCTATAAATACATCCACTATCATATAATGGCCTCTAGGGCATACATATATCCAACAATCTCCCACTTGCACTAAGGCCAGTTATTGGCGTATCTCATACCCAACATCTCAAAAAATCGCTCATGCTGCCGCTGAGGGAGGGCCTTGGTGAGTGGATCCATGGAGTTATTCTTTGTGTCTACTCTCCTAATCTCGATCTCACGGCGATCTACAATCTCCCGGATCAAATGAAAGCGCCTCAGGATGTGTCTGGATCGCTGATGAGATCTGGGCTTCTTGGCTAATGCCATAGACCCATTATTATCACAATACAATGGTATTGGATCAATAATGGTTGGAACTACTCCTAGCTCTGAGACGAACTTACTCATCCAGACGGCTTCCTTTGCGGCATCATTTGCAGCAATGTACTCAGCCTCCATCATAGAGTCTGCAACGGTATCCTGTTTGGAACTCTTCCAACTTACCGCCCCTCCATTGAGGGTAAATACAAACCCTGAGATAGATTTGCTGTCGTCGGTATCGCTCTGGAAGCTCCAATCGGTAAAGGCCTCCATTTGGAGATCTCCATTTCCATACACCAAGAACAATTCTTTAGTCCTTCGTAAGTACTTAAGAATGTTCTTCACAGCTATCCATTGATTCTCCCCTGGGTTAGATTGATACCTGCTTACAACACTAAGTGCATAAGCTACATCTGGGCGTGTACATAACATCGCATACAATATAGATCCTACTGCCGAAGCATAGGGTATAATTTTCATGCGAGCTCTCTCTTCATCGGTCTTTGGGCAAGAGTTCTTGGAGAGAGTGACCCCATGGCAAGCGGGTAAGGTACCCCGCTTGGAGTCTTCCATACTAAAACTTTTTAGGATGGTGTTAATGTACCTGGTTTGGGACAATCCCAATAACCTCTTGGATCTATCCCTATAGATCCTAATGCCCAGAATGTATGTGGCATCACCCAGGTCCTTCATGGAAAACCTTAGTGATAAAAAAGATTTGACCGACTGCAGCATTGGAATATCATTTCCTATCAGAAGAATGTCATCCACGTACAATACGAGGAATGTGACAGCTCTTCCTACAGCCTTCTTATAAACACAAGGTTCATCTGGATTTTTGATGAAATCAAACTCTTTGATAACATCATCGAAACAGATGTTCCAACTCCGTGATGCCTGCTTTAACCCATATATGGATTTAAGCAATCTACATGCTTTCCCGCTGCTCTCACTGTCAATGAAGCCCTCTGGCTAATCCATATAAACGCATTCTTCTAAATCGCCATTTAGAAATGCCGTTTTAACGTCCATCTGCCAGATTTCATAGTCGTAGTGAGCAACAATAGCAAGTAGGATCCGAATGGATTTAAGCATGGCTACGGGCGAAAAAGTCTCGTCATAGTCCAAACCTGGTCTTTGACGAAAACCCTTCGTCATGAGTCTTGCTTTATAGGTCTCTACCAGCCCATCTACACCAATCTTTCTTTTAAAGATCCATTTGCACCCCACAGGTTTTACCCCAGGGGATACAACGTCCAATGTCCATACTTTGTCGGTGTACATAGACTCCATTTCGGATCTCATGGCTTCCAGCCACTTTACAGAGTCTCCACTCGTGATAGCATGCTGAAAACTGGTAGGATCATCATCCTCCATGATGCAATCTTCTCTGTCACCATCAATGAGGAAACCGTAGTACCTCTCTGGTGTGCTAGAAGTCCTACCAGACCTACGAAGTGGCCGAGGTTCCTCAGTTTCTATTGTAACAGCCGGTTCAACCAAGTCGTCATTTGTAGTTTGTGTCTCTAGAACCTCTTCTAGATCCACCACCTTGCCATCATCTTTATCTGTGAAAAACTCTTTTTCTAAGAATGTGGCATACTGAGAAACAAACACCTTTTGTTCCTCCTTATGGTAGAATAGATATCCATAAGAGTTCCTTGGATATCACACAAAGTTACACATGACTGACCGTGTCTCGAGTTTGTCCGGATTCTGCTTTTTAACATAGGCCGGGCAACCCCAAATCTTAATTCTCTTAAGAGATGGTCTCTTCCCATGCCATATCTCAGATGGCGTGGTAGACACGGTTTTGGTTGGAACCCTGTTGAGTAGAAGCGCTGCAGTCTCCAATGCATGCCCCCAAAATGAGACAGGTAACTCAGCATCACTCATCATGGATCGGACCATATCTAATAGGGTCCTATTCCGTCGTTCAGACACACCGTTGTGCTATGGTGTGTAAGGAGGAGTGAGCTGAGAGAGAATCCCATTCTCTTTTAGGAAGTTTGCAAATTCTGTACTGAGGTACTCCCCACCTCGATCTGATCGAAGCATCTTGATACTCAAGTCGGTTTGTTTTTCTACTTCTTGTTTATATTCAGTGAATTTCTCGAAAGCTTCGGATTTATTCTTTAATAAAAATACATGACCGAATCTTGAGAAATCGTCAGTGAAAGTAATGAAGTAAGAAAAACCGCCTCTAGCCTGTATAGACATTGGCCCACATACATCACTATGTATGAGTCCCAGGAGCTGGGTAGCTCTTTCTCCGTGTCCGGTAAACGGAGTTTTGGTCATTTTACCCTTGATACAAGACTGGCAAGTCGCATGAGATTTATATTCAAAAGGGTTTAAAAATCCATCTTTCTGTAACTTGTTTAGTCTTGTTTCGTTAATATGACCAAGTCTACAGTGCCAAAGAAAAGCTTCATTTATTTCTGAAAGTTTTCTTTTATTAGTGTGTTGTATGCTGAAAACTGTATGTTGATTTAGGACGTATATCCCGTTATTAAGCGTACCATACCCAACCAGTATTTGATTCAGGTGAATGTTCATAATATTGTTCTGCAATACAAAATTATATCCTTCATTGTCTAACAAAGAAACAGATATTATATTACAAAGCATACTCGGTACAAAATAACATGGGTTTAAAACCAATATACACCCAGATGGCAACCACAAGTGATACTCTCCCACTGCGACTGTATGTACATTGGAACCATTTATAACGCGGAGAGTATGGTCACCTGTCTTCAAAACTTTGCAATTTCTCAGCCCCTGCATAGAATTGCAAATGTGAGAACCTGAACCGGTATCTAATACCCAGGAAGCAGAGTTTATTGAAAAACAGTTTTCTGTCACAAACACACCTGAAGCGGAAGCATCCCCATGCTTATTCTTGAGATTTAAGTACTCCGTACAGTTGCGCTTCCAATGTCCTGTTTTGTGGCAAAGAAAATATTCCCCTTTCCCCGATTCTCCAGCTTTGGACTTGTCCTTCCCCTTAAGCTTTTTAACTCCACCCCTAGGCTTGGTGGGCTTCTTCTTGAGCTTTCCCTTGGCCTTAGCCTTTTGGCGAGAAGAAGAAGATTGCCCAACACTCAAAACGGGAGTTTTCACTGATTTCAGTGTGCTCTCTGCACTCCTTAACATATTCAGGAGTTCAGGTAGTTCCCTCTCCATGTTGTGCATGTTGAAGTTCACTATGAATTGAACAAAGGTGGAGGGGAGGGACTGCAGAATAATATCCGTATATTGTTCGTTGTCCATCGTCCATCCAAGGACCTCATGCTCTTCTATGAGAGCTATCATCTTCAGAACATGGTCTCCTACCGGTGTGCCATGGGCCATTCGCATCTGAAACATTTTCTTTGATGCTTCGTATCGTAATACGCGGGATTGCTCTCCATACAACTCCTTTGTATGGAGGAATATGGCTTGAATGTCCATATTCTCGTGCTGCTTTTGATGTGTGTTGTCCATCGATGCAAGCGCGAGGCATTTGGCCGTGGCGCAGTCAGCGTCCCATGTCTTGCGGACTTCTTTGTCCGCAACTGAGGATTTTGGACCTGGGACGGGCGGGGCTGAAGCCGTGAGGACATATGATACTTTATCATAAGTCAAGGTAATTTTCAGATTCCTCAGCCAGTCTTTATAATTGGTCCCATTCAGTTTATTTTTATCTAGTAGAAGCTTGAGTCCAGTCATTGGTATCTTCCATTAAGAGAGAGAAAAGAATACACTCAGCGAAAGCTCTTGCAAAGATCAGATTGGTTATTATCTTGTCTAATCGATGTCTACCACTGCTTTAATCAAGTTTTTCTTTCAAACCTTAAAAAGAAAACTAGCCAGGATTAATTACAGTCTACAACTTCGCTAACCGTTCAGCCAGGCCAGTGTCGGTACTTGAGGATGGTTCCTCGTGCTTTCGCACGGACCTAATTAAAGTAAACCTCGTTTTCCCAGAGGCGTAGCCCCGTTAACACCTTTCTAGACACCTAATGAGTTAGCTAATTGTAAACTGCAAAACTCTCCTCGGAGCAACTATTGCCCACAGTGGGATCGGGATCCAACCATCATATGGAAGGTTTGCAATCTTATTGCAAATCTCAACACTTGAAATTCCCGATGCGGTTTTTTCCCCTAGTACCTATTACGTTAACTATAGTCAACAAATCATAAGTACCAGTCAAGTTCTACCCGTCATTTCTTGATTAATTAGACCTACTCTTATGACCCTTAACTATGGTCAACAAAGTCGCATGAATGTCCTAATTAATCTGCATCATATTCAGTGTAGGAAGACATCACTTAGCTACCGTACACTACGCCTTAACTATAGTCAACAAACGTAGCACGAATACTAAGTACTCTACTTCCTAAAATGACGGAGGGTTGCGGATGATTTTTAAGAAAATTTTTAACGCTTTGAACTTGATATCGTTGTAGAATCAAATGGTTTTCAAAAGGAGTGGCTTTGAGCTCCGCAGTTTTGAAATGTAGCTTTTTCATAAAGAGCCGAGTGGTTTTTAAATCCGATTCTACAACATCTTTTTAGGTTTATTTTCTTTACATTAATCGGATTAATGTAGTCCCATCATTTAAGTCCTAAAGCCAATCACAGAAAAGAAACGAAAATACAACGTACGCTTATGCCATCCTTATTCATCGCAATGTTTCGTTATGCACCGTTAGGTTACTTAACTAACGGCATACCGGGACGGGACTAGCGCGGGTGTAAAACATAAGCAACGTCTACTATATATCTCATATATAATATATCATTCGTCTCAGATATCACAGAACACAGGCAGCAGAAACACAGATATAATGTGGGATATACTAGGACGCCCATATTTAGTATTTAGCCAACAATAGAAAATATGGATTCCACAGTCGCGATGAATAGCCAAGCCCACACCCCTAGACCCCTACGAGAGCGGCAAGCGACCCTACCAATCCTGGAATTTAGGAGACCCGGTCTCGACTCCTCGAGATGGCTTCCCACTGAACCCCAGAACCCGGTCACTTGTGCTCCCCTCCTTGGGTCTATCCTAATGCGGAAAAGTAAATAATATACAACACTGGTGACATCAACCTCAACCCGAAAGTGCCCCAAATAAAAGAATATTACATTACATTTGAATTTTACATGAATGAAAATAAAACTCTCATCTCACATAAAAAAACCCCGGTTATTCAATCGCGACAATCCTGCACATCATATCTCAGCAACACATAATATCATATGTAATCAACGTAAGTAAGTATGCGTACCCCGATTATCGTTGATGTATAACAACGAAACCGGAGATAAGCGACATACTACACTTACAGTCACAGAAAAGAAAGTGTAAAACTACAACATTTGGAATCCACATTCTCTTTAGACATCGTAAATCCGAAATATCACATACTTCGCATTTCATGCCTAACTATATGAATTCCACATATTGTATCACATTCCAGATAAATAGACAGTATTAAACATTTCGATCGAATAATCAAATACCCAAAATTTCCTAAAGCTCAACACTTGAGCGGAGTTCAAAAAACCCGGAATGTGTCAAAGTAGCAGCGGTCCAGCCGTAGAAGGGTCAAGCCAACGCCTCATATATGGCACGCCGTACTGCCCCAAACCCTAAAGTTTAGAGGCAGTTCAGACGGTCACATAATCGAGTTAAGGTTTGTGTTCTTCTAGAGGGTCCACCACAAAACTTGCACGTATTTCCGAAAGATTTAAACTCGAGAAAAAAATCAACACTTGAAAATTTTTCGTGCCGGGAAAAAGTGAGTTAATGATATCCGTTCGAACTTTTTAATACTTTCTAAATTATCCGAAAAAGGCACGAAATTAAAATTCCGATTGAATCACCGAATCCAAAACAATCCCCAGAACATTCAACACTTGAATCAGATTAAAAATACCCAAAAATGTATACAATCAGGTCTAGACTTTACTGTATAAATACGAGGCCATAAAGCATCTGTACGGCCACAGAGCCGCGACCCAAGCAAGGTATGGCCGCGGTTCCGCGGCGACTTGTACCGCTTATGGGTTCGTTTTTTACAGAAGTTCTTAGAATTCCCTGCTGAATTTTTAACGTATTTTTAATTCTGAAAATAATACAGTTTCCAAAATTGTCCAGAGAGGGTTGAAAAATCCGTATTTTAGGTTCGATCGGAGTTTTAACTTCGCTAAATTGTCGCCTAAAGCTCTAGGTCGGCTCTGATACCAATGTTTGGTTTACCTAGCACCTCATGAATGGTTTGGAAGCATCATATATCTCAAAATCAAATTTTTAAGGAGCTAAGTGAACATACAAAGAATCATCACTAGAAAATTAGGGTTTCATTACAAAGACAACATCACAAGTAATAAAGGCTAGGGTTTTGAGAGTACAACCTTTGTAGCTCCCTACGCTAGACTCCTTGGCTGCTTGAGGGTTGGAAAAAGGTTCGCTTGAGGTCTTCTAAGTCCACGACGATCCACCCGAAGCTCCTTTGCCCAAAGCTCCTTGCTTTACTCGATATGTGAATGAAGTAGAGCAAACACCTACACAAATGGGCTAGATGTGTGTAGTATGATGATGTGGTTTGCTTTCTATAATCAGAACTCTTTCTTTTTCTCAACCTCACTCAAAGAAATTCTCAAGAGAGGAAGAAGAAGATGGTGGCTGATTTTGTGATTTTTCGTGGATGTGTTTATCGAATCAAATAGTAAAGAAATCACAACCAAAAATATTTGACCGCAATCAAACAACGGTGTCAGTTGAAGTTAATGAATGAGTGCGGATCGTCCTCAGGGATCTCGAGATTCGTTTTTTACTTTTATTTGTTTGAAATGAAATGTTAAGCAACAATAAGAGAAAACACGATTCAATTGATTGATTTGTATTCGTGTGTCACTAATCTTTTCTAAAGAATCAAGAACTATAAACAACAAGAATCGGTTTCAATGGAATTTTCCAAACGACAATCCAAACTGATAAAGAGGCTCGTAGGAATCGATAGGATCTTTATATGTGTTGTAGTCTACAATATTTCATATTCTTGTCCTTCGAAGAATTGATGCTAGATCAATGGTTATCGACGAGAATTAGGGTTTTCTTGATGAAATTAAAGTTTCATCTCTTAACCCTTGCTCTTTCGAGGATACCATTTATATTCTAGCCTCTAGTAATTTCAAGAATCGATCGGATCACCCCAATCTCGAGCGATGTTGATCAAGAAAGCATCGAATCGAATTGGGTTGTCGATTCTTGAAATAGCTAGGGTTTACAATCTCGTAGGATTCAAGAATTGATTACAAATTTGCTACATCATCATACTAAAGATCTTCTCGACTCCTTAACGAGCGGAGTTTTACTCGCGCATCACCACATAGACAATATTCAAGAACAGTAAAGATAACATGATGCGGAATTTTAAAAGAAAGCAAGATTAACGAATTTCACCTTTTATTTATATCAACAATTCCGTTACAATCACTCAAGAACTACAAGAGGAGGAACTTGATCGTCGACTTGGCTTCGCTCGTCTCCGTGGATCGCGGATCGGCTTGGATCACTTGCCCGATTGAAGATCGGCTCGGCTCCCAAAAGGTTGAAGATTTCTCGCTTGATTTGGTACTCAAAATGTTGGATTTGGAGTGGAATTAGGGTTAGGGTTTCCTACAAGATTTCTCACTAATCTTGAGGAAGAAGAAGATGGAGAAAGAGAATGGCTAAACTAAAAATGGGTTGAATCTATCACTCTCCAAGATTTCTTGATTTTTCCAAGATGATCCAAGATTTTCCAAGAATGAGAAATGAGAGAGCCTAGGGTCTTATTTATAGACCTAGGTTTAGGTTTGAATTAGACTTTCCCTCCCAAAGTTTGTTAACAAGTTTGTTGGGATTTAGCTTAGGGTTTAAGCAAGGGTTTAGGAAAGTTCTAGAAGTTCTAGGCTAGTTTAGGAGCTTGATGATCTGGTGGAAGTGTCTGGACTCTTCTGGACTTTTGTATGCATTTTTGAGCTTCAGGTACTAACACAGGAGTTGTCGTGAAATTCGAGGAGTTGACTCTCTGGATCCGCCGCGCAACCGCCGCGTTAGGTGCCTTTAGGCCGCGCTTCCGCCGCGCCTTGGTGGCCTCGGGATTGGTGCTTTCTGCAGTTGCTTTGTACTTCTATTTGGGTTATTCTTTGATGTTCAGAATTGCAGTTGCCCTTCTATGTTGATACCAGATTTGCTTTCAATGAGTTTACGAGCAATTGTAATGGTCGAGCAATGTATTGATCGAGCAAGTATCTCTTTTCCTGCATAGACTTCAAAATAGGGGTTGCAAGATATAGAAAATATGCTATGTAATGCAATGCAGTTAATTTCCCTAGAATTTCCGGTTTTAAGGTCGAATACATGTAATTTGATATTTTGCGACCGATTAGCTAATATGTGAATTATGAATACCGTACTCTCCTATATGTATGCAGATGTTAAGGAAATTGCCTGCTAAAATATACAGTATTTTCGACTGATCAAATACCCCCAAACTTAATTTCGATCGTCTCGAGAGAATGTTTTATTAAAAAGAGAAGGAGAAAACAAAGAAAGAGAAAAACTAACTAGCACACTTTCGTAGGCAACACGATTGCACTGAGCACGTGCAACAAGCCTTTAAACCTCTAGGTGTCCCTAGTAGGAGGAGTGTTGTCTCCTGAGGGTTTTCAGCGGATTGCACCCACAAAATCCAAAAAATAAAAGCAAGATCATGAATATTACATTTAAAGACAAGAATTGTAAAAGAAAGACTTTGAAAATTAGGGTTTCCAACTAAGCTAGCTTTTCGGTTGTCATGAGCCCTATCTTAATGGTCATGAAAAGATGTTAGAAATCACGTCCTCCCTCAATAAAACATCGTCTTATTCTTCATTCCTATCTTTATTCCAAACATCGATCATATCACCCTGCGTGTGTGTAAAGACATCCCTACACCCGGAGAATTCAATTCAAGCTATCATACTCTTGCCCATCGACCTCAGTACTTCTTGGCAAACGAGATTGCTTACACACTTTCATGCGACCGTTAATACTTCTTGAGGTACTAACCGACCGATTACTGATGTGCTTGCTAACTTGGTGTATTTTCCTAGTCTTGCACCACCTCAGGCATAGCAGTGACTCCCAGACCAGTTGACCTTGGGGCACTAGGTGAAGAAGCACCCTTTTGCTATATATTTTTCTTGCCCTTGGTGATAACAAAACCAGTATCCATTTTTCTCACCACTTTAAAACATATTTTTCTTTTTTATACTTTTGGCTTTAAGACAAGAGCATTTCAAGGTATCCTCTACTATCCCAGGCTTCAAGACGTGTGTAAGTGCGAATAGCAGGGTAGCAACGTTCAAAATGTTTGGCTTCCAGACTAGAAACTATTTTTCAGACTTATTTTTATCCTCAGATTAGTGACGTCTTTCATCTTACTAACCCTTGGGACAACGGCTCATAACTACTTATTACTAGTTCGTATAAGAAAACTTCTAATTTTCTTAGTTTTCTAAAATTTTTCCAATCTCATGGATGTAATTGTTCACTGTCTAAACTTTCATTATCTTATTTATATACAGAAAGTGTAAATATTAACATTATTTTTATATTTGAAAATTTTTAAATTTTTATGGGTTTTGAAAATTTTTCAATTTTTATAGATTTTTAAAAGAAATGTTTTGTGCTTATGCAGATGATATGCAAATGATGCGAAAATAAGCACAAACCTCCCCCAAACTTGTTTTCAACAGTGTCCTCACTGTTGCCGACAGTCATACCTACAAAAATCTGTAAATCTGGGAGGAATTATTAGTGGGGGCGAATATATAAGTGAAGAACTTCCCCCAAACTTGTTTTATTTACTCACCTTCATTCAAAATATGATGCAGTGATATACTGGACATGAAAGTGAGACGGAGGAATTTTAATCAAGATAAACTGGCTCTTGTAAGAACAAGAGCTCCTCCGTGGGGTCAGTGGAAAAATACGGCTTTAATCTATGTCCATTTACTTTGAAAACAGTGCCGTTTTTAACATTTTCAATATCTACTGCCCCGTGCGGGTATACAGACCGCACAACAAAAGGTCCCTTCCAACGAGATCGGAGCTTACCCGCATGAAGGTGTAATCGTGAATCATAAAGAAGGACTTGTTGACCAGGTAAAAATGTTTTCCTCAAAATGTTTTTATCGTGAAAAACCTTAGTCCTATTCTTTGTGATTACAGCATTATCATAAGCTTCATCGCGGAGTTCGCTTAGCTCGTTTAGTTGCAGCTTCCGAAAGTTGCAAGCAAGGTTTAAATCAAAATTAATTTCCTTTATAGCCCACAATGCTTTATGTTCTATCTCAACAGGTAGATGACATGCTTTACCAAAAACTATCCTATATGGAGACATTCCTAGGTCGGTCTTATATGCAGTCCTGAATGCCCAAAGAGCATCCGTCAATTTGGTCGACCAGTCTTTTCTATTTTTGGCAACAGTTTTCTCCAGGATAAGTTTGATTTGTCTGTTTGAGATCTCAGCCTGCCCGCTTGTTTGGGGGTGATAGGGTGTAGAAAGACGGTGGTTGATTGAATATTTCCGCATCAGAGTCTCGAAAGATCTGTTGCAGAAGTGTGTCCCATTATCGCTAATAATAGCGCGTGGGTGTCCAAATCGCGAGAAGATATTCTCTTTTAAGAACTTAATGACAACTTTCTTATCATTAGTGCGACTTGGAATGGCTTCTACCCACTTGGAAACATAATCAACCGCCAGCAATATGTACAGATTCCCAAAGGAGTTGGGAAAAGGACCCATAAAATCTATGCCCCAAACATCAAACATTTCAACAACCAAGATGGGTTGCTGAGGCATTTCATTCCTCTGGGATATTCTACCCGTATACTGACATTGTGTACAGGTTTTGCAATGTTCAAATGCGTCCTTGAATAAGGTCGGCCAATAAAATCCAGATTGCAAAACCTTTTCCGCTGTTTTTCTTGGACCAAAGTGACCCCCACAGGCCTGATCATGACAAAATGAAAGAATACTCTTGAACTCTTCATTCGGGACGCACCGGCGAATGATCTGATCAGGAAAATATTTAGACAAATAAGGCTCGTCCCAGTAATAGTGTTTTACTTGGGAAAGAAAGCGGTATTTGTCCTGTTTAGACCAATCGCTCGGTATCAATCCCGTGGCATGATAGTTCACAATATCCCTGAACCATGGTTCAGAGGATACGCTCAAGAGTTGTTCGTCAGGGAACGAGTCATTGATCGGCAGGGTCACAGGGGAAGAAACGATGCGTGAAAGGTGGTCAGCTACTACGTTTTCACATCCTTTCTTATCTTTGATAACAAGATCGAATTCTTGTAAAAGAAGGATCCAACGTATTAGTCGACCTTTGGCATCTTTCTTCGCCAACAAATGTTTTAAAGCGGAATGGTCAGTATATACAACAATAGGTGAGCCGATTAAGTAAGGCTTGAATTTCTCCAATGAGAACACAACCGCTAATAGTTCTTTCTCTGTGGTTGTATAATTGATTTGCGCATCATTCAGGGTCTTACTAGCATAGTAAATCACATGTGGCATCTTTTCAATGTGTTGTCCAAGGACAGCACCTACTGCAAAATCAGATGCGTCACACATCAGCTCAAAAGGGTAGTCCCAGTTTGGTGATGATAAAACGGGGGCTGAAGTGAGTGAGTTTTTAAGTGAGTCGAAAGCTGTCTCGCAATCCGAGTCAAAGTGGAAGGTAGTCTCCTTGGCCAGGAGTAGTGTTAAAGGTCTAGCAATTTTGCTAAAGTCCTTTATGAATCTCCTATAAAATCCAGCATGGCCAAGGAAAGAGCGAATATCTTTGACGCTTCTGGGATGAGGGAGGTTTTGAATGACATCTACTTTAGCTCTGTCAACCTCAATGCCCTTCTGTGAAATGACATGTCCAAGGACTATTCCTTCTTGGACCATAAAGTGGCATTTTTCCCAGTTTAAAGTTAAGTTCTTCTCTTTGCATCGAGTAAGAACAGCGTCCAGATTCGCTAGGCATTCAGAAAAAGAGTCTCCAAAAATCGAAAAGTCGTCCATAAAGATCTCCAGGAAATTCTCTACCATATCAGAGAATATCCCCATCATACACCGCTGAAAGGTAGCGGGAGCATTGCATAGCCCGAAGGGCATGCGACTGTAAGCAAAGGTACCAAAAGGACAAGTAAAAGTGGTTTTATCTTGATCCTTTTTGGCGATGGGGACCTGATTGTAGCCTGAGTAACCGTCCATGAAACAATAGTATTGTCGTCCCGCTAAGCGTTCCAGCATTTGATCAATAAATGGTAGAGGAAAATGATCTTTCCTCGTAGCAGCGTTGAGTTTTCTATAATCGATGCATACACGCCACCCAGTTTGGGTGCGTGTCTGAATCAACTCATTCGCTTCATTTGTGATCACAGTGATGCCGGATTTCTTAGGAACGACGTGTATAGGACTTACCCACTGGCTATCGGAGATCGGGTATATAATACCACTATCTAAGCATTTGACGATCTCTTTCATGACAGCTTCCTTCATGACGGGATTTAACCGTCTCTGTGGTTCTCGGGTCGGTCTGGCATCATCCATCACATGTATATGATGTTCTACTATCAAGGGACTAATCCCTTTGATGTCCGCCATACTCCAACCAAACGCCTCTTTATTAGATCTTAATACCGATAAAAGTGCGTTCTCTTGCTCTGATGCAAGAGAAGTGGAAATTATAACCGGTAAAGTCTCGTTCTCACCAAGATATGCATATTTTAGGTGAGAAGGTAAGACCTTGAGATCTAATTCAGGCGGAGAAATGATCGAAGGAAGGATCATAGAATGATTTTTGGATTTACAAAGAAGCTCAGAGCCTGTAAAAGATACAGACTCGGGTGGAGAAAAGTCAGAAGTGCAGGACTCAAGTGTAAGTGTAGTGTCCTCACTAAGTGTAAGATCAAGCAGAGATGTGCTAATGTCATCGAGATCAGTAAAGCAAAGTTCCTCGGCTCCACAACTATCGGGAGCGATCTCATGGACAGAACACACATCTAAAATATGAGCACTAGGTTCTGATGGCTGACTACCAACTCTGTAGATATTTAGTTCAATGGTCATATTTCCAAATGATAAATTCATTGAACCATTTCTACAGTTTATAACAGCGTTGGAAGTGGCAAGGAAAGGACGACCTAAAATCACCGGAATTTGGCCCCGGGGGTTTGCTACAGGATGTGTGTCGAGCACAATGAAGTCTACAGGGAAAACAAATTCCCCGACCTTTATCAACACATCCTCTAATTCACCCCTTGGTTTGGTGATGGATCGGTCCGCCATCTGGAGAGTGCAATGAGCAGGTTTCAGCTCTCCAATTCCTAGTTGCTCATAGACAGAATAAGGTAACAGGTTAACACTTGCGCCAAGGTCTAAAAGAGCACGATTTATGTTTTTACCCCCAATCGAAATCGATATTGTAGGACATCCTGGGTCCTTTCGTTTCTTTGGTAGCTGGGGAATAAAAGCAGTGCTGATGTTATTAGCCATAAAGATCTTCTTCGGCACTTGAGTCTTCCTCTTCCTAGTGCACAAGTCCTTTAGAATTTTCGCATAAGCGGGGACTTGTTGAATCGCATTTAGGAGAGGGATATTGATGTTAACTTGTTTGAACATTTCTAAAATTTTCTCCATATGAGGACTCGTTCTGTTAGCCCTTAGCCGGTTCGGGTAAGGTGCTTTTGCAATAAGCGCAGGGTCCATCATAGGAGAAGGAAAGGGGGGTAGACGAGATCCCAAAAGAGGTGTGGGGACCGTCTGTGGAGAACTATAAGGGTTGGGTGAAGGTGTTGAGCCTAAAGGGAACTGGAGAATAGGCTCGTGCGAAGGTGGTTTGGTAGAAGAAGAAGGATCAGAAGGAGAAGTGTGTGTATGTGGAAAGGTCTCAGCCGGGGTTTTGATATGATTATCAGTATTATCAATATCTTCCCCGACATTATTATTCAGCACTCTTCCCGATCTCAACGTGGTAATGGCATTTACATTGTAATGCCCAGGATTCTGCAGGGGTTGAGAGGGAAGTTTCCCTTTTTCTCTCGCACTCATTTCAGCTTTGAGGCGTGCGATTTCAGCTTCCATCGTTCTAATACTCTCAGCTTGTGACGCTGAGTTTTTCTTTATCTCATTGACGGAAGATCTAACCTCAGTTGAAACCTCCATGAAATTGGATAAAAGTGATTTCATGGTTTGAGTAAATTGAGAGAAATCGTCAGAACAGGACTGCATAGGATTAGACTGTGCATGAGTGTTGCCCTGGTTTTGGAAATTTTGTGACTGGTAGGGGTGCTGAGTGAGTTGAAGGGGTTGCTGTTGTGGTGGAGGAAGAGCCCTTTGAAAGTTATTTGTGTTTGGAACCGTGTTTTGAGATTGATTTTGGTTCCAAGCAAAATTCGGGTGGTTCCTCCAACCCTGATTGTACGTGGAAGAATATGGGTCGTTTCGAGGTCGTTGAAATGCGGCATTAGAATGCTCTTGACCTTGAAACGCCGAGTTTAAAGGACATTCTTCCGTTAAGTGTGACGGATCAGAACAGCACCCGCAAATAGTTTTGGGGAGTGATACCGGGTTTAGGGAGGCTGTTGCAAATTTGTGTTCCATAGCGTCGAGCTTCTTTTGCATTGCTGCCATTTCTGCTCGAACACCTATGGACACATCTACTTGGTGTACGCCACCCCTATTCAATGGTTGGGTTCCACTCTCCCAAATCAGTGATTTTTCAGCGAATTCTTCTAAGTATCGCCAGGCTTCCCCATCATCTTTAGTCATAAATGTACCCTGACACATATTCTCAAGGCTTTGTTTCGTGCTAGGGTTACTGCCCTCATAGATGATTCGGCAAAGCTCCCATCTCGGGATGCCGTGATGAGGACATTGAACCATTAAATCCTTGAAACGTTCAAAGTACTTTGAAAATGGTTCGGTAGGGAGCTGGGCAAATTGGTTCAATTCGCTCCGAATTCGAGCCGTTCGTTGGACTGGGTAAAATTTCTTTAGGAATGCTGCGACGAATTCTTCCCAATTAGTGATGGAGTGTGCGGTGGTGTTATATAGCCACTTCTCGGCTATATCGCACAAGGTAAAAGGAAGAAGTCGTAGACGCATCGCATCCACAGAAAGTTGAGACGTACCCATCATAGCACATACGTTTTCAAATTTGGTAATGAAAACGTAAGCGTCCTCGGTCTCGAGTCCGTGATACTTAGGTAGAAGGTTGATATACTGGGGCTTTATTTCAAAGTTATCCCCGTTCGCTGGTGGTGTGGATAAGCAGGTCGAAAGAGGACCTCTAAGTGGATAGCATCTTTCCTGAAGAGAAATGTGTGGAGGATTCTGCGCACCAACGGACGGTGGCAGATTGGGGTTAAAGAAGTTTGATGGATTCGGATCCATCGGTGTGGGTGTGGTAGTAGGTAAAGAAAAGGTAAATGAAGAATTATCGACTTCGGAGTCGATAAAAGGTACGCGGACTAAACGGGCACTAGAATCCCGTGTCCAGCCTATCTTGTACTAAAAAGGGTTAGCACAAGTGGCAGCGTTGGCTTATAATTAGGGGTAAAATGAATGCGGTGTTTGCTTTGAAAAGGGACGGATTTTGAAAAAAATGATGCGACAACCAAATGCAGCACACAAACCCTAGAATCTAATTGTCACCTAGGTCCGGCTCTAGACCGCTCCTAACTGCCAAAAGACAAGTCGCGGGATCAATCCTCCACTGCCTCTTTGTCCCCTGTGGCCGGATGAGTGCCAGGTAAGTGGGAAGGAACCACCACTACAGTGGACCTAATTAATAACCACTAGCCTTAGACACACTCGCCTTAGGCACCACAAGAAAACGCGGATAAGCAATGAATTACCCACGGCCCTCTCTTGTCCTAAATGAGCGCGACAGTCCTTAGAGTCATCTCTAGATTTCTTTTAGTTAATGGGGGTAAATGCGGATGCAAGTTTGGTGGTTTTCGGGGCCTAGGAAGGGTAATGAAATCCCCACCTAATTTGGATTTGGCCGTGCCCCTTAAATTCCGTATTTAATATGCAAAACAACCAAGAAAAGCAAAATCACGCACAAATTTAATTTGCTATTGCGGCGCAGCTATTATTTGCAAAGAATCCTGCAGAAAGGATTAGTTGGAGCTAAAAAGGGAGAGAGGAGAGAGAGAGAAATCACCTGAAGAAAAATTTTCCAGAGAACCCCCTACACTGCGGCGCTTCCGCCGCGAATACAGGGCTCAGGCCGCGCTTCCGCGGTCCAACAGTGGGTTCACTGTACCAGATTTCAACAACTGCTTCCTTTTGCTATCTCCAGCTCTATGGTATATCCCAAATAATTTTTCCACAACTCAGAATGCTCCAGATCACCTTGCAATCAATTCACAACACACGTATAAGAGTTTGTACGAATTTTGATTTCAAGAAATGAAACGTAATAATTCTTTCACTTCAAACTATAAAATGTAAACGAATTAACGCGCGATCCCCGGCAACGGCGCCATTTTGATTTTGTGATTTTTCGTGGATGTGTTTATCGAATCAAATAGTAAAGAAATCACAACCAAAAATATTTGACCGCAATCAAACAACGGTGTCAGTTGAAGTT
This sequence comes from Agapanthus africanus, assembly GCA_030015575.1. NCBI lineage: Eukaryota > Viridiplantae > Streptophyta > Magnoliopsida > Asparagales > Amaryllidaceae > Agapanthus > Agapanthus africanus. Next base: position 167,034,731 of record JASDDO010000004.1, read on the forward strand.
AATGAATGAGTGCGGATCGTCCTCAGGGATCTCGAGATTCGTTTTTTACTTTTATTTGTTTGAAATGAAATGTTAAGCAACAATAAGAGAAAACACGATTCAATTGATTGATTTGTATTCGTGTGTCACTAATCTTTTCTAAAGAATCAAGAACTATAAACAACAAGAATCGGTTTCAATGGAATTTTCCAAACGACAATCCAAACTGATAAAGAGGCTCGTAGGAATCGATAGGATCTTTATATGTGTTGTAGTCTACAATATTTCATATTCTTGTCCTTCGAAGAATTGATGCTAGATCAATGGTTATCGACGAGAATTAGGGTTTTCTTGATGAAATTAAAGTTTCATCTCTTAACCCTTGCTCTTTCGAGGATACCATTTATATTCTAGCCTCTAGTAATTTCAAGAATCGATCGGATCACCCCAATCTCGAGCGATGTTGATCAAGAAAGCATCGAATCGAATTGGGTTGTCGATTCTTGAAATAGCTAGGGTTTACAATCTCGTAGGATTCAAGAATTGATTACAAATTTGCTACATCATCATACTAAAGATCTTCTCGACTCCTTAACGAGCGGAGTTTTACTCGCGCATCACCACATAGACAATATTCAAGAACAGTAAAGATAACATGATGCGGAATTTTAAAAGAAAGCAAGATTAACGAATTTCACCTTTTATTTATATCAACAATTCCGTTACAATCACTCAAGAACTACAAGAGGAGGAACTTGATCGTCGACTTGGCTTCGCTCGTCTCCGTGGATCGCGGATCGGCTTGGATCACTTGCCCGATTGAAGATCGGCTCGGCTCCCAAAAGGTTGAAGATTTCTCGCTTGATTTGGTACTCAAAATGTTGGATTTGGAGTGGAATTAGGGTTAGGGTTTCCTACAAGATTTCTCACTAATCTTGAGGAAGAAGAAGATGGAGAAAGAGAATGGCTAAACTAAAAATGGGTTGAATCTATCACTCTCCAAGATTTCTTGATTTTTCCAAGATGATCCAAGATTTTCCAAGAATGAGAAATGAGAGAGCCTAGGGTCTTATTTATAGACCTAGGTTTAGGTTTGAATTAGACTTTCCCTCCCAAAGTTTGTTAACAAGTTTGTTGGGATTTAGCTTAGGGTTTAAGCAAGGGTTTAGGAAAGTTCTAGAAGTTCTAGGCTAGTTTAGGAGCTTGATGATCTGGTGGAAGTGTCTGGACTCTTCTGGACTTTTGTATGCATTTTTGAGCTTCAGGTACTAACACAGGAGTTGTCGTGAAATTCGAGGAGTTGACTCTCTGGATCCGCCGCGCAACCGCCGCGTTAGGTGCCTTTAGGCCGCGCTTCCGCCGCGCCTTGGTGGCCTCGGGATTGGTGCTTTCTGCAGTTGCTTTGTACTTCTATTTGGGTTATTCTTTGATGTTCAGAATTGCAGTTGCCCTTCTATGTTGATACCAGATTTGCTTTCAATGAGTTTACGAGCAATTGTAATGGTCGAGCAATGTATTGATCGAGCAAGTATCTCTTTTCCTGCATAGACTTCAAAATAGGGGTTGCAAGATATAGAAAATATGCTATGTAATGCAATGCAGTTAATTTCCCTAGAATTTCCGGTTTTAAGGTCGAATACATGTAATTTGATATTTTGCGACCGATTAGCTAATATGTGAATTATGAATACCGTACTCTCCTATATGTATGCAGATGTTAAGGAAATTGCCTGCTAAAATATACAGTATTTTCGACTGATCAAATACCCCCAAACTTAATTTCGATCGTCTCGAGAGAATGTTTTATTAAAAAGAGAAGGAGAAAACAAAGAAAGAGAAAAACTAACTAGCACACTTTCGTAGGCAACACGATTGCACTGAGCACGTGCAACAAGCCTTTAAACCTCTAGGTGTCCCTAGTAGGAGGAGTGTTGTCTCCTGAGGGTTTTCAGCGGATTGCACCCACAAAATCCAAAAAATAAAAGCAAGATCATGAATATTACATTTAAAGACAAGAATTGTAAAAGAAAGACTTTGAAAATTAGGGTTTCCAACTAAGCTAGCTTTTCGGTTGTCATGAGCCCTATCTTAATGGTCATGAAAAGATGTTAGAAATCACGTCCTCCCTCAATAAAACATCGTCTTATTCTTCATTCCTATCTTTATTCCAAACATCGATCATATCACCCTGCGTGTGTGTAAAGACATCCCTACACCCGGAGAATTCAATTCAAGCTATCATACTCTTGCCCATCGACCTCAGTACTTCTTGGCAAACGAGATTGCTTACACACTTTCATGCGACCGTTAATACTTCTTGAGGTACTAACCGACCGATTACTGATGTGCTTGCTAACTTGGTGTATTTTCCTAGTCTTGCACCACCTCAGGCATAGCAGTGACTCCCAGACCAGTTGACCTTGGGGCACTAGGTGAAGAAGCACCCTTTTGCTATATATTTTTCTTGCCCTTGGTGATAACAAAACCAGTATCCATTTTTCTCACCACTTTAAAACATATTTTTCTTTTTTATACTTTTGGCTTTAAGACAAGAGCATTTCAAGGTATCCTCTACTATCCCAGGCTTCAAGACGTGTGTAAGTGCGAATAGCAGGGTAGCAACGTTCAAAATGTTTGGCTTCCAGACTAGAAACTATTTTTCAGACTTATTTTTATCCTCAGATTAGTGACGTCTTTCATCTTACTAACCCTTGGGACAACGGCTCATAACTACTTATTACTAGTTCGTATAAGAAAACTTCTAATTTTCTTAGTTTTCTAAAATTTTTCCAATCTCATGGATGTAATTGTTCACTGTCTAAACTTTCATTATCTTATTTATATACAGAAAGTGTAAATATTAACATTATTTTTATATTTGAAAATTTTTAAATTTTTATGGGTTTTGAAAATTTTTCAATTTTTATAGATTTTTAAAAGAAATGTTTTGTGCTTATGCAGATGATATGCAAATGATGCGAAAATAAGCACAAACCTCCCCCAAACTTGTTTTCAACAGTGTCCTCACTGTTGCCGACAGTCATACCTACAAAAATCTGTAAATCTGGGAGGAATTATTAGTGGGGGCGAATATATAAGTGAAGAACTTCCCCCAAACTTGTTTTATTTACTCACCTTCATTCAAAATATGATGCAGTGATATACTGGACATGAAAGTGAGACGGAGGAATTTTAATCAAGATAAACTGGCTCTTGTAAGAACAAGAGCTCCTCCGTGGGGTCAGTGGAAAAATACGGCTTTAATCTATGTCCATTTACTTTGAAAACAGTGCCGTTTTTAACATTTTCAATATCTACTGCCCCGTGCGGGTATACAGACCGCACAACAAAAGGTCCCTTCCAACGAGATCGGAGCTTACCCGCATGAAGGTGTAATCGTGAATCATAAAGAAGGACTTGTTGACCAGGTAAAAATGTTTTCCTCAAAATGTTTTTATCGTGAAAAACCTTAGTCCTATTCTTTGTGATTACAGCATTATCATAAGCTTCATCGCGGAGTTCGCTTAGCTCGTTTAGTTGCAGCTTCCGAAAGTTGCAAGCAAGGTTTAAATCAAAATTAATTTCCTTTATAGCCCACAATGCTTTATGTTCTATCTCAACAGGTAGATGACATGCTTTACCAAAAACTATCCTATATGGAGACATTCCTAGGTCGGTCTTATATGCAGTCCTGAATGCCCAAAGAGCATCCGTCAATTTGGTCGACCAGTCTTTTCTATTTTTGGCAACAGTTTTCTCCAGGATAAGTTTGATTTGTCTGTTTGAGATCTCAGCCTGCCCGCTTGTTTGGGGGTGATAGGGTGTAGAAAGACGGTGGTTGATTGAATATTTCCGCATCAGAGTCTCGAAAGATCTGTTGCAGAAGTGTGTCCCATTATCGCTAATAATAGCGCGTGGGTGTCCAAATCGCGAGAAGATATTCTCTTTTAAGAACTTAATGACAACTTTCTTATCATTAGTGCGACTTGGAATGGCTTCTACCCACTTGGAAACATAATCAACCGCCAGCAATATGTACAGATTCCCAAAGGAGTTGGGAAAAGGACCCATAAAATCTATGCCCCAAACATCAAACATTTCAACAACCAAGATGGGTTGCTGAGGCATTTCATTCCTCTGGGATATTCTACCCGTATACTGACATTGTGTACAGGTTTTGCAATGTTCAAATGCGTCCTTGAATAAGGTCGGCCAATAAAATCCAGATTGCAAAACCTTTTCCGCTGTTTTTCTTGGACCAAAGTGACCCCCACAGGCCTGATCATGACAAAATGAAAGAATACTCTTGAACTCTTCATTCGGGACGCACCGGCGAATGATCTGATCAGGAAAATATTTAAACAAATAAGGCTCGTCCCAGGCCGAATGATCTGACATCAAACATTTCAAATACAAGCCGCAAGCGGTCAGCTAAACGTAACGGCCACCCGGGTATTGTAACATTTCCAAAATAATAAAATATTATTTTTAGGAATTTTTACAATTTAATATTATTTTAATATTAAATTAATAATTAAATGCAAATAAATGGAGAAAAATTATGGAAAATTATGGAAAATTCTAAAATGGGTTATTTATTGGAATTATGCCATTTTTAAGTGGTTGTGATCATTTATATGCTAATTTAGCGCTAATCGCGATTAAAAATCGCTAATCGGATTTTTTGGCTTTTTGTGCAAAATTGTGCACATATCATTTTTGGACTTGTGTTACATTTTTCTAGCCATGTTACTTTGGGTTTACTATTGATGTGAGAAGGTTTGGGATTAAAAGAAAAAAAAAAGGAAAAGAAAAGAAAAAGAAAATGAGATATAGGTATGGTGAGAGAGTGAGGGTAGGTGAGGGTATTTGACTTGGCCATTCCCTTGGTTTTCCTCTCATTTCCTCCCCCTCCTTCTTGAGCTGCTGCTGCTGCTGCTATTGCCCCATTTCCCCCTCCACAAAACCCTCTCAAATCATCTCACAAACATACTCAAAACCTCACACTCATTTCACAAAACAAGCACACAAGCCCAAGATCTATGCTATGGACCAAGAAAGATGGTGTTTTGGTGCTGTTGAGGATTCATGAGGGTCTTGTGAGGTAATTCCTTCACAATTAGAGTGTTAATTCTTGTTCTTAAGCTTTAATTCAATTTTCATATCGATATCGTGTGAATTGGTGCACTTTGGACAAAATTAGAGAGGATTAGGGTAAAGTTGAGATGTGACTTTGCAATTGGACTCTAATGGTGACCTTAGACCCTATTTTGACCAAGACCCTGACCTAGAACAACCTGAAACCAAAAAAATACGGAATTACGGGACTTTCATGTCGGTTTGTGAGTGTTTAGAGTGTGCAGGGAAATCTGGAATGTACTGGGACTGTTTCAGGCAAATTCAACAATACCAGGGACCAAATTGAGACCATAGGAGGCCACCCTGACCAAACGGACCCCATTGGGCACAGGGGGGCCGGCGAGGCCGGTTTTGGGAGGGTTTTGGCTGGCCAAGTGGTGAGGGAATGCTTCGGGGTTGGTCCAGTAGCTCAAATACATCATATATAGCACCCAAGAGTTGTTTATTTGCCCTGATTTGGCCTGAGATGAAATCTGGGATCGTTTTCTTGGGTTGCTGCCTTACTTTCAGTATTTGGTGTTACGTATTTTGATTTCCACATTTTGGTGTTTGTACGTTATCTCGATCGTGTGACGTTTGTACGACTGCATCGAGTGATTTCGGGTTGTTTTGCGAAGGCTAACCGTAGGTTCTAACCTATAGGCCTTTTAGCGTATCGTATTGGATTTAGCGTGTCGTTTCAAGTTTTGGTGCGATGCGATACGTGTGATATGTGTAGGTACACCGCGACGATCCGAGGCGATGCAGAAGATGACGGTGACATCGACACCGACACGCAGGATACAGGTGAGTAGATTTATATCTACGCGGAGAAGTCGGGTGGATGGCGTATAGCAACCCCGCAGTCCGTAGTGTTGTATACGAATACGTATATACACGTATATTTATTATGTGGTTTAGATTAGTGATGGAAATAATGGTATTTTGATGATAAGAATGTATTGGTTTAGTATAGTGCGAACCCTAGAGTAGTGGTTGCACCCACACATACATTTACACACATTCTTGCATTCATTCTTTCATTTGATGGTGCGTATATCTACACATGGGTATGGGACTATGTGTTCATATACAGGTTGATGATGATACGTGGGTTTGAGATGATACTTGATGTGAGGCCGTGAGATCGGCGATGTGACATAGTTGCCTTTGAGGTGCGATATGATAGTTTTAGCCGGCCTTTGGACATGTGCTTTACCCGCATTCATACTTTGATAGATGGTATCGATTTGTACTAGACTTAGAGTAGTACTCCAGATTGTGCGATCTGATGATAGTGATACCTGATATGTGATGTGATTGGGTGATATTGACCCCTACCCAGCTATTGGGATGCCGTACGACGATCTACCGGACGAGCCGATATTGATGATAGATCCGCACTCATAACTCGAGGATATCTTACGATATGTTATTGAGGCGAGATCACCGACTATCATATCTATATATATATATATATACCGACTCAGATTTAGGTGGTTTCATACCCCTCCTATCTAGATTACTTGGTAGACATTAGACTAAACCGAGTCATACCTATTTCAAAACTAACGAATCGGGGATATTTTAAAGATAAGCAGAAGGGTTATACGGATATTTTCAAAAGACGTATCTTTTCATAAATACACCGTAGCCCCTATTTTCAAAACCCTATGATTCGTGTTATTTCAAAAGGCACCATTTGTAGGACTTGTATTAGATTAATGCAGATTAGTTATAGTTGCATCTAGTATTCTGCTCCCGTTCATTATTGTGGTTCGCTTCGCATCGCATGCTTATATTATGTTTCATACTCCATTATTGATGTTATGCTGTTAGGACACCAGCACCATTACCGATGATGCGTATGTACCATGTACACTTACTTGCCGGCTCACACACATCTTCATCGGTAATTGCCATGTCACGTACACCTTAGAAAATATTATTGCATCGACATAGGTTGTTAACTAATAATTTAGACATGATATTAGTGTGCTTGCCTTATATGCTAGATTAGACATTGTAATTATTACTTGTTACATCATGCATGCTATTATTCATGGATTTTTATGCCTATATGCACTGCTTACATGCTATTGAGGATTGGATTCGGATTTCCATGAGATTTTCTGGATTTGGGGGAAAACCGCAAAACTTATATAAACTTCTTTCTCTCTTTAAAATAAAAAAGTGCGGTTTTCCCATGATGTATGAGTCGTCCACCATGAGTTTGCTGATGGATTTGGAAACCCGATTCGAGGAGACGGATGAACCGTTTCGGGTACATGGTGGACCCGGCGAGGTACCCCGGGGCAAGAAGCGCGTGGTGATGACGATGTGAGCCTGGCAGGGGAGCACTACCTACCGGTGATTTTACCTAACGCGTCGGATATCCGGAGGATACCGTCGTGGTCTTGAGATGGATGGTAGGGGCCGGTCTGGACTGACGGCGCCCTAGATATTATGATCGAGACATTGAGATTTCGAGATTTTGAGGTACAGAGACTGTGATACAGAGATACCGAGATATTGGGATTATGTTTTGTGCCGATGCTAGGCACTGGTTTATGCTGATTTCATTATGATACCTCATTTTAAAAATACAAAGGAAATCTCACTAAATTATGAAAACAGTTCTTCATTTACTTGTATTCTGTTTTCATGCATTCATACCTCATTCATATGATATATTGCTACCCTTGGGCACTGACACGGGCACATGAGATTACACTCGGGTTAGATATTTACCCTAGCCTTGTTATAGGCTGCTGGTTATATTTTTTTGAGGTTATATTTTGATCGTATTGACCTAGGATGGGTCATGCATTCGATCTCTGCTTGTAGATATTCTTCTATTCACGAGTTGGCAACTCACCCCCGTTGTGCCCCAGTTCTTGCAGGTTTGCCGTACAGTTTCCATAGCGGCATTTCTGGCACACTGCTTCCTTATGGGTGATTTTCTTGGATAGGTGGGTTCTTTTGTATCAGAAACGCTATTGTATTTGTATTATTCATTGTATCTAGAATTTCCATCAACCAAAACTTGTATATTGTTCAGACTTAGAGACAGTGTTGTATTATTCGACCTTAGAGTCGCGCTAGTAGTAATACGGTTTTGAGTTTCTTTTTGAGTTTGATCCTCACCCTTTGGCGTTGTATATTATTATTGCTTGCGTGGTTGTGACCGTCGATTGACGAAGAGCTAGCTCCCGCTTGGGGATGCGTTTTATCATTGCATATTTATGTTATTCTTGTTGTACCCCGTTCGGGGCCAGTTTTTACAAAGGAAACTCTGCCGAAATTTTCAGGAAAGGTAACACATTTTAAAAATGCATATTCGGCTTAGTTACTTAAAAACCTTGATTTTCGAAACACGTTTCCTTCACTTCTTTAAACCAGTTCTCTTTATTTACTCTTAAAATGGTTTTAGATTTCTGGGCTTTTGGCTTACTTGGATCAGATGGAGTCCTATAGACTTCATATGGTTCAAGTGCCAGTCACGTGCTCTTTCGGGTCGTGACAAAGTTGGTATCAGAGCGCTAGGTTGACCTTGGTTCGAGTCTAAGTTTGACTATGTGGAGCCTAGGGAGTTATTTATATACGGAACTTAGGCTTGACCTTACGGAACTTAGACTTAGTCGAGGGGGTGTTATACCCGAACTTTCGTCGTATTAGGATGACCCTTAGTTGATGGAATAGGTGACTAAAGTAGAGTGACGTACCGTTGGTATGTTCCGCGGCATACTTACGACACGCCACTCCGCTTAAGAAACCTTAGGTTGTACATTTCCTTGCACTGTGTTATATTCCTTCCTATGATCTATCTTCATCGATACTGGTTGTGGTTTTGCTGCCGCGATTGCACGGGCAGAGTGAGCTACGGCTCGAGTTGTGTCAGCATGAGCTCGTCGGGGACGAGGGCTGACCGGGAGGTGATTCCCGAGACATACGGTTGCATTGAGGCTTCGTATTTTGTATTTCTGCACTTTGAGCGTTTGACAGATCGCTGTTGCGAGATTTTCTGGTTGTGCTGATCGGCACCAGAGGATTGAGCCACTGGTAGAGGCCAGCTAGGTTGTGATGACCGTTGATATTATCGCTTATTCAGGATGATTGAGGCGTTGTTCAGCGTACGGACGAATGAGCCAGTTGTTGCTGCGAATGATGAGATATCGCCCAGATGATTGGAGCTACTGCAGCATGAGCATATTCTTGAGATATGATGGTGAGTCGCTAGTCACCGAGGAGGAATGACTAGGACGTGTGGTGAGTTCGCTTACCCCGATGCGAGGTCATCAGATAGCTTGATTCCAGCTAGAGACGACTTCACGCAGATTCGTTGAGAGTCGATTGAGACGATCGAATGTCAGGAACCTATTTTCCAAGTTTAAAGTATACGGAAAGACATGCAGGTGATTCTATGGACCCTCTAGAAGAATTAAACCCTAACTCGACTTAATGACCGTGTGAAAGCCTTTGAACCTTCGGGTTTGCGGCGGTTCCTCGGCGCCATTAGTGAGGCTTGGGTTTGCCCTTCTACGGCTGGACCACCGACGCTGTGGCATGTACTCGATACTATTAAACTGTACCTGAGATGTGAGCTCTTGGGGGATTATGAGGATCTGACGAGTGGATCGGATGGTTCGACATCTTTCGGATATCGTGATGGGACACTGCTTGGGAGACTCCAGATGCGAGCATAGCCGTCGGAGCGCAGTTCGTGTAGCCACGATGAGATGAGTCCGAATCGGTCGACATTGGAGCAAGGTGAAGTAAAGAGTTCGCACGAGATTTCGATGAGATGACGTCCCACTCCGCTGACATCAGAGATGTGATATGCACCCCGAGGCGTGGTATATGGATATATCTTCCAGAAAGAAGCGCGATAAGTATACAGCCGTTCCGGAATAAGCTTTAGCTTCAGCATTGGATGACGATTTCCGGGCAATTCGGCAGGATTGAGAATTGAGAAAGAAACCTCGACAGGACCTTTCCGGAATACGATACGAGAAGACCTAGACCCAGGAGTGGTCATGGTTGCGCACACCCAGCAGGACAGAGTTCGGCATGGTCGACGAGGTAGTTGACCAGGTTCGGATAAAGGAACTTACCCAGATGCAGTGCGAATTGATCAAGGACGGACGAGTATTGAGTATTCCTCCAATGGTTGGGACGCGTTCCCGAGGACCTGTTCGGCCTGACATCTTCTACAGAATGATGAAGCTACAGAGTACGCGATTTCGAGTCCGTGCGAGAGACTTCAGATTGACCGTGGCCGAGGACAGTGCAGTGCGTAGTAGCTTGGCGTGACACCATAGTGGACGACGATAGAGACAAGTGGAACCAGAGGTTCGGGCGAGACGCTGACGAGCTGTCATTGCTTCCCGTCGAGACCAGAGGTCAGATATGCTTACAGAGGCATTGGGATACAACCAGATTCCGAGAAATATTGTGCTGAGGACACAGATGTCCATTGGACGAGAAGAGACTATGCAAGAGTACCAGCCTCCGTGCAGATCGGCATAGGCAAGATCGGCAGAGACTTTGAGCAGGATTCCTTCCAGGACACCGCGGCAATGATGGTTGCCCCCAGGATCAGACATGTGATGTGCATTCAGAGAGCCGAAGGCCGACGCTAGTAACATATTGCATTACGAGCAGTCGTGAGGATTGACCGAGAGATTTCCAAAGAAGTGCCAGAACGGAATCGTTCCTGTCAGCACTCCTGACCGGGCCGGTGAGCCGATGGATTGCGAGATTGGTAATCTACAGGAAGATCAGGAACCAGAGGCAGAGGACGCCAGACGCGAGCGAGAGGCCAGTGGAGATCTTGCGCCGCTAGAATTGGATGTGCCGGCACCTTCTCGACTTCGAGGGAGGATATACCGACGACAGTATTTATGCTTTGTGATTTTGTGATTCGACTATCACGTATCTGTCAGTTCGGGATTTCGGTATTTTGGCGATCAGTTTTCATGATTTGGTTTCGATGACTGAGTTCTATGATCTCTGTTTTCGTGCACCATGATTGCACTTTCTGGGTATTTATACCTTGCACATAGTTATTACTCCTGAGGTGTTGATTGCGATTTCATGCTTAGTTTATGCCAGTGATTTGATTTATGCCTCCAGCAGAGTTTTCATGTATTTCCAGTGTTTTGATTTGATTTGTGCACGCTGATGCACACGGTTGTGAGATTTTCCATTGCGGTACACCTGATTTTGATTGAGCCGCACTTTATCGTCGATTTTGACCCTGACATTGATGATTGATTCTTGCACTCCGTGCTTTTGGTTTGACTTACGCATGTTCGGCGTTTGCTATTGGATTTCGTGATTCCGTGCATGTTGAGTGCGCAGGGTTTAGATTTTCATTCGTGCACAATGGATGCACCGATTTGGATTTTCGCGCATGTTGGGCACATGTTTTGAGGTGCGATTTTGGTGCACACCCGATGCACTAAATCGAGGTTCTTCGTGCACGTCAGATGCACCGGATTTGTGGCTGTCAGGCATATACGTTGCCTATGACAGATGCTTCGTGCACACCCGTTGCACCTGGATGTTGATTTGTGCACCTGTTTAGCACATATATGGATTTTTGATTTCCGTGCGCACCAGACGGACAGGATTGTGTTATGTATATTTTTGAGATTTATTCCTCTTGGAGCAGTACATTTTTATGATATTGGATAGTTGCTTTCATACTGAGCAGGACTAGTCAGAGGACAGTACCTGGATATATTTTGCATGCATTGATAGTCAAAGGGATTTCCAAAGCGTGAGCTATAGTCTCAGTATATACTTACGTGTCCGATATGACACGAAACGTTTTAAAACAAGGAAACCCTTCTGATTGTTTTCAAAACGGCGGAACGTGCTTATTAAACAAAGGATATATATATACGCATATATAGTTATTTTCTTATGAAAAACGTCCGCCACTGTGCAGTGTTACGTGCATCGCACAGCGACTTAAAAAGATTTGGCATGCTTTTACATCAGCTGTTTACATGTATAGATTGGATGTCTACATGTGTAGTTCTGATCCATATCATATCGGTTTTGTATTGGATTTGAAATTGTGTTTTTTACCTTGACTCCGATGATTGCGGGATGCTTGATGGAGCGTTGTTTTTGAGTTATCTGCTCATTACTCCTGCGCATGCATTGCGCTGTGACGTTTTATGTATTGATGATTTCGGAGCCCCGACGACTTGGAAATTTGTATTGAAATGTTTTAGTACTTGGGGGTTTTGAATTTAAATTCGGGGACCGAATTTCTTTAAGGGGGGTAGATTGTAACATTTCCAAAATAATAAAATATTATTTTTAGGAATTTTTATAATTTAATATTATTTTATTGATTATTTTAATATTAAATTAATAATTAAATGCAAATAAATGGAGAAAAATTATGGAAAATTATGGAAAATTCTAAAATGGGTTATTTATTGGAATTATGCCATTTTTAAGTGGTTGTGATCATTTATATGCTAATTTAGCGCTAATCGCGATTAAAAATCGCTAATCGGATTTTTTGGCTTTTTGTGCAAAATTGTGCACATATCATTTTTGGATTTGTGTTACATTTTTCTAGCCATGTTACTTTGGATTTACTATTGATGTGAGAAGGTTTGGGATTAAAAGGAAAAAAAAGGAAAAGAAAAGAAAAAGAAAATGAGATATAGGTATGGTGAGAGAGTGAGGGTAGGTGAGGGTATTTGACTTGGCCATTCCCTTGGTTTTCCTCTCATTTCCTCCCCTTCCTTCTTGAGCTGCTGCTGCTGCTGCTATTGCCCCATTTCCCCCTCCACAAAACCCTCCCAAATCATCTCACAAACATACTCAAAACCTCACACTCATTTCACAAAACATGCACACAAGCCCAAGATCTATGCTATGGACCAAGAAAGATGGTGTTTTGGTGCTGTTGAGGATTCATGAGGGTCTTGTGAGGTAATTCCTTCACAATTAGAGTGTTAATTCTTGTTCTTAAGCTTTAATTCAAGTTTCATATCGATATCGTGTGAATTGGTGCACTTTGGACAAAATTAGAGAGGATTAGGGTAAAGTTGAGATGTGACTTTGCAATTGGACTCTAATGGTGACCTTAGACCCTATTTTGACCAAGACCCTGACCTAGAACAACCTGAAACCAAAAAAATACGGAATTACGGGACTTTCATGTCGGTTTGTGAGTGTTTAGAGTGTGCAGGGAAATCTGGAATGTACTGGGACTGTTTCAGGCAAATTCAACAATACCAGGGACCAAATTGAGACCATAGGAGGCCACCCTGACCAAACGGACCCCATTGGGCACAGGGGGGCCGGCGAGGCCGGTTTTGGGAGGGTTTTGGCCGGCCAAGTGGTGAGGGAATGCTTCGGGGTTGGTCCAGTAGCTCAAATACATCATATATAGCACCCTAGAGTTGTTTATTTGCCCTGATTTGGCCTGAGATGAAATCTGGGATCGTTTTCTTGGGTTGCTGCCTTACTTTCAGTATTTGGTGTTACGTATTTTGATTTCCACATTTTGGTGTTTGTACGTTATCTCGATCGTGTGACGTTTGTACGACTGCATCGAGTGATTTCGGGTTGTTTTGCGAAGGCTAACCGTAGGTTCTAACCTATAGGCCTTTTAGCGTATCGTATTGGATTTAGCGTGTCGTTTCAAGTTTTGATGTGGTTTTGATGCGATACGATACGTGTGATATGTGTAGGTACACCGCGACGATCCGAGGCGATGCAGAAGATGACGGTGACATCGACACCGACACGCAGGATACAGGTGAGTAGATTTATATCTACGGGGAGAAGTCGGGTGGATGGCGTATAGCACCCCCGCAGTCCGTAGTGTTGTATACGAATACGTATATACACGTATATTTATTATGTGGTTTAGATTAGTGATGGAAATAATGGTATTTTGATGATAAGAATGTATTGGTTTAGTATAGTGCGAACCCTAGAGTAGTGGTTGCACCCACACATACATTTACACACATTCTTGCATTCATTCTTTCATTTGATGGTGCGTATATCTACACATGGGTATGGGACTATGTGTTCATATACAGGTTGATGATGATACGTGGGTTTGAGATGATACTTGATGTGAGGCCGTGAGATCGGCGATGTGACATAGTTGCCTTTGAGGTGCGATATGATAGTTTTAGCGGGCCTTTGGACATGTACTTTACCCGCATTCATACTTTGATAGATGGTATCGATTTGTACTAGACTTAGAGTAGTACCCCAGATTGTGCGATCTGATGATAGTGATACCTGATATGTGATGTGATTGGGTGATATTGACCCCTACCCAGCTATTGGGATGCCGTACGACGATCTACCGTACGAGCCGATATTGATGATAGATCCGCACTCATAACTCGAGGATATCTTACGATATGTTATTGAGGCGAGATCACCGACTATCATATCTATATATATATATATATATACCGACTCAGATTTAGGTGGTTTCATACCCCTCCTATCTAGATTACTTGGTAGACATTAGACTAAACCGAGTCATACCTATTTCAAAACTAACGAATCGGGGATATTTTAAAGATAAGCAGAAGGGTTATACGGATATTTTCAAAAGACGTATCTTTTCATAAAAACACCGTAGCCCCTATTTTCAAAACCCTATGATTCGTGTTATTTCAAAAGGCACCATTTGTAGGACTTGTATTAGATTAATACAGATTAGTTATAGTTGCATCTAGTATTCAGCTCCCGTTCATTATTGTGGTTCGCTTCGCATCGCATGCTTATATTATGTTTCATACTCCATTATTGATGTTATGCTGTTAGGACACCAGCACCATTACCGATGATGCGTATGTACCACGTACACTTACTTGCCGGCTCACACACATCTTCATCGGTAATTGCCATGTCACGTACACCTTAGAAAATATTATTGCATCGACATAGGTTGTTAACTGATAATTTAGACATGATATTAGTGTGCTTGCCTTATATGCTAGATTAGACATTGTAATTATTACTTGTTACATCATGCATGCTATTATTCATGGATTTTTATGCCTATATGCACTGCTTACATGCTATTGAGGATTGGATTCGGATTTCCATGAGATTTTCTGGATTTGTGGGAAAACCGCAAAACTTATATAAACTTCTTTCTCTCTTTAAAATAAAAAAGTGCGGTTTTCCCATGATGTATGAGTCGTCCACTATGAGTTTGCTGATGGATTTGGAAACCCGATTCGAGGAGACGGATGAACCGTTTCGGGTACATGGTGGACCCGGCGAGGTACCCCGGGGCAAGAAGCGCGTGGTGATGACGATGTGAGCCTGGCAGGGGAGCACTACCTACCGGTGATTTTACCCGACGCGTCGGATATCCGGAGGATACCGTCGTGGTCTTGAGATGGATGGTAGGGGCCGGTCTGGACTGACGGCGCCCTAGATATTATGATCGAGACATTGAGATTTCGAGATTTTGAGGTACAGAGACTGTGATACAGAGATACCGAGATATTGGGATTATGTTTTGTGCCGATGCTAGGCACTGGTTTATGCTGATTTCATTATGATACCTCATTTTAAAAATACAAAGGAAATCTCACTAAATTATGAAAACAGTTCTTCATTTACTTGTATTCTGTTTTCATGCATTCATACCTCATTCATATGATATATTGCTATCCTTGGGCACTGACACGGGCATATGAGATTACACTCGGGTTAGATATTTACCCTAGCCTTGTTATAGGCTGCTGGTTATATTTTTTTGAGGTTATATTTTGATCGTATTGACCTAGGATGGGTCATGCATTCGATCTCTGCTTGTAGATATTCTTCTATTCACGAGTTGGCAACTCACCCCCGTTGTGCCCCAGTTCTTGCAGGTTTGCCGTACAGTTTCCATAGCGGCATTTCTGGCACACTGCTTCCTTATGGGTGATTTTCTTGGATAGGTGGGTTCTTTTGTATCAGAAACGCTATTGTATTTGTATTATTCATTGTATCTAGAATTTCCATCAACCAAAACTTGTATATTGTTCAGACTTAGAGACAGTGTTGTATTATTCGACCTTAGAGTCGCGCTAGTAGTAATACGGTTTTGAGTTTCTTTTTGAGTTTGATCCTCGCCCTTTGGCGTTGTATATTATTATTGCTTGCGTGGTTGTGACCGTCGATTGACGAAGAGCTAGCTCCCGCTTGGGGATGCCTTTTATCATTGCATATTTATGTTATTCTTGTTGTACCCCGTTCGGGGCCAGTTTTTACAAAGGAAACTCTGCCGAAATTTTCAGGAAAGGTTACACATTTTAAAAATGCATATTCGGCTTAGTTACTTAAAAACCTTGATTTTCGAAACACGTTTCCTTCACTTCTTTAAACCAGTTCTCTTTATTTACTCTTAAAATGGTTTTAGATTTCTGGGCTTTTGGCTTACTTGGATCAGATGGAGTCCTATAGACTTCATATGGTTCAAGTGCCAGTCACGTGCTCTTTCGGGTCGTGACAGGTATTTAGCGATCAGAAGAAAACAAGCGAACCTGTTACAACTCCCGTCGAGCCAACCGGTAACACTACCATACAGTCCGGTCTCTTCGTCAGATATGCTGCATATCAAGTCTAGGTATGGCAACGTCGACCCCAATAACTCAATAAGTCGTGCCGATGAATGGTCTATAACAGATCGAGAAACTACTGATAACACTTATCACCAAATCTCAACAGCCCTGGCCAGGGACTTACTGATTTAGCCAGTCAAGCACAGCAAAGCATCAACTCCCAATACCGGGAGAGACGAAACCCCTCCTATCGCTCATCGCCTTCGTGTGTCTCAGGACTGTACCCAACGGCCACCTGTTTGCACGACTCAGTAGAGCCGTGGTAGGGTGGTAATCAAAGTACAGTGGGAGAACACACAAGACTCTATGACGATCTCGGGTCTACAGACTAACCTGCACCAGTGTCACCTGAGAACTGCTATCCGACGATAGATATAATTCCATATAAGAGTTCTCGGCGAGTCCGTCCAGTGTACCCAGTCACCACTGAGCACCCGTATACGATCTCGATGTCAAACATCGATGAATGTGGGAACATCCATCGCCCATCATATGGGTCTAGTATCATATTCGCTAGTCTACTCTGGTATATCGATGCTCCATCTCGATACACCTACGACTAGGGACATTCCAGGATATGCATATAAACTACAGATGTCCCACTAGTATGATCTTTATCATAATCACAGTAGTCAAGTCTATATCCTCTGGGCTTTATCAACATGTGTGAATGAAAAAAAGGATGATCAAATCAATATGTCAGATAAAGAAGAACCAGATAGCATACTATCATGTCGAGCAAGAATGTACACTGAATATAAATACATCTATAAATACATCCACTATCATATAATGGCCTCTAGGGCATACATATATCCAACAATCTCCTACTTGCACTAAGGCCAGTTATTGGCGTATCTCATACCCAACATCTCAAAAAATCGCTCATGCTGCGACTGAGGGAGGGCCTTGGTGAGTGGATCCGCGACGTTATTCTTTGTGTCTACTCTCCTAATCTCGATCTCACGGCGATCTACAATCTCCCGGATCAAATGAAAGCGCCTCAGGATGTGTCTGGATTGCTGATGGGACCTGGGCTCCTTGGCAAACGCCATAGCCCCATTATTATCACAATACAATGGTATTGGATCAATAATGGTTGGAACTACTCCTAGCTCCTAGATGAACTTACTCATCCAGACGGCTTCCTTGGCGGCATCATTTGCAGCAATGTACTCAGCCTCCATCATAGAGTCTGCAACGGTATCCTGTTTGGAACTTTTCCAACTTACCGCCCCTCCATTGAGGGTAAATACAAACCCTGAGATAGATTTCCTGTCCTCCTTATCGCTTTGGAAGCTCGAATCGGTAAAGGCCTCCATTTGGAGATCTCCATTACCATACACCAAGAACAATTCTTTAGTCCTTCGCAAGTACTTAAGAATGTTCTTCACAGCTTTCCAGTGATTCTCCCCTGGGTTGGATTGATACCAGCTTACAACACTAAGTGCATAAGCTACATCTGGGTGTGTACATAACATCGCATACATTATAGATCCTGCTGCCAAAGCATAGGGTATAATTTTCAAGCGAGCTCTCTCTTCATTGGTCTTTGGGCAAGAGTTCTTGGAGAGAGTGACCCCATGGCAAGCGGGAAAGGCTCCCCGCTTGGAGTCTTCCATACTAAACCTTTTTAGGATGGTGTTGATGTACCTGGTTTGGGACAATCCCAATAACCTCTTGGATCTATCCCTATAGATCCTAATGCCCAGAATGTATGTGGCATTACCCAGGTCCATCATGGAGAACCTTAGTGATAAGAAAGATTTGACCGACTGCAGCATAGGAATATCATTTCCTATCAGAAGAATGTCATCCACGTACAATACGAGGAATGTGACAGCTCTTCCTACAGTCTTCTTATAAACACAAGGTTCATATGGATTTTTGATGAAATAAAACTCTTTGATAACATCATTGAAACAGATGTTCCAACTCCGTGATGCCTGCTTTAACCCATATATGGATTTAAGCAATCTACATGCTTTCCTGCTGCTCCAACTGTCAATGAAGCCCTCTGGCTGATCCATATAAACGCATTCTTCTAAATCGCCATTTAGAAATGCCGTTTTAACGTCCATCTGGAAGATTTCATAGTCGTAGTGAGCAGCAATAGCAAGTAGGACCCGAATGGATTTAAGCATGGCTACGGGCGAAAAAGTCTCGTCATAGTCCAAACCTGGTCTTTGACGAAAACCCATCGCCCCGAGTCTTGCTTTATAGATCTCTACCTGCCCATCTACACCAATCTTTCTTTTAAAGATCCATTTTCACCCCACAGGTTTTACCCTAGAGGGTACAACGTCCAAAGTCCATACACGCCAGGGGCATCATACTCATTTATAGAGGAAGCTCCATGGGAAGTTGTTCTTTCGGCTAAAACTAAAAGAATGCTTAATGTGTAGGGTTGCTAGGCACACGCACAAGGGTCTACGAGGCATCAACCATGCCGGATTAAAAATTAGCCGTGCCGAACAACCCAAAGCCGGATCTATAAACTAGAGTTTATGCGAAAACAAGCATGTTAAACACTTTAATAATAAGTGAGAGGGATTACAACCTTTGTAGATCTGGTCCTTCACTTCAATAGCTCTATGTATATGTCCCCTTCGCTGCGATCGTGAACTCCAGACTCTAGAGAAGCTCCACAAGAAGAACGAACGTGCTTGCTTCGATGACTTCGAGACCGAAGATGATCTACGTCGGGGAGACACTAACTCAAGCTATTCCTTCACTAGGTCATGAAATTTGTGAAGAGAACACACTCTACTACATGGCAAGTGGTAGAGGATGAAGAAATAGGAGGTGGGCTCACTTTAGAATTGATTTTCTCACATTTTTCCTCATAGCACCATTAGAGCTTGAAAGCTTTTTCAAGGAGCTTGATGAAGAAGAAGAGGAAGAAGGAATACTATCATCATATGAATTATGTCCACCACAATAATGTAACCATGGGTGAGTTAAGCTATCATGCTTAACTCATGTAGAGAATTAACCAAGGTATGAGATTAATGGTTGGGTTAACTAAATATCCTAAAGAATGACAAAAGAGTTGACTTTGTCAATGTTTCCACAAGCTTCATGAAAGCTTGAGAACTTTGACAAAGTATTTCTCTTTTGTTATTCTTAAGATATAAACAAAACCCTGATCTTTAACCTAATCTTGGTATAAGTCTTATACACCCATCTTTGATGTATCATCAAGCATGACACAATCATATGTACACAAATATATATCACATATACACTTATGCACAATCAAGTGAGAAAATAAATCTTAAGTGAGCTAATACTAGTTAATGTAATGTAATATATCAAATATATAATTATACATTAAATTATTAAATCAACTCTTGATTTAATAACCCGACTATAACCGATTAAAATTTTGTGTAACAACTTATCGAATCAACACTTGATCCGATAACCCGGTTATATCGCATACAACCGATCAATGTTACAAATCACGAGAATAGAAAACGGTATCTATCTCGTTCCCGCACATATCACATATATGCTCCTACTCCGTTTCGCTTGAGTCAGGAAACCCCTGTGTAGGACTCTAAAGACTCGTCAATACGCCGGCAGTAGGTGATGATTATATCAAACACCCACAAGCCGCAAGCGGTCTGCTAAACGTAACGGCCACCCGGGTATTGAGCGATCAGAAGATCAACAAGCAAGCCTATACATTCTCCTATGAATCCAATCACTAACACTCCCGTACAGTCCGGTCTCGTCGTCTGATATGTTGCATATCTTGCCTAGTGGTGGTAAACGTCAGACCCCAGTAGCTCGATAAGTCGTGTCGATATGAGGTCTATAACAGTTCGAGAAACTATTGATAACACTTACCAGTAAATCTCAGCAACCCTGGCTAGGGATTTCCAGTTATAGCCAATCGAACATAGCGCAACATCAACTCCCTATACCGGGAGAGACGAATCCCCTCCTATCGCTTATTGCCTCGATATGATTCGGGACTGTACCTAAAAGCCACCTTTTTGCACACCCTATTGGACGTGGTATGATGGAAATCAAAGCACAGTGGGAATCACACAAGACTCTATGACGATCTCGGGTCAACAGACTACTCTGTACCAGTGTCACCGGAGAATTGCCATCTGACGTGAGGTATAATACCATCCGGGAGTTCTCGGCGAGTCCGTCCAGTGTACCCAGTCTATACTGAGCACCCATACACCATCCTTGATGTCAAAGACCGATGGATATGGGATCATCCATCGCCCATCATATGGGTCAAGATGCGTATACGCTAGTCTACACTGGTGCATCGATGCCCTGTCTCGATACACCCTCGACTAAGAACATTTATAGGATGTACTCGTCGACTACCGTGGCCCCACTAGTATGATCTCATCATAGTCCCAATAATCGAGTACGTATCCTATGGGCTTTATCAACATGTAACAAAGAGACAATCAGAGTACATGTTAAGATAAAGTACAACCAGATAGCATACTATCATGTCGAGCAAGAAAGTCCTCCCTATATATGTCCAAGCATCCATTACAATATACATCGTATGTACAGTAATGGCCTCTAGGGCATACATATAACTAACAATCTCCCACTTGCACTAGGGCCATCTGTTGTGGTATCACATACCCAACAATTAGCTGCTGTTGAAGTATCTCATACTCAACCATCCCATAAAAGTCTCTACTGGGAAAAAGGACTTTGTTAGTGGATCCGCGCTGTTGTCCTCTGTGTCTACTCTCCTAACCTCGATCTCCCTGGAGATCAACCATCTCCATGATCAGGTGATACTGCCTAAGAATTATATCTGGATTTCTGATGGGACGGTAGTTCCTAGGCTAAAGCCATAACTCCATTGTCACACAATGGTAGGAACAAAGTTCATCTCATGAACTTATATATATCCAGACTGCCTCTTTGGTAGCATCTTTGGTAACGATGTATCTTGCCTTTAATCATCTAGTATGTCACGGTATCTAGCTTGGAACTCTTCCAACATACCGTCCCTCCACTGAGGGTAAAGACAATGCCTGCGACTGACATTCAGTCGTCCTTATCACCCTGGAACCTTTCCAGTGATTCTTCCCAGGATCGATTGATACCATCTCACTACAACTAGTGAGTATCCTAACATCCAATTAGATCTATCTCATAGATCCATAACTCAGGATTTAGGAGGTATCACTTTGATCCTATATGGAGAATCCTTGTGATAAGCGGAGATTGACTGAGCGTAGCATAGGAAACTCCTTCCCTATCAAGAGTATGTCATCCACGTACTCTACGAGGATAACCACCATACTCTCTACTACCTTTTTTGTATATACAAGGTTCATCTACCATTTCGATGAAGTCAAACTCTTTGACTACCATATCAAAACAGACGTTCCAACTCCGCGATGCCTGCTTTATCACATAAAACATCTTGCACACGTTTTCGCTGCTCCCACTATCTACGAAGCCCTCTGGCTGTGTACTTATAGACGCTCTCTTCCAAATCAACATTTAGAAAAGCAGTCATGACACCCAACCGCCAGATATCGTAGTCATGATATGTAGCCGTGGCAAGTAGGATCTGGATGGACATAAACATAGCTTTGAAAGCCTCAAGTTTTCCATGTACACCTAGTAATCTCCTCAATATATACTTGCTCCTGATGGGGATTTAACCCTTCAGATAGAGCAACCAAAGTCCATACTTTGTTGGTGTATAAGGATTCCATCTCAGATCACTAAGCATCCAGCCATTCTTACAGAGTCTCACTCCTGATGGCCAGCTCGAAACTAGTTAGGTCGTCATCTCATGATGCAATCCTCGCTCCCACTGTCATAGAGAAACCGAAGTATCTCTCAGGTGGGTGAGGAACCCTACTAGATCGGCGGAGAGGCTGAGGTTCGTTGGAAACTATTGAATCCTTTGGTTCTACCAAATCATGTGTTGCAGTTTGTATAGCTGGAGCTTTTCCAGTTCTACCCCATGACCGATAGTTTCTTACAAGAAATTCCCTTTCACAAAGGTGGCATGTTGAGAAACAAAATATCTTTTGTTCCTCGGTTTGGTAGAAGATATACCCTTGCGAATGCTTGGGATATCCAACAAACTTCCACAGAACTGACTTTTCCTCGAGCTTGTCCGGATTATGCTTTTTAGACATAGGCCGGACAACCCTAAATCTTAACTTACTTAAGATATGAGCTCTTCCCATTCCATATCACATATGAAGTGGTAGGCAACTGATTTGATTGGAACCCTATTCAATAGGTATGCAGCTTCTCAAGTTCATAACTCCCAAAAGGAAATAGGAAACTCAGTAGTACTCATTATAGAGCGTACCATATCAAATAGGGTGTGATTGATCCACCCCGATACACCGACGTGCGGTGGTGTATACGGAGGAGTAATGCTGAGAGAGAATCTCATTCTCCTTTAGAATAGTCCAGGAATTCCGTGCTCAAGTATTCTCCTCCCTGATCTCATCAAAGGACATAATACTTATACCCGTATTTTGGTTCCCTACTTCTAACTTACATTCTGTGAATATCTCAAAAGGTTCGGACTTCTGTTTCAACAGGAAGATATGTCTGAATCTTGAGAGATCATCAGAGAATGTAATGAAGTACAAAGAACCGGTCCTTGTATATGTAGACAGGGGACTTTCATACATCAACATGTATCAGTCCCAAGAGTTCACTAACTCTTTCTCTGTTTCCAATAAACAGAGATATGGTCATCTTATCTTTGTGACATGACCGGTAAGTTTCACAAGATATAAATTCAAACAGATTTAAATATGCATCTAAATGTTACTTAGCTAGTCGGGTCGCATTGATATGACCTAGTCTACAATGCCTCAAGAAGGATTCGTTCATTTCTGAACTCTTTCTCTTGTGTGTGTTCTATATACTAAGAACTGTAGTTTGATTTAGAACGTCTATACTTTTAGATAACATGCCTGAACCGATCAACTCTTGATATAGGAAATGTTCAAAACATTATCCAACAATACAAAATTATATCCTTTCTTTACTAATAAAGAGACCGATATGATGTTGTATATCAGGTTCGGTATCTAATAACATTCGTTCAGAATCAATGTATTTTGGTAATACAGGGTGATAGTGACCAACAGACTTGGCTGGAACACTTGCACCATTTTCTGTCTCATGAAACTTATCACCCGTTCTCAGTTCTCTACCTATCTGTAGCCCATGTAACAAATTACATATGTGGGATCCTGATACGGTATCAAATACCTAGGACGTAAAGGATACTGAGAAACAGTTCTCTGTAATGAACACACCCGAAGATGATGCATCAGTATGCACTTTCTTTGTTTGGGCGGCACGGGAAATCTGGTATTCCTCAATTTCCTGCTCTGTCTTATAACATTTATAAGTTGGAGCGGGACCAACGTTCCCCAGCTCAGTATAACAAGCGGGTTCGGTCAATTCAACGGTTTTATTATCTTGATTAAGGCATAATATGGTCGCTACCTGGAGAGAGAGAGAAGAAAACACTCAGCGTATGCTCTTGCAAGATTAGATTGGTTATCTAATATATCTAATCAGGATGTCTCCCACTGTTTTAATCAAATCTTCCTTCAAACCCTAAAAGGAAAGACTAGCCGGGATTAATTACACTCTACAAGTTCACCAATCTTTCAGCCAGGCCAGTGTCGGTACTTTGAGGGAGGTTCCCCGTGCTTTCGCACGGACCTAATTAAAATAAACCTCGTTTTCCCAGGGGCGTAACCCCGTTAACACCTTTCTAGACACCTACTTGATCGGCTAATTGCAATGCGTAAAAATCTCCCAGGAGTAACTCTTACTCGCAGCGGGTATCGGGATCTAACTATATCATTGAAGGTATGCAATATCATTGCAAATTTCAACACTTGAAATTCCCAATAATATTTTGCCCCTAGCGTCCTATGACCTTGATGGAGGTCAACAAACCATAGGCTGCTAGTCAAGTTCTACCCGTCATTTCCTGATTAAATTAAACCCACCCGCACGACCCTTGACGGAGGTCAACAAGGCTGCACGACTACCCTAAAACAATCTGCATCATGTGCATAAACAGATAAATACTAGTTAGCTACCACACACTACGCCTTGACGGAGGTCAACAAACATAGCACGAATACTAAGTAGGACTTATCTGAAATGACGGAGGGCTACGATAGGTTTTTAAGAAAACCCTTTGCGTAATGAACTTGATATCGTTGTAGAATCGAGTGATTTTAAATGGAGTGTTTTTTAGGCTTTTCTGGTTTTGCTAAAGGGGTCATTCCCGGTGAAGGGATCGTCGGTCCTTTCCTCATCGAATAAGATGCAGGATATTTCACAAATATCACTATACAAAGCAAGAACTATAGAAGCAATCAAAAGACAAACCGAGTTTTTAGCATCTGGTTGTTTCACTAAAGAGGTCACTCCCGGTGAAGGGATCTCGGCTCTTTCCTTATCGAATAAGGTGTTGGATGTTCTACAAGGAACACCGCTATGCAAAGCAAGAACTAGAGCTACCAGTTTTTAAACAAGTTTCTACAACATCTTTAGGTTTCTTTTAGTCTCATTAATCTCATTAATGAAGTCCCATTTAATTATGCATCATAAGCATCACATTTGAAACGAAATCTGCAATATAACATATATCTCATATATATAATGTAAACATTCGTCTCAGGCAGTAATATGATCTCATCACAGAACATTGCAGCAGAAGAACATATATGAAATATTTGATATACTATGACGCTCGTGTTTTCAATACGAGCCTGTATAAAACACGGATTCCACGGTCGTGATGAATAGCCAAACCCACATCCCTAGACCCCTACGAGAGCGGCAAGCAACACTGCCAATTCTAGGGTTAGGAGACCCGGTCTCGACTCCTCGAGATGGTCTCCCACTGGACCCTAGAACCCGGTTACTTGTGCTCCCCGACTTGGGTCTACCTAATGCGGAAAAGTAAATAATATACAATGGTGATATCATCCTCAGCCCGGAAGTGCCCCAACAAAAGAATATTACATACAAATGAATTTTACATAAATGAAAAAGAAAAAACTCTCATCTCACATAAAACCCCCGGCTATTCAAAACGCGACGATCCAATATAACATATCACAGCAACACATAATATCTCATATCATCAACGTAAGCAAGTATGCGTATCCCCGATTGTCATTGATGTATAGCAACGAAGCCGGCGATACACCACATACTACACTTACGGTCACAGAAAAGAAAGTGTAAATCTAAAACAGTTGGAATCCGCAACCTCCTTAGACATCGCATGCCTAACCAAATGAGTTCCTTAGACATCACATGCCTAACAATTATAAACCCCGCATTTTAGTCTCATTATCGAAAACTCTTTTCAATATCAAGTCGGGCAATTCAACAAGATTTCCGACATCCTGATCGAATGCTCGTCGCAAACTTTAGTAGACGGCCGCACCCCCGGATGCCGTTGACGAAGTGCACTAAGGCGGAACAACGCTGCCGCGAGCACCCAAACAGATGTTTTTGGCGACGGGGTTTTCCTACAGTCACTTGGTCGGGGCTATGGGGCGTGGCTATCTATTAAGTTTACCCGGCGAGTATTCCCGTACGCTACGTGATTGCGATGGACTTTTGATCACATTAAAATTCCGTGGCAACCGATCATCTGAGACTAAACAGCTATGTTTATAATATTCAAATCAGTTATCTCATAACTATTTGTGGATTCCAAATATTGTATCACATTCCAGATAAAAAGACAGTGTAAATTTTCCGATCGAATAATCAAACATCCAAGTTTTCCCAAATAGTTCTCAACACTTGAAATTAGTTTAAAAACATCCATCACAAGCTACAGTACCAATGGTCCAGCCGTAGAATGGTCAAGCCAATGCCTCACATGTGGCACGCCGTACTGCCACAAACCCTAAAGTTCAGAGGCAGTTCAAGACGGTCACATAATCGAGTTAAGGTTTGTTGTCTTCTAGAGGGTCCACCGTGTTACTTGCAGGACTTAGAACGTTCCTAAACTACGAAAAAATCCAACGCTTGGAAATTTTCCGGCAGGGGAAAAAATGAGTTATTGATATCTTGTCGAACTTTTTAACACTATAAAAAAATTACCCGGACAAACTAAACAAAGTTAAATTATCCGATCGAATCAACGAGTCCCCAATACAACCCTTGAAAACTCAACACTTGAGTGGAATTAAAACATTCCCAGAAAAATTGCCAAGAAAGGACCTAAGAATAAATATATGAAATTCCAAGGACTAATTCAAAATTTTGGCCGCGGAAACGCCGCCAAACCCTTGGTTTGGCCGCGGTTCCGCGGTCATATGAGCGAATTAGTGGGCTGTATTTCACAGTAATTCTTATTTTTTCCTGCTTGTTTTTTGAGTATTTTTAATGATGAAAAAATCACATATTTAGAAAATGTACAGAGAGAGGTATAAACCGGGTATTCGGAGTTCGATCGGATTTTAAACTTCGCCTAAAGCTCTAGCTTGGCTCTGATACCACTGTAGGGTTGCTAGGCACACGCACAAGGGTCTACGAGGTATCAACCATGCCCGATTAAAAATTAGCCGTGCCGAACAACCCAAAGCCGGATCTTTAAACTAGAGTTTATGCGAAAACAAGCATGTTAAACACTTTAACACTAAGTGAGAGGGATTACAACCTTTGTAGATCCAGTCCTTCACTTCAATAGCTCCGTGTAGATGTCCCCTTCGCTGCGATCATGAACTCCGGACTCTAGAGAAGCTCCACAAGAAGAACGAACGTGCTTGCTTCGATGACTTCGAGGCCGAAGATGATCTATGTCGGGGAGACACTAACTCAAGCTATTCCTTCACTAGGTCATGAACTTTGTGAAGAGAACACACTCTACTACATGGCAAGTGGTAGAGGATGAAGAAGTAGGAGGTGAGCTCACTTTAGAATTGATTTTCTCACATTTTTCCTCATAGCACCATTAGAGCTTGAAAGCTTTTTCAAGGAGCTTGATGAAGAAGAAGAAGAAGAAGGAATAATATCATCATATGAATTATGTCCACCTCAATAATGTAACCATGGGTGAGTTAAGCTATCATGCTTAACTCATGTAGAGAATTAACCAAGGTATGAGCTTAAGGGTTGGGTTAACTAAATATCCTAAAGAATGACAAAAGAGTTGACTTTGTCAATGTTTCTACAAGCTTCATGAAAGCTTGAGAACTTTGACAAAGTATTTCTCTTTTTTTATTCTTAATATATAAACAAAAACCTAATCTTTACCCTAATCTTGGTATAAGTTTCATACACCCATCTTTGATGTTTCATCAAGCATGACACAATCATATGTACACAAATATATATCACATATACACTTATGCCCAATCAAGTGAGAAAATAAATCTTAAGTGAGCTAATACTAGTTAATGTAATGTAATATATCAAATATATAATTATACATTAAATTATTAAATCAACTCTTGATTTAATAACCCGGCTATAACCGACTAATATTTTGTGTAACTTATCGAATCAACACTTGATCCGATAACCCGGTTATATCGCATACAACCGATCAATGTTACAAATCGCGAGAATAGAATACGGTATCTATCTCGGTCCCGCACATATCACATATGTGCTCCAACTCCATTTCGCTTGAGCCAGGAAACCCCTGTGTAGGACTTTAAAGATTCGTCAATACGCCGGCAGTAGGTGATGAGCATATCAAACACCCACAAGCCGCAAGCGGTCTTCTAAACGTAACAGCCACCCGGGTATTGAGCGATCAGAAGATCAACAAGCAAGCCTGTACATTCTCCTATGAATCCAATCAGTAACACTCCCGTACAGTCCGGTCTCGTCATTTGATATGTTGCATATCTCATCTAGGGGTGGTAAACGTCAGACCCCTGTGCTCGATAAGTCGTGTCGATATAAGGTCTATAACAGTTCGACAAACTATTGATAACACTTACCAGTAAATCTCAGCAACCCTGGCCAAGGATTTCCAGTTATAGCAAATCGAACACAGCGCAACATCAACTCCCTATACCGGGAGAGACGAATCCCCTCCTATCGCTCATTGCCTCGATATGATTCGGGACTGTACCCAAAAGCAACCTTTTTGCACGCCCTCTTGGACGTGGTAAGATGGAAATCAAAGCACAGTGGGAATCACACAAGACTCTATGATGATCTCGGGTCAACAGACTACTCTTTACCAGTGTCACAGGAGAACTTCCATCTGACGTGAGGTATAATACCATCTGGAATTTCTCGGCGAGTCCATCCAGTGTACCCAGTCTCTACTGAGCACCCGTACACCATCCTTGATGTCGAACTCCGATGGATATGGGATCATCCATTGCCCATCATATGGGTCAAGATGCGTATACGCTAGTCTACACTGGTGCATCGATGCCCTGTCTCGATACACCCTCGACTAGGAACAGTTATATGATGTACTCGTCGACTACCGTTGCCCCACTGGTATGATCCCATCATAGTCCCAATAGTTGAGTACGTATCCTAAGGGCTTTATCAACATGTAACATAGAGACAATAAGAGTACATGTTAAGATAAAGTACAACCAGATAGCATACTATCATGTCGAGCAAGAAAGTCCTCCCTATATATGTCCAAGCATCCATTACAATATACATCGTATGTACAGTAATGGCCTCTAGGGAATACATATAACTAACAGAAAGATCTTCAAGCATGTCCGGCGATTAGGTGGAAAAGCCCGCTAGACCCAGAAATCATTGGGGGGCTGCTGGAACCGCGCCCAACATCGGGAGTTGGTAGCGATAGGCAAAATACCCAGGCCCAGCTGCCGAAGTCTTCGAAGAAGAAAAAGAAGACCAAAAAGCCCGCGCAGTCTGATGACAAACGCATGGATTTGCAAAGGCATATTGACGCACTGGAGGAATATAACCAGAAGGTGCGAACCCCGGTCATACTCCAAGAGTTTCTCAACCATATCCTTGAGAGCAAAGATAATGACAATGATGAGGGAGAAGACTCGTCAGAAGAACCTGATGATTATGTGGAAAGTTGTCACATGATCTCTCATTCACCAATAAATGACGAAGAAGCTCACTCAGCATCAGAAGATAATGTAGAGGAGCTAAGGGCAGGATCGGTGCCAAAATCCTTGGAACCGTCAGACGAGATGATTGACATGCTGCTGAACGAAGCCCGTAAGAAGAGCAAAACTGATCAAGAGCGTGAAATGGCCATAGTCGAAAGGGCCAGACATCGGCATCATGTTGAAGAAGTCATCTTAGGGACGAGTCCCAAAGCGCTCCAACCAGATCGAAGCACGCATGCGGCAGACAAAAACATGTTTAAAACAAGGAAACGGTTCGCTAAAGCCCTGTCAATGGGAATGAAGCTGCCATCTTTCAAAGGAAATACTCCCGGCAGTGTACATCTTGACGAAGCGGATGTACGTCCTAACTACTGCTTATACCATGAAAGGATTACAAATCCTACCAATGAATGCTTGGACTTTAAAAAGTGGTGGCAGGGATACGTTGCTCATCGACAACATTTCAAGCGGATGAAGCGCAAAACTCGTCGGGAGCAGAGATGCACGACAGATGAGAACAAAAGAACTACCGGCAACTGTCACATGGTTGATTTCGGGAGATCGCAAGTTCTCACTTTCGGAAGTGATTCTGATGAAGAAATAGCCCTCGGCCCTCTCTTCAAGGAATCCACCTCAGGAAAAGAGGAAGAGATATGTGAAAACATTCAGCTGCGTAGTCGTACGTTATCCGAAAAGAATCTCGGACCTACAAACAAGGGATCGAACAAAAAGATAAGGGGAAGAAAAATGTCGCTGAAGATATCGCCCTCGATGAACGAGTCGTCGAAGAGCTTGCGGCCAAGGACCCACCCAAGAAAAAAAAGTGGATTACAATGTCCTGGCACACTTGAGGAAGATAACCTCACAGCTAAGCATTTTAGATGCCCTTCTGTTGTCTGAAGAGGCATGAGATTCTCTGATCAGGGCATTACAAGAGCCCGACCAATTTCAAGCTTTCCTTACCGAAGAAAAGATGAAGGACGAGATCGAAGAAGTGCACACAGCTGACATCACTTTCGGCGACGAAGATCTCCTGCTCGGAACGTGCGAGCACAACCGTCTCCTGTATGTCACCGGGCGCTGCCATGACATCAAGATAGGGAAGATCTTAGTTGATAACGGGTCCTCTGTCAACCTCCTAAATGTGAGGGTGCTAAAAGAAATCTGCATGAGCATTCAGCACCTCGCTTTGGATAAAACCACCATCTCCGGATTCGACTCCCAGTCATCACGGACGCTCGGGTCTGTAATACTGACGTTACGCTTTGGGCAGCTCGTCACTGACATCAAATTTCATGTCATTGATGCCAAGACCTGCTACAATGCTTTGCTCAGCAGGCCTTGATTACACGAGTACAACATCATCCCTTCTACACAACATCAGTGTATGAAGTATTTCAAAGATGGTCTCGAGTATACCGTGACGGGGGAACTAAACCCATTCTTCGTAAATGAAGTCCGAAAGTACGAAGATGCAAAGTATTTCCTACCAGACTTTGAAGACACGGAAAGATGCCATAAACCGGAGAATAAGCAAAAAGCTATCACCACTATTTCGGTCTTCGGGAGCGATACCGAGGAGGAAGAAGAGATGGTCTATTCGGCGCCACCTCAATGCAATAGGCCGGGACCATCTACCCCTATTCTGGTCTTTGGCAGTGACTCTGAAGACGAAGTCAACGCAGTGTTCTCGGCCCGTCCATCAATGCAGGCCCTCACTGGAGATGATCAGAGTTTGCAAATCGCCATGGTTCTGCGGTAACACTACAGAGAGCTTGATGCGCTGGAGACATATAGGGTGCAAGAGCTGCAGACATTCTACGTCCCTCCCAGAAGAAGAGGTGAAAAGGCGATCCTATTCTATCGATCTACGGAGACCAAAGTCGAAAGAAAAGTCTGGCATGGTTCCGATTTTGCGCTCGATAGGCTCCAACCCATCCGTCTGTCCAGATACTACACGGAGGGATTGGGAAGGTTATTAAGAAGCCAAATTGTACCTTTCAAATAGACTCCCCGACAAGCTCAGTTCTACAACAGGATTTGGAATGTCCCCGGAACTCAGCGAAAATTGCCCAACGGAAAAATGGAAACGATTGGACTTGGATACGTCCGGTCCATGAAACGGGAGCAATTCCATGGCTTCCATGTCATAAATGACCTCGATGAAGAAATGGATGCTCTTTTAAAAGAAGCCGACACTGAACCAGAACGCGGTCCTGTCATAAAAATACCAAGTCCGTCGTTTGAAGAACAGATGGACAAGCTAGTGAGGGAAGTGAGTCAAAAGGTTCGGAACGACCACAGCCGCGAAATGACCATTTACGAGAAAGCCAAGACGCAACGCCTCTTTTAGCAGGCTATGGAGGATGATAATGCCCTCCACCATTAGCCCGCCATGCATTCCCAAGATAAGAAAAAGGCCCGACGCGGAGGCAAAAACAAGTTAAAGAATGGAAAAAACGTTCGACAGCGGCAAAACGGATCCAAAAGGTCACGCGATCGAGAAAAGGTCAGCCGGAATCCGTCTCTTATGAAAAAGATGGGTCAAGCATATTCTTTCCCTACAGACAAGACAAGGAAGATATTCGACCTCGTCGTGAAACATCAAACGATTACGCTCCCAGAGTCCAAGCACCCCGAACAAGCAAACGAGGTTTATCAGCCGGATTATTGCTCCAATCATCGAGCAATAGGACATCCTCTTGAAGACTGCTTCACCTTAAAAAACTGGGTCAAAGACTAATATCAACTCGGCAGGTTCGCTCTATCCAACAGTTGGAGGGTAGCCCCACCGCAAATGCATGTGCCAAAAGCAACGTATATGGCGAGAGTAGAACCAGATCAACATCGGTCTGGGAAACGATCTCGTACCGGTCACATGATAACGCCGTCGGAAGAAGGAGTGCACGAGAATATGGATGACCTCTCCTGGTGCTTCGAAAATGAGGATGAAGATGAGTTGATCTCAGAATTTCCACCGGCGCCAAAAGAGTTGGAAGATGGAATACACACTACTGCGGATAACCTGAGAAATATCTGCTTGGGGACGACAAACGACCCACAACTAACGTTCGTTAGTGAGCTGCTGTCTAAAGAGCAGGTGGCTACGCTAAAAGACGTGCTCATGCGGTATAAAGACTGCTTCATATGGAAGTATTCCGAGATACCGGGGCTAGATCCAGAAATAGCTGTGCATAAATTGACGATATCTTCAGACGTCAAGCCAGTCAAACAAGCACCAAGAAGAATGCGGCTCGAACTTGAAATGGGCATCAATGCCAAAGTCAAGAACCTAATCGACTCCGACTTCATCCAAGAAGTTCAATACCCTGACTGGATCGCCAACATTGTCCCAGTGATGAAGAAAAATGGGACGGTGCGCATCTGCGTGGGTTTCCGAGACCTCAATAAAGCTTGCCCGAAGGATGATTTTCCTGTACTGGTTACCGAGTTGATAATAGATAACACGTCCACTCACGAAGTCTTCTCCTTCATGGACGGATCATCAGGGTACAATCAAATAAAGATGCATCCCGAAGACCAAAAGCATACCGCTTTCCGGATTCCTCTGGGCATATTTTGTAGGGTTCCTAGGCACCCTAATGAGGTCTCACAAGGCATCATCCATGCCAATTTCAAATTTTAACGGTGCCGAGAAACCCTAGAACGGATCGTCGGCTAGATGTTTAGGCGAAAAAGAAACTAGTTAACAACTTAACTAAAGTTTAAACGGAAATACAACCTTTGTAGATCGGGTGCTCCACCTCCATAGTTCCGCAAAGAAGTCCCCTCGCTGTCCAAATGAATTCCCGGGCTCTAGCGTCGGCTTCGTCGGAGAAATGGCGAGCTAGGTCGTCGATGTCCATGCCGAAGATGATCTACGTCGAGGTATCGCTAGATCAAGCTCCACCTTCACCAAGCCATGAAAACTTGTGAAGGAAACACCCTATACTACTTGGCAAGAGGTAGAGGATGAAGAAATAGGAAGTGGGTTCACTTTAGAATTGGATTTCTCACTCTTTATCATCACTTGCCATTAATGGAGCAAGCTTTCTTCCATGAAGAAATGAAGAAGAAGAAGAAGAAGAATGTTATGATAAGAATTATTTAAAATATAAAAGAAAATCCATTCTTATCATAACTCTTACCTTGGTTATGTGTAGAGAGAGAACTATAGTTAAGTGGAGTGGTTAGGTTTTAACATGAGACAAAATGGTGACATAATGAAAGCTTCATGAAGCTTCATTTACAAACAAAGAAAAGCCACCATTTTCTCACTCTTTTTCTTTTTCCAAATGAATAACTAAATAGAATAAATGAATAAGAAAATAATAAATCCTAACCACTCATAAAACCATGGTTCAATCTTTACACAAACCCAAGTTTGCATGCATCATCAAACATGATACAAGCAAGTGCACAAAATCATATCGCATATGCAATGCGCACATCCGAGCGAGAAAATCCATTTAAAGTGAACCGATACTAGTTAATGCAAAGCAATATATCAAATATATAATTATACATTAAATCATTAAATCAACACTTGATTTAACGATCCGGTCATATCGCATATAACCGACTAGTATCCTATGTATCGGTTTACCGAACCAACCCTTGATTCGATAACTAGGTTATATCGCATACAACCTGTCGATACATTCATCACGAGAATGGAATACGGTATCAGGTACACGCATTATTCTCGGTCCTGCACATATCTCATATGCGCTCCTATTTCGTTTCGCTTGAGCCAGGAAACCTCTGTGTAGGACTCTAAAGACTCGTCAATACGCCGGCAGCAGATGTTGATCATATCAAACACCCACAAGCCGCAAGCGGTCTGCTAAACGTAACGGCCACCCGGGTATTGAGCGATCAGAAGATCGACGAGCAAGCCCGCTCACACTCTAGTGAATCCAACCAGTAACACTTACCGTACAGTCCGATCTGTCCGTCTGATATGTCGCATATCTCGCCTAGGGGTGGTAAACGTCAGACCTCAATAGCTCGATAAGTCGTGTCGATATGAGGTCTATAACATTTCGAGAAACTACTGGTAACACTTACCAGTAAATCTCAGCAACCCTGGCCAGGGATTTCCGGTTATAGCCAATCGAACACAGCGCAACATCAACCCCCAATACCGGGAGAGGCGAATCCCCTCCTATCGCTCATTATCTCCATGTGACTCGGGACTGTACCGAAAAACCACCGTTTTGCACGCCCTCTTGGACGTGGTAAGATGGAAATCAAAGCACAGTGGGAACCACACAAGACTCTATGACGATCTCGGGTCAACAGACTACTCTGTACCAGTGTCACCTGAGAACTGCCATCTGACGTAAGGTATAATACCTTCTGGGAGTTCTCGGCGAGTCCGTCCAGTGTACCCAGTCTCTACTGAGCACCCGTATATCATCTCTGATGTCAAACATCGATGGATATGGGATCATCCATCGCCCATCTGTGTGGGTCGAGAAGGTACACGCTAGTCTACACTGGTATATCGATGCCCCGTCTCGATACACCCACGACTAGGGACTTTGAAGGATGTACTTATGGACTACCATGTCCCCACTAGTATGATCCGCATCATAATCCAGGTAGTCAAGTACACATCCTAAGGGCTTTACCAACATGTAATAGAGAGACAATCTGAGTACACGTTAAGGTAAAGAGTAACCAGATAGCATACTATCATTTCGAGCAAGAAAGTCCTCCCTATATATGTCCCAGCATCCACTACAATATACATCCAATGTACAGTAATGGCCTCTAGGGCATACATATAACTAACAATCTCCCACTTGCACTAGGGCCATCTGTAGCAGTGGTTGTAGTATCTCATACTCAACCATCCCATAAAAGTCTCTCTCTGGGAATAGGCCTTCGTGAGTGGATCCGCCGTGTTGTCCTCTGAGTCTACTCTCCTAACCTCGATCCCTTAGAGATCATCCATCTCCATGATCAAGTGATACTGCCTTAGAATATGTCTGGATCACTGATGGGACCAGCGTTCCTTGGCATAAGCCACAACTCCATTGTCACACAATGGAAGGAACATAGTTCATCTCATGAACCAATATACACCCAAACAGCCTCTTTGGTAGCATCTTAAGTAGCGATGTATCCTGCCTTTATCATCTAGTATGTCACGGTATCTAGCTTGGAACTCTTCCAACATACCGTCCCTTTTGAGGGTAAAGACAATGCCTGTGACTGACATTCAGTCGTTCTTATCACTCTGGAACACTTCCAGCGATTCTCCCCAGGATCAATTGATATCATCTCACTACAACTAGTGAGAATCCTAACATCCAATTAAATCTATCTCATAGATCCAAAATCCAGGATTTAGTAGGTATCACTTTGATCCTATATGGAGAATCCTAGTGAGAAGCGGAGATTGACCGAGCGTAGCATAAGAAACTTTTTTCTTATCAAGAGTATGTCATCCACGTACTTTACGAGGATTTTCACCATACTCCCTACTACCTTTTTGTTTATACAAGGTTCATCTACCATTTTGATGATGTCAAACTCTTTGACTAATCCATCATAACAGATGTTCCAACTCCGCGATGCCTGCTTTAATCCTATAAAACATCTTTCTCACATTTCCGCTTCTCCCACTGTCTACGAGGCCCTCTGGCTGTGTACTTATAGACACACTCTTCTAAAACATCATTTAGAAAAGCTGTCATGACACCCAACCACCAGATATCGTAGTCATGGTACGTAGCCGTGGCAAGTAGGATCTGGATGGACTTAAGCATAGGTACTGGAAAAGGTTTCATCATTATCCACGCCTGGTCAATGACGAAAACCTTTAACTAGTCTAGCTTTGAAAGTCTCAACCTTTCCATTTACACCAAGTAATCTTCTCAAGATATACTTGCTCCTGATGGGGATTTAACCCTTCAGATATAGCAACCAAAGTCCATACTTTGTTGGTGTACATGGATTCCATCTCAGATCACTAAGTATCTAGCCATTCTTACAGAGTCTTACTCCTGATGGCCAGCTCGAAGCTAGTTGGGTCATCATCTCATGATGCAATCCTCGCTCGCACTGTCATAGAGAAACCGAAGTATCTCTCAGGAGGGTGAGGAACCCTACTAGATCGGCGGAGAGGCTGAGGTTCGTTGGAATTTACTGAATCCTTCGGTTCTACC
This sequence comes from Agapanthus africanus, assembly GCA_030015575.1. Lineage (NCBI taxonomy): Eukaryota > Viridiplantae > Streptophyta > Magnoliopsida > Asparagales > Amaryllidaceae > Agapanthus > Agapanthus africanus. The sequence continues at coordinate 167,071,733 of JASDDO010000004.1, forward strand.
AAATCATCAGCTGCAGTTTGTATAGCTGGAACGTTTCCAGTTGTACATAACAGACGTTGCCTCGAGCTTGTCCGGATTTTGCTTTTCAGACATAGGCCGGACAACCCCAAATCTTAAGGAACTTAAGATATGGGCTCTTCCCTTTCCATATCACATATGAAGTGGTAGGCAACTGATTTGATCGAAACCCTATTCAATAGGTATGCGACTTCTCAAGTGCATAACCCCCTAAGGAAAGAGGTAACTCAGTAGTACTCATCATAGAGCACACCTTATCATATAGGGTGTTTCTGCTCCGCCCCGATATACCATCGTGCTATGGTGTATACGGAGGAGTAATTCTGAGAGAGAATCTCATTCTCCTCTAAAATAGTCCAGGATTTCCGTGCTCAAGTATTCTCCTCCTCGATCTCATCAAAGGACATAATACTTTTACCCGTATTTTGGTTCTCAACTTCTCGCTTATATTCTGTGAATATTTCAAAAGGTTCTGACTTGTCTTTCAACAGGAACATATGTCTGAATCTTGAGAGATTATCAGAGAATGTAATGAAGTACAAAGAGCCAGTCCTGGCATGTGTAGACAGGAGACCTTACATACATCATCATGTAACAGTCCCAAGAGTTCACTAACTCTTTCTCTGTTTCCAGTAAACGGAGCTATGGTCATCTTATCATTGTGACATGACTGGCGAGTTTCACAAGATGTAAATTCAAACTGATTTAAATATGCATCTAAATGTAACTCAGCTAGTCGGGTCACATTGATATGACCTAGTCTACAATACCTCAAGAAGAATTCGTTCATTTCTGAACTCTTCCTCTTGTGTGTGTTCCCTATACTTAGAACTGTAGTTTGATTTAGAACATTAATGCTTTTAGATAACGTGCCTGAACCGATCAACTTTTGATATAGGAAATGTTCAAAACATTATCCAACAATACAAAATTTTATCATTTCTTTACTAATAAAGAGACTGATATGATTTTGTATATCAGGTTCGGTATCTAATAACATTTGTTCAGAATCAATGTATCGGTAATACAGGGTGACAGTGACCGACAGACTTGGCTGCAACTCTTGCCCCGTTTTCTGCCTCATGAAACTTATCACCCGTTCTCAGTTTTTCTACCTTTTTGTAGCCCTATGTAACAGATTACATATCTGGGATCCTGATCCGGTATCATATACCATGGATGTAAAGGACATTAAGAAACAGTTCTGTATAATGAACACACCCGAAGATGATGCATCAGCATGCACTCTCTTCGTTTGGGCGGCACGGGAAATCCGGTATTCCCCAATCTCCTGCTCGGTCTTATAACAATTATAAGTTGGAGCGGGTCCAACGTTCCCCAGCTCAGTATAACAAGCGGGTTCGGTCAAAAATCCGTATTATTATCTTGATTAAGGCGTGATATGGTCGCTACCAGGAGAGAGAGAGAAGAAACACTCAGCGTGCGCTCTTGCAAGAATAGATTGGTTATTATTTTATCTAATCAGGATGGCTCCCACTGCTTTTTATCAAATCTTCCTTCAAACCCTAAAAGGAAAGACTAGCCGGGATTAATTACACACTACAAGTTCGCCAATCTTTCAGCCAGGCCAGTGTCGGTACTTTGAGGGAGGTGCCCCGTGCTTTCGCACGGACCTAATTAATGTAAACCTCGTTTTCCCAGAGGCGTAACCTCGTTAACACCTTTCTAGACACCTACTTGATCGGCTAATTGTAATGTATAAAACTCTCCCAGGAGTAACAATTACTCGCAGCGGGCATCGGGATCCAACTATCTCATAGAAGGTATGCAATCTCATTGCAAATTTCAACACTTGAAATTCCCGATAATATTTTGCCTCGAACGATCTATGACCTTGACAAGGTCAACAAACCATAGACCGCAAGTCAAGTTCAACCCGTCATTTCTTGATTGAATCAAACCCACCCGCACGACCCTTGACAAGGTCAACAAGGCCGCACGACTACCCTAACCCAATCTGCATCATATGCATAAGCAGATAAATACTGGTTAGCTACCGCACACTGCGCCTTGATAAGGTCAACAAACGCAGCACGAATACTAAACAAGACTTATCTGAAATGACGGAGGGCTATGATAGGTTTTTCTGAAAACCTATTGCGTAATGAACTTGATATCGTTGTAGAATCAAATGATTTTGAAATGGAGTGCTTTTTGAGGCTTTTCTAGTTTTGCTAAAGGAGTCACTCCCGGTGAAGGGATCGTCGGTCCTTTTCTCGTCGAATGAGGTGCGGGATATATCATATATATCACTGTGCAAAGCAAAAACACTTAAAAGCAATCAAAAGACAAACCGAGGGGTGTAGCATCTGCCAGTTATTGCTAAAGGAGTCACTCCCGGTGAAGGGATCTCGGTCCTTTCCTCATCGAATAAGGTGCAGGATATATCGCATATACCGCTGTGCAAAGCAAGAACTGTAGCTACCTGTTTTATTTTGAAATTCGATTCTACAACATCTTAGGTTTCTTTTATTTCATTAATCATATTAATGAAGTCCCATCATTTAAATACCTAAACATCACAGATAAATACGACGTACACTTATGCCATCCGCATTCGCCTCGATGTCCCCTCGTGCACCGCTAGGTTAGGTAACTAACGGCAGAGCGGGGCAGGGCTAGCGCGGGTGTAAAACATAAGTAACGTCTATATAATATATCATATATACTATATACTGTATCTATCACAGAACATCACATGATCACATCACAGATATCGCAGCAGAAGAAACATATGAAATATTGGATATACTAGGACGTCCGTGTTTTCAATACGAGCCAGTATAAAACACGGATTCCACGGTCGTGATGAATAGCCAAACCCACACCCCTAGACCCCTACGAGAGCGGCAAGCAACCCTACCAATTCTAGAGTTAGGAGACCCAGACTCGACTCCTCGAGTTGGTCTCCCACTGGACTCCAGAACCCGGTTACTTGTGCCCTCCTCCTTAGGTCTATCCTAGTGCGGAAAAGTAAATAATATACAAAAGGTGACTACTTCCGCAACCTGGAAGTGCCCCAATAAAAGAATATTACATACAAGTTTTTACATGAATGAAAATGAAAAACACTCATCTCACATAAAACCCCCCGGCTATTCGACCACGACGATCCAATATAACATATCCAGCAACACATAACATCACATGTCCTCAACGTAAGTAAACATGCATATCCCAATTGTCGTTGACATATAGCAACGAAACCGGCGATATCACATATTACACTTACGGTCACAGAAAAAAAAGTGTAAAACTACAACAGTTGGAATCCGCAACCACCTCAGACATCGCATGCCTGACCAAATGAATTACTTAGACATCGCATGCCTAACAATTATAAACCCCGCATTTTAGTCTCAAAATCGAAAACACTTTTCAATATCAAGTCGGGCAATTCAACAAGATACCCGACATTTTGATCGAATGCTCGTCGCAAACTTTAGTAGACGGTCGCACCCCCGATACCGACGACGAAGTGCACCAAGGCGGAACACCACTACCGCGAGCACCCGAACGGATGCTTTCGGCGACGGGGTTCTTCTACAGTCACTTGGTCGGGGCTATGGGGTGAGGCTGTCTATTAAGTTTATCCGGCGAGTATCCGCGTACGCTACGTGATTGCTACGGACTTTTGATCACATCAAAATTCCGTAGCAACCGATCAAGTGAGACTAAAGTGCTATGTTTATAACATTCATTCAGTTATCTCATAACTATATGTGAATTCCAATTATTGTATCCCATTCCGGATAAATAGAAAATGTCAAACTTTCCGATCGAACAATCGAACACCCAAGTTTTCCCGATACAGCTCAACACATGAAATAAGTCTAACAACATTCAGTTCGTGCCTCAGTACCAACGGTCCAGCCGTAGAAGGGTCAAGCCAACGCCTCACATGTGGCACGCCGTACTGCCCCAAACCCGAAGATTCAAAGGGCAGTTCAAGACGGTCACATAATCGAGTTAAGGTTTGTTGTCTTCTAGAGGGTCCATCGCGTTACTTGCACTACTTAGAACGTCGTTAAACTACGGAAAAATCCAACACTTGGAAATTTCCCGACAGGGGAAAAATTGGGTGTTTATATCCGGTCGAACTTTTTAACATATTCTAAAAATACCCGGAAAAGCACACCAACAAAATTAGACAGTCCGATCGAATACACCGAGTCCCCAATACAACTCAGAAAATACAACTCTGGAATAAATATTAAAAGCATCCAGAACACACAAGAAACACCAACAGAAACAACTGAAGAAAATTCACAGCCTGATAATCACAGACGGCCGCGGAACCGCCGCAGAAGGGGGGTCAACGCCGCGGTTCCGCGGTCGTACTGTAGAATCAGGCTGTCGTTTTCTGCAGTTTTTCTTAGAATTTCCTGCACATTTCTCTGCATATTTTTAATTCCAAAAATCCACATTTTACAGAAATGTCCAGAGAGCATTTTCAAAGTCGGGGTTTTGGGTCGATCGGACTTCTAACTCCGTCAGGACTTCGTCTAAGGCTCTAGCTAGGCTCTGATACCACTGTAGGGTTCCTAGGCACCCTAATGAGGTCTCACAAGGCATCAACCATGCCAATTTCAAAGTCTAACAGTGCCGAGAAACCCTAGAACGGATCGTCGGCTAGATGTTTAGGCGAAAAAGAAACTAGTTAACAACTTAACTAAAGTTTAAATGGAAATACAACCTTTGTAGATCCGGTGCTCCACCTCCATAGCTCCGCAACGAAGTCCCCTCGCTGTCCAAATGAATTCTCGGGCTTTAGCGTCGGCTTCATCGGAGAAATGGCGAGCTAGGTCGTCGATGTCCATGCCGAAGATGATCTACGTCGAGGTATCGCTAGATCAAGCTCCACCTTCACCAAGCCATGAAAACTTGTGAAGGAAACACCCTATACTACTTGGAAAGAGGTAGAGGATGAAGAAATAGGAAGTGGGTTCACTTTAGAATTGGATTTCTCACTCTTTATCATCACTTGCCATTAATGGAGCAAGCTTTCTTCCATGAAGAAATGAAGAAGAAGAAGAAGAATGTTATGATAAGAATTATTTAAAATATAAAAGAAAATCCATTCTTATCATAACTCTTACCTTGGTTAAGTGTAGAGAGAGAACTATAGTTAAGTGGAGTGGTTAGGTTTTAACATGAGACAAAATGGTGACATAATGAAAGCTTCATGAAGCTTCATTTACAAACAAAGAAAAGCCACCATTTTCTCACTCTTTTTCTTTTTCCAAATGAATAACTAAATAGAATAAATGAATAAGAAAATAATAAAACCTAACCACTCATAAAACCATGGTTCAATCTTTACACAAACCCAAGTTTGCATGCATCATCAAACATGATACAAGCAAGTGCACAAAATCATATCGCATATGCAATGCGCACATCCGAGCGAGAAAATCCATTTAAAGTGAACCGATACTAGTTAATGCAAAGCAATATATCAAATATATAATTATACATTAAATCATTAAATCAACAATTGATTTAACGATCCGGTCATATCACATATAACCGACTAGTATCCTATGTATCGGCTTACCGAACCAACCCTTGATTCGATAACTAGGTTATATCGCATACAACCTGTCGATACATTCATCGCGAGAATGGAATACGGTATCAGGTACACGCATTATTCTCGGTCCCGCACATATCTCATATGCGCTCCGATTTCGTTTCGCTTGAGCCAGGAAACCTCTGTATAGGACTCTAAAGACTCGTCAATACGCCGGCAGCAGATGATGATCATATCAAACACCCACAAGCCGCAAGCGGTCTGCTAAACGTAACGGCCACCCGGGTATTGAGCGATCAGAAGATCGACGAGCAAGCCCGCTCACACTCCAGTGAATCCAACCAGTAACACTTACCGTACAGTCCGGTCTGTCCGTCTGATATGTCGCATATCTCGCCTAGGGGTGGTAAACGTCAGACCCCAATAGCTCGATAAGTCGTGTCGATATGAGGTCTATAACATTTCGAGAAACTACTGGTAACACTTACCAGTAAATCTCAGCAACCCTGGCCAGGGATTTCCGGTTATAGCCAATTGAACACAGCGCAACATCAACCCCCAATACAGGGAGAGACGAATCCCCTCCTATCGCTCATTGTCTCCATGTGACTCGGGACTGTACCCAAAAACCACCGTTTTGCACGCCCTCTTGGACGTGGTAAGATGGAAATCAAAGCACAGTAGGAACCACATAAGACTCTATGACGATCTCGGGTCAACAGACTACTCTGTACCAGTGTCACCTGAGAACTGCCATCTGACGTAAGGTATAATACCATCTGGGAGTTCTCGGCGAGTCCGTCCAGTGTACCCAGTCTCTACTGAGCACCCGTATATCATCTCTGATGTCAAACACCGATGGATATGGGATCATCCATCGCCCATCTGTATGGGTCGAGAAGGTACACGCTAGTCTACACTGGTATATCGATGCCCCGTCTCGATACACCCACGACTAGGGACTTTGAAGGATGTACTTATGGACTACCATGTCCCCACTAATATGATCCGCATCATAGTCCAGGTAGTCAAGTACACATCCTAAGGGCTTTACCAACATGTAATAGAGAGACAATCTGAGTACACGTTAAGGTAAAGAGTAACCAGATAGCATACTATCATGTCGAGCAAGAAAGTCCTCCCTATATATGTCCCAGCATCCACTACAATATACATCCAATGTACAGTAATGGCCTCTAAGGCATACATATAACTAACATATTTTGCTACAAAGTGATGCCTTTCGGTCTAAAGAATGCCGACGCTACCTATGAGAGGGCCATGGCAAAGATTTTCGATGAACTCGTACATGAAATCGTCGAATGCTATATCGATGACCTCGTAGTGAAAAGCAAATCGTACGAGGAACACTGGGAGCATTTGAAAACAGTGTTCCAACGTCTTCGTAAGTATAACCTGAAGATGAACCCTCTGAAATGCGCATTTAGGGTCTCCTCAGGAAAATTTCTAGGATTCATCGTACGACATCGGGCATCAAAACAGACCCGTCAAAGATCAAGGCGATTATGGAAATGCCTTCGCCCAGAACTCTCAAGCAACTACGGTCTCTACAAGGGAAGCTTGCGTATATCCGACGGTTTATAGCCAACCTCTCCGGAAAATGTCGTCCCTACAGTCACCTGATGAAGAAGGGGACCCTGTTCGTTTGGGATCGTAAATGCCAAAGCGCACTCGATGAAATCAAGCAATACCTGCAGAATCCGCCGGTATTGACCGCTTCGGTCAAGGGAAAGCCCCCCATCCTGTACACAACCGACCTTGAAGGTTCTCTAGGCACGTTATGGACACAGGAGAATGACCATGAGAAGGAGAGAGCCCTCTACTATTTGAGTCAAATTCTCCTGGGGGCAGAAAACAACTACTCTTCTATCGAAAAACACTGCCTGGCGTTAATCTTCGCTATAACAAAGCTTCGGCATTATGCTTTGGTTCATGAGGTCCATCTCATATCAAATATGGATCCTCTCAATATTTGATGTCAAAAGCCATACTAACGGGACGGCTCACTAAATGGGCCCTACTCTTAATGGATTTCTCGATAACATACCGACCTCTCAAGGCAGTGAAAGGCCAGGCCATCGCCGACTTCCTCACTGAGCATCCGATACCTGCCGATTCACCCCTAGATTGCGAATTACCAGACGAGCACGCGTTTGACACGATCGACGGGGAGAGAGGAGAGGGTGATACCCGATGGGATCTCTACATCGATTGGGCATCTTCCATGAAGAAGCGAAAGCACAGCTCCCCCATAATCAAATCTGGGGTAGGTCTAATCTTCATGACTCCACAAGAAGGGATAATGCGCTTTGCCTTCTCCTTAACAGAGCCGAGGACAAACAATGAAGCGGTATATGAAGTTTTGATAGCAGGTCTTGAGATCGCTGTCAACATGGGAATCGAAGACCTCCTCTTATACGGAAACTCCCAGCTGGTCGTCAGTCAAGTAAACGACGACTATCAGACATGCAAGCCAGAGTTGGTAAAATATGGCAAAAGAGTGCAACAGTTACTAACTCAAATTCCCTCCTACGTCCTGAAAAGCATACCGCGTACAGAAAATAGCAAAGCGGACGCATTAGCCAAACTCACTAAAGAACTGGCTGACGAAAACCTTGATGACGTGAGGATCGTTGTACAAAGCCGTCGGGTTCTTGCACCAGCAGAATGTCTCCGGAGTCGTCTGAAGAAAAGGAAACGACCAAGCAAACAGCCCTACAAATAGAGGACCAAGGAAGGGCTAAGGATTGGAGAGAAGTCTTTATAGACTACTTCAAATCCCGCCGAACACCTGAAGACGCATCCTCAAGACATCAGCTCATGAAACGAGCTCTGTCTTTCGCCTTCGTCAATAATACTCTATATAAGAGATCGTTCGACTCTCTGTGGCTGAGATGCCTGGGACTGGAAGAAACAAGGAGAGTCGTCCAAGAAACTCACGATGGACTTTGCGGTTCTCATCAAGCCGGGCTAAGGATGAAGCTGAAGATCAAAAGAATGGGCTACTATTGGCCCACAATGATTCAGGACTGCCTCAAATACGCGAATCAGTGCCACTCGTGCCAAATTCATAGAGACTTCATCCACCAGCATCCAAACCCGCTAGACCTAACAGTGGCTAGCTGGCCATTCGAAATGTGGGGAACTGACATAATTGAGCCCATCAAACCAGTGTCATGCAAAGGACATCGGTTCATATTGGCGACAACTGATTACTTCTCTAAGTGGGCAGAAGCCATACCGCTAAGAGAAGTAAAGACGGAGAACATCCACCATTTCTTCAAGACACACGTCATCTAACGGTTCGGCACAACGTGACGGATTATCTCCGATAACGGGCCGGCCTACAAAAGTCACAAAATCAGCCGCTTCGCACAGCAGCATAATATAGACTGGAGATACTCTTCGGTCAACAATCCCTGAGCTAACGGTCCAGCTGAAGCTTTCAACAAAACCTTGACAAAGATCATAAAGAAGACTGTGTCCAAAAATAAAAAGGACTGGCACGGGAGATTGCCTGGAACTCTTTGGGCGTATCGAACTACGTTCAAAACGGCTACGAATACAATGCTGTATGCATTGGTATTCGGCACGGAAGCAGTACTCCCCTTGGAGATAGAGCTACCCTCTCTACGAGTGGCAGTTCATTACGAACCAACGGATGAATAGAATGCTCATCTTCGGCTTGAGGAGCTCGACGCCCTCGATGAAATTCGTCTCATAGCGCAACAAAACTTGGAGGCTTACAAAGCAAAAGATGACACGCTCATACGAAAGATTAACTAGGACGAGAACATTTCGCCAAGGCGAACTTGTGCTAGTGGTCAAGAGACCTATGATCCCCAATCGTGCCAAACGGGGGAAATTCGAGCTAAACTATGAGGGCCCGTACATTATAGACAAAGTCTACCAAGGTGGGGCTTACTTGCAAATGGATTTGCATGGCGAAAGACCCTTCCGGCCAATAAACGACCGATTCCTTAAGAAATATTATGCCTGACGAGTCACAGCCCAGGTTAATAATAGATGACGATGCTTGTGTTCGCTCTCTGTCTTCCTGAGTACCAAACTCTGTAAGTGCTATTCGGCAAAAAATCGCCGCAAAAACTAACAATGGACCGAAACGTCCCTAAACTAACAATGGACCGCAATGTCCTGAAACTAGCTGCGCACCGAAACGTCCCTAAACTAAAAATGGACCGCAATGTCCTAAAACTAGCTACGGAACAAAACGTCTTTAAACTACTACGAACCGCAGCATCCTTAGACTAACGCAAAAAAAAAGTTACGTCCATAAGAGAAATGGGCACGGATGAAAACGCGAAAGGGCTCCGTGAGTAAAAACAGCAGGGCTACCGGCGAGTTTGTGAAAACCCGAAAGGGCGCAGCCTCGTTAAAAAAAAATTCATGAACACTTGCAAGGTCCTCTCGACCTTGTAAGGAGAAAATACCTGCGTGAGAACCTTACGAATCATAAGGGAGCAACACACTTAGGGATCCCCACGATTCCTAAAGAGAAATTACACTTACGAGATCCTCATGACTCGTAAGGAGAATCCTCTTATGAGACCCTCACGGCTCATAGGATTCAAAAGCCTTAAACTACAGGGATCTGAACCTGTTCTTAAGCCATCATATTCCCCAGATTGCCCTACAAACGGTTCAATATTGACCCTTGTATACAATCCATGGGCACAAATAAACGTCCCCCCACCAAGTTCCACCAATGGCGCGAAATATTCTCATGTAGTGAACGACACTTGTAACTCCTCTCGACTTATAAGGAGAAAAAACTCTTGTAAGATCCTTACGACTTATAAGAGAACACACACTTAGGAGTCCTCACGATTCTTAAGGAGAAAACGGACCTACGAGATCCTCACGACTCGTCAGGAGAAACACCTTTATGAGACCCTTACGGCTCATGAAGTCAAAAGCCTTAGTCGACGTGATCCTAACCCTGTTTGCTAAGCCACCTTTGTTCGAATCGACAAAGGCAAATGATGATTCGCTCCTGCCAATATCCCAGTTGTAGTGATGCTGATGCCTAAATCGGTAACAAATTCCAAGTCTTTTCACGGCAAGTGATGATTTGCTCCTGGCAATATTCCAGTCGAAGCGATGCTGATGGTAAGATTGGTGTCAGATCTCAGGTCCATACTCCAACAAAATCAAAGATCCAAAAATAGAAAATATATATATAGCCGAAATGATTGGGCAACTCGCAATAAAAAGCAGCGAGTAAAAAGAAAAATAGCCGAAATGATTGGGCAACTCGCAATAAAAAGCAGTGAGTAAAATGAAAAAAAATAGCCGAAGTGATTGGGCACCGCGAAAAATAGCCGAAATGATTGGGCAATCGCGACTTTCGCGATATAAAAAGCTGAAATGATAGAGCATCGCGGAAGGAAATAAAAAAATGAAAGAATGAAACTTTTGCCCTACAGGCGAGTCCATATTGACCCCTGTATACAATTCATGGGCATAAACGAAAAGGGAACTACATTTCCCAACAAACTCTGTCAAAGGGAGAGTCCGATCTCGACGACAACATCTGCTTCCCGGAAGATCAACATGACCTCCCCGCCGGAACAACACTCGGTCTCGGAAACAAGTCAACCAATGACCTCCCCGCCAGTACAACGCTCCGTCTCGGAAACAAGTCGACCAATGACCTCCCAGCCGGATCAGTGCTCCATCTCGAAAAAAAGTCAACCAATGACCTTCCCGCCGGAATAGTGATCCGTCTCGGAAAAAAGTCAGCCAATGACCTCCCCGCCAGAACAATGCTCCATCTCGAAAACAAGTCAACCAATGACCTCCCCGCCAGAACAACGCTCCGTCTCGGAAACAAGTCAACCAATGACCTCCCCGCTGGAACAACGCTACGTTTCGGAAACAAGTCAACCAATGACCTCCCCGCCGGAACAGGGATCCGTCTCGGAAACAAGTCAGCCAATGACCTCCCCGCACGAACAGTGATCCGTCTCGGAAACAAGTCAGCCAATGACCTCCTCGCCAGAACAAAGCTCCGTCTCGGAAACAAGTCAGCCAATGACCACCCCGCCGGAACAACGCTCCATCTCGGAAAAAAGTCAACCAATGACCTCCACCCCGGAACAGTGATCCGTCTCAGAAACAAGTCAGCCAAAGACCTCCCCGCCGGAACAGTGATCCGTCTCGGAAACAAGTCAGCAAATGACCTCCCCACCGGAACAATGCTCCGTTTCGGAAACAAGTCAGCCAATGACCTCCCCACCGGAACTACCCTCCGTCTCGGAAACAAGTCAGCCAATGACCTCCCCGCCGGAACAACGCTCCATCTCGAAAACAAGTCAACCAATGACCTCCCCGCCGGAACAGTGATCCATTTCGGAAACAAGTCAACCAATGACCTCCCCGCCGGAACAGTGATCCGTTTCGGAAACAAGTCAACCAATGACCTCCCCGCCGGAACAGTGATCCGTTTCGGAAACAAGTCAACCAATGACCTCCCCGCCGGAACAGTGATCCGTTTCGGAAACAAGTCAACCAATGACCTCCCCGCCAGAACAGTGATCCGTTTCGGAAACAGGTCAACCAATGACCTCCCCACCGGAACAACGCTCCGTCTGACCTCCACGCCGGAACAACGCTCCGTCTTAGAAACAAGTCAACCAATGACCTCCCCGCCGGAACAGTGATCCGTCTCGGAAATAATTCAGCCAATGACCTCCCCGCCGGAACAGTGATCCGTCTCGGAAACAAGTCAGCCAATGACCTCCCGCCGGAATAACGCTCCTTCTCAGAAAAAAGTCAGCCAATGACCTCCCTGCCGGATCAACTCTCCGTCTCCGAAACAAGTCAACCAATGACCTCCCCACCGGAACAGTGATCCGTCTCGGAAACAAGTCAGCCAATGACCTTCCCGCCGGAACAGTGATCCGTCTCGGAAACAAGTCAGCCAATGACCTCCCCGCCGGAACAACGCTCCATCTCAAAACCAAGTCAGCCAATGACCTCCCGGCCGGAACAACGCTCCGTCTCGTAAACAAGTCAACCTATGACCTCCCCGCCGAAACAACGCTCCGTCTCGGAAACAAGTCAACCAATGACCTCCCTGCCGGAACATCGCTCCGTCTCGGAAACATGTCAACCAATGACCTCCCCGCCGGAACACCAATCCGTCTAGGAAAGAAGTCAGCCAATGACCTCCCCGCCGGAACAACGCTCCGTCTCAGAAACAAGTCAGCCAATGACCTCCCCGACGAAACAGTGATCCGTCTCGGAAACAAGTCAGCCAATGACCTCCCCGCCGGAACAACGCTCCGTCTCAGAAACAAGTCAGCCAATGACCACCCCGCCGGAACAGTGCTCCATCTCGGAAACAAGTCAGCCAATGACCTCCCCGCCGGAACAACGCTCCATCTCGGAATCAAGTCAGTCAATGACCTCCCCGCCGGAGCAACGCTCCGTCTCGGAAATAAGTCAACCAATGACCTCCCCGCCGGAACAACGCTTCGTCTCCGAAACATGTCAACCAATATCCCTCGATTGTCTCGACTCGTAAGGGAAAGCCTTAGGCAATAGGGACCTGAACCTATTTCCTAAGCACCGGGGCCCTGCAAGTCGGTCCAAGATGGGCCATTGCATACTATTCACGGGCCACACTCTCCAAAGTCGAATCTCGACAAGGAGGGAAACAACCACTTACGAGTCCTCTTGACTTGTAAAGGGGAAAAAATTCTCTTCTGAGATCCTTACGACCAACGAGAGAAAATACACATTTAGGAATCCTCACGATTCCTAAAGAAAAAATACACCTACGGGATCCTCTCGACTCGTAGGGAGAAAAGTCTTTATGAGACCCTCATGGCTCATGAAGTTGAAAAGTCTCAGGTGGCAGATCTGAACCTGTTTCTTAAGCCGTCGTTGCCCTACAAGGATATCAAGAAAGAGTATCTACAGAACGCATTTGCTAAAAGGGACACGCCAATATGAAATAAAATATGTCTTTTATTCATGAATCTAAATGAATATATGGTACATTTCATAAAAGAATCAAAGAACACTCTCATTCATAAGTAAATACAAAAAGGAGAATATAAAAAAATATATCTTTAAGCCGGCGGACGGTGCAATAAGTTCGTCAATTCATCATTCTTCCGCTGGGCCTCGGCTTCAAGCTTTGTTATTGCCACAAGGCGGGTCTCCGCCTGAGACTGTTGAGCCTGATACGACGTGAGCCGACTCTCAAGCTCCTTTTCAGCAACTTTATGAGCTTCAACCATCCCGCGGGTAAAGAAAACGGCTTTATCAATAGCTACCACTTCCGTGATAGCTTCTTGAAGCACCCGCCAAAGTTCATACGCACGGGTGGTCTTAGCAGTGAGTTGAACTTGAAGTTCCCCCAAAGCATTTGAAGCAAGCTCCCTCTCCGAAAATTTCCGGTTGAGCCTCTTTTCGCAGGACTGAAGATTAGCGGCGCACCGCTCAATCCAACCCCGCAGGCTCACCTTGGCAGTTAGGAGCTCGGAAGGAAGGCGTATACACTCGAGATTATGTAAGCAAGCCTCCACCCTGCGACAATATTCAACCCAAACATGCACCAATGTCTCATCATGATAAGTAGCAAGGAAGGGCAAAGAAGTATTGGCTTCGGCAGCAAATTCTTCGGTCGTAACAGAACTTCCAGCATGAAGATCTTCAATAAGGGCCGACAAGGAGTGAATGCTTTGTCTCGCCAACCTTTCAGATGCACGTCGGGCATATGGTCCCGGTGGCATAGAGATTCGGGATTCTAACAGAGCCGGAGTTGGCAAAGATGGCAAAGTTTATGAATAGTCAGCGAGATTGGCAAACATGGAATATATAAGACAATGCCGAGGGTAAAGCCTTACTTACCCACAGTCATGCAAGGGGGGTTTGAAAGATCCCTAGGCCCATCAAGGATCTCCACTTCATCATCAGCTTCCAGAACTGCAGAGGACATGTTAGCATCATCGTAAAAAAAAGTGATAATAATGCAAATGGGTCAAAGAACATGGACCTTGCCCGGAAGAAAGGACAATGCTTTGCGGGGATATCGCCCGTAGGGCAGCTATGTCAAGTAAGCGTTGGAAGGACTTTCTGGGAGATAGGTCAACAATAGAAGCCGCCAATTCTCGTAGTTCTGAAAGGAAGGAGAGGTCCAGATAATGGAAAGACTATTAAAACAAAGTATATATGACTACCTTCGATGCTCTTCCCGCCTTGAACCGAAGGGATAGCAGCTTCGGCAGCCTCCTCCATGCCCTCAGGAACATCACCGGAGACATTTGCTGGTGTGACAGTTTCTAATTGAGGGGCAACAGTCGCGACTTCAGGCTCCAATGAAGGGACGGCGGTCTCAACTACCCTTTCTACAATCTCCAAGCCGTCACCAGAAAGATCCATTAGATCTACGGCCGATAAGGGCACCTCTTCTTGAAGAGCAGGCACCGGGGGAACGGAGGCTACCAGTAGAAGCTCCGCAGCAGGAATATCAGCTATAACGATCTCCTCCGCACCAAACAGTAACTCATCGGAGACATTTATAGAATCCACAGTCAGGACGTGACTTGGGCTCAAATCCTCTGTCGTTGCTGAAGTCCCTGCAAAGTTTTCTCAAAGAAGAGAAGATATAAAAGCAATACAAATTACTTGCCAAAAGAAAAATTACGGAAAGCACATATACCGATGCGCCAAGATGCTTTTAGTATGGCTTTTTCAAGCCATCGATCCACCTGAGGAAATGTGCTTGCCGGGCTTCAAATGCAGATTCATGCCCACCGGTCTTCAGTGCCAGCTCATCTTCAGAAGTAGCCGAAATAGGCTGCTTGAGGGCTCTTTCATCTTCCCATTGCAGAGGACCCATATGTACTCTCCGTAGCGATGGGGGATCTTCGTAAAAGATAACCGGAGGATAGGGCTTTTTCGGGATGTGCACATTTTGGGTCTCATCCTGCGAGCTCCTTAAAGCTTCAGCTAATTGTGCGGCTTCCTCAGCGGACGAGCCAGGATAAATAAGACAGCCATCTGGCTCTTGCATGGAAATGGGTTCGTCTTGAACATGTAGGGTTCCTAGGCACACTTGTGAAGGTTCATAAAGCATCAAACATGCCCGAATAAAATTTTACATGTGCTGAACAACCCAAAGACGGGATCTTTGCTAGATTATTAGGGTTTAGCATGCAAGATAACATCTTTAAAGCTAAGTGTGAGGGATTACAACCTTTGTAGTCCGCTCCTTCGCTTCACAAGCTCCGAGTAGAAGTCCCTTCACCGCAATCCATGATCTCCCGGAGTCAAGAGAGGCTCCACGACTCGAACGATCCATGCTAGCTTGAAGTGTTCCGATTCTCAGATGATCTACGTCGAAGTTGCTATAACCCAAGCTTTCTCACTCTAAAGAGATGAACACCCTAATCTAATGGGCTAGATTAGATGAGGATGATGGAGTAGTATTTATGCTATCTTTTTATTTCACTTTCTCACAATATATCATCACAAAAGGAATTTCTAGTGAGCTTTTTCTCAAACTCAAGAGAGAAGAAGATGATGAAAATGAAGAGAGTAATCCTTTTGTGATGAATAGTAGATAAATGTATATGATTGATTATGGAACCATGGTCAAGGATAAGAGGCTAAAAGTTTGTAGAGAATAAACTAGAGTTAGGGTTTGGTTAGGTTAAGGATAAGGATCAACCATAATAATATAACCAAGACAAAAGAGAATCCTTCTAGAAAGTTCTTGAAAGAGCTAACCCTAATCAAACCCTAATCCCTTTTTATCGTCCCTAATCATGTTTCATAATAAATCATATCATGTCACAATAATATATATCACACATATATTATATATTTGCAACAAAAGAAAATAATACAATTAACATATATCGCATATATATCAATGTATTAATCCGGTGAGAAAATGAAATAATAAAGCGAGCCAATATTAGTTAATGTAATATAATATATCATATATATCATTATAGATTAAATCATCGAATCAACACTTTATCCAACGATCCGACTATTTCGAATATAACCGACTAATATATCATGTACCGAATCATCGAATCAACACTTGATCCGATGTCCCGGTTCATTTCTAAATATCTCGAGAATATAATATGGTATCTTATATCGCATTATCCTCGGTCCTGCACATATCACATATGTGCCTCTACTCCGTTTTTCCTGAGCCAAGAAACCTCTGTGTAGGACTCTAAAGAATCGTCAATACGCCGGTAGCAGGTGATGATCATATCAAACACCCACAAGCTGCAAGCGGTCAGCTAAACGTAACAGCCACCCAGGTATTGAGCGATCAGAAGATCAACAACCTAGCCTGTCCGTTCTCCTGTGAATCCAATTAGTAACACTCCCGTACAGTCCGGTCTGTTCGTCTGATATGTCGCATATCAAGTCTAGGGGTGGTATACGTCAGACCCCAAGTAACCGATAAGTCGTGTCGATGTGAGGCTCATAACAGGTCGAGAAACTACTGGTAACACATACCAGTATATCTCTATATCAGCCCTGGCCAGGGACTTCCAGTTATAGCCAATCAAACACAGCACAACATCAACTCCCTATACCGGGAGAGACGAATCCCCTCCTATCGCTCATTGCCTCCATATGATTCGGGACTGTACCCAAAAACCACCGTTTTGCACGCTCTCTTAGACGTGGTAAGGTGGAAATCAAAACACAGTGGGAATCACACAAGACTCTATGACGATCTCGGGTCTACAGACTACCCTGTACCAGTGTCACCGGAGAACTGCCATCTGACGTGTGGTATATCACCATCTGGAAGTTCTCGGCGAGTCCGTCCAGAGTACCCAGTCTCCACTGAGCACCCGTACACCATCTTTGATGTCAAACACCGATGGATATGAGATCATCCATCGCCCATCATATGGGTCAAGATGCGTATACGCTAGTCTACTCTGGTGTATCGATGCCTTGTCTCGATATACCCTCGACTAGGAACAGTTATAGGTGTAAGTCCACGTTTCCGACCCCGGTTCTTGCGGGGAGGCGGAAACGGTATAAAAATCAAATTTTTAGCGCACTAGGCAACATGGACTAACAAAAGTCGGGATCTTTTCTAAACAAAACTAGCTACCAAGCTAAAGAGAGTTAGCTACTCGGAAAAGATGTTATACCTCACTTGAACTCCTTCTTCTTGAAACCTTTGTAGAGCTTGGATGGTGCTTTCCTCGTCGCCTTCTTTCGTCAAAGATGGATCCACCTGAGGGTTCAACCTTGGGCTCCTATCTCGAACTTTGAGAGAACTAAGGTCTTTGGCTTGCTAGACCTTCAACCCTAGAGTGAGTAGAGAGTGGTTTAGGGTATTTTTATCTCAATGAGAGGTTTCTCAACACATGAGAATGAATCTCCTTGAACTAGAGGAGGAGGAAGAAGAAGAGAGGAGAGAGAGTGAATATGATAGAATGAAATGGTTTTTTTTACAACCATAACAATATCTAATGAATTATCAAATTAATAAAATTAATCTAAATGAAAAGTTGATGGATGGTTTGAAAAGACTATTATCATTTCACATTAAATGGTTTTGCTAGAATCAAAAAGCATCTTTGATGTGTAATGATGATAGTCAATGTTTCAACCATGGTCAACAAGTCAACAAACCCAACCATGACACATTTTCATTTAATTAATATTATTAATTGATAATTCACAAATTCATTAGGGTTTGGAAAAAGACGACTGTCAACTGTGCATACACACCCGTTCCGAAACCCTAATGAAAATCCTCTTCTTCCGCCTCAATCATCTGTGCATACACACCCGCATTCGTGTTCCGAGGAACATGAATACTATGAGATAAAAGTAACCCCAAAACATATACTAGGATCTGGCTCAAACCAGAGCCCGCTAGTAATATCCGTCCAGACTCCAAACGTGCACAAGTGCACGGATGAGAACGAACCCTGTCGCAAAACCATGCGACCTCTACTCTGTTTTGCCCAAAGGCGAATAGCCCTCTGTGTGGGACTCTAAAGACTCGACACTACGCTGGCAGTGGGTTTAACCACAGACCGCAAGCGGTACTAGCTATACGTAATGGTCCCCACGTAGAGGCCGATAAGAAGACTGATGAGGTGAACCCCATCTGAACTCCTACTGAGCCTGAATGTGACAGTCTCCGTACAGTCCGGTCTGTTCGTCTGATACATTGCATGGCGGGCCTAGGGGGGCGGTAAAACGTCAGTCCCCTAATAGCGGTACAA
Source organism: Agapanthus africanus (assembly GCA_030015575.1). NCBI lineage: Eukaryota > Viridiplantae > Streptophyta > Magnoliopsida > Asparagales > Amaryllidaceae > Agapanthus > Agapanthus africanus. The sequence goes on from JASDDO010000004.1 coordinate 167,090,588, forward strand.
GTCGTGTCGGAGTGAAGCCCAGAACACCCTGAGATAACACTGGAAACCTACCAGTATATCTCGCTTGCCCTGGCCAGGGACTACTCGTGTAATGGCTCTCCTAGACACAGCGCGATGTCAACCCCCAATACCGGGAGAGACGAATCCTGTCTAACCGTCACTGGCTCCAAGAGCTTCGGGACTGCACCCAACTACTACCTATTTGCACGACTCCTTTGAGCCGTGGTAGGGTAGTAGTTAAAGTACAGTGGGAACTGTTACGTCCATGTTACCTCTCCCGGTACTTTCGGGCTAGCGGAAACGGTAAAACAAAATTTTTTCTAGACTTGGCAACATGGACCGTAAAAGCCGGATCTTTACTAAACAACACACTAGAATCCTAACTAGAGATTTATCTACTCGGTTAGGGGTTATACCTCAACTTGAACTCCTTCTCTTCTTGTTGTTCTTCTCTTTGCTTGCTCCGATGGTTGATCCGGACTTTGGTCACCTCCGCGGCCTCCTTGAGTCGAAGACGATCCACCCGAGAGATGTACACCGAGCACCATCTCGAGCCGAGGTAACTAGGGCAAGGATATTGCTAATCTAGAAGCCCTTGGTTGTGTAACAGTGGGAGATGAATGGTTTTGTCTTTATGGGATCTTTATCTCTCAACACATGAGATCAAAAGATGAATCAAGAGGAGGAAGAAGGAGGAGCTAGCTAACAACCATGGAGCTTCTCATTTTAAGAGAGATAATGAGAATGAGCAAAATGAAAAACTTAACCAAGAGAAAACACAACCATGGTTGCAATAATGCAAAACATTATCATTACTAATCCCATCAAGATAAAGTTGATGGCTAGAAATGACATGACCATTATCATAATAAAAAGAAAAAGAAAACCAAAGAATACTTTAGATCTTTCAAGAAGATCCTAGTCAACTTTGGTCAAACGGTCAACAAAGTCAAGATGGTCAAATGGTCAATGTAATTAGCAATAACATAATTATCAATGAAAGGATTAGTAAATAATGTCCTCGGCTCATAATGGTTATGACCAAACGAACTGTCAAAACTCTAATGAGTCCGCCTCAAAATGGTTTTGACCGAATCAACTGTCAAAACCCTAATGAGCCTGCCACATAACGGTTTTGGCCTAACCAACTGCCAAAACCCTAATGAGGCACCTCCTCCTTCATCGCTCCGGAAAACTGTGCATACACACCTGCATCCGCATTCCGTAGAATGCGGATGCGCAGAAGACAAAACAAATCCATCCGTGCAATACTAGGATCCGGCTAAAACCAAAGCCCACTAGTATTGCCTGCCCGAACACCACACGCACACAAGTGTACGTAAGTGATCGCAGCCCTGCCGTAAAACCATACGGCCTCTACACATTTCGCTCAGTGCAGGGAAACTCTTTGTGTGGGACTCTAAATACTCGACACTACGCTGGCAGTGGGTTTAACCACAGACCGCAAGCGGCACTAGCTGTACGTAACGATCCCTAAGTAGATGTCGATAAGAAGGCCGATGAGGTAAACCCATCCGAACTCCTACTGAGCCTGTATGTGACAATCTCCGTACAGTCCGGTCTGTTCGTCAGATACATCGCATGGCGGGCCTAGGGGGGCGGTAAACGTCAGTCCCATAATAGCGGTACAAGTCATGTCGGAGTGAAGCCCAGAACACCCTGAGATAACACTGGAAACCAACCAGTATATCTCGCTTGCCCTGGCCAGGGACTACTCGTGTAATGGCTCTCCTAGACACTGCGCGATGTCAACCCCCAATACCGGGAGAGTCGAATCCTGTCTAACCGTCACTGCCTCCAAGTGATTCGGGACTGCACCCAACTACTACCTGTTTGCACGACTCAGTAGAATCGTGGTAGGGCAGTAATCAAAGAACAGTGGGAACACACTTGAGGCGAAGTGACAGTGTCAAGTCAGCGGACTAAGCTGTACTCATGTCACCTGGGAACTGATAACTGACGATAGGTATAATACCAACCATCAATTCCCGACGAGTCCTGTCCAGTGTACTCGTAACCTAACGAGCACCCGCATACTATCTCAAGTACGACGTACTGACGGCTGTGGAACAGACCGTCTCCCGTGCTGGGATGAGAAGCGCATACGCTAGTCTACTCCGGAGTATCGATGCCCTATCTCGATACTCCCACGACTAGGGACGTGTATAAGGATGTGCTTGTGGATTACCCAGCCCCCACGAGTGTGATCGCCATCACAACGCCGGTAATCAAGCAAAAATCCTAAGGGCTCTACTAATGCGTATAAGTGATATAATAAATAAACACACATGTACACATTAAAGCAGAGAAAAACCAAGTAGCATACTACTATATTGAGCAAGATTGTCTGTACAACTGTGAATATCCCAAGCTTCCATTAAGTAATATACATACTAGTATGATACAGTAATGGCCTCTAGGGCAAATACACTAACAATCTCCCACTTGCACTAAGGCCTTGTACTGGTGTATCGAAGACCTATCATCTCGATCAGCTGCTCAAACTGAGTCTGGGGTAAGGCATTCGTGAATGGGTCCGCTGTGTTGTCCTTTGTGTCCACTCTCCGCACCTCGATCTCCTGGCGATCAATGATCTCCCTGGTCAGGTGATACCGCCTTAAGATGTGCCTGGATTTCTGATGGGATCTTGGTTCCTTCGCTAAAGCTATAGCCCCATTGTTATCGCAATACAAAGGTATTGGGTCAACAATGGACGGAACCACCTGAAGTTCACTAATGAACTTCTTCATCCAGACCGCCTCTTTTACGGCATCGCTTGCAGCAATGTATTCAGCCTCCATCGTCGAGTCTGCGACGGTATCCTGTTTGGAACTCCTCCAACATACCGCCCCTCCGTTGAGGGTAAACACAAAACCCGAGACAAACTTGCTGTCATCTTTGTCACGCTGGAAGCTTGAATCGGCAAAGGACTCGACCCTGAGGTCTCCATTACCGTAAACCAGGAACATCTCCTTAGTCCTTCTCAGGTACTTGAGAATGTTCTTCACTGCTGTCCAGTGGTCTTCACCTGGGTCTGACTGATACCGGCTTACTGCGCTCAGCGCGTAAGCTACATCTGGTCTTGTACATAGCATCACATACATTATAGATCCTACCGCCGAAGCGTAGGGTATAGTGCTCATGCGAACCCTCTCCTCGTCAGTCTTAGGAGACATCTTCTTGGAGAGGGTAATTCCGTGCAATGCGGGTATGTTACCGCGCTTGGAATCCTCCATACTAAATCTCTTGAGTACGGTCTCTATGTACCTGGACTGCGAAAGTCCCAATAGTCTCTTGGATCTATCTCTATAGATCTTGATCCCCAGAATGTACGAGGCATCACCCAGGTCCTTCATGGAGAACCGTTGTGACAAAAATAGCTTGACCGATTGTAGCATAGGAATGTCATTTCCTATCAAAAGAATGTCGTCCACTTACAAGACTAGGAATACGACAGTTCGTCCTACAATCTTCTTATAGACACAAGGTTCATCTTCGTTTTTGATGAAATCAAATTCCTTGATTGCCTCATCAAAACAGATGTTCCAGCTCCGCGATGCCTACTTTAATCCATAAATGGATTTAAGCAACTTGCACACCTTCCCGCTGCTCCCACTGTCAACGAAACCTTCTGGCTGATCCATATAAACGCACTCTTCCAAACAACCATTTAGGAAAGCCGTTTTTACATCCATCTGCCAGATTTCATAGTCATGGAAGGCAGCAATGGCAAGTAGGATCCGAATGGATTTGAGCATAGCCACCGGAGAAAAAGTTTCGTCGTAGTCCAAACCAGGTCATTGACGAAAACCTTTTGCAACGAGTCTAGCCTTATAGGTTTCCACCTGCCCATCTACACCAAGTTTCCTTTTGTAGATCCATTTGCATCCAACGAGTTTTACCCCAGGTGGAGCAATATCTAAGGTCCACACTTTATTGGCATAAATGGACTCCATTTCGGATTGCATTGCTTCCTGCCATTTATCAGAGTACCTACTGATAATGGCCTGCCTGAAACTGGTAGGGTCATCTTCTTCCAAGATGCAATCCTCTCGATCCTCGTCTATGAGAAAACCGTAGTATCTCTCAGGCGGATGAGAAATCCTACCAGATCTGCGGAGTGGCTGAGGTTCGTTGGTTTTAACTGAATCTAGCGGTTCCACCAAATCTTTTGTTAAAGCTTGTGTTTCTGGAATTTCATCCAGTTCTACTGTGCTGCCACTAATATTTTTAACAAGAAATTCTTTTTCTAAAAATGTGGCATTTCTTGAAACAATTATCTTCTGTTCCTCTGCATGGTAGAATAGATACCCACTTGAATCTTTTGGGTATCCCACAAACTTACACAAAACTGCCCGTGCCTCTAGTTTGTCTGGGTTCTGCTTTTTTACATAAGCCGGGCAACCCCAAATCTTAATACGTTTAAGATACAAACTCTTACCACTCCATATTTCATACGGAGTCTTAGGCACGGATTTGGATGGAACTTGATTCAACAGATGCGCTGCAGTTTGAAGTGCATATCCCCAGAATGAAAGAGGCAACTCAACACTACTCATGATGGAGCGAACCATATCCAACAGGGTACGATTCCTCCTCTCCAATACACCGTTGTGCCGTGGTGTATAAGGAGGAGTAAGCTTAGAGAGAATACCATTCTCTTTTAAGTAATCTTGGAATTCCGTGCTTAAGTACTCCCCTACTCTATCAGACCGGAGGATCTTGATACTTTTGCCAGTCTGGTTCTCTACTTCGTTTCTGAATTCCTTGAATTTCTCAAAAGCTTCAGATTTGTGTTTCATCAGATACACATATCCGAACCTAGAGAGATCGTCAGTGAATGTGATGAAGTACGAGAACCTACCCCTTGCATGTATAGACATCAGACCCCATACATCACTATGTACGAGTCCCAAGAGCTCTGCTGCTATTTCTCTATGTCCGGTGAATGGAGATTTGGTCATCTTCCCTTTGAGACAAGACTGACAAGTTTCATAAGATGAAAACTCAAACGCATCCAAGAGTCCATCTTTATGCAACTTACTCAGTCTTTTCTCTCCGATATGACCAAGTCTACAATGCCACAAGTAGGATTCATTCGTATCTGAATTCTTCCTCTTGCGTGTGTTTTGTACATTGAGAACTGTATTCTGATTTAGAACGTAGATACCATTACACAGTGTACCCTCTGCAACCAGTACCTTATGAAGGTAAATGTTCATGATATTTCTATCAAGAACAAAGTTATATCCATCTTTATCGAGTAAAGAAACTGATATGATGTTGCAAACCGTGGACGGTACATAGTAGCAATCGTTCAAAATCATAGTCTTGCCATTTGGCAATACTAGGTGATATTCACCGACGGCTGCCGCATTAACTTGTGCTCCGTTCGCTATTCTGAGCGACATATCACCCGGTGTAACTTTCCTACTTTTTCTCAGTCCCTGTAATAAATTACAGATATGAGATCCTGATCCGGTATCAAGTACCCAGGAGGTAGGGCTGACCGTAAAACAGTTCTCAATTACAAGAACACCTGAAGTAGATGCAAAACCATGCTTCTTCTTCAACTGGGTATCCTGGGAATCCATACAATCCCCTTTCCCTTGCTCATACTTATGACTGTTGTCACAAGTCAGAGCTGAACCAACGTTCCCCAGCCCCGAATAAGAATTCGGATCGGTCAAGCGATACATTTTATTATCTTGATTATGGCGTGAAATGGCTGCTACCTGGAGAGAGAGAAAAGAAACACTCACCGTGCGCTCTTGCAAGATTAGATTGGTTTATTAGTTTATCTAACCAGGATGTCTCCCACTGTTTCCTCAAATTCTTTCTTAAAACCTTTTAAAAGAAGAACTAGCCGGGATTTAATTCACTTGCTTAACCTTTCAGCCAGGCTAGTGTCGGTACTTCGAGGGAGGTTTTCCAACGCTTTCGCGAAGTTCCTTAATTTAAGAACCTCTTTTCCCTGGGGGCATAGCCCCGCTAACACCTTTCTAGACACCTACTAGGTTTATAACATTGATCGTTAAGTGAAATAATCTCCCGAGAGTAATCCAACTCATCAGTGGGATCGGGATCCAACTATCATTGTGTGATGACCTAGATGGAATCCACTCTAGTTACCACACTCCAGAAGGTATGCTAAATCTGCAAGTTTTAGTACTTTTGAAACTCCCGATATGGTTTTTGCCCCTAGGACCCAAGTGACCTTGACACAGTCAACAAATCAAAGGGTCCTACTCAAGTTCAACCCGTCATTTTCTTGATTGCATTAAACCCACCCGCATAACCCTTGACACAGTCAACAAGGTCACACGACTGTCCTAACCAATCACATTGTATCTAGCAGATAAGTAATACTCAGCTACCGTTCACTGCATCTTGACACAGTCAACAAACGCAGCACGAATACTAAGTATAACTTATAAGAAATGACGGAGGGCTACGGTTGGGTTTTGGCGAAAACCCGTTGACGTAATGAACTTGATATCGTTGAAGGAACGTGATACACTTTTTTAAAATATAGTGGCGAAAACTTTTGCTAAAGAGGTCACTCCCTGTGAAGAGATCTCGGCTCTTTCCTCGTCGAATGAGGTGCAGGATATTCCAAACTGAATACCTCGATGCAAAGCAAGAATAATCGACTATAGTGAAGTTATTACCGTGACACAAACTTTTGTCTAAGGGGTTACTCCCGATGAGGGGATCTCGGCCCTTGCCTCGTCGAATGAGGTGCTGGGCATTCATAACCGAATACCTCGATGCAAAACAAAAAATGAAAGTCCTTGCAATAACAGCTTTTTGAAAAACTTGTTCCAACAACGTCTTTTAGGTTTATTTTCTTGCATTAGTTCTTTTAATGCGTCCCATCATTTAAATCCAACCATTGCAGAAAACAACCAAAATATGACGTACGCTTACGCCACGGGGTCCCGTCATCACCCGTTAGGTTACTTAACTAACGACAGAGCGGGGGCTGGGCTAGCGCGGCTGGAAAACATAAGCAACGCCTAAATAGTTATTATATATAGATATATAGCAATGATAGCCAATCCAGATCACAGATGAACACTTTGGATATACTAGGAACCCGCGATTCGTTCGATCCTGCAACGAAAAGCGGATTACACGGTCGCGATGAATAGCCAATACCCCACCCAAGACCCCTACGGGTGCGGCAAACTACCCGCCAAGTACCCGAAGCGAAGCAACCTCCCTCAACGCCGTGAGTAGGCCACTCGGCACTTCGAGATACCCGGTAGTTTATGCACCCCCTCCATGGGTCTATCCTAGGAGTAAAAACAGTAAAAAGAATTATACAATGACGGCTACAACCCCGACCCGGTTGTGCGGTCATACAAATAATATTACAATAATTTTCAAATTTATTACATGAATGAAAGAAAAAGAAACTCTCATCTCACATCCACTCCGGCTATTCATCCGCGACAATCCAACGAGTTCATATACACATACCATCAACAATACAGATCACAGATATGTATAACCCCCACTAATCGACGTATAGCGATTAGCAGACGTTCAATACACATATAACATTACAGATATAACCATTAGCCAAAGTGTACAGAACATCGACCAAAAATACGGATTTTTGAGCCCCAAAAACTAATTTTGCTTTCTGGAAAATCTGGACAGAAAAGTCATATTGTAAAAATCCCAAAATACCCATATAAAAACACTGCAGCAAACAGGATCCCCAACCGAGTTAACTCGGCCGCGGTTTCGCGGTATAAGCAAGCTTATGCCGCAGAACCGCGGCGCTTTAGTCGAGTTGGGAGATCATTTTTCTTCAGTATTCTAACAAAAGCCTGAGCCGATTTTTAGTCCACGATTTATTAATTTTGGAACAGATCTAAAATCGGCAGAAACTTGAAATTTCCGGGGTATTTTGCGGTTTTTCGTCCGGTCGAAATTCTAAATACTTTGCTAATATGCTAGGGTGTGTTTAGTTAGGCTCTGATACCACTGTTTGGTCCATGTTACCTCTCCCGGTACTTTCGGGCTAGCGGAAACGGTAAAACAAAATTTTTTCTGGACATGGCAACATGGACCGTAAAAGCCGGATCTTTACTAAACAACACACTAGCATCCTAACTAGAGATTTATCTACTCGGTTAGGGGTTATACCTCAACTTGAACTCCTTCTCTTCTTGTTGTTCTTCTCTTTCCTTGCTCCGATGGTTGATCCGGACTTTGGTCACCTCCGCGGCCTCCTTGAGTCGAAGACGATCCACCCGAGAGATGTACACCGAGCTCCACCTCGAGCCGAGGTAACTAGGGCAAGGAGATTGCTAATCTAGAAGCCCTACGTTTTGTAGAAGTGGTAGATGAATGGTTTTGTCTTTGTGGGATCTTTATCTCTCAACACATGAGATCAAAAGATGAATCAAGAGGAGGAAGAAGGAGGAGCTAGCTAACAACCATGGAGCTTCTCATTTCAAGAGAGAGAATGAGAATGAGCAAAATGAAAAACTTAACCAAGAGAAAACACAACCATGGTTGCAATAATGCAAAACATTATCATTACTAATCCCATCAAGATAAAGTTGATGGCTACAAATGACATGACCATTATCATAACAAAAAGAAAAAGAAAACCAAAGAATACTTTAGATCTTTCAAGAAGATCCTAGTCAACTTTGGTCAAACGGTCAACAAAGTCAAGATAGTCAAATGGTCAATGTAATTAGCCATAACAAAATTATCAATGAAAGGATTAGTAAATAATGTCCCCGGCTCATAATGGTTTTGACCAAACGAACTGTCAAAACCCTAATGAGTCCGCCTCAAAATGGTTTTGACCGAATCAACTGTCAAAACCCTAATGAGCCTGCCACATAACGGTTTTGGCCGAACCAACTGCCAAAACCCTAATGAGGCACCTCCTCCTTCATCGCTCTGGAAAACTGTGCATACAGACCTGCATCCGCATTCCGTAGAATGCGGATGCGCAGAAGACAAAACAAATCCATCCGTGCAATACTAGGATCCGGCTTAAACCAAAGCCCACTAGTATTGCCTGCCCGAACACCACACGCACACAAGTGTACGTAAGTGATCGCAGCCCTGCCGTAAAACCATACGGCCTCTACACGTTTCGCTCAGTGCAGGGAAACTCTCTGTGTGGGACTCTAAAGACTCGACACTACGCTGGCAGTGGGTTTAACCACAGACCGCAAGCGGCACTAGCTGTACGTAACGGTCCCCTGGTAGATGTCGATAAGAAGGCCGATGAGGTAAACCCATCCGAACTCCTACTGAGCCTGTATGTGACAATCTCCGTACAGTCCGGTTTGTTCGTCTGATACATCGCATGGCGGGCCTAGGGGGGCGGTAAACGTCAGTCCCCTAATAGCGGTACAAGTCGTGTCGGAGTGAAGCCCAGAACACCCTGAGATAACACTGGAAACCTACCAGTATATCTCACTTGCCCTTGCCAGGGACTACTCGTGTAATGGCTCTCCTAGACACAGCGCGATGTCAACCCCCAATACCGGGAGAGACGAATCCTGTCTAACCGTCACTTCCTCCAAGTGCTTCGGGACTGCACCCAACTACTACCTGTTTGCACGACTCAGTAGAATCGTGGTAGGGCAGTAATCAAAGAACAGTGGGAACACACTTGAGGCTAAGTGACAGTGTCAAGTCAGCGGACTAAGGTGTACTCATGTCACTTGGGAACTGATAACTGACGATAGGTATAATACCAACCATCAGTTCCCGACGAGTCATGTCTAGTGTACTCGTAACCTAACGAGCACCCGCATACTATCTCAAGTACGACGTACTGACGGCTGTGGGACAGACCGTCTCCCGTGCTGGGATGAGAAGCGCATACGGTAGTTTACTCCGGAGTATCGATGCCCTATCTCGATACTCCCACAACTAGGGACGTGTATAAGGATGTGCTTGTGGATTACCCAGCCCCCACGAGTGTGATCGCCATCACAACGCCGGTAATCAAGCAAAGATCCTAAGGGCTCTACTAATGCGTACAGGTGATATAATAAATAAACACACATGTACACATTAAAGCAGAGACAAACCAAGTAGCATACTACTATATTGAGCAAGATTGTCTGTACAACTGTGAATATCCTAAGCTTCCATCAAGTAATATACATACTAGTATGATACAGTAAGGGCCTCTAGGGCATATACACTAACAGGAACACACTTGAGGCGAAGAGACAGTGTCAAGTCAGCGGACTAAGCTGTACTCATGTCACCTGGGAACTGATAACTGACGATAGGTATAATACCAACCATCAGTTCCCAACGAGTCCTGTCCAGTGTACTCGTAGCCTAACGATTACCCGCAAACTATCTCAAGTACGACGTACTGACGGCTGTTGGACCGACCGCCTCCCGCACTGGGATAAGAAGCGCATACGCTAGTCTACTCCGGAGTATCGATGCCCTGTCTCGATAATCCCACGACTAGGGACGTGTATAAGGATGTGCTTGTAGATTACCCAGCCCCCACGAGTGTGACTGCCATCACAACGCTGGTAATCAAGCGAAGATCCTAAGGGCTCGACTAATGTGTATAGATAATATGCTAAAAGAAACACATGTACATATTAAAGTAGAAACAAACCAAGTAGCATACTACCATTTTGAGCAAGATTGTATATACAACTGTGAATATCCCAATCTTCCATTAAGTAATATACAAACTAGTATGATACAGTAATGGCCTCTAGGGCCTATACACTAACAATCTCCCACTTGCACTAAGGCTATGTACTGGCGTATCGAAGACCTATCATCTCGATCAGCCGCTCGAACTGAGTCTGGGGCAAGGCCTTGGTGAATGGATCTGCAGAGTTATCTTCTGAAGCAACCCTCCGAACCTCAATCTCCTGGCGATCCACGATCTCCCTGATCAGGTGATACCGCCTCAAAATGTGTCTGGATTTCTGATGGGACCTGGGTTCCTTCGCTAAAGCTATAGCCCCGTTGTTGTCGCAATACAGAGGTATTGGATCAACAATGGACGGAACCACCTGATGTTCTTTCAAGAACTTCCTTATCCAGACAGCTTCTTTTGCGGCATCAGATGCAGCGATGTATTCCGCTTCCATAGTCGAGTCTGCAACGGTTTCTTGTTTGGAACTCTTCCAACACACCGCCCCTCCATTGAGGGTAAAGACAAAGCCCGACATGGACTTGGAATCATCCTTGTCGCTCTGGAAGCTGGAGTCAGCAAAGGCCTCGATCTGGAGGTCTTTTCTGCCATACACCAAGAACATCTCCTTAGTCCTTCTCAGGTACTTGAGTATGTTCTTTACCGCTATCCAGTGTTTCTCCCCAGGGTTTGACTGATACCTGCTTACTACACTCAGTGCATAAGCTACATCTGGTCTGGTACACAATATCGCATACATTATAGAGCCTACCGCAGAAGCGTACGGTATAATAAACATGCGTTCCCTTTCCAAATCAGTCTTGGAAGACATCTCTTTGGAGAGGGTGATCCCGTGACAAGCCGGTAGATTACCGCGCTTGGAATCTTCCATACTGAATCTTTTCAGTATGGTGTCGATGTACCTGAACTGCGAAAGTCCTAATATCCTCTTGGATCTATCACGATAGATCCGGATCCCCAGAATGTAGGAGGCATCACCCAGGTATTTCATGGAGAACCTGTGTGACAAGAACCCCTTGACAGATTGTAGCATAGGAATGTCATTTCCTGTCAACAGAATGTCATCCACGTACAAAACGAGGAATACGACAGTTCTTGCTACAAATCTACTATAGATGCATGGTTCATCTGGATTTTTGATAAAGCCAAATTCTTTGATCGTCTCATCAAAACAGATGTTCTAACTCCGCGATGCCTGCTTTAGTCCATAGATGGACTTAAGCAACTTGCACACCTTTCCGCTGCTCCCACTCTGAATGAAACCCTCTGGCTGGTCCATATAGACGCACTCTTCTAAATTTACATTTAGAAAAGCGGTCTTTACGTCCATCTTCCAAATCTCATAATCGTGGAAAGCAGCAATGGCAAGAAGGATCCGAATGGATTTCAGTATAGCTACTGGAGAAAAGGTTTCATCATAGTCCAAACCAGGTCTTTGATGAAAACCCTTTGCAACAAGTCTAGCCTTATAGGTCTCAACCTGTCCATCTACACCAATCTTCCTTTTGAAGATCCAGTTGCATCCTACGGGTTTTACCCCATCTGGAGCAATGTCCAACGTCCATACCTTGTTGGTGTATATGGACTCCATTTCGGTCCGCATTGCATCCAGCCATTTTACCGAGTCAACGCTCTGAATGGCTTGCTGGAAGCTAGTAGGCTCATCACTATCAATGATGCAGTCCTCTCTATCCCCGTCTATAAGAAAACCGTAGTATCTCTCGGGCGGATGAGACTGCCTACTACTCCTACGGAGCGGCGTAGGAATGTCCTGATCTTTCGAACCCTCTGGTTCTACTAAGCTTTCAGTAATAGCTTGTGGTTCTGGAATTTCTTCCAATTCTACTGCGCTCCCACTTATCTAATTTTCCAAAAACTCAGTTTCCAAGAAGTAGGCATGACGAGAAACAAAAACCTTTTGTTCCTCTTCGTAATAGAAGAAATATCCCTTGGAGTTCTTCGGATATCCCACAAACTTGCACTGTACTGAGCGTGCCTCGAGCTTGTCCGCATGCTGCTTTTTGACAAAAGCCGGACATCCCCATGTCTTAATGTGATTAAGATAGGGTCTCTTCCCACACCGCATCTGATATGGTGTAGTAGGCACAGTCTTAGTAGGAACTCGGTTCAAAAGGTATGCAGCTGATTCTAGCGCATATCCCCAGAATGATCGTGGTTACTCAGCATTACTCATCATGGACCTTACCATATCGAATAGGGTTCTGTTCCGTCTCTCCGATACACCGTTATGTTGCGGAGTGTATGGAGAAGTAAGCTGAGAGAGAATTCCATTCTCTTTTAAGTAATTCAGGAACTCGGCACTCAAGTATTCACCACCTCGATCAGATCTCAGTGTCTTGATACTTTTGCCTGTTTGTTTTTCTACTTCATTCTTATATTCCTAGAATTTTTCAAAGGCTTCGGATTTATGTTTTATCAAGAAGATATATCCGTACCTTGAAAAATCATCCGTAAAAGTAATGAAGTAAGAAAAACCGCTTCGTGCATGTGTAGACATTGGACTGCACATGTCGCTGTGTACGAGTCCCAAGAGCTCGCTCGCTCTTTCTCCGTGTCCAGTGAACGGAGTCTTTGTCATCTTTCCTTTGAGACAGGATTGACAAGTTGCATAAGATTGATATTCGAACGGATCCAAATATCCTTCTGTATGTAACTTAGTCAACCTTCTCTCATTGATGTGACCTAGTCTACAATGCCATAAGAAAGCCTGATTGATATCAGGTGACTTCCTTTTGTGTGTATTCTGGACGTTGAAAATCTGTGGTTGGTTTAATACGTATATACCGTTGCTTAATGTACCTGACCCAATCAGAACTTGATTAAGGTGAATGTTCACAACATTACTTACAGTGCAAATTCATAACCTTCTTTAGATAATAAAGATACAGAAATGATATTACAAATTGCATTTGGTACAAAATAACAACCACGCAAAACCAAAAAATGTCCATATGACAAACCCAGGTGATAGTCCCCCACGGCCTCAGCATCCATGCTACCTCTGTTTGCAACTCTGAGGGTCATGTCACCTGCTTTCAAAATCCTACGCTTTCTCAACGCCTGCAAAGAATTACAGATATGAGATCCTGATCCGGTATCCAATACCCAGGAAGTAGAGTTTATTGATAGACAGTTTTCAATAACATACACACCTGAAGCTGAAGCCGCAACCTGCTTCAGATCTTGTGTCCTGGCTTTCCAAGCCCTGCAATCCTTTTTCCAGTGTCCACTCTTATGACAGTAAGCACTCTTCTTTCCCCACAAGCTTCCCTGCTATCTTTGTTGCTTTTGTCTTTCCCTTCGTATCCACTTTACTGACACCGCCCCTTGGTTTGGCGGGGGCTTTCCTCTTCTTTCCCTTGGCTTTCGCCTTGGATTTAGAAGAGGAAGATCCTCCTACAAAAAAAGTGGATGTCTGCCTACCCTTTTGTAGGGTGCCCTCAGCAGTCCTCTACATGTTCAGAAGCTCGGGAAGTTCAACCTCCTTTCCGTGCATGTTGAAGTTTAGGATGAACTGGGCGTAAGTGGAAGGAAGGGACTGGAGAATCAAGTCCGTATAGAGTTCATTCTCCAACGTGGTCCTAAGGTCCGCGAGCTCCTCAATGTAGCCAATCATCTTAAGCACGTGTTCCGCTACCGATGATCCGACGGCCAATCTTGCCGAAAATAACTTCTTCGACACTTCGTATCTTGCGATACGAGATTGCTCTCCATACAGTTCTTTTGTATGGAGAAATATGGATTTAAGGTCCATATTCTCATGCCTCCTCTGATGTTCGTTGTCCATCGAGGCAAGCACGAGGCACTTGGCCTTCGCGCAGTCTAGTTCCCAGGTCTTATAGATTTCCTTATCTACGACACTGGTTTTGGGACCTGGGACATGGGGAGCTTTGGTGGTAAGAAGATACCCCAACTTGTCATAAGTGATTGCCATCTTGACATTCCTGAGCCAATCTTTGTAGTTTGGCCCTGTCAGTATGTTTTTATCTAGTAATAACTTAAGTCCGGTCATCTTGAATAGGAGAGAGAAAAGAAACACTCAGCATGACGCTATTGCAAGTTTAGAGTGGTTTTTAGTTTGTCTAAGCAGGATGGCTCCCACTGTTTCTCGAATCCCTCCTCAAACCATAAAGGAAGAATTAGTCGGGATCAATCCCACCGCACAATACTTGCTTAACCGTTCAGCCAGGCCAGTGTCGGTACTTCGAGGGAGGTTTTCCAACGCTTTCGCGAAGTTCCTTAATTTAAGAACCTCTTTTCCCTGGGGGCGTAGCCCGACTAACACCTTTCTAGACACCTACTAGGTTTATAGTATTGATTGTTTAGTGAGAAATTTCCCGAGGAGTAGCATATACTCACAGTAGGATCGGGATCCAAATATCATTGCGTGACAAAACTGAAGGAATCCTACCAGAATCATCACACTCCAAATGGTATGCAGTGCTAGCAAGTTTCAGTACTTATGAAACTCCCGATGTCATTTTTGCCCCATGCCCTTATGACCTTGACTTTGGCCAACAAATCATAAGTCACATGTCAAGTTCTACTCGTCATTATCCAGGTTAATTTGAACCCACCCGTACCTACCCTTGATTTTGGCCAACAAGGCAGTACGACTGTTCCAAATCAACGCATCTATCTATGCTACACATGAATATCCAATAGTTACCAATCACCGTGCCTTGACTTTGGCCAACAAACATAGCTTGAATACTATTGACTATTCATGTGAAATGACGGAGGGCTACGAATGGTTTTGGCTAAACCGTGAATGTAGTGAACTTGATATAATCGATGGAACGAGATAGATTTTAAAAGGAGTGGCTCAATCTCCGCATTTAAAAGTTTAGTTTCGAAAAGAACCGAGTGGTTTTCAAAGTGTTCCAATCAACTTTTGCTTGGTTTATTTTCTTGCATTAGTTCTTTTAATGCGTCCCATCAATTAATCCTACCATTGCAGAAAACAACCAAAATATGACGTACGCTTATGCCATTCGCATTCGCCACGGGGCCCCTGTTGCGCCACGGCAGCGCCCCGGCCGTCTATCCGAGGCCAAAAAGCGGAATCAAAAATTTTCCTTACTTGGAAACTGGCGCTACCGCGGACAATGAAAACCCGGATCGTAACCATTAACCTAATGCTAGCTAACAAGAGATGGGAAGAGAAGTATACCAAGTGATCCGAGTCCTCCGGTCTTCTCTTCATCGTCCCGATCTCCCGCGGAAAGTCTTGTCTCCACATCGTCGCCTCCTCGCCGGAAGGGCACCACATCGTCTGCATCTTTTACGGGCTCCCACCTCAGTACCGAGGCAACTCGGGCACGAAGCTGGCTAGTCGACGTGCCCAAGGTGTGCTGTAGAATGTAGTGTAGATGATGCTTGTCTCTTTGGGGTTATGTTGCCTTGATGGAGGAAACTAGATGAGGAAAAATGGTGCTTGCATTTTTCCTAGCATGAAATGAGATCAAGAAAAATCCCTCAAGCTCAAAATGAAACTCTCTCTTCTTCTTCTCTCAAGTGAGTTCTCTCATCTCAAATGAGAAATGGTGGAGGAGGGAATACAAAACCACAACCTTAGAAGGAAGGTAATGGTAGTAAAAGCAAGTGGTGACCATAGCCAAACATCATGATAACAAAACTCATATCAAACTCTAAATCAATCCTAATCACCTTTTGCAAGAAATGATGAAGGAAAAGAATGGTATCTAAAGATGCTATCATAATAAATACATTTATAAGAAAACCCCCCACAATGTGTTATTTGCAAACTTGCAAATAACACCCTCCATCGAAAAAGTCCGGCCGGGAAAGAACAAAGGAAAACCGGCCGGAACGGAATGCAAAATGGCAACTCCAGAAAACTGGTCCCGTAATAAATTACTGGAAAACCCCGATACAGTGCATACACACCCGCATCTGTATTCCGACCGGATACAAATGCAATGAGACAAAATCTACACTGTACTAAACTAGGACCGGCTTAAGCCAAAGCCGGCTAGTAATATCCGTTCGATCCTGATCCGTGCAATACCGCACATATCAGATCGAACCCTGCCATATAACTATACGGCCACTAGTATAAAACTGTCCGATCCTGATCCGTGCAATACCGCACGTATCTGATCGGACCCTGCCATATCTCCATACGGCCTCTACAACGTTTCGCCCGAAAGCTTGAGTAACTGAAAGTGTGGTGGACTCTAAAGACTCGTCAATACTATGGCTGTGTATTTAACCACTAGCACGTCAGAGGTATTAGCCAATACGTGACGGGCCACCAGCTATTGACCAAAAGGGACGTCGATGAGCGAACTCATCCTGACACCCTACTGAGCCTGTCAGTGACAATATCCGTACAGTCCGGTCCGTTCGTCTATGAGCATCGCATGTCGGGCCTAGGGGGTTGGTAAAAGTCAGACCCCCAAAAGCGGTACAAGTCGTGTCGGAGTGTAGCCCAGAACGCCCTGAGATACTACTGGAATACCTACCAGTAAATCTCCTGCCTCGGCCGAGGGCTTTGCGTAATGGCTCTCCTAGACACAGCGCGACCTCACCCCCAATACCGGGAGAGACGAACCCCTGAAGATCCGCTCACTGCCTCCATGTGGCTCGGGACTGTACCCAACTAAAACCTGTTTGCACGACTCCTTTGAGCCGTGGTAGGGTAGTAATCAAAGCATAGTGGGAACTCACACGAGACAAATGACGATCTCAGGTCGATGAACTAACCTGTACACATGTCACCAGGGAACTGCTATCTGACGTCTGGTATAAGACCAACTAGCAGGTTCCCGGCGAGTCCTGTCCGGTGTACTCATAACCCAATGAGCACCTGTATACATCTTAGGTGAACCAACAGACACCAGTGGCTTGTGAGACCGGCCACCACCCCTCGTCGGGGTCTCGACTGTATACACTAGTCTACTAATGGAGTATCGATGCCCTGTCTCGAAACTCCTACGACTAGGGACCTTTTAAGGATGTGCTTATAGACTACCAGCTCCTACGTATATGATCGCCATCATACTGCTGGTAGTCAAGCAAGAATCATAGGGGCTCTATCAACGTGTAATAGCGACATGTCAGGTCACCTAAAGCAGTACATGATGATAAAGATAAACCAGATAGCATACTATCATCTCGAGTAAGACTGTCCTACCGGGATAGGTCCTCCCTCAATCATTGCAATCACGTGCCTGTGATCCAATAATTGACTCTGAGGGCACAATCTCCAACAGCCCCGTCATCACCCGTTAGGTTACTTAACTAACGACAGAGCAGGGGCTGGGCTAGCGCGGCTGTAAAACATAAGCAATGCCTAAATAGTTATTATATATAAATATATAGAAATGATAGACATTACAGATCACAGATGAATACATTGGATATACTAGGAATCTGCAATCCATTCGAACCTGCAACGAAAAGCGGATTACACAGTCGCGGTGAATAGCCAATACCCCACCCAAGACCCCTACGGGTGCGGCAAACTAGCCACCAAGTACCCGAAGCGAAGCAACCTCCCTCAACTCCGTGAGTAGGCCACTCGGCACTTCGAGATACCCGGTAGTTTGTGCACCCCTCCATGGGTCTATCCTAGGAGCAAAAACTGTAAAAAGAATTATACAATGACGGCTACAACCCCGACCCGGTTGTGCGGCCATACAAATATTATTACATCAATTTACAAATTACATGAATGAAAGAAAAAGAAACACTCATCTCACATCCACCCCGGCTATTCACCCGCGACAATCCAACGCATTCATATACACATACCATCATCAAACACAGATCACAGATATATATAACCCCCACTAATCGACATATAGAGATTAGCCGACGTTCAATACATGAAAACATCACAGATATAACCGATTAGTCAAAGTATAGTGAAGTTCGATCAAAAATACGGATTTATAGGCCCCCAAATACAAATTTCTTTTCTGGAAAATCTGGACTGAAATAAACCATCTTAAAAATCCCAAAACCACAACTTAAAAACACTGCACCAAACTCGGTCTTGAGCCGAGTCAAAACGGCGGCGGTTCCGCGGCAAATATATACCCATTGCCGCGGAACCGCGGCGCTTTGAAGCGATCACTCGACCGTTTTTGGTGGGATTCTTCACAAAACCCTAAGATGATTTTTGGAGTATGACTTTTTATCTTTAGAGCAGAAAAATTTTAACAGCAACTTATTGTTTTGCATGTCGTAGTTTTGCGATTTTTCCGATCGAACTTCTATACACTTTACTACCTAGCTAGTTTATGTTTAGTTAGGCTCTTATACCACTGTAAGTCCACGTTGCCGATCCCGGTTCTTGCGGAGAGGCGGAAACGGTATAAAAATCAAATTTTTAGCGCACTAGGCAACATGGACTAACAAAAGTCGGGATCTTTTCTAAACAAAACTAGCTACCAAGCTAAAGAGAGTTAGCTACTTGGAAAAGATGTTATACCTCACTTGAACTCCTTCTTCTTGAAACCTTTGTAGAGCTTGGATGGTGCTTTTCTCGTCGCCTTCTTTCGTCTGAGATGGATCCACCTGAGGGTTCAACCTTGGGCTCCTATCTCGAACTTTGAGAGAACTAAGGTCTTTGGCTTGCTAGACCTTCAACCCTAGAGTGAGTAGAGAGTGGTTTAGGGTATTTTTATCTCAAGGAGAGGTTTCTCAACACATGAGAATGAATCTCCTTGAACTAGAGGAGGAGGAAGAAGAAGAGAGGAGAGAGAGTGAATATGATAGAATGAAATGGTTTTTTTACAACCATAACAATATCTAGTGAATTATCAAATTAATAAAATTAATCTAAATGAAAAGTTGATGGATGGTTTGAAAAGACTATTATCATTTCACATTAAATGGTTTTGCTAGAATCAAAGAGCATCTTTGATGTGTAATGATGATAGTCAATCTTTCAACCATGGTCAACATGTCAACTTGGTCAACAAGTCAACAAACCAACCATGACACATTTTCATTTAATTAATATTATTAATTGATAATTCACAAATTCATTAGGGTTTGAAAAAAGACGACTGTCAACTGTGCATACACACCCGTTCCGAAACCCTAATGAAAATCCTCTTCTTCCGCCTCAATCATCTGTGCATACACACCCGCATTCGTGTTCCGAGGAACATGAATACTATGAGATAAAAGTAACCCCAAAACATATATTAGGATCTGGCTGAAACTAGAGCCCGCTAGTAATATCCGTCCGGACTCCAAACGTGCACAAGTGCACGGATGAGAACGAACCCTGTCGCAAAACCATGCGACCTCTACTCTGTTTTGCCCAAAGGCGAATAGTCCTCTGTGTGGGACTCTAAAGACTCGACACTACGCTGGCAGTGGGTTTAACCACAGACCGCAAGCGGTACTAGCTGTACGTTTCGGTCCCCAGGTAGATGCCGATAAGAAGACTGACGAGGTGAACCCCATCTGAACTCCTACTGAGCCTGAATGTGACAGTCTCCGTACAGTCCGGTCTGTTCGTCTGATACATCGCATGGCGGGCCTAGGGGGCGGTAAAACGTCAGTCCCCTAATAGCGGTACAAGTCATGTCGGAGTGAAGCCCAGAACACCCTGAGATAACACTGGAAACCTACCAGTATATCTCGCTTTCCCTAGCCAGGGACTACTCGTGTAATGGCTCTCCTAGACACAGCGCGATGTCAACCCCCAATACCGGGAGAGACGAATCCTGTCTAACCGTCACTGCCTCCAAGTGCTTCGGGACTGCACCCAACTACTACCTATTTGTACGACTCCTTTGAGCCGTGGTAGGGTAGTAGTCAAAGCACAGTGGGAACACACTTGAGGCGAAGTGACAGTATCAAGTCAGCAGACTAAGCTG
This sequence comes from Agapanthus africanus, assembly GCA_030015575.1. Taxonomy (NCBI): domain Eukaryota; kingdom Viridiplantae; phylum Streptophyta; class Magnoliopsida; order Asparagales; family Amaryllidaceae; genus Agapanthus; species Agapanthus africanus. Next base: position 167,111,177 of record JASDDO010000004.1, read on the forward strand.
TACTCATGTCACCTGGGAACTGATAACTGACGATAGGTATAATACCAACCATCAGTTCCCAACGAGTCCTGTCCAGTGTACTCGTAGCCTAACGAGTATCCGCATACTATCTCAAGTACGACATACTGACGGCTGTGGGACAGACCGCCTCCCGCACTGGGATGAGAAGCGCATACGCTAGTCTACTCCGGAGTATCGATGCCCTGTCTCGATAATCCCACGACTAGGGATGTGTATAAGGATGTGCTTGTAGATTACCCAGCCCCCACGAGTGTGACTGCCATCACAACGCTGGTAATCAAGAGAAGATCCTAAGGGCTCTACTAATGTGTATAGATAATATGCTAAAAGAAACACATGTACACATTAAAATAGAAACAAACCAATTAGCATACTACCATTTTGAGCAAGATTGTATATACAACTGTGAATATCCCAAGCTTCCATTAAGTAATATACAAACTAGTATGATACAGTAATGGCCTCTAGGGCATATACACTAACAATAGGATGCACTCATCGACTACTATGGCCCCACTAGTATGATCTCATCATAGTCCTAGTAGTCGAGTATAGATCTTAAGGGCTTTATCAACATTTGAGAGTAAGACGGTAAACCAATACAAGTCAACATGTTAAGATAAAGTGAAACCAAATAGCATACTATGATGACGAGCAAGAAAGTCCTCTATGTATATATCCAAGCATCCATTATAATATAGATCATATGTACAACAATGGCCTCTAGGGCATATACATAACTAACAATCTCCCACTTGCACTAAGGCCAGCTGCTGTAGTATCTCATACCTAGCATCCCGAATAATCTCTCAAACTGTATCTGGGGAATGGCCTTCGTCAGTGGATCCGCAATGTTATCCTTCGTATCTACTCTCCTGACCTCGATCTCCCGGCGATCAACTATCTCCCTGATCAGGTGATACCGCCTCAGAATATGTCTGGATTTCTGATGGGATCTGGGTTCCTTGGCTAAAGCCACAGCACCATTGTTATCGCAATACAGAGGTATTGGATGCTCAATGAATGGAACCACACCAAGCTCACTAATGAACTTCTTCATCCAGACAGCCTCTTTGGCAGCATCATTTGCAGCGATGTATTCAGCCTCCATCGTCGAGTTTGCAATGGTATCCTGTTTGGAACTCTTCCAACATATCGCCCCTCCATTGAGGGTAAAGACAAATCCCGAGTGCGACTTAGAGTCGTCCTTATCACTTTGGAAACTGGAATCGGTAAAGGACTCCACCCGGAGTTCTCCGTTACCATACACCAAGAACATGTCTTTAGTCCTTCGCAAGTACTTGAGAATGTTCTTCACAGCTGTCCAGTGACTCTCTCCAGGATCTGCTTGATACCGGCTCACTACACTTAATGAGTATGCTACATCGGGTCTGGTACATAGCATCACATACATGATAGAGCCTACTGCCGAAGCATAGGGTATCCCTTGCATGCGAGCTCTTTCCAAATCAGTCTTGGGAGACATCTTTTTGGAGAGAGTGAGTCCAGAGATCATGGGTTGGTTCCCACGCTTGAATTCTTCCATACTAAACCTCTTTAGTATGGTGTCAATGTACCTGGATTAGGACAATCCCAGTATCCTTTTGGATCTATCTCTATAGATCCTTATCCCCAATATGCAGGAGGCATCACCTAGATCTTTCATTGAGAATCTTTGTGATAAGAAGAGCTTGACTGATTGCAGCATAGGAATATAATTTCCTATCAAGAGTATTTCATCCACGTACAATACGAGGAAGACAACCTTACTCTCTGCTACCTTCTTACAGATACAAGGTTCGTCTATGTTTTTGATGAAGTCAAACTCTTTGACTACTACATTAAAACAGATGTTCCAACTCTGCGATGCTTGCTTTAACCCATAAATGGATTTAAGCAGCTTGCATACCTTTCCGCTGCTCCCACTATCTACGAAGCCCTCTGGCTGAGTCATATATACGCACTCTTCTAAATCACCATTTAGAAAGGAGGTCTTAACATCCATTTGCCAGATTTCGTAGTCATGGTATGCAGCAATGGCAAGTAAGATCTGGATGGACTTAAGCATAGCCACTGCAGAAAAGGTTTCGTCATAATCCACACCTGGTCGTTGACGAAAACCCTTTGCTACAAGTCTAGTTTTGAAAGTCTCAACTTTTCCATCTACACCAAATTTTTTATTTAAAATCCACTTGCTCCCAATGGGTTTTACACCTTCATGAGCATTTTCCAAAATCCATACTTTATTGGTGTACATGGATTCCATCTCAGATCGCATTGCATCCAGCCATTTCACAGAGTCACCACTCGTGATAGACTGCTCGAAACTAGTCGGGTCATCATCTTCCATGATGCAATCCTCGCTTCACCATCAATGAGAAAACCGTAGTATCTCTCAGGCGGATGAGAAAACCTGCTAGATCGGCAGAGAGGCTGGGGTTCGTCGGGTACAACTGAATCCTCTGGTCCCACTAAATCTTCAGTTGTAGTTTGTGTTGCTGGAACCTCTTCCAGCTCTACCTCATCGCCACTAATTTCTTTTGTAAGAAATTCCTTTTCTAAAAAGGTGGCATGTTGAGCAACAAATACTTTTTGTTGTTCACTGTGGTAGAATAGATATCCATACGAATTGCTTGGATATCCAACAAACTTACAAAGAACCGATCGTGTCTCGAGTTTGTCCGGATTTTGCTTTTTAACATAAGCCGGACAACCCCATATCTTAACTCTTTTAAGAGATGGTCTCTTCCCATTCCATATCTCATATGGAGTGGTAGGCACAGATTTAGTTGGAACTCTATTCAATAGGTATATGGCTGTCTCCAGCGCATACCCCCAGAAGGAAATAGGTAACCCAGCTGTACTCATCATAGAGCGCACCATATCTAATAGGGTGCGATTCCTCCGCACCGATACACCGTTGTGCTGTGGTGTATAAGGAGGAGTAAGCTGAGAGAGAATCCCATTCTCTTTTAGATAATCGAGGAACTCATTGCTTAAGTATTCACCTCCTCGATCAGATCGAAGAATCTTAATACTTTTGCCCGTTTGATTCTCTACTTCGTTCTTATATTCTCTCAATTTCTCAAAAGCTTCAGACTTGTGTTTCATCAGGAACACATATCCGAATCTTGAGATATCGTCAGTGAATGTAATGAAGTAGGAAGAACCGTTCCTGGCATGTGTAGACATGGGACCGCATACATCACTATGTACCAGTCCTAAGAGTTCGGTAACTCTTTCTCCGTGTCCACTAAACGGAGCTTTGGTCATTTTTCCTTTGAGACATGAATGGCAAGTATCATAAGATGATAATTCGAACGGATTCAAATAACCATCCTTATGTAACTTAGCCAGTCGCGTCGCATTGATATGACCAAGTCTACAATGCCACAAGAAGGATTCGTTCATTTCTGAACTTTTCCTCTTGTGTATGTTTTGTATATTGAGGACTGTATTCTGATTTAGAATGAATATGCCATTATGTAACGAGCCTGATGCAATCAACTTTTGATCTAGGAATATGTTCATAACATTATCCTTTACTACAAAATCATATCCTTCTTTACTTAATAAAGAGACTGATATAATGTTGCACATCATGTTCGGTATATAATAGCACTCATTTAGAATCAGTGTATTACGACTTGGCAATACAAGGTGATATTCACCATCTGCTTTGGCTGCAATACTTGCACCGTTTCCTACTTGAACGGAATGGTCACCTTTTCCCAGTTCTCTACCTTTACGTATCCCATGTAACAATTTACATATGTGGGATCCTGATCCGGTATCTGATACCCAGGACGTAGGGTGAATTGAGAAACAGTTCTCAATAACTAACACACCTGAAGAAGATGCATCAACATGCATGTTCTTTTGGGCGGCTTGAGAATCCAGATATTCTTCTATTCCCTGTTCAGTCTTATAACTCTTATAAGAAACAACGGGTCCAACGTTCCCCTGCTCAGTATAATAAGCGGGTTCAGTTAATACATCCATACTATTATCTTGATTATGGCCTGACATGGTCGCTACCTGGAGAGAGAGAAGAAAACACTTTAGCGTATGCTTTTGCAAGATTAGATTGGTTATTATCTTATCTAATCAGGATGTCTCCCACTGTTTTTATCAAATCTACCTTCAAACCCTAAAAGGTAAGATTAGCCGGGATTAATTACACCCTACAATTTCGTCAATCTTTCAGCTAGATCAGTGTCGGTACTTTGAGTGAGGTTCCCCGTGCTTTCGCATGGACCTAATTAAAGTAAACCTCATTTTCCCAGAGGCGTAACCCCGTTAACACTTTTCTAGACACGTACTTGATTGGCTAATTGTCCGGTGTAAAACTCTCCCAGGAGTAACTCTTACTCGCAGTGGGTATCGGGATCCAACTATCTCATAGGAGGTATGCAATCTCATTGCAAATTTCAACACTTGAAATTCCCGATAATGCTTTTACCCCTAGCAACTTATGACCTTGGCTAAGGTCAACAAATCATAAGCGCTAGTCAAGTTCAACCCGTCATTTCCTGATTGAATTAAACCCACCCGTACGACCCTTGGCTAAGGTCAACAAAGTCGCACGACTACCCTAACTCAATCACATCTCATGTTTTAGAAGATAAATACTAATTAGCTACTGTACACCACGCCTTGGCTAAGGTCAACAAACGAAGCACGAATACTAACTAGTCTCTATCTGAAATGACGGAGGGCTACGCAGGTTTTTCAGAAAACCATGAGCGTAATGAACTTGATATCGTCGTAGAATCATGTGAAATTTTGAAATGGAGTGTTTTTGAGGCTTTCATTAGTTTTTCTAAAGAGGTCACTCCCAGTGAAGGGATCTCGGCTATTTCCTCATCGAATAAGGTGCAGAACATATCATATATATCACTGTGCAAAGCAAAACTCTAAAAGCAATCAAAAGACAAACCGAGTTTTGTAGCATCTGCAAGTTTCGCTAAAGAGGTCACTCCCGGTGAAGGGATCTCGACTCTTTCCTCATCGAATAAGGTGCAGGGTATATCATATATACCACTATGCAAAGCAAAACTGTAGCTACCCTTTTTATAAAGTTTTGATTCTACAACATCTTTTAGGTTTCTTTTCTTTTTATTAATGTCATTAATAAAAAATCCCATCAGCTTATGCTTCCTAAGCATCACAGATAAATACGATGTACACTTATGCCATCCGCATTCGTCTCGATGTCCCCTCGTGCACCGTTAGGTTAGGTAACTAACGACAGAGCAGGGCAGTGCTAGTGCGGGTGTAAAACATAAGTAACGTCTATATAATATATCATATATACTATATACTGTATCCATCACAACATATCAAATGATCACATCACAGATATCGCAGCAGAAACATAGATATAATGTGGGATATACTAGGACGTCCGTATTTAGTATTTAGCCAACAATAGAAAATACGGATTCCACAGTCGCGATGAATAGCCAAGCCCACACTCTGGACCCCTACGAGAGAGGCAAGCGACCCTACCAATTCTGGAGTTTAGGAGACCCGGTCTTGGCCTCCCACTGAACCCAAGAACCTGGTCACGTGTGCTCCCCTCCTTGGGACACTCTGGACCCCTACGAGAGAGGCAAGCGACCCTACCAATTCTGGAGTTTAGGAGACCCGGTCTTGGCCTCCCACTGAACCCAAGAACCTGGTCACGTGTGCTCCCCTCCTTGGGACCATCCTAATGCGGAAAAGTAAATAATATACAACACTGGTGGCATCAACCTCAACCTGGAAGTGCCCCAAATAAAAGACTATTACATTACATTTGAATTTACATGAATGAAAATATAAAACTCTCATCTCACATAAAACCCCCGGCAATTCAATCGCGACAATCCTGCACATCATATCTCAGCAACACATAATATCTCATATCATCAACGTAAGTAAGTATGCATACACCGATCGTCGTCGATGTATAGCAACGAAAACCGGCAATACAACTACATACTACACTTACAGTCACAGAAAAGAAATTGTAAAACTACAATATTTGGAATCCACAGTCACTTTAGACATCGTAAATCCGAAATATCACATACTTCGCATTTCATGCCTAACACAATGAATTCCACATATTGTATCACATTCCAGATAAATAGACAGTATTAAACTTTTCGAACAGATAATCAAATACCCAAAATTTCCTAAAGTGCTCAACACTTGAGCGGAGTTCAAACAATCCCAGAATATGTCACAGTGCCAGTGATCCAGCCGTAGAAGGGTCAAGCCAACGCCTCACATGTGGCACGCCGTACTGTCCCAAACCCGAAGGTTCAAAAGGCAGTTCAAGACGGTCGCATATTCGAGTTAAGGTTTGTTGTCTTCTAGAGGGTCCACCGTGTTACTTGCACATTTTTCCGAAAGATTTAAACCCAATAAAAATTCAACACTTTAAAATTTTTCGTGTCGGGAAAAAGTGAGTTAATGATATCCGTTCGAACTTTTTAACAGTTTCTAAATATCCGGAAATAAAAACGAATTTAAATATTCCGATCGAATCTACGATTACAAAATAAACCTCTGAATACTCAACACTTGAGTCATAATAAAAATACCCAAAATAAATAACTAACAGAATTAGAAATTACTGTGCAAACAGAAAGTCAAACAACCACAGTACGGCCGCGGATCCGTGGCCCAAGCAAGTATTGGCCGCGGTTCCGCGGTCGTCCGTACACATTACACTGTCGTTTTGCACCATAATTCTTATAATTTCCTGCTGTTATTTTTAGATATTTTTAATTCAGAAAAATCACAGTTTTTGAAAAATATCCAGAGAGGGGGTTAACTTTGTCGGTTCGGGTTCGATCGGAGTTTTAACTTCGTAAACACATCGCCTAATGCTCTAGCTAGGCTCTGATAACACTGTAGGGTTCCTAGGCACACTTGTGAAGGTTCATAAAGCATCAAACATGCCCGAATAAAATTTTACATGTGCCGAACAACCCAAAGATGGGATCTTTGCTAGATTATTAGGGTTTAGCATGCAAGATAACATCTTTAAAGCTAAGTGTGAGGGATTACAACCTTTGTAGTCTTCTCCTTCGCTTCACAAGCTCCGAGTAGAAGTCCCTTCGCCGCAATCCACGATCTCCCAGACTGAAGAGAGGCTCCACGACTCGAACGATCCATGCTAGCTTGAAGTGTTCCGATTCTCCGATGATCTACGTCGAAGTTGCTATAACCCAAGCTTTCTCACTCTAAAGAGATGAACACCCTAATCTAATGGGCTAGATTAGATGAGGATGATGGAGTAGTATTTATGCTATCTTTTTATTTCACTTTCTCACAATATATCATCACAAAAGGAATTTCTAGTGAGCTTTTTCTCAAACTCAAGAGAGAAGAAGATAAAGAAAATGAAGAGAGTAATCCTTTTGTGATGAATAGTAGATAAATGTATATGATTGATTATGGAACCATCGTCAAGGATGAGAGGCTAAAAGTTTGTAGAGAATAAACTAGAGTTAGGGTTTGGTTAGGTTAAGGATAATGATCAATCATAATATCTTAACCAAGACAAAAGAGAATCCTTCTAGAAAGTGCTTGAAAGAGCTAACCCTAATCAAACCCTAATCCCTTTTTATCATCCCTAATCATGTTTCATAATAAATCATATCATGTCACAATAATATATATCACATATATATTATATATTTGCAACAAAAAAAATAATACAATTAACATATATCGCATATATATCAATGTATTAATCCGGTGAGAAAATGAAATAATAAAGCGAGCCAATATTAGATAATGTAATACAATATATCATATATATCATTATACATTAAACCATCGAATCAACACTTGATCCAACGATCCGGCTATATCGAATATAACCGACTAATATATCATGTACCGATTCATCAAATCAACACTTGATCCGATGTCCCGGTTCATTTCTAAATATTGAGAGAATATAATACGGTATCTCATATCGCATTATCCTCGGTCCTGCACATATCACATATGTGCCTCTACTCCATTTTGCCTGAGCCAAGAAACCTCTGTGTAGGACTCTAAAGAATCGTCAATACGCCGGTAGCAGGTGATGATCATATCAAACACCCACAAGCTGGAAGCGGTCAGCTAAACGTAACAGCCACCCAGGTATTGAGCGATCAGAAGATCAACAAGCTAGCCTGTCCGTTCTCCTGTGAATCCAATCAGTAACTCTCACATACAGTCCGGTCTATTCGTCTAATATGTCGCATATCAAGTCTAGGGGTGGTATACGTCAGACCCCAGTAACCGATAAGTCGTGTCGATGTGAGGCTCATAACAGGTCGAGAAAGTACTGGTAACACTTACCAGTATATCTCTATATCAGCCCTGGCCAGGGACATCCAGTTATAGCCACTCGAACACAGCACAACATCAACTCCCTATAGCGGGAGAGACGAATCCCCTCCTATCGCTCATTGCCTCCATATGATTCGGGACTGTACCCAAAAGCCACCCTTTTGCACGCCCTCTTGGACGTGGTAAGGTGGAAATCAAAACACAGTGGGAATCACACAAGACTCTATGACGATCTCGGGTCTACAGACTACCCTGTACCAGTGTCACCGGAGAACTGCCATCTGACGTGTGGTATATCACCATCTAGGAGTTCTCGGCGAGTCCGTCCAGTGTACCCAGTCTCCGCTGAGCACCCGTACACCATCTTTGATGTCAAACACCGATGGATATGGGATCATCCATCGCCCATCATATGGGTCAAGATGCGTATACTCTAGTCTACTCTGGTGTATCGATGCCCTGTCTCGATATACCCTCGACTAGGAACAGTTATAGGATGTACTCATCGACTACTATGGACCCACTAGTATGATCTCATCATAGTCCTGGTAGTAGAGTACAGATCCTAAGGGCTTTATCAACATGTGAGAGTAAGACGGTAAACCAATACAAGTCAACATGTTATGATAAAGTGAAACCAAATAGCATACTATCATGACGAGCAAGAAAGTCCTCTCTGTATATATCCAAGCATCCATTATAATATACATCATATGTACAACAATGGCCTCTAGGGCATATACATAACTAACAGAACAATAGGCTCATATTCCAGCAAAAGGTCAAGCAATCCAGCAAGTGTTTTCTTCCTCCTTTTGAACTGGAGATAGCACTGGAAGAGGATCGCTTCCTCCCCTTTGGTGCTTTGATACGGCGTTGCCCAACCTCGCCTTCAATATCCTCTTTTAGCGGTACTACCGGTGATGACACCGCCATTGATGACACCGTAACTGATCAAACTACTGCTAGCGCCTTATCGGAAGCCTTATCCTAGGCTTTAGTGCGCATTGGTATACCAACTGTGGGAGGAGTCGATTCCGCATCCGCCGCCTCAGGGATAAGTAAGGCACCATTACCCCTTAATGGAGGGCGAACCACTGTCCGTGGTCACGGTGGAACGCCCGTGGCTTGGGTTGGGGCGGGAGCTCTATATCCGAAGAGTATCCACTTCTCCTCGGCAATGACGGGACCAACTCGATAACGGTACCAACCCGTAAAAGACCCCACACACCTTGGAAGATGATCAACCTCGGGGATCATGAAACGGGAACCAGTGTTAAGCCGTGTAAAATGATGGATAGCTTCACGAATACCCGTCAGTGACGAAGTAAGCTTGACTAAGAACACCTCAAAAGGAACACCTTAGTTGTAACCCAACTGTTGGGCAAAGCGGTGCGGATTATACCGCATAAAAAGAACCACGTTACTTTGATGAAAAACCAAGAAACCCGGCCTAATCGAGTATAGATGCATAATCTCTTTTTGCTTTAAAGACGACGCTCCCCCTTATGATAGATCAAAAAGTTGCTAAACAGGCCCCGAAGGAGCAGAGAGGACTCGGTCGTTGAATATCATCCCACCTTCGTTAGCATGCTGGTTAAGCAAAACACGAAGGGCCTCTAGCTGAGTTGGATCAGGAGAAGAAGCATCCACCAACCTCATGAGCCGCGGGAAGGTGTAAGAGTCATAGAAATCTGGCCTTCGATGCGCTGCGAACGCCTCTAATACATGCATCTCAATCCACGACGTAAAGTAGTGGAGGGAGAAACTCACAACATCTACACCCGGGGTCAAAGTATTGGCCGCAGCGCTCAGCCCATGGTATAAGTGTGATAGCCCCACGATGCCCACGGCCAGTCGTGTTCCTTCAGCCACGCGATGAGCAGGATAGATGACCGAAGCTCTCATGAAGCGACGATGCGTTAGAATGGCGAACCAACTGAGCCAAAGGCTGATAAAGCCGACAAAGAAGGTCTCTTCATCCATGTCAGGAGCCGCAATCGAATCGAAGGACACAGCCGACAAGATCGGGATATAAAACTGCGGTAAATCTTCTTCTATAGCCTCCAGTTTGTCTAGCCCAAACCCAAAAGGGTCATCGATGTTCGCAAACTTTGGAGCCATCTTGGACAAAGAATCTTCGCAGATAAAGCAGGCAATGAAGCTTTCAAAAGTGACGCTATGCCCTTCCGACGCTGCGAACAGTTTCTCAAAAATAACCAAAACCTTGATTAAGCTAGGGTACTTATGGCGGACGGTGTTTTCAGTCGTCAAGCCGTCAAGCGAAGCCGACATCGTCTCAAACACATACTCATTGGGAGGCAGCAACTCTTCATAATGCTCTCCCCTGATTGGTAGTCCCGAAACCTCGCGATGTTAGTGTATATGCCCTGGAGTCCACTACTGTATCATACTAGTTTGTATATTACTTGATGGAAGATTGGGATATTCACCTTGTATAGACAATCTTGCTCAATATAGTAGTATGCTACTTGGTTTGTTTCTGCTTTAATGTGTGCGTGTGTTTATTTTAGCATATCGCCTTTACACATTAGTGGAGCTCTTAGGATCTTTGCTTGATTACCAGCGTTGTGATGGCAGTCACACTCGTGGGGGCTGGGTAATCCACAAGCACATCCTTATGCAGGTCCTTAGGCGTAGGACTATCGAGACAGGGCATCGATACTCCGGAGTAAACTAGCGTATACGCTTCTCATCCCAGCTTGGGAGACGGTATGTCCCACAGCTGCCAGTACGCCGTACATGGGATAGTATGCGGGTGCTTGTTAGGTTACGAGTACACTGGATAGGACTCGTCGGGAACTGTTGGTTGGTACTATACCTATCGTCGGTTATCAGTTCCCAGGTGACATGAGTACAGCTTAGTCCGTTGACTTGACACTGTCACTTCGCCTCGAGTGTGTTCCCACTGTACTTTGATTACTACCCTACCACGGCTCAAAGGATTCGTCCAAACAGGTAGTTTTGGGTGCAGTCCCGAAGCACTTGGAGGCAGTGACGGTTAGACAGGATTCGTCTCTCTCGGTATTGGGGGTTGATATCGCGCTGTGTCTAGGAGAGCCATTACACAAATTCCCTGGCCAGGGCAAGCGAGATAGACTGGTAGGTTTCTAGTGTTATCTCAGGTGTTCTGGGCTACACTCCGACATGACTTGTACTGCTAGTAGGGGACTGATGTTTACCGCCCCCTAGGCCCGCCATGCGATGTTCTCAGACGAACAGACTGGACTGTACGGAGATTTTCACATTCAAGCTCAGTAGGAGTTCAGATGGGTTTCACCTCGTCTGTTTTCTTATCGGCGTCTACCTGGGGACCGTTACGTACAGCTAGTGCCGCTTGCGGTCTGTGGTTACACCCACTGCCAGCGTAGTGTCGAGTCTTTAGAGTCCCACACAGAGGGTTATTCGTCTTTGGGCAAAACAGAGTAGAGGTCGCATGGTTTTGCGACAGTGTTCGTTCACATCCGCGCACTTGTGCACGTTTGGCGTCCGGACAGACATTACTAGCGGGCTCTGGTTTGAGCCAGATCCTAGTATATGCTTTGGGGTTAGTTTTATCTCATTGTATTGATGTTCCTCGGAACACGAATGCGGGTGTGTATGCACAGTTGATTGAGGCGGAGGAAGAGGTTTTTCATTAGGGTTTTGGAACGGGTGCGTATGCACAGTTGACAGTCGTCTTTTTCCAAACCCTAATGAATTTGTGATATATCAATTGATAATGTTATTTAAATGAAATTGTGTCATGGTTGGGTTTGTTGACTTGTTGGCCAAGGTTGACTAGTTGACCATGGTTGAAACTTTGACCATCATCATTTCTTTTATAGATGCTCTTTGATCTTTGCAAAATTATTTAATGTGAAATGATAATGGTCTTATCAAACCAACCATCACCTTTTTCATTTTGTATTAATATTATTAATTTGATAATTCACATATATTGTTATGATTGTAAAACTATTCTCATTCTATCATAACCATTCTCTCTCCTCTCTTCATCTTCCTCCTCCTCTAGTTCAAGGAGAATCATTCTCATGAGTTGAGAAACCTCTCCTTGGAGATAAAACACTCTTAGCCACTCTCTACTCTTCCTAAGGTTGAAGGTCTAGCAAGACGGAGGCTTTAGTTTTCTCAAAGTTCGAGAAAGGAGCTCAGGAAGAAACCCCCAGGTGGATCCATCTTCGACAAGAGAAGGCAATGAGGAAAGCATCATCCGACCACTATCAAGTGTCAGAGAGAAGGAGTTCAAGTTATGGTATAACCCCTAACCGAGTAGATAACTCTCTTGTTAGTTGCTAGTGTGTAGTTTAGCCAAGATCCGTTTTCGTAGTCCATGTTACCTAAACCCTAAAAATCGTTTTTCACCATTTCCGCAAGCCCGAAAGAACCGGGAGGGGTAACATGGATTTACAGTGGTATCAGAGCCTAACTAAACACACCCTAGCATGTTAGCAAAGTATCTCGAATTTTGACCGGACAAAAAACCGCGAAACAACGCGGAAAATCCTAGTTTCTGCCGATTTTTATTTCTGCTCCAAAAATAATAAATCATGTCTTAAAAATCTGCTCAGGCTTTTTAATGAACAGGAAAGAAGAACGATCCAGCGAACCGACCAACTCACCGCGGTTCCGTGGCAGAAGCATGCTTCTGCCGCGGATCCGCGGCCGAGTTGACTCGGCCGTGGATCGTTTCTCCTGCAGTTTGTTTCTGGGGGTATTTTGTGAATTATGAGATGGTTTGTTTCTGCCCAGAATTTCCAGAGAACAAATTTGTTTTTGGGGTGGTTACAAATCCGTATTTTGGTCGATTTTCTGTAGACTTTGGCTAATGTGTTATATCTGTAATGTTATATATGTATTGAACGTCTGCTAATCGCTATACGTCGATTAGTGGGGGTTATATATATCTGTGATCTGTAATATTGATGGATTGTATATATGAATTCGTTGGATTGTCGCGGATGAATAGCCGGGGGGAATTGTGAGATGAGAGTTTTGTTTATCTTTCAATTCTTGTAATATGTAAATTGATGTAATATTATTTGTATGGCCGCACAACCGGGTCGGGGTTGTAGCCGTCATTGTATAATTTTTTTTTACTGTTTTTTCTCCTAAGATATACCCAAGGTGGGGTGCACAAACTACCGGATACCTCGAAGTGCCGAGTGGCCTACTCATGTCGTTGAGGGAGGTTGCTTCACTTCGGATACATGGCGGGTTGTTTGCCGCACCCGTAGGGGTCTAGGGTGGGGTTTTGGCTATTCATCGCGACCGTGTAATCTGCTTTTCGTTACAAGCTCGTACGAATTACGGATTCCTAGTATATCCAATGTATTCATCTGTGATCTGGAATGGCTATCATTGCATGTGACGAATGTTTATATATATCTATATGAAATCTTTTTAGGCGTTGCTTATATTTTGCATCCGCGCTAGTCCAGCCCCCGCTCTGTCGTTAGTTAAGTAACCTAACGGGTGATGACGGGATCCCGTGGCGAATGCGGATGGCATAAGAGTACGTTATATTTTCGTTGTATTTTACAATGGTAGGATTAATTGATGGGACGCATTAAAATTAATGCTAGAAAAATAAACCAAAGTAAAAGTCGTTGGAACACTTTCAAAAACCACTCGGTTTCTTTTCAAAGTAACTTTTAAACACGGAGCTTAAACCACTCCTTTTAAAAGCTATCTCATTACATCGATTATATCAAGTTCACTACGTTCACGGTTTCGCCAAAACCATTCGTAGCCCTTCGTCGTTTCACATGGATGGTCAATAGTACTCAAGCTATGTTTGTTGGCCAAAGTCAAGGCACAGTGATTGGTAGCTATTGGGTATTCATGTGCAGCATTGATATGTAGGGTTCCTAGGCACACCCATGAGGTTCTACAAGTGATCAATCATGTCCAATTCAAAAAATTCATGTGCGAAAGAAACCCTAAGCAAGATCGTAACTAGAGGTAAAAGCGAAACTATGCAAGTTAACAACTTTAACTAAAAGGAAAGTGACCACAACCTTTGTAGATCCTGTCCTCCACTTCTCTAGCTCCGTGTTGACGTCCCTCCGCTGCGATCATCGAAATCCCGGACTCTCTTGTCGGTTTCATCGGAGAAATGATCGGGTTAGGTCATTGACATCGATGCCGAAGATGATCTACGTCAAGGCAACTCAAGATCAAGCTCCACCTTCACCAAGTCATGAAACTTGTGAAGAAAACACCCTATACTACATGGCAAGTGGAAGAGGATGAAGAAATAGGATGTGGGTTCACTTTGTATTTGGATTTCTCACTTGGAATCATCACTTGGAAATTTTGTAGGAGGCTTTCTTCTTCACTTGAAGAAGAAGAAGAAGAAAAATGGAAAAAGAATTATCACAAAAACAAAATTCAAGTGATATCTATCATATTGCAACCATGGGTGGGATAAACTCATGTAGAGAATAAACTATGGTTTAGGCAAATGGTTAGGTCAAGCAAAAGAAACAAAATGGTTGAACTTTTCAAAGCTTCATGAAGCTTCAAAGAAGATCCAAAGTTAGCTACCATTTTATTTCTTGCTAAAATGAATAAATAAATAAATGAATAAATAAATTAAAACCCTAACCATTTACCTAAACTTGATTCAAAGCATACACACACCCAAGTTTGCATGTATCATCAAACATGATACAATCTAATGCACAAAAATATATCACATATACTACTTGTGCACATCAAGTGTGAAAATCCATATTAAGTGAACAAATACTAGTTAATGTAAAGTAATATATCAAATATATAATTATACATCAAATCATTAAATCAACACTTGATTTAATGATCCGGTCATATCGCATATAACCGACAAATATCAAGTGTATCAATGTGTCGAATCAACACTTGATCCGGTAACTCGGCTATATCATATATAACCGTCCAATGGTACAAATCGCGAGAATAGAATACAGTATCACATACTGGAATTATTCTCGGTTCCGCACATATCTCATATGAGCTCCTTTTTCGTTTCGCTTGAGCCAGGAAACCTCTGTGTAGGACTCTAAAGACTCGTCAATATGCCGGCAGCAGGTGATGATTATATCAAACACCCACAAGCCGCAAACGGTCTGCTAAACATAACGTCCACCCGGGTATTGAGCGATCAGAAGATCAATGAGCAAGCCCGCTCACACTCCTGTGAATCCACCCAGTAACACTTACCGTATCAGTCCGGTCTGTTCGTCTGATATGTCGCATATCTCGCCTAGGGGTGGTAAACGTCAGACCCCAGTAGCTCGATAAGTCATGCCGATATAAGGTCCATAACATAGCGTGAAACTACTGATAACTCTTACCAGTATATCACTTCAACCCTGTCCAGGGATTTCCCGTTATGGCCAGTCGAGCATAGCGCAACATCAACCCCCAATACCGGGAGAGACGAATCCTCTCCTATTGCTTATTGCCTCCATGTGAATCGGGACTGTACCCGAAAACCACCTATTTGTACGACTCAGTAGAGCCGTGGTAGGGTGGAAATCAAAGCACAGTGGGAGACACACAAGACTCTTTGACGATCTCAGGTCAACAGACTAAGCTGTACCAGTGTCACCAGAGAACTGCCATCTGACGTGAGGTATAATACCATCTGGGAGTTCTCGGCGAGTCCGTTCAGTGTACCCAGTCATCACTGAGCACCCGCATACCATCTCTGATGTCAAACACCAATGGATATGGGATAATCCATCGCCCATCACATGGGTCGAGAAGATATACGCTAGTTTACTCTGGAATATCGATGCCCCGTCTCGATATTCCCACGACTAGGAACATTGAAGGATGTACTCATTGACTATCCAGGCCCCACTAGTATGATCTACATCACAGGCCTGGAAGTCGAGTACACATCCTAAGGGCTTTATCAACATGTAACAGAGAGACAGAAAGTATACATGTTAAGATAAAGAGCAACCAGATAGCGTACTATCTTGTCGATCAAGAAAGTCCTACCTATATATGTCCCAGCATCCACTATAATATACATCCAATGTACAGTAATGGCCTCTAGGGCATACATATAACTAACAATCTCCCACTTGCACTAGGGCCATCTGTAGCAGTGGTTGCAGTATCACATACTCAACCATCCCATATAAGTCTCTCTTTGGGAAAAGGCCTTTGTGAGTGGATCCGCCGTGTTGTCCTCTGAGTCTACTCTCCTAAACTCGATCACCCTGGAGATCAACTATCTCCATGATCAGGTGATGCTGCCTAAGAATATGTCTGGGTCACTGATGGGACCATGGTTCCTTGGCCAAAGCCATACTTCTATTGTCATACAATGGTAGGAACCTAGTTCATCTCATGAACCAATATACACTTAAACTGCCTCTTTGGTAGTATCTTTAATAGCGATGTCACCAGCCTTTATCGTCTAGTCTGCCACGGTATCACGCTTGGAACTCTTCCAACATACCGTCCCTTCACTGAGGGCAAAGACAATGCCTGCGACTGACATTCAGTCGTCCTTATCACCCAGGAACCTTTCCAGTGATTCTCCCCAGGATCGATTGATACTATCTTACTACAGCTAGTGAGAATCCTAACATCCATTTAGATCTATCTCATAGACCCAAATCCCAGGATTTAGGAGGTATCAACTTTATCTTATATGGAGAATCCATGTGATAAGAGGA
This sequence comes from Agapanthus africanus, assembly GCA_030015575.1. Classification (NCBI taxonomy): domain Eukaryota; kingdom Viridiplantae; phylum Streptophyta; class Magnoliopsida; order Asparagales; family Amaryllidaceae; genus Agapanthus; species Agapanthus africanus. The sequence continues at coordinate 167,128,243 of JASDDO010000004.1, forward strand.
GATTGACCGTGCGTAGCATAGGAAACTCTTTTTTTATCAAGAGTATGTTGTTCACGTACAATACGAAGATGACCACCTTACTCTCTACTACCTTTTTGTATATACAAGGTTCGTCTACCATTTTAATGAAGTCAAACTCTTTGACTACCATATCAAAACAGACGTTCCAACTCTGCGATGCCTGCTTTATCTTGTAAAGCAACTTGCACATGTTTCCGCTGCTCCCACTGTTTACGAAGCTCTCTGGCTGTGTACTTATAGACGTTCTCTTCTAAATCAGTTTTTAGAAAAATTGTCATGACACCAAACCACTAGATATCATAGTCATGGTATATAGCAATGTTAAGTAGGATCCGGATGGACTTAAGCATAGCCACTTGGAAAAGGTTTCATCATTATCCACGCCTGGTCCATGATGAAAACCTTCAACAAGTCTATCTTTGAAAGTCTCAACTTTTCCATCTACACCAAGTAATCTTCTCAAGATATACTTGCTCCTGATGGGGATTTAACCCTTCAGATATAGCAACCAAAGTCCATACTTTGTTGGTGTACATGGATTCTATCTCAGATTGCTAAGCATCCAGCCATTCTTACAGAGTCCCTACTCTCGATGGCCTGCTCGAAACTAGTTGGGTCATCATCTCATGATGCAATCCTCGCTCCTACTGTCATCGAGAAACCGAAGTATCTCTCAGGCAGGTGAGGAACCCTGCTAGTTCGACGGAGAGGCTGAGGTTCGTCGGAGACTATTGAATGCTTTGGTTCTTTCAAATCATCAGTTGCAGTTTTGTATAGCTGGAACCTTTGCAGTTCTACAGAACTGACCTTGCCTCGATCTTGTCCGGATTTTGCTTTTGACATAGGCCGGACAATCCCAAGTCTTAACTTACTTAAAAGATAGGCTCTTCCCATACTATATCTTATATGGAGTGGTAGGCACTGATTTGATTCGAACCAAATTCAATAGGTATGCATCTTCTCAAGTGCACAACCTCAAAAGGAAATAGGTAACTCAGTAATACTCATCATAGAGCACACCATATCATATAGGGTGCTATTGCTCCGCCCCGGTACACCGTTGTGCTGTGGTGTATTCAGAGGAATAACACTGAGAGAGAATCCTATTCTCCTTTAGAATAGTCCAGGAATTCTATGCACAAGTATTCTCCTCCCTGATCTCATCAAAGGACATAATACTTATACCCGGTTTTTGGTTTTCTACTTCTAACTTATATTCTGAGAATATCTCAAAAGCTTCGGACTTTTGTTTCAACAGGAACATATGGCTGAATCTTGAGAGATTATCAGAGAATGTAATGAAGTACAAAGAACCGGTCCTGGCATGTGTAGACAGGGGACCTTACATACATCATCATGTATCAGTCCCAAGAGTTCACTAACTCTTTCTCTGTTTCCAATAAACAGAGCTATGGTTATCTAATTCTTGTGACATGACTGGCAACTTCCACAAGATGTAATTTTAAACTGATTTAAATATGCATGTAGAATGTAACTTAAGCTAGTCGGGTCACATTGATATGACTTAGTCTACAATGCTTCAAGAAGGATTCGTTCATTTCTGAACTCTTCCTCTTGTGTGTGTTCTGTATACTAGGAATTGTAGTTTGATTTAGAACGTCAATACTTTTAGATAACGTGCCTGAACCGATCCACTCTTGATATAGGAAATGTTTAAAACATTATCCAACAATACAAAATTTTATCATTTCTTTACTAATAAAGAGACTGATATGATTTTGTATATCAGGTTCGGTATCTAATAGCATTTGTTCAGAATCAATGTATTGGTAATACAGGGTGATAGTGACCAACAGACTTGGCTGCAACACTTGCCCCGTTTTCTATCTCATGAAACTTATCACCCGTTCTCAGTTCTCTACCTTTCTGTAGCCCTATGTAACCGATTACATATCTGGGATCCTGACCCGGTATCAGATACCCAGGACGTAGAGGACACTGAGAAACAGTTCTTTATAATGAACACACCCGAAGGAGATGCATCATATGCACTTTCTTCGTTTGGGCGGCATAGGAATTCTGATATTCCCCTATTTCCTGCTCTGTTTTATAACAATTATAAATTGGAGCGGGACCAAAGTTCCCCAACTCAGTGTAACAAGCGAGTTCGGTCAATACATCCATATTATTATCTTGATTAAGGCGTGATATGGTCGCTACCCGGAGAGAGAGAAAAGAAAACTCTCTGCGTGCGCTCTTGCAAGATTAGATTGGTTATATATTTTATCTAATCAGGATGGCTCCCACTGTTTTTATCAAATCTTCCTTCAAACCCTAAAAGGAAAGACTAGCCGGGATTAATTACACTCTACAAGTTCGCCAATCTTTCAGCCAGGCCAGTGTCGGTACTTTGAGGGAGGTTCCCCATGCTTTCGCACGGACCTAATTAAAATAAACCTCGTTTTCCCAGAGGCGTAACCCCGTTGACACCTTTCTAGACACCTACTTGATCGGCTAATTGTAAAGTGCAAAACTCTCCCAGGAGTAACAATTACTCACAGTGGGTATCAGGATCCAACTATCATATAGAAGGTATGCAATCTCATTGCAAATTTCAACACTTGAAACTCCCGATAATGGTTTTTACCCCTAGCACTTATGACCTTAACTATGGTCAACAAATCATAAGCACTAGTCAGGTTCTACCCGTCATTTCGTGATTAATTAGACCCACGCACATGACCCTTAACTAAGGTCAACAAAGTCACGCGACTGTTCTAACTAATCGCATCATATGCGGTGTAGGAAGACATCACTTAGCTACCGTACACTGTGCCTTGACAATGGTCAACAAACACAGCACGAATACTAAGTACTCTACTTCCTAAAATGACGGAGGGTTGCGAATGGTTTTTAATAAAACCTTTAACGCTTTGAACTTGATATCGTTGCGGAATCAAATGGTTTTTAAATGGAGTGTTTTTTAGGCTTTTCTAGTTTTGCTAAAGGGGTCACTCCCGGTGAAAGGATCGTCGGCCCTTTCCTCATCGAATAAGGTGCAGGATATATCATATATACCGCTGTGCAAAGCAAAAACTATAGAAGCAATCAAAAGACAAACCGAGGGTTGTAGCATCTGCCAGTTATTGCTAAAGGAGTCACTCCCGGTGAAGGGATCTCGGTCCTTTCCCTATCGAATAAGGTGCAGGATGTTCTACAAGGAACACCGCGATGCAAAACAAGAACTGTAGCTACCTGTTTTAATTTTTGAAATTCGATTCCACAACATCTTTTAGGTTTATTTTCTTTCATTAATCACATTAATGAATGTCCCATCATTTAAGTCCACCTAAACATCACAGATAAATATAACGTACGCTTATGCCATCCGCATTCGCCTCGATGTCCCCTCGTGTACCGTTAGGTCAGGTAACTAACGGCAGAGCGAAGCAGGGCTAGCGCGGGTGTAAAACATAAGCAACGTCTATATAATATATCATATATACTATATACTATATCTATCTGAACCTATCACATGATCACATCACAGATAACGCAGCAGAAAATATCATATGAAATATTGGATATTCTAGGACGTCCGTGTTTTTAATACGAGCCAGTATAAAACATGGATTCCACGGTTGTGATGAATAGCCAAACCCACACCCCTAGACCCCTACGAGAGCGGCAAGCAACCATACCAATTCTAGAGTTAGGAAACCCGGACTCGACTCCTCGAGTTGGTCTCCCACTGGATTCCAGAACCCGATTACTTGTGCTCTCCTCCTTGGGTCTATCCTAATGCGGAAAAGTAAATAATATACAAAAGGTGACATCTTCCGTAACCTGGAAGTGCCCCAATAAAAGAATATTACATACAAGTTTTTTTACATGAATGAAAATGGAAAACACTCGTCTCACATAAAAACCCCCGGCTATTCAAACACGACGATCCAATATATCATATCCAGCAACACATAACATCACATGTCATCAACGTAAGTAAATATGCGCATCCCAATTGTCGTTGACATATAGCAACGAAACCGGCGATATCACATATTACACTTACGGTCACAGAAAAGAAAGTGTAAAACTACAACAGTTGGAATCCGCAAACTCTTTTGACATTGCATGCCTAATCAAACGAATCCCTTAGACATCGCATGCCTAACAATTATAAACCCCGTATTTTAGTCTCAATATCGAAAACACTTTTCAATATAAAGTCGGGCAATTCAACAAGATTCCCGGCATCCAGAACGAATGCTCGTCGCAAACTTTAGTGGACGGCCGCACCTCCGATACCGTCGACGAAGTGCACTATGGCGGAACACCGCTGCCGCGAGCACCCGGACGGATGCTTTTTGGCGACGGGGTTCTCCTACAGTCACTTGGTCGAGGCTAAGGGGTGTTGCTGTCTATTAAGTTTATCCGGCGAGTATCCGCGTACCCTACGTGATTGCGACGGACTTTTGATCACATCAAAATTCCGTGGCAACCGATCAAGTGAGACTAAAGTGCTATGTTTATAACATTCATATTAGTTATCTCATAACTACTTGTGAATTCCAAATATTGTATCATATTCCAGATAAATAGAAAATGTTAAACTTTCCGATTGAACAGTCAAACACCCAAGTTTTACCGAAATAGCTCAACACATGAAATAGGTTTTAAAAACATTCACTTCATGCCTCAGTACCAACGGTCCAGCCGTAGAAGGGTCAAGCCAACGCCTCACATGTGGCACGCCGTACTGCTCCAAACCCTAAGGTTCAAAGGGCAGTTCAAGACGGTCACATAATCGAGTTAAGGTTTGTTGTCTTCTAGAGGGTCCATCACGTTACTTGCACTACTTAGAACGTCTTTAAACCACGAAAAAATCCAACACTTGGAAATTTTCCGGCAAGGGAAAAATTGGGTATTTATATCCGGTCGAACTTTTTAACATATTCTAAAATTATCCGGAAAAACACATAGACAAAATTAGACAATCCGATCGAATCTTCGAGTCCCCAAAACAACCCAGAAAACTCAACTCTTGAGTATAAATTAAAAGTATCCAGAAGACACAAGAAACACCTAAAGAGACAACTGCAGGAAATTCACAGCCTAATCATCACAGACGGCCGCGGAACCGCCGCAAAAAGTGAGTCAAAGCCGCGGTTCCGCGGCAATACTATAGACTTAGGTTGTCGTTTTCTGCCGTTTTTCTTAGAATTTCCTGCTCATTTATTTACATATTTTTAATTTGGAAAAAACCCAGTTTTGGAAAAATGTACGGAGAGTGGTTTTGAATTAGGGTTTTGGTTCGATCGGACTTCTAACATCGTCTACACTTCGCCTAAGGCTCTAGCTAGGCTCTGATACCACTGTAGGGTTCCTAGGCACACCCATGAGGTTCTACAAGTGATCAATCATGTCTAATTCAAAAAATTCATGTGCCAAAGAAACCTTAAGCAAGATTGTAACTAGAGGTAAAGGCGAAACTATGCAAGTTAACAACTTTAACGAAAAGGAAAGTGACTACAACCTTTGTAGATCCGGTCCTCCACTTCTCTAGCTCCGTGTTGACATCCCTCCACTGCGATCATCAGAATCCCGGACTCTCTTGTCGGTTTCATCGGAGAAATGATCGGGCTAGGTCGTTGACATCGATGCCGAAGATGATCTACGTCGAGGCAACTCAAGATCAAGCTCCACCTTCACCAAGTCATGAAACTTATGAAGAAAATACCCTATACTACATGGAAAGTGGTAGAGGATGAAGAAATAGGAAGTGGGTTCACTTTGGATTTGGATTTCTTACTTGGAATCATCACTTGGAAATTTTCTAGGAGGCTTTCTTCTTCACTTGAAGAAGAAGAAGAAGAAAAATGGAAAAAGAATTATCACAAAAAGAAAATTCAAGTGATATCTATCATATTGCAACCATGGGTGAGATAAACTCATGTAGAGAATAAACTATGGTTTATGCAAATGGTTAGGTTAAGCAAAAGAAACAAAATGGTTGAACTTTTCAAAGCTTCATGAAGCTTCAAAGAAGATCCAAAGTTAGCCACCATTTTATTTCTTGCTAAAATGAATAAATAATGTAAAACCCTAACCATTTACCTAAACATGGTTCAAAGCATACACACACCCAAGTTTGCATGTATCATCAAACATGATACAATCTAGTGCACAAAAATATATCACATATACTACTTGTGCACATCAAGTGAGAAAATCCATATTATGTGAACAAATACTAGTTAATGTAAAGTAATATATCAAATATATAATTATACATCAAATCATTAAATCAACACTTGATTTAATGATCCGGTCATATCTCATATAACCGACTGATATCAAGTGTATCAATGTATCGAATCAACACTTGATCCGGTAACTCGGCTATATCATATATAACCGTCCAATGGTACAAATCGCGAGAATAGAATACAGTATCACATACTGGCATTATTCTCGGTCCCGTACATATCTCATATGCGCTCCTATTTCGTTTCTCTTGAGCCAGGAAACCTCTGTGTAGGACTCTAAAGACTCGTCAATACGCCGGCAGCAGGTGATGATCATATCAAACACCCATAAGCCGCATGCGGTCTGCTAAACGTAACAGCCACCCGGGTATTGAGCGATCAGAAGATCAACGAGCAAGCCTGCTCACACTCCTGTGAATCCAACCAGTAACACTTACCGTATCAGTCCGGTCTGTTCGTCTGATATGTCGCATATCTCGCCTAGGGGTGGTAAACGTCAGCCCCCAGTAGCTCGATAAGTCATGCCGATATAAGGTCCATAACATAGAGTGAAACTACTGATAACTCTTACCAGTATATCACTGCAACCCTGGCCAGGGATTTCCAGTTATGGCCGGTCGAGCATAGCGCAACATCAACCCCAAATACCGGGAGAGACGAATCCCCTCCTATCGCTCATTGCCTCCATGTGAATCGGGACTGTACCCGAAAACCACCTATTTGCACGACTCAGTAGAGCCGTGGTAGGGTGGAAATCAAAGCACAGTGGGAGACACACAAGACTCTATGACGATCTCAGGTCAACAGACTAAGCTGTACCAGTGTCACCAGAGAACTGCCATCTGACGTGAGGTATAATACCATCTGGGAGTTCTCGGCGAGTCCGTTAAGTGTAACCAGTCATCACTGAGCACCCGTATACCATCTCTGATGTCAAACACCAATGGATATGGGATCATCCATCGCCCATCACATGGGTCGAGAAGATATACGCTCGTCTACTCTTGAATATCGATGCCCCTTCTCGATATTTCCATGACTAGGAACATTGAAGGATGTACTCATTGACTACCCAGGCCCCACTAGTATGATCTACGTCACAGTCCTGGAAGTCGAGTACACATCCTAAGGGCTTTATCAACATGTAATAGAGAGACAGAAAGTATACATGTTAAGATAAAGATCAACCAGATAGCGTACTATCATGTTGAGCAAGAAAGTCCTACCTATATATGTTCCAGCATCCACTACAATATACATCCAATGTACAGTAATGGCCTTTAGGGAATACATATAATTAACAAGATAGATGTGTTGGTTTGGGACAGTCGTACTGCCTTGTTGGCCAAAGTCAAGGGTAGGTGCGGGTGGGTTCAAATTAACCTGGAGAATGACGGGTAGAACTTGACTTGTGACTTATGATTTGTTGGCCAAAGTCAAGGTCATAAGAGCATGGGGCAGAAATCCACATCGGGAGTTTCAAAAGAACTGAAACTTGCTAGCGCTGCATACCATTTGGAGTGTGATGATTCTGGTTGGATTCCTTCAGTTTTGTCACACAATGATATTTGGATCCCGATCTTACTGTGAGTATATGCTACTCCTCGGAAAAATTCTCGCTTAACGATCAATGCTATAAACCTAGTAGGTGTCTAGAAAGGTGTTAGCGGGGCTGCACCCCCAGGGAAAAGAGGTTATTTAATTAAGGAACTTCGCGAAAGCGTTGGAAAACTTCCCTCGAAGTACCGACACTAGCCTGGCTGAACGGTTAAGCAAGTATTGTACGGTGAGATTGATCCTGACTAATTCTTCCTTTTTGGTTTGAGAAGGGATTCGAGAGACAGTGGGAGCCATCCTGTTTAGACAAATTAAAAACCACTCTAAAGTTGCAAGAGCATCATGCTAAAGTGTTTCTTCTCTCTCTCCTAATTGCAGCAAGCAAACACATGACTGGACTTAAGTTACTACTAGATAAAAACATACTGACAGGGCCAAACTATAAAGATTGGCTCAGGAATGTCAAAATGCCAATCACTTACAACAAGTTGGGGTATCTCCTTACCACCAAAGCTCCCCCTGCCCCAGGTCCCACCTCCAGAGTCGCGGATAAGGAAATCCGTAAGACTTGGGAGATTGATTGCGTGAAGGCCAAGTGCCTCGTGCTTGCCAAGTGCCTCATGCTTGTCTCTATGGATAATGAACACCAGAGGAGGCACGAGAATGTGGACCTTGTATCCATATTTCTTCATACAAAAGAACTGTATGGGGATCAATCCCGTATCGGCAGATATGAAGTCTCGAAAAAGCTGTTTTCGGCGAGATTGGCCATCGGATCACCGGTAGCGGAACACGTGCTTAAGATGATTGGCTTCATTGAGGAGCTCGCGGACCTTGGTACTACGTTAGAGAATGAGCTCTATACGGACTTGATTCTCCAGTCCCTTTCTTCCACTTAAGCCCAGTTCATCCTGAACTTCCACTTACAGGAAAAGGAAGTTGAACTTTCAGAACTTCTCAACATGCTGAGGAGTGCAGAGGGCACCCTACAGAAAGGTAGGGAAACATCCACTTTGTTTGTAGGAGGATCTTCATCTTCTAGGTCCAAGGCAAAAGCCAAGGGAAAGAAGAAGAAAACCCCCGCCAAACCAAGGGGCGGTGTTAGTAAGGTGGATACGAAGGGAAAGGCAAAAGCAACAAAGGAAGCGGGAAAACTTGTGGGAAAGGAAGAATGCTTTTACTGTCACAAGAGTGGACACTGGAAGAAAGATTGCAGAGCTTGGAAGGCCAGAACACAGGATCTGAAGCGTGTTGCGGCTTCAGCTTCAGGTGTGTATGTTATTGAAAACTGTCTATCAATAAACTCTACTTCCTGGGTATTGGATACCGGATCAGGATCTCATATCTGTAATTCTTTGCAGGCGTTGAGAAACCGTAGGGTTTTGAAGGAAGGTGATATGACCCTCAGAGTTGCAAACGGAGCTGGCATGGATGCTGAGTCCGTGGGGGACTATCACCTGGAGTTGTCAGATGGACACGTTTTGGTTTTGCGTAATTGTTATTTTGTACCCAATGCAACTTGTAATATCATTTCTGTATCTTTAGTTTCTAAAGAAGGTTATTAATTTGCATTTGTAAGTAATGTTGTAAACATTCGCCTTAATCAAGTTCTGATTGGGTCAGGTACATTAAACAATGGGATATACGTATTAAACCAACCACATATTTTCAATGTCCAGAATACACACAAAAGAAAGTCTCCGGAATCAAATCAGGCTTTCTTATGGCATTGTAGACTTGGTCACATCAATGAGAGAAGGTTGACGAAGTTACATACAGAAGGATATTTGGATCCGTTCGAATATCAATCATATGCAACTTGTCAATCCTGTCTCAAAGGAAAGATGACAAAGACTCCGTTCACTGGACACGGAGTAAGAGCGAGCGAGCTCTTGGGACTCGTACACAGCGACGTGTGCGTTCCAATGTCTACGCATGCACGAAGCGGTTATTCTTACTTCATTACTTTTACGGATGACTTTTCAAGGTACGGTTATGTCTTCTTAATGAAACATAAATTCGAAGCCTTAGGAAAATTGCAGGAATATAAGAATGAAGTGGAAAAACAAACAGGTAAAAGTATCATGATACTAAGATCTGATCGATATGATCAATACTTAAGTGCCAAGTTCTTGGATTACTTAAAAGAGAATGGAATTCTCTCTCAGCTTACTCCTCCATACTCTCCGCAACATAACGGTGTATCGGAGAGACAGAACCGGACCCTATTGGATATGGTACGTTCCATGATGAGTAACGCTGAGTTACCGCGATCATTCTGGGGATATGCACTAGAATCAGCTGCATACCTTTTGAACCGAGTTCCAACTAAGACTGTGCCTACTACACCATATCAGATGTGGTGTGGGAAGAAACCCTATCTTAAGCACATTAAGACATGGGGATGTCCAGCTTTTGTCAAAAAGCAGCATGCGGACAAACTCGAGGCACGCTCAGTACAGTGCAAGTTTATGGGATATTCAAAGAACTCCAAGGGATATTTCTTCTATTGCGAAGAGGAACAAAAGGTTTTTGTTTCTCGTCATGCCCACTTCTTGGAAACTGAGTTTTTGGAAAATCAGATAAGTGGGAGCACAATAGAACTGGAAGAAATTCCAGAACCACGAGCTATTACAGAAAGCTTAGTAAAACCAGAGGGTTCGAAAGATCAGGACATTCCTACGCCGCTCCGCAGGAGTAGTAGGCAGTCTCATCCGCCCGAGAGATACGGTTTTCTCATAGACGGAGATAGAGAGGATTGCATCATTGATAGTGATGAGCCGACTAGCTTCCAGCAGGCCATTCAGAGCGTTGACTCGGTAAAATGGCTGGATGCAATGCGGAACGAAATGGAGTCCATGTACACCAACAAAGTATGGACGTTGGACGTTGCTCCAGATGGGGTAAAACCCGTAGGATGCAAGTGGATCTTCAAAAGGAAGATTGGTGTAGATGGACAGGTTGAGATCTATAAAGCTAGACTTGTTGCAAAGGGTTTCCGTCAAAGACCTGGCTTGGACTATGCCTAAACCTTTTCTCCAGTGGCTATGCTGAAATCCATTAGGATCCTTCTTGCCATTGCTGCCTTCCACGATTATGAGATTTGGCAGATGGACGTAAAGACCGCTTTTCTGAATGGAAATTTAGAGGAGTGTGTCTATATGGACCAACCAGAGGGTTTCATTCAGAGTGGGAGCAGCGAGAAGGTGTGCAAGTTGTTTAAGTCCATCTATGGACTAAAGCAGGCATCGCGGAGTTGGAACATCTGTTTTGATGAGACGGTCAAAGATTTTGGCTTTATCAAAAATCCAGATGAACGATGCATCTATAGTAGATTTGTAGAAAGAACTGTCGTATTCCTCGTTTTATACGTGGATGACATTCTCTTGATAGGAAATGACATTCCTATTCTACAATCTGTCAAAGGGTTCTTGTCACACAGGTTCTCCATGAAAGACCTGGGTGACGCCTCTTACATTTTGGGGATCCGGATCTATCGTGACAGATCCAAGAGGATATTAGGACTTTCACAGTCCAGGTACATCGACACCATACTGAAAAGATTCAGTATGGAAGATTCTAAGCACGGTATTCTACCGGCTTGTCACGGGATCACCCTCTCCAAAGAGATGTCTCCCAAGACTGATTTGGAAATGGATCACATATCTATTATACCCTACGCTTATGCGGTAGGCTTTATAATGTATGCGATGTCGTGTACCAGACCAAATGTAGCTTATGCACTGAGTGTGGTAAGCAGGTATCAGTCAAACCCTGGGGAGAAACACTGGATAGCGGTAAAGAACATTCTCAAGTAACTGAGAAGGACTAAGGAGATGTTCTTGGTATATGGCGGAAAAGACCTCCAGATCGAGACCTTTGCTGACTCCAGCTTCCAGAGTGACAAGGATGATTCCAAGTCCATGTCGGGTTATGTCTTTACCATCAATGGAGGGGCGGTGTGTTGGAAAAGTTCCAAACAGGAAACCGTTGCTGACTCGACGATGGAAACGGAATATATCGCTGCATCTGATGCCGCAAAAGAAGCTGTCTGGATGAGGAAGTTCTTGATAGAACTTCGGGTGGTTCCGTCCATTATTGATCCAGTACCTCTGTATTGCGACAACAACGGGGCTATAGCTTTAGCGAAGGAACCCTGGTCCCATCAGAAATCCAGGCACATCTTGAGGCGGTATCACCTGATCAGGGAGATCGTGGGTCGCCAGAAGATCGAGGTTCGGAGATTTGCTACGGAAGATAGCACCGCTGATCCATTCACAAAGGCCTTACCCCAGACTCAGTTCGAGCGGCCGATCGAGATGATAGGTCTTCGATACGCCAGTACATGGCCTTAGTGCAAGTGGGAGATTGTTAGTGTATATGCCCTAGAGTCCATTAGTGTATCATACTAGTTTGTATATTACTTGATGGAAGCTTAGGATATTCACCTTGTATAGACAATCTTGCTCAATATAGTAGTATGCTACTTGGTTTGTTTCTGCTTTAATGTGTGCTTGTGTTTCTTTTAGCATATCGCCTTTACACATTAGTGGAGCCCTTAGGATCTTTGCTTGATTACCAGCGTTGTGATAGCAGTCACACTCGTGGGGCTGGGTAATCCACAAGCACATCCATATGCAGGTCCCTAGTCGTAGGACTATCGAGACAGGGCATTGATACTCCGGAGTAGACTAGCGTATACGTTTCTCATCCCAGCTTGGGAGACGGTCTGTCCCACAGCCGTCAGTACGCCGTACTTGGGATAGTATGCGGGTGCTCGTTAGGTTACGAGTACACTGGACAGGACTCGTCGGGAACTGTTGGTTGGTATTATACCTATCGTCAGTTATCAGTACCCAGGTGACATGAGTACAGCTTTGTCCGTTGATTTGACACTGTCACTTCGCCTCGAGTGTGTTCCCACTGGATTTTGATTACTACCCTACCACGGCTCAAAGGAGTCGTGCAAACAGGTAGTTTTTGGGTGCAGTCCCGAAGCACTTGGAGGCAGTGATGGTTAGACAGGATTCGTCTCTCTTGGTATGGGAGTTGATACCGCGCTGTGTCTAGGAGAGCCATTACACAAAGTCCCTGGCCGGGGCAAGCGAGATAGACTGGTAGGTTTCCAGTGTTATCTCAGGTGTTCTGGGCTACACTCCGACACGACTTGTACTGCTAGTAGGGGACTGACGTTTACCGCCTCCCTAGGCCCGCCTTGCGATGTTCTCAGACGAACAGACCGGACTGTACGGAGATTGTCACATTTAGGCTCAGTAGGAGTTTAGATGGGTTTCACCTCGTCCGTCTTCTTATCGGCATCTACCTAGGGACCGTAACGTACAGCTAGTGCCACTTGCGGTCTGTGGTTAAACCCACTGCCAGCGTAGTGTCGAGTCTTTAGAGTTCCACACAGAGGGTTATTCGCCTTTGGGCAAAACAGAGTAGAGGTCGCATGGTTTTGCGACAGGGTTCGTTCACATCCGCGCACTTGTGCACGTTTGGCGTCCGGACAGACATTACTAGCGGGCTCTGGTTTAAGCCAGATCCTAGTATATGCTTGTTAGTTATGTATATGCCCTAGAGGCCATTGTTGTACATATGATGTATATTATGATGGATGCTTGGATATATACAGATAGGACTTTCTTGCTTGTCATGATAGTATGCTCTTTGGTTTCACTTTATCTTAACATGTTGACATGTATTGGTTTACTGTCTTACTCTCACATGTTGATAAAGCCCTTAAGATCTGTACTCGACTACTGGGACTATGATGAGATCATACTAGTGGGGCCATAGTAGTCGATGAGTACATCCTATAACTGATCCTAGTCGAGGGTATTTCGAGACGGGGCATCGATACACCAGAGTAGACTAGCGTATACGCGTCTTGACCCATATGATGGGCGATGGATGATCACATATCCATTAGTGTTTGACTTCAAGGATGGTGTACGGGTGCTCAGTGGAGACTGGGTATACTGGACGGACTCCCCGAGAACTCCCAGATGGTGATATACCACACGTCAGATGGCAGTTCTCCGGTGACACTGGTACAGGGTAGTCTGTAGACCCGATATCGTCAGAGAGTCTTATGTGATTCCCACTGTGCTTTGATTTCCACCTTACCAAGTCCAATAGGGCGTGCAAAACGGTGGCTTTTGGGTACAGTCCCGAATCACATGGAGGCAATGAGCTATAGGAGGGGATTCGTCTCTCCCGGTATAGGGAGTTTATGTTGTGCTGTGTTCGATTGGCTATAACTGGAAGTCCCTGGCCAGAGCCGATATAGAGATATACTGGTAAGTGTTACCAGTAGTTTCTTGACCTGTTATGAGCCTCATATCGACACGACTTATCGGTTACTGGGGTCTGACGTATACCACCCGTAGACTTGATATGCGACATATCAGACGAACAGACCGGACTGTACGGAAGTGTTACTGATTGGATTCACAGGAGAACGGACATGCTAGCTTGTTGATCTTCTGATCGCTCAATACCCGGGTGGCTGTTACGTTTAGCTGACCGCTTGCAGCTTGTGGGTGTTTGATATGATCATCACCTGCTACCGGCGTATTGACGATTCTTTAGAGTCCTACACAGAGGTTTCTTGGCTCAGGCAAAATGGAGTAGAGGCACATATGTGATATGTGCAGGACCGAGGATAATACGATATGAGATACCGTATTATATTCTCGCGATATTTAGATATCAATCGGGACATCGGATCAAGTGTTGATTCGATGAATCGGTGCATGATATATTAGTCGGTTATATTCGATATAGCCGGATCGTCAGATTAAGTGTTGATTCGATGATTTAATGTACAATGATATATATGATATATTGTATTACATTATCTAATATTGGCTCACTTTATTATTTCATTTTCTCACCGGATTAATATATTGATATATATGCGATATAAGTTAATTGTATTATTTTCTTTTGTTGCAAATATATAATATATATGTGATATATATTATTGTGACATGATATAATTTATTATGAAACATGTTTAAGGATGATAAAAAGAGATTAGGGTTTGATTAGGCTTAGCTCTTTCTTGTTTATTCTAGAAGGGTTTCCTTTTTGTCTTGGTTAAGATATTATGGTTGATACTTATCCTTAACCAAACCAAACCCTTACTCTAGTTTATTCTCTACAAAGGTTAAGCCTCTCATCCTTGACCATGGTTTGATAATCAATCATATACTTTTGACTACTATTCATCACAAAAGGATTATTCTCTTCATTTTCTTCATCTTCTTCTCTCTTGAGTTTGAGAAAAAGCTCACTAAAAATTCCGTTTGTGATGATTTATTGTGAGAAAGTGAAATAAAAAGATAGCATAAATACTACTCCATCATTCTTATCTAATCTAGCCCATTAGATTAGGGTGTTCATCTCTTTAGAGTGAGAAAGCTTGGGTTATAGCAACTTCAACGTAGATCATCGGAGAATCGGAACACTTCAAGCTAGCATAGATCGTTCGAGTCGTGGAGCCTTTCTTGTGTCCAGGAGATCGTGGATCGCGGCGAAGGGACTTCTACTCGGAGCTTGTGAAGCGAAGGAGCGGACTACACAGGTTGTAATCCCTCACACTTAGTTTTAAAGATGTTATCTTGCATGCTAAACCCTAATAATCTAGCAAAGATCCCGTCTTTGGGTTGTCCGGCACATGTAAATTTTTATTCGGGCATGTTTGATGCTTTATGAACCTTCACTAGTGTGACTAGGAACCCTAACAATGGTATCAGAGCCTAGCTAGAGCATTAGGCGATGTGTTAACGAAGTTAAAACCCCGATCGAACCCGAATACGACATTTCAAACCCCTCTCTGTACCATTTTTAGAATCTGGGTTTTTCCAGAATTAAAAATACCTAAAAAATTCGGCAGGATAATATAAGAATTATGGTGAAAAACGTTCCCCCAATTCCACAACATGGCCGCGGAACCGCGGCAATTACTCACCTTTGGCAGCGGTTCCGCGGCAGGGTAAGGGTTTTAGGTACGGATGTTTGCACAGTAATTCTTGTCTCTGTGGTTACTATTTTATGGGTATTTTTAATCTGACTCATGTGTTGAGTATTCTGGGGTTTATTTTGTAATCGTCGATTCGATCAGGAAATTTAAATTCGTTATTATTTCCGGATATTTAGAATCTATTAAAATGTTCGAACGGATATCATTAACTCAATTTTTCCCGACACGAAAAATTTTCAAGTGTTGAATCTTTTCTCGAGTTTAAATCATTCGCAAATGCGTGCAAGTTTTGTGGTGGACCCTCTAGAAGACAACAAAGCTTAAGTCGATTATGTGACCGTCTTGAACTGCCTTTTGAACCTTCGGGTTTGGAGCAGTACGACGTGCCACATGTGAGGCGTTGGCTTGACCCTTCTACGGCTGGACCGCTACTACTGTGACATATTCTGGGATTATTTGAACTCCGCTCAAGTGTTGAGCTATTTGGGAAATTTTGGGTATTTGATTATCTGTTCGAAAAGTTTAATACTGTCTATTTATCTAGAATGTGATACAATATGTGGAATTCATTGTGTTAGGCATGAAATGCGAAGTATGTGATATTTCGGATTTACGATGTCTAAAGTGATTGTGGATTCGAAATATTGTAGTTTTACAATTTCTTTTCTGTGACCGTAAGTGTAGTATGTAGTTGTATTGCAGGTTTTCGTTGCTATACATCGACGACGATCGGTGTATGCATACTTACTTACGTTGATGATATGAGATATTATGTGTTGGTGAGATATGATGTGCAGGATTGTCGCGATTGAATAGCCGGGGGTTTTATGTGAGATGAGAGTTTTATATTTTCATTCATGTAAATTCAAATATAATGTAATATTCTTTTATTTGGGGCACTTACAGGTTGAGGTTGATGCCACCAGTGTTGTATATTATTTACTTTTCGGCATTAGAATGGACCCAAGGAGGGGAGCACAGGTGACCGGGTTCTGGGGTTCAGTGGGAGGCCATCTCGAGGAGTCTAGACCGGGTCTCCTAAACTCCAGAATTGGTAGGGTCGCTTGCTGCTCTCATAGGGGTCCAGGGTATGGGCTTGGCTATTCATCGCGACTGTGGAATCCGTATTTTCTATTGTTGGCTAAATACTAAATACGGACGTCCTAATATATCCCACATTATATCTATGTTTCTGCTGCGATATCTGTGATGTGATCATTTGATATGTTGTGATGAATACAGTATATAGTATATATGATATATTATATAGACGTTACTTATGTTTTACATCCACACTAGCCCTGCCCTGCTCTGTCGTTAGTTACCTAACCTAACGGTGCACGGGGGGACATCGAGGCGAATGCGGATGGCATAAGTTTACGTCATATTTATCTGTGATGCTTAGGAAGCATAATCTGATGGGATTTTTTATTAATGAGATTAATAAAAAGAAAAGAAGCCTAAAAGATGTTGTAGAATCAAAACTTTGCAAAAAGGGTAGCTACAGTTTTGCTTTGCATAGTGGTATATATGATATACCCTGCACTTTATTCGATGAGGAAAGAGCCGAGATCCCTTCACCGGGAGTGACCTCTTTAGCGAAACTGGCAGATGCTACAAAATTCGGTTTGTCTTTTGATTGCTTTTAGGGTTTTGCTTTGCACAGTGATATATATGATATGTCCTGCATCTTATTCGATGAGGAAAGAGCCGAGATCCCTTCACCGGGGGTGACCCCTTTAGCAAAACTAATGAAAGCCTAAAAAACACTCCATTTCAAAATTTCACTTGATTCTACGACGATATCAAGTTCATTACGCAATAGGTTTTCAGAAAAACCTGTCATAGCCCTCCGTCATTTCAAATAAAGACTATTTAGTATTCGTGCTGCGTTTGTTGACCTCTGTCAAGGCGTAGTGTGCGGTAGCTAACTAGTAATTATCTGTAAAGCATGTGATGTGATTGGATTAGGGTAGTCGTACGACCTTGTTGACATCTGTCAAGGGTCGTGCGAGTGGGTTTGATTCAATCAAGAAATGACGGGTTGAACTTGACTAGTGCACTATGGTTTGTTGACCTCTGTCAAGGTCATGGAACACTTGGGGCAAAATATTATCGGGAATTTCAAGTGTTGAAATTTGCAATGAGATTGCATACCTCCTATGAGATAGTTGGATCCTAATGCCCACTGCGAGTAAGTGTTACTCCTGGGAGAGTTTTACACATGACAATTAGCCGATCAAGTAGGTGTCTAGAAAAGTGTTAACGGAGTTACGCCTATGGGAAAATGAGGTTTACTTTAATTAGGTCCGTGCGAAAGCACGGGGAACCTCCCTCAAAGTACCGACACTGATCCGGCTGAAAGATTGATGAAATTGTAGGGTGTAATTAATCCCGGCTATTCTTACCTTTTAGGGTTTGAAGGTAGATTTGATAAAAAAAGCGGGAGACATCCTGATTAGATAAGATAATAACCAATCTAATCTTGCAAGAGCATACGCTAAAGTGTTTTCTTCTCTCTCTCTCCAGGTAGCGACCATGTCAGGCCATAATCAAGATAATAATATGGATGTAATGACTGAACCCGCTTATTATACTGAGCAGGGGAACGTTGGACCCGTTCTTTCTTATAAGAGTTATAAGACTGAACATGAAACAGGAGAATATCTGGATTCTCACGCCGCCCTAAAGAACATGCATGTTGATGCATCTTCTTCAGGTGTGTTAGTTATTGAGAATTGTTTCTCAGTTCACCCTACGTCCTGGGTATTAGATACCGGATCTACATCCCACATATGTAAACTGTTACATGGGCTACGAAAAGGTAGAGAACTGGGAAAAGGTGATCATTCCGTTCAAGTAAGAAACAGTGCAAGTATTGCAGCCAAAGCAGTTGGCGAATATCACCTAGTATTGCCAAGTCGTAATACGCTGATTCTAAATGAGTGCTATTATATACCGAACATGATGTGCAACATTATATCAGTTTCTTTATTAAGTAAAGAAGGATATAATTTTGTACTAAAGGATAATGTTATGAACATATTCCTAGATTAAAAGTTGATTGCATCAGGCTCGTTACATAATGGCATATTCAATCTAAATCAGAATACAGTCCTCAATATACAAAACACACACAAGAGGAAAAATTCATAAATGAACGAATCTTTCTTATGGCATTGTAGACTTGGTCATATCAATGGGACACGACTGGCTAAGTTACATAAGGATGGTTATTTGAATTCGTTCGAATTATCATCTTATGATACTTGCCATTCGTGTCTCAAAAGAAAAATGACCAAAACTCCGTTTAGTGGACACGGAGAAAGAGTTACGGAACTCTTAGGACTGATACATAGTGATGTATGTGGTCCCATGTCTACGCATGCCAGGAACGGTTCTTCCTACTTCATTACATTCACTGACGATCTCTCTAGATTCGGACATGTGTTCTTGATGAAACACAAGTCTGAAGCTTTTGAGAAATTCAGAGAATATAAACACGAAGTAGAAAAACAAACGGGCAAAAGTATTAAGATACTTCGATCTGAATGAGGAGGAGAATACTTAAGCAATGAGTTCCTAGAATATCTAAAAGAGAATGGGATTCTCTCTCAGCTTACTCCTCCTTATACACCACAGCACAACGGTGTATCGGAGCGGAGGAATCGCACCCTATTAGATATGGTGCGCTCTATGATGAGTACAGCTGAGTTACCTATTTCCTTCTGGGGGTATGCGCTTGAGACAGCGTCATACCTATTGAATCAAGTTCCAACTAAATCTGTACCTACCACACCATATGAGATATGGAGTGGGAAGAGACCATGTCTTAAACGAGTTAAGATATAGGGTTGTCTGGCCTATGTCAAAAGGCAAAATCCAGACAAACTCGAGGCACGGTCAGTTCTATGTAAGTTTGTGGGATATCCTAAACATTCAAATGGATATTTTTTCTACCACAGTGAACAAAAAAAAGTGTTTATTGCTCAACATGCCACCTTTTTAGAAAAAGAATTTCTTGAAAAAGAAATTAGTGGCTCTGAGGTAGAACTGGAAGAAGTTCCAGCAACACAAACTGTTACTGAAGATTTAGTGGAACCAGAGGATTCGGTAGTACCCGACGAACCCCAGCCACTCCGTCGATCTAGTAGGGTTTCTCGTCCACCTGAGAGATACTACGGTTTTCTCATTGATGGTGGAAGCGAGGATTGCATCATGGAAGACGATGACACGACTAGTTTCGAGCAGGCCATCACGAGTGGTGACTCTGTGAAATGGCTGGATGCAATGCGATCTGAGATGGAATCCATGTACACCAATAAAGTATGGATTTTGGAAAATGCTCCTGAAGGGGGTAAAACCCATTGGGAGCAAGTGGATTTTTAAAAAGAAAATTGGTGTAGATGGAAAAGTTGAGATTTTCAAAGCTAGACTTATAGCAAAGGGTTTTCGTCAACGACCAGGTGTGGATTATG
The DNA here is from genome assembly GCA_030015575.1 of Agapanthus africanus. Lineage (NCBI taxonomy): Eukaryota > Viridiplantae > Streptophyta > Magnoliopsida > Asparagales > Amaryllidaceae > Agapanthus > Agapanthus africanus. The sequence continues at coordinate 167,148,519 of JASDDO010000004.1, forward strand.
ACGAAACCTTTTCTGCAGTGGCTATGCTTAATTCCATCCGGATCTTACTTGCCATTGCTGCATACCAAGACTACGAAATCTGGCAAATGGATGTTAAGACCGCCTTTCTAAATGGTGATTTAGAAGAGTGCGTGTATATGACTCAGCCAGAGGGCTTCGTAGATAGTGGGAGCAGCGGAAAGGTGTGCAAACTGCTTAAATCCATTTATGGGTTAAAGCAAGCATCGCGGAGTTGGAACATCTGTTTTGATGTAGTAGTCAAAGAGTTTGACTTCATCAAAAACATAGATGAACCTTGTATCTATAAGAAGGTAGCAGAGAGTAAGGTTTTCTTCCTCGTATTGTACGTGGATGACATACTCTTGATAGGAAATGATATTCCTATGCTGCAATCAGTCAAGCTCTTCTTATCACAAAGATTCTCAATGAAAGATCTAGGTGATGCCTCCTGCATATTGGGGATAAGGATCTATAGAGATAGATCCAAACGGATATTGGGATTGTCCCAATCCAGGTACATTGACACCATACTAAAGAGGTTTAGTATGGATGAATCCAAGCGTGGGAACCAACCTATGATCTCTGGACTCACTCTCTCCAAAGAGATGCTTCCGAAGAATGATTTGGAGAGAGCTCGCATGCAAGGGATACCCTATGCTTCGGCAGTGGGCTCTATCATGTATGCGATGCTGTGTACCAGACTTGATGTAGCATACTCACTAAGTGTAGTGAGCCGGTATCAAGCAGATCCTGGAGAGAGTCACTGGACAGATGTGAAGAACATTCTCAAGTACTTACGAAAGACTAGAGACATATTCTTGGTGTATGGTAACGGAGAACTCCGGATGGAGTCCTTTACCGATTCCAGCTTCCAAAGTGATAAGGACGACTCTAAGTCGCATTCAGGATTTGTCTTTACCCTCAATGGAGGGGTGGTATGTTGGAAGAGTTCCAAACAGGATACCGTTGCAGACTTGACGATGGAGGATGAATACATCGCTGCCAACGATGCTGCCAAAGAGGCTGTCTGGATGAAGAAGCTCATCGCTGAACTTGGTGTGGTTCCATCCATTGAACATCCAATACCTCTGTATTGCGATAACAATGGAGCTGTGGCTTTGGCCAAGGAACCCAGATGCCATCAGAAGTCCAGACATATTCTGAGGCGGTATCACCTGATCAGGGAGATAGTTGATCGCCGGGAGATCGAGGTCAGGAGAGTAGATATGAAGGATAACACTGCGGATCCACTCACGAAGGCCATTCCCCAGATACAGTTTGACAGATTATTCGGGATGCTAGGTATGAGATACTACAGCAGCTGGCCTTAGTGCAAGTGGGAGATTGTTAGTTATGTATATGACCTAGAGGCCATTGTTGTACATATGATGTAGATTATGATGGATGCTTGGATATATACAGAGGGGACTTTCTTGCTCGTCATGATAGTATGCTATTTGGTTTCACTCTATCTTAACATGTTGACTTGTATTGGTTTACTGTCTTACTCTCACATGTTGATAAAGCCATTAGGATCTATGCTCGACTACTGGGACTATGAAGAGATCATACTAGTAGGGCCATTGTAGTCGATGAGTACATCCTATAACTGTTCCTAGTCGAGGGTATATCGAGACGGGGCATCGATACACCAGAGTAGACTAGCGTATACGCATCTTGACCCATATGATGGGCGATGGATGATCCTATATCCATCGGTGTTTGACATGAAGGATGGTGTACGGGTGCTCAGTGGAGACTGGGTACGCTGGACGGACTCGCCGAGAACTCCCAGATGGTGATATACCACACGTCAGATGGCAGTTCTCCGGTGACACTGGTACAGGGTAGTCTGTAGACCCGATATCGTCATAGAGTCTTATGTGATTCCCACTGTGCTTTGATTTCTACCTTACCATGTCCAATAGGGCGTGCAAAACGGTGGCTTTTGGGTACAGTCCCGAATCACATGGAGGCAATGAGCGATAGGAGGGGATTCGTCTCTCCCGGTATAGGGAGTTGATGTTGTGCTGTGTTCGATTGGCTATAACTGGAAGTCCCTGGCCAGGGCTGATATAGAGATATACTGGTAAGTGTTACCAGTAGTTTCTCGACCTGTTATGAGCCTCATATCGACACGACTTATCGGTTACTGGGTTCTGACGTATACCACCCCTAGACTTGATATGCGACATATTAAACGAACAGACCGGACTGTACGGGAGTGTTACTGATTGGATTCTCAGGAGAACGGACATGCTAGCTTGTTGATCTTCTGATCGCTCAATACCTTGGTGGCTGTTACGTTTAGCTGGCCGCTTGCAGCTTGTGGGTGTTTGATATGATCATCACCTGCTACTGGCGTATTGACGATTCTTTAGAGTCCTACACAGAGGTTTCTTGGCTCAGGCAAAACGGAGTAGAGGCACATATGTGATATGTGCAGGACCGAGGATAATGCTATATGAGATACCGTATTATATTCTCGCGATATTTCGATATGAATCAGGACATCGGATCAAGTCTTGATTCGATGAATCAGTGCATGATATATTAGTCGGTTATATTCGATATAGCCGGATCGTCGGATCAAGTGTTGATTCGATGATTTAATGTATAATGATATATATTGTATATTGTATTACAATATCTAATATTGGCTCGCTTTATTATTTCATTTTCTTACCGGATTAATACATTGATATATATGCGATATATGTTAATTGTATTATTTTATTTTGTTGCAAATATATAATATATATGTGATATATATTATTGTGACATGATATGATTTATTATGAAACATGTTTAATGATGATAAAAAGAGATTAGGGTTTGATTATGGTTAGCTCTTTCTTGTTTATTCTAGAAGGGTTTCCTTTTTGTCTTGGTTAAGATATTATGATTGATACTTATCCTTAACCTAACCAAACCCTAGCTCTAGTTTATTCTCTACAAAGGTTAAGCCTCTCATCCTAGACCATGGTTTGATAATCAATCATATACTCTTGACTACTATTCATCACAAAAGGATTATTCTCTTCATTTTCTTCATCTTCTTCTCTCTTGAGTTTGAGAAAAAGCTCACTAAAAATTCCTTTTGTGATGATTTATTGTGAGAAAGTGAAATAAAAAGATAGCATAAATACTACTCCATCATCCTCATCTAATATAGACCATTAGATTAGGGTGTTCATCTCTTTAGAGTGAGAAAGCTTGAGTTATGGCAACTTCGACGTAGATCATCGGAGAATCGGAACACTTCAAGATAGCATGGATCGTTCGAGTCGTGGAGCCTCTCTTGAGTCCAGGAGATCGTGGATCGCGGCGAAGAGACTTCTACTCGGAGCTTGTAAAGCGAAGGAGCGGACTACAAAGGCTGTAATCCCTCACACTTAGTTTTAAAGATGTTATCTTGCATGCTAAACCCTAATAATCTAGCAAAGATCCCGTCTTTGAGTTGTTCGGCATATGTAAATTTTTATTCGGGCATGTTTGATGCTTTATGAACCTTCACTAGTGTGCCTAGGAACCCTAACAATGCTTTGGGGTTAGTTTTATCTCATTGTATTCATGTTCCTCGGAACACGAATGCGGGTGTGTATGCACAGTTGATTGAGGCGGAGGAAGAGGTTTTTCATTAGGGTTTTGGAACGGGTGCGTATGCACAGTTGACAGTCGTCTTTTTCCAAACCCTAATGAATTTGTGATATATCAATTGATAATGTTATTTAAATGAAATTGTGTCATGGTTGGGTTTGTTGACTTGTTGGCCAAGGTTGACTAGTTGACCATGGTTGAAACTTTGACCATCATCATTTCTTTTATAGATGCTCTTTGATCTTTGCAAAATTATTTAATGTGAAATGATAATGGTCTTATCAAACCAACCATCACCTTTTTCATTTTGTATTAATATTATTAATTTGATAATTCACATATATTGTTATGATTGTAAAACTATTCTCATTCTATCATAACCATTCTCTCTCCTCTCTTCATCTTCCTCCTCCTCTAGTTCAAGGAGAATCATTCTCATGAGTTGAGAAACCTCTCCTTGGAGATAAAACACTCTTAGCCACTCTCTACTCTTCCTAAGGTTGAAGGTCTAGCAAGACGGAGGCTTTAGTTTTCTCAAAGTTCGAGAAAGGAGCTCAGGAAGAAACCCCCAGGTGGATCCATCTTCGACAAGAGAAGGCAATGAGGAAAGCATCATCCGACCACTATCAAGTGTCAAAGAGAAGGAGTTCAAGTTATGGTATAACCCCTAACCGAGTAGATAACTCTCTTGTTAGTTGCTAGTGTGTAGTTTAGCCAAGATCCGTTTTCGTAGTCCATGTTACCTAAACCCTAAAAATCGTTTTTCACCATTTCCGCAAGCACGAAAGAACCGGGAGGGGTAACATGGACATAAACGCGAAACTCGTCCAATGAAATAGAGACCTCGCGATCCCCTAACAAGAAGGTGTTGGTGGGAAGATTCCACTGGTTTACAAAAGCCTTAACCCACCAGACATGAGGGGACTGATAATGAAAAAAGTGATGCATACACTGCCTGATAGAGCCCGACCTTCTGCAATCGCGCATGATGGGCGGATAGAACATATCGAGCCCAGGGAAGATAGCCCATTGGATGGCGAGGGGTAAGCCCTATCTTATAAATTTGTCCCTAGGGTTGGGCTTCACCCTGACAAATGCGACGCCCCAAGATGTCTGTGGCCGGCAAAGGCTGGTTGGGTATCCCAGTTGTCGACGGCTCAAGCCGGCCTATAGGAGTCCAATCATCCGCCTCCACCGCAAAAGCAGTCTGCGGATGCTCCATCGGCGAAATTGGACGAAGAGGCTCTGTTGGAACTTCGCAAATAAAGCTGCGGCGACCCCTGATGATATGTCCATACCAAGTTCCCTACAAGAGAAAACTGGTACAGTCCCTGTCATGGGCCCTGATCATCGCCATTGCTTCTTCGTCCGACGGCGATTATGGAAAGGCAGCGTCTGAGCGAGTAAAAGGAAAGTAGGGAAGAGAAGCCATTGTTGCTGAAATAAAGGGAAGAAAAACTATTAATGCAACTTATACGTATGTATGTATGTATATATATACATATATATATATATATATATATATATATATATATATATATATATATATATATATAAACAGCATAAGAAAACGACAAGAAGTTTATATATATATAAACAGCATAAGAAAACGACAAGAAGTTTATTCCATGGGACCATAGATTGCAAAAATAATGGACCCCACAAAATCAGTATGGCGGCTCGCCAATCATGAGGCAGGGTAATCATTGTGAGAATAAAAAAAAAGATTCTCAATAAATGCACATTGGAGTTTAAACGACTTGGGACATCCTCACAAAAGGAAACCCATTACGAACTCTGTCAAATGGGTGAAAATAAAGATAAAATCCCTTGAAAAAGATTCTCAAGAACACGTGGGAGTGAAGATCCCAGAGGGTCCTCTTGATCTTTAGAGCTAAGCTCTTTGGTGAGGAATTAAATTCCTTTTGTGTGATGGAATTAAATTCTAGAAACCCCATGACATTAAGGTCTACTATTCGAAGATCACGTCTTATGGTGGATATAAAATCTAGAAATTTTGATAAAAAGGGTTTTTATGATATTCAAGATCTTTACCTAAAAAGGTTTCTCTTTCCAACAGAGTTTAACTCTGGAATTGCAATGGCAGTGAACTAAGCTCTGAAGAGGAGAATAAAATTCTCAAAGAAAACAATGAAGGAAGAAAATGAAAGAAACAGTGGCTGCCTAAAGCCAAACCCTTGCATTTATATGACGTGACAAGGGTGGTTCACCTCCCCGTTCCCCTAGGCCATCCAACTGCTGTAAAGGTGACAGCGTTGCACTCACGTGCAAACCACGTGAGAACAACGCTGTGGGGGCATTTGTTCCCTGTTGAAAAATAAATAATAAATAGAAAAGCAATGGGAAAATTCCCCAAATGGAGCATCACGTGCCCACACGTGATGCATCTTGGAGCCAAAATTATAAGCATTACACTTAACAAATAGGACTGAAGTTGGGCCTCACGTGCCACACATGAGCACCTATATACAAAGTATATAGGCGCCTTCATAAAACAAATAGCAGGTCAGAAGGCGCATCACGTGCCAACACACGATGCTTTTCTTTGGGACTGCTGCAAACCGGCCAAGTGCCATTGGGTCACGTTCTACACGTGGGGATTCCTAATGGGCCGATAGAATTAAATTCTATATAAAAGGGATCAGAACCCTATTTTGGAAATATTTCCCCCAATCTTTCTAAACAAGAAAGATTGTGCTTTGTAAATCAGAGCACCGTTGGATCAAAAGATCCAACGGTGATTAAAAATCACCAGGATACAGAAAAAGCTCTGTATGGGAAAATATTTTCCCAATCTTGTAAAAAAACAAGAAAATATCTTCTGTAAAACAGGAGTCCCTTGATCAAAGATCCAACGGTGGATAAAATCCCCGAATCAATTAAAAATCTCTCAATGAGAGATTTCCTTAACAAAAATCAACAAACTTGCCTCTGCTATATAAAGGACTCGAGACTAAAGAGAGACAGATACAAAAAACAGAGAGAAAAACCCCTTGATAAGCTAAAAAGAAAAGAGAATTTAATTATCTAGAGAAAAGAAGATCTCCTCAAAAAGAAAGAGAAACCCTAGGTAAGAGAAAAAAAGAAACAAAGAGAACATCTTATCTCTTCTTCGCTTCCACAAGAGTTTAACTCTTCTAAAAAGAACTTAGTTCTTCCTCTGGTTGAAATCTGCAGAAGCAGATCTCCCCACAAGTTGAGAATTTAACTCTCATCGGGGAGATTCTGTTATGCGGATTCAAACCTAGGGGAAAGAACTAAGTTCAAAGAATTTAATTCTTACAAGAACATATAGGAATCTAATTCCTCTAATAAAACTAGGCTTTAACCCTATATAAGAATATAATTCTTATAAAACAATGGGCTTGAAAATCTCAAAACTCAAGATCTCCATGCACGTAGAAAGATTAGCACCCAACATGATAATGGCCGATCACGTGCTCCTACGTGAGACCCCTTGATGAATGAAAGAGAACAACTGAGATCAGGTCACGTGTCTCCACATGACCCCCTAAAAGTTCTCAGCACTTTCAAAAGGAAAAGGGTATAAACCCAAAGACAGTTATCATTATTGGGGCGCCTCACGTGATCCCACGTGACCCCCCTAAAAGTGCTTAGCACTTCCAAAAGAAAAAGGGAATAAACCCAGATAGTTCCCATTTTGGGGGCTCCTCATGTGAGAGCACGTGATCTCCAATAATACTTAGCATTTATAAAAGGAACAAGGGAATAAGGACAAAGAAGCAGCGCCAACTTTCAAGCTCCTCACGTTCCACACGTGAGCACTCCAAATTTCAGTGTTTAACATTGGATCAAGGACGCACGTGGGAACACGTGAGCGCTGAGCATATACTAGTGTTTAACACTATAAGAGGCCAACATTAGCCAACCTTAGACCAAATCTCCCGAGGCCAATCAATTGAGCCTCTCACACTCAGGGTCCCCTAAACTGATCTCAGTCCAAAAGATAGCTAATGAGCTCTTAACAGATAGCATCTAAAATAATTTTTATCCTGTTTCCCCCTCAGTCGGGACATTGGTTCAAGGGTACATCTCTCCACACGTCTGATACATGTCGTTGTAATCCTTCAACGTCTTCAGATTGGTGGAGGGTCCCAATAACCAATAACTCTTGGCACACTCCCATACCAATGAGCGAAAACAACATGGACTATGATGTCCTTAAACTCAATGGACCGCAACATCCCTAAACTAAACTCTATGGACCATGATGTCCTTAAACTCAATGGACCGCAACGTCCCTAAACTAAACTCTATGGACTATGATGTCCATAAACCCAATAGACCGCAACATCCCTAAACTAAACTCTATGGACTATGATGTCCTTAAACTCAACGGACCGCAACGTCCCTAAACTAAACTCTATGGACTATGATGTCCTTAAACATAGACTATGATGTCCTTAAACTCAACAGACCGCAACGTCCCTAAAATAAACTCTATGGACTATGATGTCCTTAAACCCAATGGACCACAATGTCCATAAACTAAACTCTATGGACTATGATGTCCTTAAACCCAATGGACCACAACGTCCCTAAACTAAAACGATAAAGCCCAAATGCTCTTTCGTTGGACCAAAAATGATCCTGAACACCCGTTAAGTAGATCTTAGTCCAACATCGGATTAACGTATCCTTAACAAATATTTAAGTTGATCTTAATCTCAAACAAGGTTAAAGATCCTTAAATCAAACCAAATCCAAATCTAAGAAAATACGGATCTGGACTAATCCCCGCCCTATGGGCGACAACATAAATTAGTCTCCGTATACAATCCATGAGAAACCAAAAATAAAAAAAATACACACGACACAAAGTGATCTTCTGGTGCCAGAGAAAGTGGTTACCGTGATACGGTAACGTAATTAACTACAGGGCTTACGCCTGCAGGGAAAAGCATCCCCACAATAAAAAAACCCATCACAACGAGAGGGAATCTGACGAAGTCTGCAACAACGGCCACATCCGTCCCAACTTCCAATACACGGTGCCATAAATCAGCTTGGCATCATCGGAGAGGTGGACAGATAAATCCAAATAGCATCTGCCCCCAAAATTCAGGCCAGACGTCCTAACGTCCCGGTCGTGACTTTCGGCGATAAACATCGGCTATATCACATATAACCGAATGATATCACATACCGCGAGAATAGAATACGGTATCATATACACGTATTAATCTCGGTCCCGCACATATCACATATGAGCTCCTACTTCGTTTTTCCTGAGCCAGGAAACCTTTGTGTAGGACTCTAAAGACTCGTCAATACGCCGGCAGTAGGTGGTGCTCATAACAGTCACCTACAAGCCGTCAGCGGTCTGCTAAACGTAACCTCCACCCGGGTATTGAGCGATCAGAAGATCAATAAGAAAGCCTGCTCATACTCCTGCGAATCCAATCAGCAACACCACTGTACAGTCCGGTCTCTTCGTCTAATATGTCGCATATCTCAGCCTGGAGGTGGTAATCGTCAGACCCCAAAAGCCTGATAAGTCATTCCGATGTGAGGCACATAACAGTTCGAGAAACTACTGATAACACTTACCAGTAAATCTCAGCAACCCTGGCCAAGATTTTCTGTTATGGCCAATCGAGCATAACGCAATATCAACCCCCAATATCGGGAGAGACGAAATCCCTTCCTATCGCTCATTGCCTCCATGTTACTCCGGACTGTACCCAAAAACCACGATTTTGCACTATCTCTTGAACATGGTAAGGTGGAAATCAAAGCACAGTGGGAATCACACAAGAATCTAAGACGATCTCGGGTCGACAGACTAACCTGTATCAGTGTCACCAGAGAACTGCTTTCTGACGATAGTTATAATACCATCTAGGAGTTCTCAGAGAGCTCGTTCAGTGTATCCAGTCTCCACTGAGAACCCATATACCTTCTCTGATGTCAAACACCAATGGATGTAGGATCATCCATCACCCATCATATGGGTCAAGAAGCGTATACGCTAGTCTACTCTGGAATATCGATGCTCCGTCTCGATACTCCTACGACAAGGAACAATTGAAGGATGTACTTACCGACTATCTCTGCCCCACTAGTATGATCTGCATCATAATCTTGGTAGTAAGTACTCATCCTAAGGGCTACATATAATAGAGAGACAATAAGTGTACATATTAAGATAAAGAGCAACCAGATAGCATACTATCATGTTGACCAAGAAAGTCCTCCCTATATATGTCCAAGCATCCACTATAATATACGTCACATGTATAATTATGGACTCTAGGGCATACATATAAATAACAATCTCCCACTTGAACTAAGGCCATTTGTTGTAGTATCTCATACTCAACGCCCTATAAAAGTCTCTCTAGGTAAAGGCCTCTGTGAGTGGATCCGTCGTGTTATCCTTCGCGTTAACTCTCCTGACCTCGATCCCTTGGAGATCAACCATCTCGCTGATCAGGTGATACTATCCTCAGAATATGTCTGGATCGCTGATGGGACCGGCGTTCCTAAGACAAAGCCACAACTCCATTATTGTCACAATAACAGTTATTGGACGCTCAATGGTAGGAACCATGTTCATCTCATGAAAAAGAATTATCCAGACATTCACTTTGGTAGCATCGTTGGTAGCGATGTATTCATCCTTTATCATCTAGTTTGCCACGGTATATAGCTTGGAACTCTTCCAACATACCGTCCCTCCACTGAGGGTAAAGACAAAGCCCGAGACTGACTTTCAGTCGACCTTATCACTCTGGGAGCTGGAATTGGTAAATGACTCGCACTGGAGTTCACCGTTACCAAACCAAGAACATTTTTTCAGTGCTTCTCAAGTACTTAAGAATGTCCTACACGGCTGTACAGTGATTCTCCAAAGATCCAATTGATTCCTGATCATTACACCTAGTGAGTTAGCTATATCTAACATCGCATACATGATAGAACCTAGTGCCAAAGCATAGGGTATCCCTTGCATGCGAGCTCTTTCCAAATCAGTCTCGGGAGACATCTTTTAGGAGAGAGTGATTCATGAGTATGTGGGAAAACCACTACGCTTAGAATCCTCCATACTAAACCTCTTTAGAATGGTGTTAATGTACCTGGATTTGGGACACTCCCGACATTCACTCAGATCTATCACCATAGATCATAATCCAAAAGATGTCGTAGGTATCATCTAGATCTTTCATGGAGAATCCTCGTGATAAATGGAGCTTGACCGAGTGTGGCATAGGAAACCATTTCCTATCATGAGTATGTCATCTACGTACAATACGTGGAAGACAACCTTACTCTCTACAACCTTCTTGTATATACAAGGTTCATCTATCTTTTTGATGAAGTCAAACTCTTTGACTGCCACATCAAAACAGATGTTCCAACTCCGCGATGCGTGCTCTAATCCTGATGGACTTAAGCATGGCCACTGGAGAAAAGGTTTCATCATAAACCACACATGGTTATTGACGATAGCCTTTTACTACAAGTCTAGCTTTGAAAGTCTTAACTTTTCCATTTACACCAAGAATCTTCTCAAGATCCACTTTCTTCCGATGGGTTTTACCCCTTCAGGTGCAACATTCAAAGTCATACTTTGTTGGTATACATGGATTCCATCTTTGATCGCATAGCATCCATCCATTTCTCTGAGTCCCCACTCGTGATGGCCTACCTGAACCTGGTTGGGTCATCCTCTACCATGATGCAATCCTCGCTCCCACCGTCGCTGAGGAAACGTAGTATCTCTCAGGTGGATGAGGAGCCCTACCAGATTCGCGGAGATGCTGAGGTTCGTGGGAGACTATTGAATCCTTTGGTTTCACCAAATCATCAGCTGTTAGTTTGTCTAGCTGGAACTCCTTCCAGTTCTACCTAATGACCACAAATTTCTTCATAAGAAATTCCTTTTCTAAAAAGGTGGCATGCTGAGAAACAAAACGCCTTTTCCTCCTCAGTGTTATAGAAGATATACCCTCGTGAATGTTTGGGATATCCAACAAACTTATACAGAACTGACCTTGCTTCGAGCTTGTCCGGATTTTTCTTTTCAACACAGGCCGGACAACTCCATATCTTAACTCGTTTAAGACACGGTCTCTTCCCATTCCATATCTTATATAGAGTGGTAGGCACTGATTTGGATGGAACCCCCTTCAATAGGTATGCAGCTTCTCAAGTGCATAACACTAAAAGGAAATAGGCAACTTAGCAGTACTCATCATAGAGTGCGTCATATCTCATAGGGCACGATAACTCGGCCCCGATACACCATAGTGTTGTGGCGTACACGGAGGAGTAAGCTAAGAGAGAATCACATTCTCTTTTTGATAAACCAGGAACTCCGTGCTTAAGTATTCTGCTTCCCGATCACATCGGAGGACTTAATACTTCTACCCATCTGGTTCTCAACTTCAAGCTTATATTCCTTGAATTTCTCAAAAATTTCAGACTTGTGTTTCAACATGAACATATGTCCGAATCTTGAGAGATGATCAGTGAATATAATGAAGTACGAAGAACCAAGCCTTGCATTTGTTGAGATAGGACCGTATATATCATCATGTATCCGTCCTAAAAGTTCAGCAACTGTTTCTCTGTTTCCAGTAAATAGAGTATTGGTCATTTTACCCTTGAGACAAGACTGGCAAGTATCATAAGATGAAAATTCAAACAGATTCTCATATTCATCCTTAATGCAACATAGCTAGTCGTGTCGCATTGATATGACCTAGTCTACAATGCCTCAAGAAGGATTCTTTCATTTCTGAACTACTCCTCTTGTACGTGTTCTAGATATTTTGAACTGTGGTTTGATTTAGAACGTATATGCTATTATATAACGTGCCTAATCTATTCAACTCTTGATTAAGGAAAATGTTCACAACATTATCCTTCAATACAAAATTATATCTTTCTTTAACTTAATAAAGAAACTGATGTAATGTTGTACATCAGGTTCGACATGTAATAACATTTGCATAGAATCAATGTATTAATACAGGGTGATCATTTGCCAGCTGATTTGGCTGCAACAATTGCATCATTCTCTACATTAGAGAACGGTCACCCAATTCCAGTTCTCTACATTTCTATAGCCCATGTAACATCTTACATATATGGGTTCCTGTTCCGGTATCTCATACATAGGACGTAGAGGATACTGAGAAACAGTTCTCGGTAACGAACACACGCGAAGAATACGCATCATCATGCTCATTCCTCGAATGGGTCGCGTAGGAATCCGGATATTCCCCTATTTCCTTCTCCAACTTATAACAATTATAAGATAGAGCGGAACCAACGTTCCCCAGCTCAATATAATAAGTAGGTTCGGTCAATGCAACCATATTATTATCTTGATTAAGGCGTGACATGGTCGCTACCAGGAGAGAGAGAAGAAAACACTTTTCGTATGCTATTGCAAGATCAGATTGGTTATTATTTTATCTAATCAGGATGGCTCCCACTGTTTTTATCAAATCTTCCTTTAAACCCTAAAATGTAAGATTAGCCGGGATTAATTATGTAAGTCCATGTCACGCACCCCACGAACTTGCGGGGAGGCGGAATATATGAAAAACAATTATCAAAGCTTCGTAACACGGACTTGAGCGCATGAATTGTGTCTAAACCGTTACCAGCAAACTACGAGAGGTTTAAGTACTCGGATTCAAAGTTATACCTCACGTTACTTGTCCTTCGGATCTTCATCGTTGTCCTCTACTCCTCGTAGGCTCCTTGGAACGTCGGCACCTCAACGGCCTCCTCGAGTCAAAGACGATCCACCCGAGAGCTCCTACTCAAAGCTTGATCTCTAACTTGAGATAACTAGGTTTCTTTAGTTGCTAATCAAAGTGACCTAGATGATATAGAGTGAGGTTATGGATTAATTAGTCTATCTAATCCTTGATCTCAACACATGAGAGGGGAGGATTAGGGTTTCAAGAGAGAGCTTGAGGAGAGAGAAGGTGAGCATAAGAAAAAAAATGAAAAAGCTTCTCACTTCTAATATCTTATGAAGCATAAGAAAATCAAAATGAATAAATCAAAATGCATTATCATCATGCTTCATTAAATATGTGCAATGAATCATCAAGTGAGTCATTAAGCAATAAATGCTTCATTAACTCACTTGAATGATTCATCTAAGTGAGTCACAAATGCATTAAATGTAAATGCCACCTTAACCCTCAAGTCACCACTCTTCTAGAAGCTTCCCGTCAAATTACGAGAACGCCCCTCCTATCCGTGAAAACACGGAAAAACTGTAGACTGTATAAATCCAATAACCTGATACTAGAATCTGGCTTAAACCAAAGCCGGCTAGTAAAAACTTCCCGAATGTTGTATGTGCATTTAAACGCGTATGCGTCCGAACCCTTGTCGTAAAACCATACGACCTCTATATCGTTTCTCCTGGAGCAGGGAAACTCTCTGTGTTGGACTCTAAAGACTCGACACTACGCTGGCAGTGGGTTTAACCACTGACATACAGTTCTCTATTACAAACACACCTGAAGCCGAAGCCACAACATGCTTCGAATCCTGGCTACTGGCTTTGCTAGCCCTGCAATCGTTCTACCAATGCCTAATCCCATAACAATAGGAACGTCCCTCTTTTACTACATTCAGTTCCGTAACTTTTTCCCTTCTCTTTCCTTCTACTTCCCTGGTATCCTTCAGGGTATAAGGCAGAGACTGTAGAATCAAGTCAATATCTGACCCGTTCTCCAACGTGGTCTTCAGGTCCGTAAGCTTATCAATATAGCTAGTCATTGCAAGGACGTTGTCCTCTACAGATGACCCGACAGCCAACCTCGCTTGGATTAATTCGTTCGAGGTCTTATATCTTGTGATATGAGATTGCTCTCCACATAAATCTTTGTTATGGAGAAAGATGGAAAATAAGTCCATCTTCTCGTGCTGCTTCTGGTATACACCATCAACTGAAGCAACACGAGGCACTTGGCTTTCTCTTTATCCTTTTCCCTTGTCTTACGGATATCCATATCCGTGACGGTGGAAACTGGACCTGGGATGGCGGGATCTTGAGTTATAATACGGTGGTCCAGCTTGTCATAGGCAATGGACATCTGGACAGACCTTTGCCAGTCATATAAGTCAGATTCAGTCAATTTGTTATCTAGATATAACCTAGTCGTGGTCACAAGGTCGCTGCAATTAAGAGAGAGAGAAGAAGACACTTTAGCATGATTCTCTTGCAAGTTTAGATTGGTTTTTAGTTTATCTAAACTGGATGGATCCCACTGTTTCTCGAATCCTTCCTCAAACCATAATAGAAGAATTAGCCAGGACTATTCTAACCTTACAATACTTGCTTAACTGTTCAGCCAGGCCAGTGTCGATACTTCGAGGGAGGTTTTCCAACGCTTTCGCAAAATTCCTTAATTAAAGAACCTCTTTTCTCTGGGGGCATAGCCCCTCTGACACCTTTCTAGGCACCAGCTTGGTTTATAGCATTGATCGTTAAGTGACGAATCTCCTGATAAGTATCATGTACTCACAGTAGGATCGGGATCCAAATATCATCGTATGATAATGTTGAAGGAATCCTACCAACATTCATCAAACTCTAAATGGTATGCAACACTAGCACATTTCAGTTTCTTTAGAAACTCCCGATGTAGATTTTTGCCCCATGCTCTTATGACCTTGACTTTGGCCAACAAATCATAAGTCACATGTCAAGTTCTACCCATCAATTTCCATGTTAATTTGAACACACCCGTACATACCCTTGACTTTGGCCAACAAAGCAGTACGACTGTTCCAAACCAACGCATCTATCTATGCTGCATATGAATATTCAATAGCTACCAAACACTGTGCCTTGACTTTGGCCAACAAACACAGCTTGAATACTATTGACTATCCATATGAAATGACGGAAGGCTACGACTGGTTTTGGCAAAACCGTGAACATAGTGAACTTGATATAATCGAAGGAACCTGATACTTTTTAAAAGGAGTGGTTAGAGCTCCGCAATTAAAAATTCTGCTCTTTTAAAATAACCGAGTGATTTCTTTTAAATTTGTTCCAACGACTTAACTTTGGTTTATTTTCTTTCCATTATAATAATGCGTCCCATCATTTATCCTATCATTGCAGAAAACAACGAAAATACTACGTCCTCTTATGCCATCCGCATTCGCCATGGGGTCCCGTCATCACCCGTTAGGTTACTTAACTAACGACAGAGCGGGGGCTGGGCTAACGCGGGTGTAAAACATAAGTGACGTCTAATAGCTATCATATATAGATATTGTACATTCGTCAGACGCAATAATAGGCATTTCTGATCATAGATGAACTTTATTGGATATACTAGCAATCCGCATTTCCTTTGAGCCTGCAACAAAAGACGGATTACACAGTTGTGATGAATAGCCATTACCCCACCCTAGACCCCTACGGGTACGGCAAACTACCCGCCAAGTACCCGAAGTGAAGCGGTCTCCCTCAACAACGTGAATAGGCCACTAAACACTTCAAAGTACCCGGTAGTTTGTGCACCCTACCTTGGGTCTATCTTAAGAGCAAAAACAGTAAAAATGAAATAATACAACGGTGGCTACAACCGCAACCTGGATGCGCCCCGCAAAATAATATTACAACATATTACAATTACATCAAATGAATGAATATAAATCACATCTCAAACCCCGGCTAATCATCACAACGATCCAATCAAGCTCATATACACAAACAGTAAACATTACAGAAATGTGCAACCCCCTGCCAACCGACATACTAGCAGTTATGGGAGGTTTACGAACACATTAAACATTACAGATAAAAACCCGATTAGCAACTAATTTAGAACATCGATCGCCTACCTTTTTTCGTGTCTACCCCAAAAGCAAACCAGCACATAAGTAACCTGGGCAGAAACAGAATATACTGGAAAACAAAACACCTTAAAATATGAATTTCTGTGAAAATCCGAGTCAACTCGGAGTTGATTCGGCGGCGGATCCGCGGCCAAAAGCACTATTTTGCCGCGGATCCGCGGCCATCTTACCGAGTTGCTCCACCGTATTTTCCCAGTATTCTTATATTTCCCTGCTGTGAATTTTAAGGCATATCAAATATTTTTTTTGACACGTTTAAAATTAACAGAAACTGATAGGGATTCCGGGGTTTCGTTTTCATGTTTTTCCGACGATCGAAGTTCTAATTAGTTGCTAACAAGATAGTAATGGTTTAGTTGGCTCTGATACCACTGTAAGTCCATGTCACGCAGCCCACGAACTTGCGGTGAGGCGGAATATATGAAAAACAATTATCAAAGCTTCGTAACACGGACTTGAGCGCATGAATCGTGTCTAAACCGTTACTAGCAAACTACGAGAGGTTTAACTACTCGGATTCGAAGTTATACCTCACGTTACTTGTCCTTCGGGTCTTCATCGCTGTCCTCCACTCCTCGTAGGCTCCTTGGAACGTCAGCACCTCAACGGCCTCCTCGAGTAAAAGACGATCCACCCGAAAGCTCCTACACCAAGCTTGATCTCTAACTTGAGATAACTAGGTTTCTTTAGTTGCTAATCAAAGTGACCTAGGTGATACAGAGTGAGATTATGAATTAATTAGTCTATCTAATCCTTGATCTCAACACATGAGAGGGGAGGATTAGGGTTTCAAGAGAGAGCTTGAGGAGAGAGAAGGTGAGCATAAGAAAAAAAATGAAAAAGCTTCTCACTTCTAATATCTTATGAAGCATAAGAAAATCAAAATGAATAAATCAAAATGCATTATCATCATGCTTCATTAAATATGTGCAATGAATCAAGTGAGTCATTAAGCAATAAATGCTTCATTAACTCACTTGAATGATTCATCTAAGTGAGTCACAAATGCATTAAATGTAAATGCCACCTTAACCCTCAAGTCACCACTCTTCTAGAAGTTTCCCGTCAAATTACGAGAATGCCCCTCCTATCCATGAAAACACAGAAAAACTTTAGACTGTATAAATCCAATAACCTAATACTAGAATCTGGCTTAAACTAAAGCCGGCTCGTAAAAACGGTCCGAACGTCGTACGTGCGTTTAAACGCGTATGCGTCCGAACCCTTGTCGTAAAACCATATGACCTCTATATCGTTTCGTCTGGAGAAGGGAAACACTCTTTGTGGGACTCTAAAGACTCGACACTATGCTGGCAGTGGGTTTAACCACAGACCGCAAGCGGCACTAGCTGTACGTAACGGTCCCCAGGTAGATGCCGATAAGAAGGCCGATGGGGAAACCCATCCGAACTCCTACTGAGCATGTCCGTGACAATATATGTGCTGTCCGGTCTGTTCGTCTAAGAGTATCGTATGTATGGTCTAGGGAGGTGGTAAGCGTCAGATCCCTAATAACCGTACAAGTCGTGCCGGTATGGCTCAAAATCATGCGAGAATCTACTGATCAGTCCACCAGTAATTCTCAATCAGCTCTGGCTAGGGACTTATGGTATTGACCAACCGACCGCAGTGCGATATCAACTCCCTATACCGGGAGAGACGAATCCCTAACAGTCGCTCACTGTCTCCATGTGTCTCGGGACTGTACCCAACTAAAACCTGTTTGCATGACCCCTTTGAGCCGTGGTAGGATAGTAATCTAAGCACAGTGGGAACTCACACGAGACAAATGATGACCTTAAGTCAACAGACTATCTGCACACATGTCACCTGAGAACTGCTATCTGACGTTAGGTATAATACCATCCAGTTAGTTCTCCTGCGAGTCCTGTCCGGTGTACCCGTAACACAACAAGCACCTGTATACTATCTCTAGTACGACATACTGATGGCTGTGGGACAGACCATCTCCCTAACTGGGATGAGAAGCGTACACACCAGTCTACTCCGGAGTATCGATGCCCTGTCTCGATAATCCTACGACTAGGGACAAGTATAGGATGTTGCTTATAGACTACCCAGCCCCCACTATTGTGACTGCCATCACAACGCTGGTAATCAAGCAAAGATCCTATGGGCTCTACTAATATGTATAAGTGATATGTTACATGAAACATATGCACATATTAAAGTAGACACAAACCAAGTAGCATACTACCATTTTTAGCAAGACTGTTATATAACTGTGAATATCCCAAGCTTCCATTAAGTAATATACAACCTAGTATGATACAATAATGGCCCTTAGGGCATATACACTAACAAATTACACCCTACAAGTTCGCCAATCTTTCGGCCAGGCTAGTTTTGGTACTTTGAGGGAGGTTCCCCGTGCTTTCGCACAGACCTAATTAAAATAAACCTCGTTTTCCCAGGGGCGTATCCCCGTTAACACCTTTCTAGACACCTACTTTGATCAGCTAATTGTAATGTGCAAAACTCTCCCAGGATTAACTATTACTCGTAGTGGGTATCGCGATCCAACTATCTTATAGAAGGTATGCAATCTCATTGCACATTTCAATACTTGAAATTCCCGATAATATTTTTCCCCAAGCGATCTATGATGTTGACAAGGTCAACAAACTATAAATCGCAAGTCAAGTTCAACCCGTACATTTCATGATTAAATTAAACCCACCCGCACGACCCTTGACAAGGTCAACATGGCCGCACGACTACCCTAATCCAATCACATCATATGCTTTGCAGATAAGCACTAATCAGCTACCTCACACTATGCCTTGACAATGTCAACAAACGCAGTACGAATACTAAATAGTCCTTATCTGAAATGACGGAGGGCTATGACAGGTTTTTAAGAAAATCTTTTGCGTAATGAACTTGATATCGTTGTAGAATCGAGTGATTTTGAAAAGGAGTGTTTTTAGGCTTATACTAGTTTTTCTAAAGAGGTCACTCCCGGTGAAGGGATCTCGGCTCTTTCTTCATCGAATGAGGTGCTGGATATTTCACAAATACCACTATGCAAAGCATGAACTAAAAAAGAAATCAAAAACAAAACCGAGTGAGTTGTAGCATCTGCCAGTTTCATTAAAGAGGTCACTCCCGGTGAAGGGATCTCGGCTCTTTCCTTATCGAATAAGGTGCTGGATATTCTACAAGAAATACCGCTATGCAAAGCAAGAACTAGAGCTACCGGTTTTTAAAACAAGATTCTACAACATCTTTAGGTTTCTTTTCTTTCATTAATCTCATTAATGAAGTCCCATCAATTATGCTTCCTAAGTATCACAGAAGAAACGAAAGTAGCAATATTTATTATATAACATATATATAATATATGTATTCGTCTCAACATATCAAGTGATCACATCACAGAATATCAGCAGAAGAAGAACACATATGAAATATTGTATATACTAGGAATTCCTTGTTTTAAATTAAGCCAGTAAAAAGCACGGATTCCACGGTCGTGATAAATAGCCAAATACACATCCCTGACCCCTACGAGAGCGGCAAGCAACCCTACAATTCTAGAGTTAAGAGACCCAGTCTCGACTCCTCGAGATGGTCTCCCACTGGACTCAAGAACCCGGTTACTTGTGCTCCCAACCTTGGGCCTATCCTAATGCGGAAAGGAAAATATTATACATCAATGGTGACATCATCCTCAACTCGGAAGTGCCCCAATAAAAGAATATTACATACAAGTTTTTACATGAATGAAAATGAAAAACTCTCATCTCACATAAACCCCCGGCTATTCAAACACGACGATCCAATATAACATATCACAGTAACACATAACATCACATGTCATCAACGTAAGTAAATATGCGTATCCTAATTGTCGTTGATATATAGCAACGAAACCGGCGATACACCATATATTACACTTACGGTCGCAGAAAAGAAAGTGAATACTACAACAATTGGAATCCACAACCACCTTAGACATCATAAACCCAATGTATCACATACTTTGGATTTCATGCCTAAGCAAATAAATTCCTTAGACATCACATGCTTAACAATTATAAACTCCGCATTTTAGTCTCGATATTGAAAATATTTTTCAATAACCAGTCGGGGAATTCAACAAGATTCCCGACAAGTTGATCGAATGCTCGTCGGAAACTTTAGTAGACGGCCGCACCCCCGATGCCGTCGACGAAGTGCACTTAGGAGGAACACCGCGACTGCGAGCACCCGAATGAATGCTTTTGGCAATGGGGTTCTCCTACAGTCACTTGGTCGGGGCTATGTGGCGTAGATATCTAGTAAGGTTACCCGGCGAGTATCCGCGTACACTACGTAATTGCGACGGACTTTTGATCCACATCAATATCTCATGGAAACCGATCAAATGAGACTGAATTGCTAGATTTATAAAATTCAAATTAGATTTTCACAAAACTAAATATTGTGGATTCCAAGTATTGTATCACAATCACAGATAGCTAGACGATGTTAAACTTTTCGATCGAATCAACAAACACCCAAAACTTCCCAAAGAGCTCAACACATGAGCATAGTTTAAAAAAACTCAGAACATGCCACAACACCTATGGACCAACCGTAGAAGGGCCAACCCTTGCCTCACCTATGGCGGCGCGGAAATACCATAAACCCTAGGGTTTGGCGGCGGTTCCGACGGTCACAGAATCGAGTTAGGGTTTCGTGCTTCTAGTGGGTCCATAGAAAACACCTGCATGATTTTCTGAAGATTTTAAACATGAAAAAAATCCAACTGTTGGAAAATATCCAGCGAGTAAGAAAAATTGTGTATTTGATATTCGTTTGAACTTTTTAACGTCGTCAAGATAACCCGAAAAGACGTTAGAATTACGACTACGAAACACTCCGAATTGCTTTTACAGAAAGATAACATCACATGCAATCTTAGCAAAAACAAGCAACACCTGAAACACTAAAACCCAGAGACTGGAACAGCACCAAAAACTGAAGCCAGAAGCCCACTAAAAAACCGGTGATGCCGGTTTTTAACTACATGTCGCTGGTCAAACTCCGGCGAGGGGGACTGAAATTTCTGTGGTGTTCATGTTACATCTCATATAACATTCTGCAATTGCTTAAAAAAATTTAGACACCTTAAAAATTTCGATAGAAACTTGGTTTTTGTTTCGAGTGTTTCGGAGTTGTTTCGGTTTAGTAATTCTATAAATAACATCTAATTCTCTAGCATGGCTCTGATACCACTGTAGGGTTCCCTAGGGTCGCTGCTGGGTTTCGGGAGGCATCGACCATGCCATTTTTAAAAAAATGACGCGCTAAAGAACCCTATCCTAGAATCTTAACTAGAGAATTAAAAGAAACAAGAATGTAAACATCTTTACATCTAAGTAAACAAGTAATACAACCTTTGTAGACCGGTCCTTCACTTCATAAGCTCCGTGTAGTAGTTCCTTCGCTCCAAGTAGTGATCTCCCGGACTCTAGTAAGGCTCCACAAGGTGAAATGAACAAGCTTGCTTGAAGTCTTGGAGGCCGAAAATGATCTACGTCGAGGAGACACTAACCCAAGCTACCTTTTCACTAAGTGATGAACTAGTGAAGAAACAATCCAATCTGAATGGCTAGTCTAGAAGAGTTTGAGGAAGTATGAATTTTGCTCACTTTAGAAATTATTTTCTTACTCATTTTCTTCACCTTCCAAAAAGTTAGAGAGCTTGAGGAAGGAGATAAAGAAAAGCAACCATGGAGAGAAGCAAGTGAAGAATGAATCAAGTGGTGAGAATAGCAACCATGGGTGAGATATTATCTCATACTAACTCATGTAGAGACTTAACCATGGCTTGGGATATTGGTTGGGTTAACAAATATCTCAAGTAAAACAAAATTAGTGGACTAAGTCAGTGGTCACTACAAGCTTCTAAACAAGTGACTAATTTCCAACTAATTTTGATTTACTTTAAATAAATAAAACCCATCATTATGATAAGCATGGTATGAGTCGCATACACTCATGTCTCATGTATCATCTAGCATGACACAAAAGAATATACATTAATATATATCACATATATACTAAGTGTACACTAGTAAGAAAAAGAAATCTTAAGTGAGCTAATATTAGTTAATGTAAGTTAATATATCAAATATATAAGTATACATTAAATTATTAAATCAACACTTGATTTAGAAATCCGGCTATATCACATACAACCGACTAATATCAAATGTATCAACTTATCGAATCAGCACTTGATTCGACAGCCCGGCTATATCACATATAACCGACCGATATCACATATCGCGAGAATAGAATACGGTATCACATACACGTATTAATCTCGGTCCCGCACATATCACATATGTGCTCCTACTTCGTTTCGCCTGAGCCAGGAAATCTCTGTGTAGGACTCTAAAGACTCGTCAATACACCGGCAGTAGGTGGTGATCATATCAGTCACCTACAAGCCGTCAGCGGTCTACTAACGTAACGCCCACCCAGGTATTAAGCGATCAGAAGATCAACAAGAAAGCCTGCTCATATTTCTGCGAATCCAATCAGTAACACTACCGTACAGTCCGGTCTCTTCGTCTGATATGTCGCATATCTTAGCCTAGGCGTGGTAATCGTCAGACCCCAATAGCCTGATAAGTCATGACGATGTGAGGCCCATAACGGTTCAAGAAACTACTGATAACACTTACAAGTAAATCTCAGCAACCCTAGGCAGGGATTTCCTGTTATGGTCAATCGAGCATAGCGCAACATCAACCCCCAATACCAGGATAGACGAAAACCCTTCATATCGCTCATTGCCTCCATGTGACTCGGGACTGTACCCAAAAACCACTATTTTGCACGATCTCTTGGACGTGGTGATGTGGAAATCAAAGCACAGTGGGAATCACACAAGTCTCTATGATGATCTCGGGTCGACAGACTAACCTGTACCGGTGTCACCAGAGAACCGTTATCCGACGATAGGTATAATACCATCTAGGAATTCTCGGCGAGTCCGTTCAGTGTACCCAGTCTCCACTGAGCACCCGTATACATTCTCTGATGTCAAACACTAATGGATGTGGGATCATCCATCGCCCATCATATGGGTCAAGAAGCGTAAACGCTAGTCTACTCTGGAATATCGATGCCCCGTCTCGATACTCCCATGACTAGGAAAAATTGAATGATGTACTTACCGACTACCTCTGCCCTACTAGTATGATCTGCATCATAATCCTGGTAGTCAAGTACTCATCCTTAGGGCTTTATCAATATGTAATAGAGAGACAATAAGTGTACATGTTAAGATAAAGAGCAACCAGATATCACACTATCATGTCGAGCAAGAAAGTCCTCCTTTTATATGTTCAAGCATCCACTATAATATACATCACATGTATAATAATCGCCTCTAGGGCATACATATTACTAACACATTTTGATGTTATATTAAAAATTATTAATGAAATTAAATTATTATTATTAGTAGTAGTAATTAGGGCTAGGGTTAGGGTTAGGTTCTTGGGGCTAGCCGACAATGGTGAGGCTGCAGCGGGGGCACGATGGCTAGGCATGGCGGAGAGACGACGGCGAGAGGGTGGCGGTTAGAGCTGGGATTAGGTAGGGTTAGGGATGGAGGCTGGAGGAGATGAGAGTGTCACGGGAGGGGGAGGCACAGGAGGAGATTCTCTGTAATGGGTAAGAGATAGTAAGAGATAGCGTGGATTCCCTGTAATGGGTAGTGTCTCTTTCTCAATGGGTAAGAGATAGTAAGAGATAGCGTGGATTTTCTTCCTTCAATATCTTCTTCTTTCTCTATCTCTTACTATTTCTTTATGGTATCAGAGCTATAAATGTTAACGCCATTAAAAAAAATTCTCTCTATATTTCTACTACAATGACAACCAACCCAGATCAATCCACCGTTTCATCAATTCCGCTCCTTGCCCTAACACTAATTCTTAACCCTAATGCATCGTCGTCCTCTTCAACACATGGACCAAATATCACGTCACTTCTCCACATCAAACTCACCCACGATAACTATCTCAGCTGGAAGATGCAGTTTGAAGCTGTCCTCAAGTAGCAAGGGTACATAGGTATCGTCGACGACACCGAAAAATGTCATCCCATGACTGTTCCTGATGAACAAAATCCTCTTGTTCCAGCATATAATCCGGCATATGCTATATGGAACAAAAAGGATCAATTGATCGTGAGTTGGTTGTTAGTGTCTCTGACTGAATCTCTAGTTCCCTTGGTGGCTGGTAAAACTACAGTACATGCGGTATGGGAGATACTTGCCAAATCTTTCGTATCGCACTCTCGCATTCGCACCTTTCAACCGAAGACATAACTTCAGAATATCAAACGAGGATCCACTTCCATCACAGAGTACATTCAGAACATCAAGACCATCTCCGATAATCTTGTATTCATTGGGCATAGAATTTCCGATGCCGATCTTGTCATGCATGTTTTGGCCGGCCTGGGATCGGCCTATGACTCCTTTGTTCCTGCTATCACAATCCTCATAAACGATATCTCTCTTGAAGAATTGCATGGCATGCTACTTGCACACGAGAGCTTTTTCCAGCAACAAGATAAGTCTATTGATATACTCCCTTTCCATCTGTCAACACCACAACCATGGGCCGTGGAGGCTCCTCTTCAGATTCCTATCAGCGTGGCTATAACACTGAGTGCGGCGGTCATGGTGGTCATAATGGCTGGGGTCATGGTCAAGGCCATGGTCGTGGTCCTCTTCGATGCCAAATCTGCATGACAACTGGCCACTATGACAACAGCTGCCCATAACGCTTTAATCAGACCTTCTCTAGAGGTCCAAGAGGTGTTCTGCAATTTTCTGTGCCGCGGTCTCAGAATGGAAGATCAGATGGGTACTATCAAGGACCTGCACCATATGCCATGCTGTCACATACACCTCTACCATATTCCTCGAGCGGACCAAGCATTGCTTCTTTTGACTGGTACTCTGACTCGGGGGCAACTCATCACATCATACTAGACTACACTCAACTTCTCTCGGCAGACCCTAACAAAGGTACGGATACAGTACGTGTAGGAAATGGTATAGGTTTGCGTATTCTTAACTATGGTCACACAACAATTCCATCGTCTTCTCGATCACTTCACATGAACAATGTTCTTCATGTTCCTTCAATAACAAAAAATCTCTTATATGTTCATAAATTTACTAAAGATAACAATATTATTTTTGAGTTTCACCCGTTTGATTGTTTTGTGAATGATCCAAAATTGGGGACAATTTTACTTCAAGGACACCTCAATAATGGACTGTACTAATGGCCTTTTCCAAATGTATCGTCTTCCGCCGCGCTTGTTGGCCTACGTACATCTATTTCCTCAGGACATGCTCGCTTACGTCATCCTGCCTTAAAAACTGTAGCCAGGATTCTATCCCGTTTTCATTTACCAACTGTTAAGAGTCATAGAGAGCCAGTCTGTTCTAGTTGCATGAAGGCCAAAAGCTATAAACTATCTTTTGAATAGTCATCAGCAGTGTCTTCGACACCTTTAGATTTAATTTATTCTGATGTTTAGGGCCTTACTCCTATTTTATCTCATTCAGGTTTCCGTTATTATGTTACTTTTGTTGATGACTATAGAAAATTTACCTGGTTATTTTTAATATGTAACAAGTCTGATTTATTTGATATCTTTTGTCGCTTCCAACGACATGTTGAATGCTATTTCAATAGAAAAATACGTTTGTTTCACTCTGATTGGGGTGGTAAATATCAATCCCTTCATTGTCATCTAGTTTTGGAGGATATCCTCCATTGTGTTTCTTACCCCCACACTCTCGAACAAAACGGGGTAGTGGAACGCAAACACCGTCACATTATGGAGACCACGCGTGCACTTCTTGCTCATGCTTCCATCCGTTCTCATTACTAGGATGAGGCCGCCCAAATCGCCGTCTTTCTAATTAATCGTCTCCTTACACCAGTCATTTGCAACGATACCCCTCTCCACAAATTATTTGGTCATCATCCTACTTATACCTTCTTATGCTTATTTGGTTGTGCGTGTTATCCCTGGTTTCGTCCTTACACCCTACATAAACATGCTAATCGATATGATCCCTATATGTTCAGAGGTTATAGTACTCAACTCCATGGTTACCGTTGTTTTCACGTACAATCCGGCTGAATGTATGAGTCTAGATATATTATTTTTTATGAAAGCTGCCTCCCCATTTCAGGTTCAGATTTTCCCACAAGCTTGCCACAGAACACTGAGCCCCTTCCAGGAGCGGGCATCCTTGGCTCTGTCCCTGTTCCAAGCCCAGTTTTAACACTAGTGCCGGCCACTGCCTCCCCTCGTGCGGCTGGCATCCTTAGGCCTTCTACACACCAGTTGCCTCAACCTGCTCAACCTAGCTGCTCATCTAGGGTCGCTCCTTCTCCAGCGTGCTCCCCACCATCAACTCCCAATCCTGGTCACACTCGATCTCCTCGGTCACCACTTGTAGATGAACCTGGTCCCCAACATTCAACACCATCCTCCTCACTCCCGGACTCCTTTTCCACCACCTCGCCGGCCACCTATGACGAGTCTCCTATTCTTCACATGCACTCTTTTGCCGACATCTATGCTTCCACTGACCCGGTCGTTGAGTCTCCCCCACCTCGTGCGCTCATCAACAGTCACACATTACCTACAACACTTCTCGACAGTACTTCGGTCGAGCCTACCTGCTTTACCCAGGCATCTAAGGACCCCTCATGGCGTGCAGCTATGTCCTCTGAATTTGATACTCTACTTCACAATGGCACATGGCCGCTTGTCCCTCACCAATCTCATTTCAATATCTTCGGGTGTAAATGAATGTTTAAGCTGAAACATCATGCTAATGGTTCGATTGAGCATCACAAGGTGTTGCTCGTGGCTAAGGGGTTTCGGCAACAACCCGGTGTCGACTACTTCGAAACTTTCATTCCAGTTATCAAGATCACTACGGTTCGCTTGATTCTTGCAATTGCGATCAGCTCGGGTTGGGCAGTGCGATAGTTGGATGTATGCATTTTTACATGGTTATCTTGAGGAAGTGGTCTATATGGACCAGCCCCCGGGCTTCACTCACCCTCAACTTCCCAACCATGTCCGTCGACTGCATTGCTCTCTTTACGGACTTCGTCAGGCTCCTCGTGCTTGGTTCAAATGTCTGAGTACTCGACTCCTTCAGCTCGGCTTCCTTGGCGCCAAGTCCGATACTTCGCTGTTCTTTCATTGGAACCGACGCTCACGAATTTATGTCGACGATATTCTAATCAGTTGTTCTGATCAAGGGGGCGTTATTGACCTTATTGCTTCTCTTCAACGAGAATTCTCCATTCGTAACCTTGGCGTCGCTCATTATTTCCTTGAGATTGAACTCTGTCCTCACCCCGATAGCTGCCTTTTATCTCAATCTTGACGAGAAGGGATGCGAGCCTCAGATAGACTCAATATATTGTGAATATTCTTAAGTGCTCCAAAGTGACTGCCGCACGCCCGATGTACACACCCATGCCTACCGTCATGGGTACCGAAGACCCTCTTTCCACTCTCCTCGTTGATCCTTCTATGTACCGTAAAATTGTGGGCGCTCTTCAATATGTCACCATCACTTTCCCAATGTCTCCTTCATAGTCAATCAGAACTTTCATCATATGCATGCTCCTACTGAGCACCATTGGTCGCTAGTTAAGCGCATCTTATGCTATCTTCAAGGCATACACTCTCATGGCCTTCTTCTCTACTGAGATTGGCCACGAAATCTGCATGCTTTCAATGAAGCTGACTAGGATGGGAATACTGCGGATCGTCGTTCCTTCAGTGGCTACACTATCTTCTTGGGTCACAATCTCATTTCATGGAGCTTCAAGAAACAAGTAACGGTCACTCGCTCAAGCACAGAGGCAGAATATAAGGCGCTAGCAAATGCCACGACCGAGCTCATATGGCTTCAATCCTTACTTCACGAGCTATTATTCAATCATTTCCTACTCGTGTTGTGGTGTGATGACATTGGCGCTACTACCTTGCTGCTAATCTTTTTTTCCACGCTCACACTAAACACGTTGAAATTTAATTTCATTTTGTTCGTGAACGCGTCGCTGACAACCAACTTATTGTAGGCTACATCTCTACGCGCGATCAATGTGCCGATGCTCTCACTAAGCCACTCTCGTGATAACGGTTTGTTGAACTTCATTTCAAGCTCAACGTCATCCAGCCGCCGTTCAACTTTAGGGGGCGTAATAACGAATTTAAACCATCAGGCAATAGACGTTTGACCACGAAGAAAGACGTCTGTCCCTTCCAGATCAGATGTCTGGAATTGGCTAGCGCACTACCAGAGCACAGCCAAATGTTTGCACCTATAAGGGACAGACGTCTGGATTTGGCTTGCGCTCTAACAGAGCACAGCCAGACATCTGCCCTTGTGCGGATCAGACGTCTGGCCCTGCATTGTTTGGAATATGTATGCCTTAGAGGCCATTATTGTATATTATAGCAGATGCTTGGACATATATATATATATATGACTTTCTTGCTTGACATGATAGTATTGTAACGACTCTGTTTATAAGGTACAAAATTTGTTTAAAGTTAAAGTACTTAATGGAGTATTTGCAACCCTGAGTATGCTATAAGTATTTAATTTGTTTTAGAACAGCAAGAAAGCACTTGTAGCTCATTAGTAAAGCCTTGCACTGTTGTGACATAGACCTTGTGTTCGAATCCCATCAGCCACATATTATTTTTAATGATTTTTCTTTTAAACTTTTTGGAAGCCCAAAAGTTTACACGTGCAATACACGTAAAAATGAAAAGTCACTAAAATCAAACGTGTGGAAAATGATATATGAACAGATAGGGACACATGGCAGGAATCCAAGACCCAACTTCACCCAAACGACCGGCCAAGATGCCCTTAGGGCCGGCGCCGCTGGGCCCCCCGTCGGTGATGCCTCCAAATTTTGTCCCAACACCCCTTGGCCTTCCCTCCACTATTCCTCTTTTGTTTGTTTTTCCTGCAAATTAATAGAGGATTAAAATCACCCATTAATCTAATGTTAAATGCATTTTAATTCTTATTTTTAATTCCCTAAACCCTAATTCAATCCTTTAAATACCACATCACACCTTAGCCCTCTCTATTCTGAAATCTATCATCAAAACTCTTAAAAAATTTCAAGTCAAATAAGGTGTACAAGTGGAGTTAGCACAAGGTCATCTTCCGGCGATGACTCGGGACAATCCGGCGACACCGTGACTCCACGACACTTTCAATCCATTCCTATACCTCCCCTCTCTCTTTTCAACCAATAAGTTTCGTCTCCACTTCTCTCTTCCTATTCTAAAAAGATCTCTTTTAAAAACACGTCGGAAGTGGAGTTATTCCGACTTCCAATTCTAAAATTGTTTAAAACCCAACTTTTCTTAATAATAAATTAACCATTTCTTTATAAACTTTTTAGCAACCATAAAACAACATTTAGAACAAGTTTCAATTCAAAATACAATGTTATACAACTTTTATTTTACTTTTTCGTTTAAATACCACAATGTTTGCCTACGACATTATTTCATTATATTTGCTCATATTACCTTTAGAAAATTCATGAGGTAATGATCTATCTCATCACAACACTCATCATGATATAGCACGATTGCCTCTTTACAATATTTTGGGATAAATATAATTTTACAATAAAATACCTTAAACTAATAAAACCGTATTCTTTAAAATTGTTTTAATCAAATTCCTTACAATTATGTCCTTACAACCAACTTTTGGGGAATCCGAATAGGATGGTGCGGATTATCGCACGTCCATCGGACTAGTAGGGCGAGATGAGTCCTCCTCACGGAGCATACGATCTCGATGGAATTTTTATTACAATTTTTAAGAAAACGAGATTTCTATTTAATAAATAAAATTATTTTCTAATAATTATATATAATATTATCAAAATATTTATTTTAAATATATATAATAAATTCTATGTTTTCTAAACAAAGGAATCACAAATTTCATGAATATACCATCACAAATCCATACAATTCCAATTTACACTAAAATACCATATACTATTCAATCTAGATTTATATTCACTAGAATACTTCACATTTAAATATTACATCCATGAAAACCCTAAATACGATAAATAAATACTTGAGGGTTATTTTGAAAGTATACGAAACTATTTTTCAGAAAACCCCCTCAAGTTTATTAATTTACAATAAAGACCCTAGTAAATATAGGCTTAAGCGGAACCAATTCTCTTGAGCCTCAAGGAGCCGGAGAAAATGGGTGTTGTTAGTTATATGTATGCCCTAGAGGCCATTACTATACAAGAGATGTATATTGTAGTGGATGCTTGGACATATATAGGGATGACTTTCTTGCTCGACATGATAGTATGCTATCTGGTTACTCTTTATCTTAACATGTACACTGTTTGTCTCTCGGTTACATGTTGGTAAAGCCCTTAGGATATATACTTGACTACCAGGACTATGATGCAGATCATACTAGTGGGGCCATGGTAGTCCATAAGTACATCCTTTAATGTCCCTAGTCGTAGGTGTATCGAGACGGGGCATCGATATACCAGAGTAGACTAGCGTATAGCTTCTCGACCCATAAAGATAGGCGATGGATGATCCCATATCCATTGGAATTTGACATTAGAGATGGTATACGGGTGCTCAGAGGAGACTGGGTACACTGGACAGACTCGCCGAGAACTCCCAGATGGTATTATACCACGTCAGATGGCAGTTCTCTGGTGACACTGGTACAGGTTAGTCTGTAGACCCGAGATCGTTATAGAGTCTTGTGTGATTCCCACTGTGCTTTGATTTCAACCTTACCACATCCAAGAAGGCGTGCAAAATGGTGATTTTTGGGTACAGTCCCGAGTCACATGGAGGCAATGAGCGATAGGAGGGGAATCGTCTCTCCCGGTATTGGGGGTTGATGTTGCGCTGTGCTCGATTGGCTATAACAGGAAGTCCCTGGCCAGGGTTGGTTTAGAGTTTTACTGGTAAGTGTTACTAATAGTTTCTCGACCCGTTATCAGCCTCATATCGGCAAGACTTACCGGTTATTGGGGTCTGACGTTTACTACCCCTAGACTTGATATGCGACATATCAGACGAGGAGACCGGACTGTACGGCAGTGTCACTGTCAGGCTTCTGCAGGAGTTGGAGCGGGCTTGCTTGCTGATCTTCTGACCGCTCAATACCCGGGTAGCCGTTACGTCCAGTACCGCTGACGGCTTGTGGGTGCTTGATGTGATCATCACCTACTGCCGGCGTATTGACGAGTCTTTAGAGTCCTACATAGAGGTTTTACTGGCTCAGGCAAAACGAAATAGGAGCACATATGTGATATGTGCGGGACCGAGAATAATGGGTGTATGTGATACCTTATTCTATTCTCGCGACTTTTGTATCGGTCGGTTATATGTGATATAGCTGGGTTATCGAATCAAGTGTTGATTCGATAAGTTGGTACATTTAGTGTTAGTCGGTTATATATGATACATCCGGATTATTAAATCAAATGTTGATTTAATAATTTAGTGTATAATTGTATATTTGATATACTAATTTACATTAACTAACATTGGCTCACTTATGCATTCTTTTCTCACTTGTGTGTACATGTAATATATATGTGATATATATTAATGTGCATTGTTTATTTTTGTGTGTCATGGTTGTCGATACACACTACATTGGTGTATAAGACATACACCATTTTAATTATAATGGTGGGGTTTTAATATTCGAAGTAAATACAAAATTAGTGGATAATTGTTCAAAGCATGAAGCTTGTAGAAGCTTGTGAGTGCTTTGACAAAGTCCACCCATTTTGTATTACTTAGGATATTTATTAACCTAACTATTAGTGTATATGCCCTAGAGGCCATTACTGTATCATACTAGTTTGTATATTACTTGATGGAAGCTTGGGATATTCACCTTGTATAATCAATCTTGCTCAGTATAGTAGTATGCTACTTGGTTTGTTTCTGCTTTAATGTGTGCATGTGTTTCTTTTAGTATATCGCCTTTACACATTAGTGGAGCCCTTAGGATCTTTGCTTGATTACCAGCGTTATGATGGCAGTCACACTCGTGGGGGCTGGGTAATCCACAAGCACATCCTTAAGCAGGTCCCTAGTCGTAGGACTATCGAGACAGGGCATCGATACTCCGGAGTAGACTAGCGTATACGCTTCTCATCCCAGCTTAGGAAACGGTATGTCCCACAGCCGTCAGTATGTCGTACTTTAGATAGTATGCGGGTGCTCGTTAGGTTACGAGTACACTGGATAGGACTCGTCGGGAACTGTTGGTTGGTATTATACCTATCGTCAGTTATCAGTTCCCAGGTGACATGAGTACAGCTTAGTCCGCTGACTTGACACTGTCACTTCGTCTCGAGTGTGTTCCTACTGCACTTTGATTACTACCCTACCACGGCTCAAAGGAGTCGTGTAAACAGGTAGTTTTTGGGTGCAGTCCCGAAGCACTTGGAGGCAGTGACGGTTAGACACGATTCGCCTCTCCCGGTATTGGGGATTGACATCGCGCTGTGTC
This sequence comes from Agapanthus africanus, assembly GCA_030015575.1. NCBI lineage: Eukaryota > Viridiplantae > Streptophyta > Magnoliopsida > Asparagales > Amaryllidaceae > Agapanthus > Agapanthus africanus. Next base: position 167,181,664 of record JASDDO010000004.1, read on the forward strand.
TAGGAGAGCCATTACATAAGTAGTCCCTGGCCAGGGCAAGCGAGATATACTGGTAGGTTTCCAGTGTTATCTCAAGGTGTTTTGGGCTACACTCCGACACGACTTGTACCGCTATTAGGAGATTGACGTTTACCGCCCCCTAGGCCCGCCATGCGATGTATCAGACGAACAGACCGGACTGTACGGAGATTGTCACATTCAGGCTCAGTAGGAGTTCAGATGGGTTTACCTCGTCAGTCTTCTTGTCGGCATCTACCTGGGGACCGTTACATACAGCTAGTGCCGCTTGCGGTCTGTGGTTAAACCCACTGCCAGCGTAGTGTCGAGTCTTTAGAGTCCCACACAGAGGGTTATTCGCCATTAGGCAAAACAGAGTAGAGGTCGCATGGTTTTGCGACAGGGTCGTTCACATCCGCGCACTTGTGCACGTTTGGTGTCCGGACAGTCATTACTAGCGGGCTCTGGTTTGAGCCGGATCCTAGTATATGTTTTGGAGTAAGTTTTATCTCATTGTATTGATGTTTCTCGGAACACGAATGCAGGTGTGTATGCACAGTTGTTTGAGGCGTAAGAAGAGGATTTTCATTAGGGTTTTGGAACGGGTGCGTATGCACAGTAGACAGTCGTCTTTTTTCAAACCCTAATAAATATGTGATATATCAATTAATAATATTAATTAAATGAAATTGTATCATGATTGGGTTTGTTGACTTGTTGACCAAGGTTGACTTGTTGACCTTGGTTGAAACTTTGACCATCATCATTACACATCAAATATGCTCTTTGATCTTTGCAAAAAACATTTAATGTGATATGATAATGGTCTCATCAAACCATCCATCACCTTTATCATTTTTGGATTAATATTATTATTAGATATTTCACTTATTATGTTATGGTTGTAGAAAAACCATTTCATTTCTATCATAACCATTCTCTCTCCTCTTTTCTTCTTCTTCCTCCTCTAGTTCAAGGAGATCCATTCTCATGTGTTGAGAAACCTATCCTTGAGATAAAATACTCTAAACCACTCTCTACTCACTCTAAGGTTGAAGGTCTAGCAAGCCAAAGACCTTAGTTCTCTCAAAGTTCGAGATAGGAGCCCAAGGTTGAAACCCTCAAGTGGATCCATCTTTGACGAAAGAAGGCGACGAGGAAAGCACCATCCAACCATTACAAAGAGTTCAAGAAGAAGGAGTTCAAGTAAGGTATAACCCCTAACCGAGTAGACAACTCTCTAGTTAGGTTGCTAGTGTGTAGTTTAGCCAAAATCTGTTTTTGTAGTCCATGTTACCCAAATCCTAAAAATCGTTTTTCACCATTTCCGCAAGCCCGAAAGAACCGGGAGAGGTAACGTGGACTTACAGTGGCATCAGAGCCTAACTAAACACACCCTAGCATGTTAGCAAAGTATTTAGAATATCGACCGAACGAAAAAACCGCAAAACACCCCGGAAAACCCTAGTTGCTGCTGATTTTTTTTCTGCTCTAAAAATAAAAAATCATGTCTTAATAATCGGCTCAGGCTTTTCTATAAACAGGCAAGAAAAACGATCGCACGAGCCGACCAACTCGCCGCGGTTCCGCGGCCGAGCTGACTCGGCCGTGGATCGTTTCTCCTGCAGTTTGTTTCTGGTGGTGTTTTGGGGATTTTGGGTTGTTTTTTTTCTGCCCAGATTTTCCAGAGAACAAGTTTGTTTTTGGGGTGGTTACAAATCCGTATTTTGGTCGATTTTCTGTAGACTTTGGCTAATGGTTATATCTGTAATGTTTTATATGTATTGAACGTCTACTAATCGCTATACGTCGATTAATGGGGGTTATACATATCTGTGATTTGTGATGTTGATGGTATGTGTATATGAATTCGTTGGATTGTCACGGATGAATAGCCGGGAGGTTGTGAGACGGGAGTTTTCTTTTATCTTTCAATTCATGTAATATGTAAATTGATGTAATATTATTTTTGGCCGCACAACCGGGTCGGGGTTGTTGCCGTCATTGTATAATTTCTTTTTACTGTTTTTTGCTCCTAGGATAGACCCAAGGTGGGGTGCATAAACTACCGGGTATCTCGAAGTGCCGAGTGGCCAACTCACGTCGTTGAGGGAGGTTGCTCCACTTCGGATATTTGGCGGGTAGTTTGCCGCACCCGTAGGGGTCTAGGGCGGGGTATTGGATATTCATCGCGACCGTGTAATCCGCTTTTCGTTACAGACTCGTACAAATTGCGGATTCCTAGTATATCCAATGTATTCATCTGTGATCTGAAATGGCTATCATTGCAATATATCTATGTATGATATTATTTAGGCGTTGCTTATGTTTTGCAGCCACGCTAGCCCAGCCCCCGCTCTGTCGTTAGTTAAGTAAACTAACGGGTAATGACGGGGCCTCGTGGCGAATGCGAATGGCATAAGCGTACGTCATATTTTGGTTGTTTTCTGCAATGGTAGGATTAATTGATGGGACGCATTAAAAGAACTAATGCATGAAAAATAAACCAAAGTAAAAGTCGTTGGAACACTTTCAAAAACCACTCGATTTCTTTTCAAAATAACTTTTAAACGCGGAACTTAAACCACTCTTTTTAAAAGCTATCTCGTTCCATCGATTATATCAAGTTCACTACGTTCACGGTTTCGCCAAAACCATTCGTAGCCCTTCGTCGTTTCACATGGATAGTCAATAGTATTCAAGCTATGTTTGTTGGCCAAAGTCAAGGCATAATGATTGGTAGCTATTGGGTATTCATGTGCAGCATAGATAGATGTGTTGGTTTGGGACAGTCGTACTGCCTTGTTGGCCAAATTCAAGGGTAGGTGCGGGTGGGTTCAAATTAACCTGGAGAATGACGGGTAGAACTTGACATGTGACTTATGATTTGTTGGCCAATGTCAAGGTCATGAGAGCATGGGGCAAAAATCCACATCGGGAGTTTCAAAAGAACTGAAACTTGCTAGCGCTGCATACCATTTGGAGTGTGATGATTCTGGTAGGATTCTTTCAGTTTTGTCACGCAATGATATTTGGATCCCGATCCTACTGTGAGTATATGCTACTCCTCGGGAAAATTCTCGCTTAACGATCAATGCTATAAACCTAGTAGGTGTCGAGAAAGGTGTTAGCGGGGCTGCGCCCCTAGGGAAAAGAGGTTTTTTAATTAAGGAACTTCGCGAAAGCGTTGGAAAACCTCCCTCGAAGTACCGACACTAGCCTCGCTGAACGGTTAAGCAAGTATTGTATGGTGAGATTGATCCTGACTAATTCTTCCTTTTTGGTTTGAGGAGGGATTCGAGAGACAGTGGGAGCCATCCAGTTTAGACAAATTAAAAACCACTCTAAACTTGCAAGAGCATCATGCTAAAGTGTTTCTTCTCTCTCTCCTAATTGCAGCGACTAAACAAACATGACTGGACTTAAGTTACTACTAGATAAAAACATACTGACAGGGCCAAACTACAAAGATTGGCTCAGGAATGTCAAAATGGCAATCGCTTACGACAAGTTGGGGTATCTCCTTACCACCAAAGCTCCCCCTGTCCCAGGTCCCACCTCCAGCGTCGCGGATATAGAAATCCGTAAGACTTGGGAGATTGATTGCGCGAAGGCCAAGTGCCTCGTGCTTGCCTCTATGGACAACGAACATCAGAGGAGGCATGAGAATATGGACCTCGAATCCATATTTCTCCATACAAAAGAACTGTATGGAGAGCAATCTCGTATCGCCAGATACGAAGTGTCGAAGAAGTTATTTTCGGCAAGATTGGCTGTCGGATCATCAGTAGCGGAACACGTGCTTAAGATGATTGGCTTCATTGAGGAGCTCGCGGACCTTAGGACCCCGTTGGAGAATGAGCTCTATACGGACTTTGATTCTTCAGTCCCTTCCTTCCACTTACGCCCAGTTCATCCTGACTTTCAACTTGCAAGAAAAGGAAGTTGAACTTTCAGAACTCCTCAACATGCTGAGGAGTGCAGAGGGCACCCTACAGAAAGGTAGGGAAACAACCACTTTGTTTGTAGGAGGATCTTCATCTTCTAGGTCCAAGGCGAAAGCCAAGGGAAAGAAGAAGAAAACCCCCGCCAAACCAAGGGGTGGTGTTAGTAAAGTGGATACGAAGGGAAAGGCAAAAGCAACAAAGGAAGAGGGAAAGCTTGTAGGAAAGGAGGAATGCTTTTACTGTCACAAGAGTGGACACTGGAAGAAAGATTGCATGGCTTGGAAGGCCAGAACACAGGATCTGAAGCGAGTTGCAGCTTCAGCTTCAGGTGTGTATGTTATTGAAAACTGTCTATCAATAAACTCTATTTCCTGGGTATTGGATACCGGATCAAGATCTCATATCTGTAATTCTATGCAGGCGTTGAGAAACCGTAGGGTTTTGAAGGCAGGTGATATGACCCTCAGAGTTGCAAACGGAGCTGGCATGGATGCTGAGTCCGTGGAGGACTATCACCTGGGGTTGTCAGATGGACACGTTTTGGTTTTGCGTAATTATTATTTTGTACCAAATGCAACTTGTAATATCATTTCTGTATCTTTAGTTTCTAAAGAAGGTTATGAATTTGCGTTTGTAAGTAATGTTGTAAACATTCGCCTTAATCAAGTTCTGATTGGGCTACATTAAACAATGGAATATACGTATTAAACCAACCACAGATTTTCAATGTCCAGAATACACACAAAAGAAAGTCTCCGGAATCAAATCAGGCTTTCTTATGGCATTGTAGACTGGGTCACTCCAATGAGAGAAGGTTGACGAAGTTACATACAGAAGGATATTTGGATCCGTTCGAATATCAATTATACGCAACTTGTCAATCTTGTCTCAAAGGAAAGATGACAAAGACTCCGTTCACTGGACACGGAGTAAGAGCGAGCGAGCTCTTGGGACTCGTACACAGCAACGTGTGCGGTCCAATGTCTACGCATGCACGAAGCGGTTATTCTTACTTCATTACTTTTACGGATGACCTTTCAAGGTACGGTTATGTCTACTTAATGAAACAAAAATCCGAAGCTTTTGGAAAATTGCAGGAATATAAGAATGAAGTGGAAAAACAAACAGGCAAAAGTATCAAGACACTAAGAGAATGGAATTCTTAAAAGAGAATGGAATTCTCTCTCAGCTTACTCCTCCATACACTCCGCAACATAACGGTGTATCGGAGAGACGGAACCGGACCCTATTGGATATGGTACATTCCATGATGAGTAACGCTGAGTTACCGCGATCATTCTGGGGATATGCACTAGAATCAGCTGCATACCTTTTGAACCGAGTTCCAACTAAGACTGTGCCTACTACACCATATCAGATGTGGTGTGGGAAGAGACCCTATCTTAATTACAGTAAGACATGGGGATGTCCAGCTTTTGTTAAAAAGCAGCATACGGACAAGCTCGAGGCACGCTCAGTACAGTGCAAGTTTGTGGGATATCCAAAGAACTCCAAGGGATATTTTTTCTATTGCGAAGAGGAACAAAAGATTTATGTTTCTCGTCATGCCCACTTCTTGGAAACTGAATTTTTAGAAAATCAGATAAGTGGGAGCGCAATAGAACTGGAAGAAATTCTAGAACCACGAGCTATTACCGAAAGCTTAGTAGAACCAGAGGGTTCAAAAGAACATGACATTCCTATGCCCCTCCGCAGGAGTAGTAGGCAGTATCATCCGTCCGAGAGATACGGTGTTCTCATAGACGGGGATAGAGAGGATTGCATCATTGATAGTGATGAGCCGACTAGCTTCTAGCAGGCCATTCAGAGCGTTGACTCGGTAAAATGGCTGGATGCAATGCGGACCGAAATGGAGTCCTTGTACACCAACAAAGTATGGACGTTGGACGTTGCTCCAGATGGGGTAAAACCCATAGGATGCAAGTGGATCTTCAAAAGGAAGATTGGTGTAGATGGACAGGTTGAGACCTATAAAGCTAGATTGGTTGCAAAGGGTTTTCGTCAAAGACCTGGTTTGGACTATGACGAGACCTTTTCTCCAGTAGCTATGCTGAAATCCATTCGGATCCTTCATGCCATTGCTGCTTTCCACGATTATGAGATCTGGCAGATGGACGTAAAGACCGCTTTTCTAAATGGAAATTTAGAGGAGTGTATTTATATGGACCAGCCAGAGGGTTTCATTCAGAGTCGGAGCAGCGGGAAAGTGTGCAAGTTTCTTAAGTCCATCTATGGACTAAAGCAGGCATCGCGGAGTTGGAACATCTGTTTTGATGAGACGGTCAAAGATTTTGGCTTTATCAAAAATCCAGATGAACCATGCATCTATAGTAGATTTGTAGAAAGAACTGTCATATTCCTCGTTTTATACCTGGATGACATTCTCTTGATAGGAAATGACATTCCTATGCTACAATCTGTCAAAGGGTTCTTGTCACACAGGTTCTCCATGAAAGACCTGGGTGATGCCTCTTACATTCTGGGGATCCGTATCTATCGTGACAGATCCAAAAGGATATTAGGACTTTCACAGTCCAGGTACATCGACACCATACTGAAAAGATTCAGTATGGAAGATTCCAAGCACGGTAATCTACCGGCTTGTCACGGGATCACCCTCTCCAAAGAGATGTCTCCCAAGACTGATTTGGAAAAGGATCGCATGTCTATTATACCCTACGCTTCTGCGGTAGGCTCTATAATGTATGCGATGTTATGTACCAGACCAGATGTAGCTTATGCACTGAGTGTGGTAAGCAGGTATCAGTCAAACCCTGGGGAGAAACACAGGATAGCGGTAAAGAACATTCTCAAGTACCTGAGAAGGACTAAGGAGATGTTCTTGGTGTATGGCGGAAAAGACCTCCAGATCGAGGCCTTTGCTGACTCCAGCTTCCAAAGTGACAAGAATGATTCCAAGTCCATGTCGGGCTATGTCTTTACCCTCGATGGAGGGGCGGTATGTTGGAAGAGTTCCAAACAGGAAACCGTTGCTGACTCGACGATGGAAGCGGAATATATCGCTGCATCTGATGCCGCAAAAGAAGCCGTCTGGATGAGGAAGTTCTTGATAGAACTTCAGGTGGTTCTATCCATTGTTGATCCAATACCTCTGTATTCCGACAACAATGGGGCTATAGCTTTAGCGAAGGAACCCAGGTCCCATCAGAAGTCCAGGCAGATCTTGAGGCGGTATCACCAGATCAGGGAGATCGTGGGTCGCCAGGAGATCGAGGTTCGGAGAGTTGCTACAGAAGATAACACTGCTGATCCATTCATAAAGGCCTTACCCCAGACTCAGTTCGAGCGGCTGGTCGAGATGATAGGTCTTCGATACGCCAGTACATGGCCTTAGTGCAAGTGGGAGATTGTTAGTGTATATGCCCTAGAGGCCATTGCTGTATCATACTAGTTTGTATATTACTTGATGGAAGCTTGGGATATTCACCTTGTATAAACAATCTTGCTTAGTATAGTAGTATGCTACTTGGTTTGTTTCTGCTTTAATGTGTGCATGTGTTTCTTTTAGCATATCGCCTTTACACATTAGTGGAGCCCTTAGGATCTTTGCTTGAATACCAGCGTTATGATGGCAGTCACACTCGTGGGGGCTGGGTAATCCACAAGCACATCCTTATGCAGGTCCCTAGTCGTAGGACTATCGAGACAAGGCATCGATACTTCGTTGTAGACTAGCGTATACGTTTCTCATCCCAGCTTGGGAAACGGTCTGTCCCACAGCCGTCAGTACGTCGTACTTAATATAGTATGCGGGTGCTCGTTAAGTTACGAGTACACTGGATAGGACTCGTCGGGAACTGTTGGTTGGTATTATACCTATCGTCAGTTATCAGTTCCCAGGTGACATGAGTACAGCTTAGTCCGCTGACTTGAAACTGTCACTTCGTCTCGAGTGTGTTCCCACTGCACTTTGATTACTACCCTACCACGGCTCAAAAGAGTCGTGCAAACAGGTTGTTTTTGGGTGCAGTCCCGAAGCACTTGGAGGCAGTGACGGATAGACAGGATTCGTCTCTCCCGGTATTGGGGGTTGACATCACGCTGTGTCTAGGAGAACCATTACACAAGTAGTCCCTGGCCTGGGCAAGCGAGATATACTGGTAGGTTTCCAGTGTTATCTCAGGGTGTTCTAGGCTACACTCCGACACGACTTGTACCGCTATTAGGGGACTGACGTTTACCGCCCCCTAGGCCCGCCATGCGATGTATCAGACGAATAGACCGGACTGTACGGAGATTTTCACATTCAGGCTCAGTAGGAGTTCAGATGGGTTTACCTCGTCAGTATTCTTGTCGGCATCAACCTGAGGACCGTTACGTACAGCTAGTGTCGCTTGCGGTCTGTGGTTAAACCCACTGCCAGCGTAGTGTCGAGTCTTTAGAGTCCCACATAGAGGGTTATTCGCCTTTGGGCAAAACAGAGTAGAGGTCGCATGGTTTTGCGACAGGGTTCGTTCACATCCGCGCACTTGTGCACGTTTGGTGTCCGGACAGTCATTACTAGCGGGCTCTGGTTTGAGCCGGATCCTAGTATATGTTTTGGGGTAAGTTTTATCTCATTGTATTCATGTTCCTCGGAACACGAATGCGGGTGTGTATGCACAGTTGTTTGAGGCGGAAGAAGAGTATTTTCATTAGGGTTTTGGAACGGGTGCTTATGCACAGTAGACAGTCGTCTTTTTCCAAACCCTAATGAATATGTGATATATCAATTAATAATATTAATTAAATGAAATTGTGTCATGGTTGGGTTTGTTGACTTATTGACCAAGGTTGACTTGTTGACCTTGGTTGAAACTTTGACCATCATCATTACACATCAAAGATGCTCTTTGATCTTTGCAAAAAACATTTAATGTGATATGATAATGGTCTCATCAAACCATCCATCACCTTTTTCATTTTTGGATTAATATTATTATTAGATAATTCACTTATTATGTTATGGTTGTAGAAAAACCATTTCATTTCTATCATAACCATTCTCTCTCCTCTTTTCTTCTTCTTCCTCCTCTAGTTTAAGGAGATCCATTCTCATGTGTTGAGAAACCTCTCCTTGAGATAAAATACTCTAAACCACTCTCTACTCACTCTAAGGTTGAAGGTCTAGCAAGCCAAAGACCTTAGTTCTCTCAAAGTTCGAGATAGGAGCCCAAGGTTGAAACCCTCAGGTGGATCCATCTTTGACGAAAGAAGGCGACGAGGAAAGCACCATCCAACCACTACAAAGAGTTCAAGAAGAAGGAGTTCAAGTGAGGTATAACCCCTAACCGAGTAAACAACTCTCTAGTTAGGTTGCTAGTGTGTACTTTAGCCAAGATCCGTTTTTGTAGTCCATGTTACCCAAACCCTAAAAATCGTTTTTCACCATTTCCGCAAGCCCGAAAGAACCGGGAGAGGTAACGTGGACTTACACTAACCACTATAATTAGCCATGGTTATGTCTCTACATGAGTTAGTATATGATACCCACTCACCCATGGTTACTTATCTCACTTTGGATTAATTTCTTTCTCTTCTTCTTCCTCCAAAAGAAAATGGTTTCTAGGGTTGATCCAAGTGAGGAAATATTGTGAGAAAAGAAATTCTAAAGTGTGCCCACTTCCTATTTCATCATCCACTACTAGATTAGCACTTTAGTATTGGGTGTTTGCTTCACCAATCCTTTAGTTAGTGAAGTAGAAGCTTGAGCTGGTATTCCCTCGATGTAGATCATCTTCGGCCTCGAAGACTTCAAGCAAGATCATTGCCATCTTCTCATGGAGCCGTCCAAGAGTTCGGAAGTTCGATGATCGTAGCGAAGGGACTACTACAAGGAGCTTTTGAAGTGAAGGACCGATCTACAAAGGTTGTATTTTCTTTTCACTTAGATGTAAAATGGTTTACATTCGTTTCCGTATTGTTTTCTAGTTATCGATTCTTGTTTAGAGTTCCTTGAAACGGCAATTTTTTTAAAATGGCATGGACGATGCTTCCCGAAACCTTGCTACCGTCGATAGGAACCCTACAATGGTATCAGAGCCTAGCTAGAAAATTATACGGATAATGTTAGATTATGAAAACGAAACGAACTCCGAAACTTGAAACGCTAAAATCTGCATTCTGTCGATTTTAAAACAAGCTCTAAAATTTTTTCAAACAAGTGCAGAATCATCTATGAGCCAATATAAGAGCATGGAAGAATGCTGGGACCCTGTGCTCGGATTTGGACTGAGGCACATGGGCTAGAAAATCGAGGAGGCCGTCCTGGGGAAGTGTTCTGGGTCCCAAATTTTTTTCATGCTCTTTGTTCTGGGATTTAGGGTTTCAGGTGTTGTTTATTTTTGCTACTTTTTCATGTGAAGATTAACTCAATGCAAAGGCAACTCGGAGTGTTTCGTAGTCGTAATTTTAACTATTTTCGGGATACTTTATACGATACTAAATAGTTCAATCGGATGTCAATTACCCTCTTTAACCCTTGCCGGGAAATTTTCCAAGTGTTGGATTTTTCCCGTAGTTGAAAAGGCATTCAAACATCATGCAAGTTATGCGATGGACCCTCTAGAAGGACAAAACCTTAACTCGATTCTATGACCTCGGAACCGCGACTGAACCTTAGGGTTTGCCGTAGTTCCGCGGTGTCATAGGTGAGGCGTTGGTTTGGCCCTTCTACGGCTGGATCATTGGTACTGTGGCATGTGCTGAATCCTTTTAAACTTCTCTCAAATGTTGAGCTTTTTGGGTAATTTCGGGTGTTTGTTGATTCGATCGGAATGTTTAACATCGTCTAGCTATTTCTGGAATGTGATACAATATGTGGAATTCGTATAGTTAGGCAGAAAATCCAAAGTATGTGATATTTTGGGTTTATGATGTTTAAGGTTATTATGGATTCCAAATGTCGAAGATTGACATTTTCTTTTCAGCGACCGTAAGTGTAGTATGTGACATCGCCGGTTTCGTTGCTATATGTCAATGACAATTGAGATGCGCACATTTACTTACGTTGATGACATGTGATGTTATGTGTTGCTGTGATATGTTATATTGGATCGTCGTGTTTTTGAATAGCCGGGGGTTTTATGTGAGATGAGAGTTTTTATTTTCATTCATGTAAAATTCTATTGTATGTAATATTCTTTTATTGGGGCACTTCCGGGTTGAGGATGATGTCACCATTGAATATTATTTACTTTTCCGCATTAGGATAGACCCAAGGAGGAGAGCACAAGTAACCGGGTTCTAGAGTCCAGTGGGAGACCAACTCGAAGAGTCGAGTTCGGGTCTTCTAACTCTAGAATTGGTAGGGTTGCTTGCCGCTCTCGTAGGGGTCTGGGGATGTGGGTTTGGCTATTCATCGCGACCATGGAATCCATGTTTTATACAGGCTCAAAATAAAACACGGACCTCCTTGTATATCCAATATTTCATATGTTTCTTCTGCTATGATATCTGTGATGTGATCATTTGATATGTTGAGATAGATACTGTATATAGTATATATGATATATTATATAGATGTTGCTTATGTTTTACACCCGCGCTAGCACTGCCCCGCTTTGCCGTTAGTTTCCTAACCTAACGGTGCACGAGGGGACATCGGGGCGAATGCGGATGGCATAAGCGTACGTTGTATTTATCTGTGATGTTTAGGTAACTTAAAATGATTGGACATCATTAATGAGATTAATGAAATAAAAGAAATCTAAAGATGTTGTGGAATCGAATTTTCAAAAACAGGTATCTCAAGTTGTTGCTTTGCATAGCGGTATTCCTTGTAGAATATCCAGCACCTTATTCGATAAGGAAAGAGCCGAGATCCCTTCACCGGGAGTGACCTCTTTAGAAATAACTGGCAGATGCTACAACCCTCGGTTTCGTCTTTCGATTGCTTTTCTAGTTCTTGCTTTGCATAGTGGTATTGTGAATATCCTGCACCTCATTCGACGAGGAAAGAGCCGAGATCCCTTCACCGGGAGTGACCTCTTTAGCAAAACTAGCAAAGGCCTAAAAAACACTCCATTTTAAATCATTTGATTATACAACGATATCAAGTTCATTACGTAAAAGGTTTTCTTAAAAACCTGTCGTAGCCCTCCGTCATTTCAAATAAGTACTTCATAGTATTCGTACTACGTTTGTTGGCTTTCGTCAAGGCGTAGTGTGCGGTAGCTATTTATGCTTATCTGCATAAGCATATGATGCGATTGAGTTAGTGTAGTCGTGCTACTTTGTTGGCTTTCATTAAGGGTCGTGCGGGTGGGTTTAATTCAATCAGGAAATGTACGGGTTGAACTTGACTAGCAGTCTATGGTTTGCTGGCTTTCGTCAAGGTTATAGGATGCTAGGGACAAAATATTATCGGGAATTTCAAGTGTTGAAATTTGAAATGAGATTGCATACCTTCTATGAGATAGTTGGATCCCGATACCCACTGCGAGTAAGAGTTACTCCTGGGAGACTCTTACACATTACAATTATCCGATCAAGTAGGTGTCTAGAAAGGTGTCAATAGGGTTACACCTATGGGAAAATGAGGTTTATTTTAATTAGATCCATGCGAAAGCATGGGGAACCTCCCTCAAAGTACCGGCACTGGCCTGGCCGAAAGATTGGCGAACTTGTAGGGTGTAATTAATCTTGGCTAGTCTTTCCTTTTACGGTTTGAAGGAAGTTTTGATAAAAACAGTGGGATCCATCCTGATTAGATAAAATAATAACCAATCTGATCTTGCAAGAGCGCACGCAGAGTGTTTTCTTCTCTCTCTCTCTCCCGGTAGCGACCATCTCACGCCTTAATCAAGATAATAATATGGATGTATTGACCGAACCCACTTGTTATACTGTGCTGGGGAACGTTGGTCCCGCTCCAACTTATAATTGTTATAAGACCGAGCAGGAAATAGGGGATTACCAGGATTCCCGTGCCGCCCAAACGAAGAAAGTACATGATGATGCATCTTCTTCGGGTATGTTGATTACCGAGAACCGTTTCTCAGTATACTCTACGTCCTAGGTATGAGATACCGGATCAAGATCCCATATATTAATCTGTTACATGGGCTACAGATAGGTAGAGAACTGAGAACGGGTGATAAAATTTCAAGAGTTGGAAAAGGTGCAATTGTTTCAGCCAAGGTGTTGGCGGTTATCGCCCTGTATTACAAAATACATTGATTCTGAACGAATGTTATTAGATACCGAACCTGATATACAACATCATATCAGTCTCTTTATTTAGTAAAGAAGGATATAATTTTGTATTGTTGGTAATGTTTTGAACATTTCCTATATCAAGAGTTGATTGATTCAGGCACGTTATCTAAAAGCATAAACGTTCTAAATCAAATTACAGTTCTTAACGTACAAAACACACACAAGAGGAAGAGTTCAGAAATAAACGAATCCTTTTTGAGGCACTCTAGACTAGGTCATATCAATGCGACCCGACTAGCTAAGTTACATTTAGATGGATATTTAAATCAGTTTGAATTTACATCTTGTGAAACTTGTCGGTCATGTCACAAAGATAAAATGACCATAGCTCCGTTTACTGGAAACAGAGAAAGAGTTAGTGAACTCTTGGGATTGATATATGATGATGTATGTACGTCCCCTGTCTACACATGCCAAGACCGGTTCTTTGTACTTCATTACATCCACTGATGATCTCTCAAGATTCGGACATATGTTCCTGATGAGACAAAAGTCTGAAGCTTTTGAGAAATTCAAAGAATATAAGTTAAAAGTAGAGAACCACAACGGGTATAAGTATTATGTCCTATGATGAAATCAGGGAGGAGAATACTTGAGGACGGAATTCCTGGACTATTCTAAAGGAGAATGAGATTCTCTCTCAACATTACTCCTCCGTATACGCCACAGCACAATGGTGTATCGGGGCGGAGCAATCGCACCCTATAAGATATGGTGCGCTCTATGATGAGTACTACTGAGTTGCCTATTTCATTTTGGGGATTATGCACTAGAGAAGCTGCATACCTATTGAATTAGGTTCCAACTAAATCAGGTGCCTACCACTCCATATGAGATATGGTATGGGAAGAGCCCATGTCTTAAGTAAGTTAAGATTTGGGGTTGTCCGGCCTACGTCTAAAAGCAAAATCCGGACAAGCTCGAGGCAAGGTCAGTTCTGTGGAAGTTTGTTGGATATCCCAAGCATTCGCAGTGGAATATCTTCTACCGCACCGAGGAACAAATGGTGTTTTATTTCTCGGCATGCCACCTTTTTAGAAAAGGAATTTATTTTGGAAAGAAATTTGTGGTCATGTGGTTGAACTGGAAGGAGTTCCAGCTATACAAACTACAACTGATGATTTGGTAGAACCGGAGGATTCAATAGCTCCCAACGAACCTCAGCCTCTCCGCCGATCTGGTAGGGCTCCTCACCCACCTGAGAGATACTTTGGTTTCTCTATGACAGTGGGAGAGAGGATTGCATCATAAGATAATGACCCAACTAGTTTCGAGCAGGCCATCAAGAGTGGGGACTCTGTAAGAATGGCTGGATGCTAAGCGATCTGGGATGGAATCCATATACACTAACAAAGTATGGACTTGGGTTGCTTTATCTGAAGGGTTAAATCCCCTTCAGAAGCAAGTATATCTTGAGAAAATTACATGGTGTGGATGGAAAAGTTGAGACTTTCAAAGACAGACTTGTTGTTAAAAGGTTCTCGTCATCGACCAGGTGTGGTTTAATGATGAAACATTTTCTTGTGCCTATGCTTAAGTCCATCCAGATCCTACTTACCACTGCTACATACCGTGACTACGATATCTGACGGTTGGGTGTCATGACTGCTGTTCTAAATAGTGATTTAGAAGAAAGCATCTATAAGTACACAGCCATAGGGCTCCGTAGACAGTGGGAGCAGCGGAAACGTGTGCAAGATGCTTTACAGGTTAAAGCAGGCATCGCGGAGTTGGAACATATGTTTCGATGTGGTAGTCAAAGAGTTTGACTTCATCAAAATGGTAGATGAACCTTATATATACAAAAAGGTAATAGGGAGTATGGTGTTAATCCTCGTACTGTACGTAGGATGACATACTCTTGATAGGGAAGGAGTTTCCTATGCTACACTCGGTCAATCTCCTCTTATCACATGGATTCTCCATATAGGATGGAGGTGATACCTCCTAGATCCAGGGTTTTGGATCTATGTGATAGATCTAAATGGATGTTAGGATTCTCACTGGGTGTAGTGAGATGGTATCAATCAATCCTGGGGAGAATCACTGGATAGCTTCCAGGGTGATAAGGTCGACTGAATGTCAGTCACAGGCATAATCTTTACCCTCGGTAGAGGTACGGTATGTTGGAAGAGTTCCAAGATAGATACCGTGGTATACTAGATGATAAAGGCTGGACACATCACTACCAAATATGCTACCAAAGAGGCAGTCTGGGTGTATATTAGTTCATGAGATGAACTTCGTTCCTACCATTGTGTGACAATGGAGTTGTGGATTATGCCGAGGAACGCCCGTCCCATCAGTGATCCAGACATATTCTAAGGTAGTATCACCTGATCATGAAGATGGATGATCTCCAGGGGATCGAGGTTAGGAGAGCAGACTCAGAGGACAACACGGCGGATCCACTCACAAAGGCCTTTTCCCAGAGAGAGACTTTTATGGGATGGTTATGTATGAGATACTACAACCACTGCTATTAGATGGCCCTAGTACAAGTGGGAGATTGTTAGTTATATGTATGCCCTAGAGGCCATTACTATACATGAGATGTATATTATAGTGGATGCTTGGACATATATAGGGATGGCTTTCTTGCTCGACATGATAGTATGCTATCCGGTAACCCTTTATCTTAACATGTACACTGTTTGTCTCTCTGTTATATTTTGGTAAAGCCCTTAGGATGCGTACTTGACTACCAGGACTATGATGCAGATCATACTAGTGGGGCCATGGTAGTCCATAAGTACATCCTTTAATGTCCCTAGTCGTGGGTGTATCGAGACGGGGCATCGATATACCAGAGTAGACTAGCGTATAGCTTCTCGACCCATATAGATGGGCGATGGATGATCCCATATCCATTGGTGTTTGACATCAGAGATGGTATACGGGTGCTCAGTAGAGACTGGGTACACTGGACGGACTCGCCGAGAACTCCCAGATGGTATTATACCTCATGTCAGATGGCAGTTCTCTGGTGACACTGGTACAGGTTAGTCTGTAGACCCGAGATCGTCACAGAGTCTTGTGTGATTCCCACTGTGCTTTGATTTCCACCTTACCACGTCCAAGAGGGTGTGCAAAACGATAGTTTTTAGGTACAGTCCCGAGTCATAGCGAGGCAATGAGCAAAAGGAGGGGATTCGTCTCTCCCGGTATTGGGGGTTGATGTTGCGCTGTTCTCGATTGGCTATAACAGGAAGTCCCTGGCCAGGGCTGGTTTAGAGATTTACTGGTAAGTGTTACCAGTAGTTTCTCGACCCGTTATAATCCTCATATCGGCATGACTTATCGGTTATTGGGGTCTGACGTTTACCACCCCTAGACTTGATATGCGACATATCATACGAGAAGACCGGACTGTACGCTAGTCACTGTCAGGCCTTTGCAGGAATTGGAGCGGGCTTGCTTGCTGATCTTCTGATCGCTCAATACATGGGTAGCCGTTACGTCCAGCTAGTACCGCCGACGGATTTTGGGTGCTTGATGTGATCATCACCTACTGCCGGCGTATTGACGAGTCTTTAGAGTCCTATATAAAGGTTTTACTGGCTCAGGAAAAATGAAATAGGAGCGCATATGTTATATGTATGGGACCGAGAATAATGCGTGTATGTGATATCGTATTCTATTCTCGCGACTTTTGTATCGGTCGGTTATATGTGATATAGTCGAGTTATCGAATCAAGTGTTGATTCGATAAGTTGGTACATTTAGTGTTAGTCGGTTATATATGATACAGCCGGATTATTAAATCAAATGTTGATATAATAATTTAGTGTACAATTATATATTTGATATACTAATTTACATTAACTAACATTGGCTCACTTAAGCATTCTTTTCTCACTTGTGTGTACATGTAATATATATGTGATATATATTAATGTGCATTGTTTATTTTTGTGTGTCATGGTTGTCGATACACACTACATGGGTGTATAAGACATACACCATTTTAATTATAATGGTGGGGTTTTAATATTCAAAGTAAATACAAAATTAGTGGATAATTGTTCAAAGCATGAAGCTTGTAGAAGCTTGTGAGTGATTTGACAAAGTCCACCCATTTTGTTTTACTTAGAATATTTATTAACCTAACCACTATAATTAGCCATGGTTATGTCTCTACATGAGTTAGTATATGATACCCACTCACCCATGGTCACTTATCTCACTTTGGATTAATTTCATTCTCTTCTTCTTCCTCCAAAAGAAAATGGTTTCTAGGGTTTGATCAAAGTGAGGAAATACTGTGAGAAAAGAAATTCTAAAGTGAGCCCACTTCCTATTTCATCATCCTCTACTGGATTAGCACTTTAGTATAGGGTGTTTGTTTCACTAATCCTTTAGTTAGTGAAGTAGAAGCTTGAGCTAGTATTCTCTAGACGTAGATCATCTTCGGCCTCGAAGACTTCAAGCAAGATCGTTGCCTTCTTCTCATGGAGCCGTCCAAGAGTCCGGGAGTTCGACGATCGCAGCGAAGGGACTACTACAAGGAGCTTTTGAAGTGAAGGACCGATCTACAAAGGTTGTATTTCCTTTTCACTTAGATGTAAAATGGTTTACATTCGTTTCCGTATTGTTTTCTAGTTATCGATTCTTATTTAGAGTTCCTTGAAACGACAATTTTTTTAAAATGGCATGGACGATGCCTCCTGAAACCTTGCTGCCGTCGATAGGAACCCTACAGGTGCTTTCCTATTTATGGTTGAAAACTAAAACGGGGTTATCAATGGTAATTGTCTTGGAAAAAGTCAAAAATCCTGCTGTCCATGAGCAACAGTTACCGATAACTCCAAAAACTAATTCAAGAATCCAATTCTATTTAACCGTCTGACTCAGACAGAGTCTCGGTCTAATCGGAATATAATCCATACATGAATACAATCCAAATATAACTCTAATACAACATGAATCCATATATACCAGAATACAATCTATATCAATATGACTTGAACTGACCGAACCATGGATATACATTGACTTGATTACATGACTATCTGTTTAAATCCTTATCCGTTTACATGAGCAATTGATATCATAGTTTCGGCAAGTCTTATATCACCAAATCATCTATAAACAACACAATATGCATTACTGGGTTTTTTAAAGGGATAGACTGGTACGGAATGTGTTAAAAGTGGCACGATGATGGTCACTATAATATATCATACCTGAACATCCGTTGCCGTTGTCCCATGGGTTTTGACGGGGCCTTGTACTCCATATACCATAATCCATGGGATAAGTTGGACTCCTCTCGTATACACTGGCACATTATGTACCAAGTTACAAACAACTGCGTTAACAAAATAATCATACATTATACCAGATATATTCTCTTTACCAGTTCAATCTATTTCTATCTCTCTTTGGGACTTACCGAGCGATTTTTCGCCGACGACATTCCTTTTCTATTCTTTCTTTAGATTGTTGTCAAAAGGATCCGACTCTTTGGAGATCGAGCCCAGCTTAGAAGACTTGGAGCAGTTCGCAGAAGACCCAGAGCTTTAGTCACTTGTATATACCTTTACTTTCAGTTCATGCCATTGTTTAGGCATTGCTTTCCGCATTGTATTTACTTTCCAGTTGTATTGTAAAGAATGATTAATAAATAAAATGTTGATGTTCATTTACATCTTATGTCATTCTTGTGTACATTTATATTATATTGCTTATTTACGCTTAATGTGTTTTCTTCTGAGTAAATACGTCGTGTGCTACTTCGCGTCTCCTTATCCGTAAACCGGGAAGCGGGGTGTGACAAGTATGCTATTTGGTTGCACTTTATCTTAACATGTACACTTATATTGTCATACTGTCTCTCTGTTACATGTTGATAAAGCCCTTAGGATGTTGGCTTGATTACCATGACTATGATGCAGATCATACTAGTGGGGCTTATGTAGTCCGCAAGTACATCCTTTAACAGTTCCTAGTTGAGGGAATATCGAGACAGGGCATTGATATTCCAGAGTAGACAAGTGTGTATGTTTCTTGACCCTTATGGGGCGATGGTTGATCCCATAAGCATTGGTGTTTGACATCAAAGATTGTGCACGGGTGCTCATTAGAGAATGGGCACACCGAACAGGACTTGCCGAGAACTCCTTGATGGTACCATACCTATCGTCAGATAGCAGTTCTCCGGTGACACTTGTACAGGTTAGTCTGTAGACCCAAGATCGTCATAGAGTCTTGTGTGGTTCCCACTGTGCTTTGATTTCCTCCCTACCACGGCTCAAAGGAGTTGTGCAAACAGGTGGATTTTAGGTACAGTCCCGAGTCACATGGAGGCAGTGAGCGATAGAGGGGTTTCGTCTCTCCCGGTGTAGGGAGTTGATGTTATGCAATGCTCGATTGGCTATAACAGCAAGTCTCTGGCCAGGGCTGATGAGATTTACTGGTAAGTGTTATCAGTAGTTTCTTGAAAGGTTATAGGCTACACATCGGCAAGACTTATCAAGTTACTGGGGTCTGATGATTCCACCCCTAGATTTGATATGTGACATATCAGACGAAGAGACCGGACTGTACGATAAGTATTTCTTATAGGCTTTATGAGAGCTTGGACAAGATTGCTTGTTGATCTTCTATTTGTTCAATACCTGGGTAGCTGTTACGTCCATCTAGTACTGCTGACGGCTTGTGGGTATCTGATGTGATCATTACCTACTGCTGGCGTATTGACTAGTCTTTAGAGTCCTACACGGAGGTTTCCTTGCTCAAGCGAAACGTAGTAGGGCACATATGATGATATGTGCGGGAGCTTGATTAAATATGAGTAATGATAACGTATTCTAATCTCATGATATTTGATATCGGTTAGGTTATATTTGATATAACCGGTTTATTGAATCAAGCGTTGATTCAATGATTTGTTATATGTATATATATTTGATATTGGCCGGTTATATATGATATGACCGGATTATTGAATCAAGTGTTGATTTAATATCAAGTATTGAATATTAGCCGGTTATATGTGATATAACCGGATTATTGAATCAAGTGTTGATTTAATAATGTGATATACATTGATAAATGATATTAGTCGGTTATATATGATATAACCGGATTATTGAATCAAGTGTTGATTTAATAATTTAATATACATTTATATATTTGATATATATATATATATATATTAACTAATATATATGCTCACTTAATATTTTCTTCTCTTCATATCTAATTATGTGTGTGTGTGTGTGTGTGTATATATGTATATATATATATATATGAAATGTATCATGGTTGATGATACATGATACTAGGATATGTGAGAATCACATTGAGAATGAGATAAAGATAAAATATTTTGAATTAAAAGAATTGAAGAATGAGTCATGGGTTGAGATATTTTGAGACGCCATGATTTATCTTCTATTCTTGGATTATTCACTAGATATTTTATCTCATGTCATCACTAGGGAATGGTCCTTCTCCTTCGTTGGAATTAGTCAGGATGATCGATCACCACTTCTTTATTGAAAGGAACGACATTTGGGAGTTGGACTCTAGTTCCCGATATTGAGAGTTGATGGCTCATTCTCACACTTGTTCTTTGTTCATCATCTTCTTCCTCTCTTCACTAATTTTCTTGAGTTGAGGAAAGAGAAAGAGAATATTATTTCTAAAGTGAGCTAAATTCCTACTTCATCAACCTACACTAATCTAGCTCATTAGTTTAGGTTGTTTGCTTCACTAATACTTTGATTAGTGAAGAGTGAGATTGAGTTAGAGAGACTTCAAGGTGGATCATCTTCGGCTTCGAAGACTATATAGCAAGTTCATTCCTTTCTTCAAGTGGATCCAAGAAGAGTTCAAGGGACTACTACTTGGAGCATAGGAACTACTACTTAGAGCTTAAGAAGTGAAGGACTTGGTATACAAAGGTTGTAACCCTCTTCACTTAGTTTAGAACTTGCTTTTATGTTCTTAAACCCTAATTCTCTAGTTCGATTCTAGGTTAGTGTAGCTTAGACCTCTAGATTTTTTAAAATTGTATACTTGATGCATGTGGAAACCTAGTAGAGGTGCTAAGACACACTTTCATGGTATCAGAGC
Organism: Agapanthus africanus; assembly: GCA_030015575.1. NCBI lineage: Eukaryota > Viridiplantae > Streptophyta > Magnoliopsida > Asparagales > Amaryllidaceae > Agapanthus > Agapanthus africanus. The sequence continues at coordinate 167,202,930 of JASDDO010000004.1, forward strand.
CAAGATAGAGAATTAGGCGATGTCTAAACGACGTTAAAGTGTTCGATCGAAATTTCGAAACCCGTATTTTACATGTTTCTGTCCATTTTTTCAAAAGTTGAAATTTTTCAGATTAAAAATATCCAGAAAATTATGCAGGTTTTTCTATGGAGGTTCCTGAAATACGAGCACCTAACTCATCTAGATGGCTGCGGAACCGCTGCCATTACATTTCATTATCCGCGGTTCCATGGTTCATTAGTGATGTTAGGAGTCAATACTTCTTGTACTGCTTCATTTTTGTATTCTGGGTTTTTTTGGAAATTTTTAGCGAGGCTCAAGTTGTCGAGGTCTCTGTGATTTGCAGGTGTTTGAAAAATCTATCGAAATGTTTAACATCATCTAGATAGTTTTGATATGTGATACAATTTTTGGAATCCATATTAATTAGTTTTGTGAAAACTAGTTCGTGATTTGTAAATCTAGCATTTTAGCCTCGTTTGATCGATTGCCACGGAGTTTCGATTCGGATCAAAACTCCGTCGCAATCTCGTATCGTACGTGAATAGTCGCCGGGAAACACTACTAGATAGCCATGCCCCATAGCCCCGACCAAGCGACTATAGGAGAACCCTATGGCCAAAAGAATCCACTCGGGTGCTCGCGGCCGTGGAGTTCCGCCCAAGTACACTTCGTTGACGGCATCGGGGGTGCGACAATCTTCTAATATCCCGACGAGCATTCGATCATTTTATCGGGAATCTTATTGAATTGCCCGACTTGTTATTGAAAAGTATTTTCAATTCGAGACTTAAATGCAAGGTTTATTGGGTTAGGCATGAAATCCGGAGTATATGATATTCCGGGTTTATGATGTCTAAAGAATATGCGGATTCTAATTATTGTAGTTTTCATTTCTTTTTGGCGACCGTAAGTGTAATATGTGGTGTACCCCCGATCTCGTTGCTATACGTCAACGACATCAGGAATATGCATATTTACTTACATTAATGACATGTGATGTTATTGCGTTGTTGTGATATGTTATATTGGATTGTCGTGATTGAATAGCCGGGTTTTTTTTACGTGAGATGAGAGTTTTTCTATTTTCATTCATGTAATAAATTGTATGTAATATTATTTTATTGGGAAACTTCCGGGTTGAGGTTGTTGTCACCATTTGATATATATTATTTACTTTTCCGCATTAGGATAGACCCAAGGCGGGAGCACAAGTAACCGGGTTCTAGAGTCCAGTGGGAGGCCATCTTGAGGAGTCGAGACCGGGTCTCCTAACTTTAGAATTGGCAGGGTCACTTGCTGCTTTCGTAGGGGTTTTGGCATGTGGGTTTGGCTATTCATCACGACCGTAGAATCCGTGTTTTTTATTACTGGATTAATTTAAAACACGGACCTCCTAATATGACCTATATTTCATATACTTGCTTCTGCTGATTTTGATATGATGTGATCATATAAACTGCGTGAGACGAATGCTACTTATATATGTGATATACTAGTAGACCCTATATTTGTTTTGCATCCGCACTAGTCCTAACCCCGCCCTGCCGTAAGTTAAGTAACCTTACGGTGAAGATCCGGGTCCCTATGGCAAATGTGGATGGCAAATATGTATGCTTTATTTTCGTTTCTTCTGTAATGTTTAGGAAACATAAATGATGGGACTTCATTAATGAGATTAATGAAAAAGAAAAGAAACATAAAGATGTTGTAAAATAATTTTTTTTAAAAAGGTAGTTCTAGTTCTTTCTTTGCATAGAGGTATTCCATTATGAATATCCAGCACCTCATTCGATGAGGAAAGAGCCTAGATCTCTTCACCGGGAATGACCTCTTTAGCAAAACTAGCATATGCTACAATCCACTCGGTTTGTTTTGAAAACTACTCGATTTTAAAAGCGGAGCTTAAACCACTCCTTTTTCAAATCACTAGATTCTACGACGATATCAAGTTCATTACGCTAAAGGTTTTTCTTCAAAACCATTCGTAGCCCTCCATCATTTCAGATAAGTGCTATTCAGTATTCGTACCGCGTTTGTTGACCTTGTCAAGGCGTAGTGTGCAGTACCTGATTATTACTTATCTGCCGCATATGATGCGATTGGATTAGGGTAGTCATACGGCCTTGTTGAGCTTGTCAAGGGTCGTGCGGGTGGGTTTAATTCAATCACAAAATGATGGGTTGAACTTTACTTGCGGTTTATGGTTTGTTGACCTTGTCAAGGTCATAAACCGCATGGGGTAAAAACAGATATTGGGAATTTCAAGTGTTGAAATTTGCAATGAGACTGCATACCGTCTATGAGATAGTTGGATCCCGATACCCACTGCGAGTAAGTGTTACTCCCGGGGGAGTTTTCCACTTTACAATTAGCTAATCCAGTAGGTGTCTAAGAAAGGTGTTAACGGGGTTATGCCCTTGCTGAAACGAGGTTATTTAATTAGTTCCATGCGAAAGCATGGAGAGACTCTCCCGGAGTACCAATACTTGCCTGGCTAACCAATTGGCAAACTTGTAAGGTGTAATTAATCCCGACTAGTCTTACCTTTTAGGGTTTGAAGGAAGATTTGATAAAAATAGTGGGAGCCATCCTGATTAGATAAGATAATAACCAGTCTAATCTTACAAGAGCGCACACTAAAGTGTTTTCTTCTCTCTCTCCAGGTAGCGACTATGGCACGCCTTAATCAAGATAATAATATGGATGTATTGACCGAACCCGCTTATTATACTGGGCCGGGGAACGTTTGATCCGCTCTATCTTATGACTGTCATAAGTCTGAGCAAGGAATAGGGGAATGCACGGATTCACTTGCAACCCGAACGAAGAATGAGCATGCCGATGCATCTTCATCAAGTGTGTTTGTGATTAAGAACTGTTTCTCAGTCTGCTCTACGTCCTGAGTATTAGATACCGGATCAGGATCCCATATTTGTAATATGTTACAAGGGTTAAGAATAAGTAGAGAACTAGGAAAGGGTGATATGTCCCTCAGAGTAGAGAACGGAGCAATTGTTGCTGCCGAAGCTGTCGGAGAATATCACCTAGTATTGCCAAATGGTAATACATTGATTTTGAACGACTGTTATTACGTACCTTCAAAGATGTGCAATATAATATCCGTTTTTTATTAGATAAAGAAAGATATAACTTTGTACTAGAGAAAAATGTTATGAATATTTTTCTAAATTAAGTGTTGATTGGGTTTGGTATGCTAAGTAATGGTATATATGTTCTAAATCAAAATACAGTTCTAAATATACAAAACACATACAAGAGGAAAAGTTCAGAAATGAACGAAGCCTTCTTGTGGCATTGTAGACTTGGTCATATCAATGCGACAAGACTAGTTAAGTTGCATAAAGAAGGATATTTGAATCAGTTTGAATTTACATCTTATGAAACTTGCCAGTCAAATCTCAAAGGCAAGATGACCAAAACTCCGTTTACTGGACACGAAGAAAGAGCTACTGAACTCTTGGGACTGATCCATAGTGATGTATGCGGTCCTATGTCTACACATGCCAGGAATGGTTTCTCGTACTTCATTACATTCACCGATGATCTCTCAAGATTCGGACACGTGTTCCTGTTGAAACATAAATCTGAAACTTTTGAGAAATTCAAGGAATATAAGTACAAAGTTGAGAACCAGACGGGTAAAAGTATTAAAATCCTTCGATCTGATCGAGGAGGAGAATACTAAAGCATGGAATTCCGAGACTATTTAAAAGAGAATGGGATTCTTTCTCAGCTTACTCCTCCGTATACACCACAGCATAATGGAGTTTCGGAGCGGAGGATGTTGGATATATATGCCCTAGAGGCCTACATTGTATAGGAAGCTTGGGATATGTATGTACATGACAGTCTTGCTTGATATGATAGTACGCTATTTGGTTTGACTTTGTCTTAACGTATAATATATTTTACTTGGTATTTATATATATATGTTGATAAAGCCCATAGGGTGTTTGTCTGACTACCGGCGTTGTGATGGCAGTCATACTAGTGGGAGCTGGATAGTCAATAGGCACACCCTTAGATGTCCCTGGTCGCAGGAGTATCGAGATTGGGCATCGATACTCCGGAGTAGACTAGTGTATATATATCTAGACCCTGACGAGGGGCAATGGATTGGTCCCGCAACCATTGGTGATGTTCACCTAAGATTGTATACAGATGCTCACTAGATGTGAGTACACCGGACAGGACTCACCGAGAACTGACTGGATGGTATTATACCTAACGTCAGATAGCAGTTCTCAGGTGACATGTGTGCAGATAGTCCGTTGACTTAAGGTCATCATTTGTCTCGTGTGAGTTCCCACTGTGCTTTGATTGTTACCCTACCACGGCTCAAAGGAGTCGTGCAAACAGGTTTCGGTTGGGCACAGTCCCGAGCCATGTGGAGGCAGTGAGTGACTGTTGGGGATTCGTCTCTCCCGGTATAGGGAGTTGATATCGCACAGTGATCGGTTGGTCATTACCATAAGTCCCTGGCCAGGGCTGATTGAGAATTACTGATAGATTGATCAGTAGATTCTCGGATGGTGATAGAGCCATACCGACACGACTTGTATGGTTATTAGGGGTCTGACGTCCACCACCTCCCTAGACCGTACATATGATACTCTCAGACGAACAGACCGGACTGCGCAGATATTGTCACAGACAGGCTCAGTAGGATTTCAGATGGGTTACCTCATCAGCTTTCTTATCGACAACTACCTGGGGACCGTTACGTACAGCTAGTGCCGCTTGCGGTCTGTGGTTAAACCCACTGCCAGCGTAGTAGTCGAGTCTTTAGAGTCCCACACAGAGTTTTCCCAAACCCAGGCGAAAAGATATAGAGGTCGTATGGTTTTACGACAAAGGTTCGGACGCATACGTGTTTAATCGCACGTACGACATTCGGACAGTTTTTACTAGCCGGCTTTGGTTTAAGCCAGATTCTAGTATCAGGTTATTGGATTTATACAGTCTAAAGTTTTTCCGTATTTTCACGGATGAGAGGGGCGTTCTCGTAATTTTCCGAGAAGCTTCTAGAAGGATGTGACATAAAGAGAGAGGTGGCATTTTCATTTATTGAATTAGTGACTCATTGTGAGTGATTCATCATGTCATTAAAGCTTCATTTATTGCTTAATGAGTCACATAATGAATCACCCACTTGATTAAATGAAACTTGATGAATATTCACTTTTTATTCATTTCTTTCTTATTCTTTATGTTTCATATATATCAAGTGAGAAGCTTTATTCAATATAATAATATCATTATCATCTTCTCACTCTCTCTCTTCAAGTTCTCTCTCCTTCACCAAACCCTAATCCTACCCTCATGAGTTGAGAACAAGGATTAGGAAAGACTAATTACTCCATAACCAATCTCTACATCATCTTAGCTACTCTATTTAGCAAATAGAGAAACTAAGTAACCTCAAGTTTAGAGGTTATAGCTTGGATTAGGGTTCTCGGGTGGATCGTCTATCACGGGAGAAAGCCGAAGAGGACGTGGAGATCCAAAGAGGCCGTAGAGAACATCAAGATGAAGGACTAGAACCGTTTGGTATAATTCCTTCGCATAGTAGATTAAAACTCTAAAGCTTTTGTTAAAACTTGTATAGAAAACGATTCGTACGGTTAATCGATGTTTGATCATAGAACTTGATTGTTATTCATATTTCCGCCTCCCCACAAGTATTGGGGTGTTGAACATCGACTTACAGTGGTATCAGAGCCTAGCTAAACAAGTTTTAACTTAATCGCAAATTTGTACGAATTTCGAACGGAAAAACGAAGCCGGAAAACCCTAAAAATTACAAGTTTCTGTCAAATTTTAAATGAAGTCCAAAATTGGTTCAGGGATGTTCAGAAAGCTTGTTATGACACCAGAAGAACACCCAAGAAATTTGGGGCCATGACTCGACCAAACGACCGCGGTTCCGCGGCGGATCCCACCGATCCGCGGAGCTTCCGCGGCCGAGTTGCCGAGTCATGATCCCAGTTTTCTTGGGTGGGTTCTCTGTTGAATTTGGGATTTTCTGGAATATTTAATTTTTGCTCAGGTTTCAGTTTTTCAGAGCAGATTTTGGAGCAATATTGAATGTGTTTAATCGATCGAAATTGTACAGTATTTGCATATTGGATTATATCTGTGATTGTATAATGTGTTCGTAAACCTTCCCTAACTGCTAGTATGTCGGTTAGCAGGGGGTTGCACATTTCTGTAATGGTTTTAACTATTTGTGCATATAAACTGTATTGGACTGTTGTGGTGATTAGCCGGGTTTTGTGATGGGTTATTGTTTTAATTCATTTGGTGTAATTGTAACAAGTTGTAATATTATTTCGCGGGGCACATCCAGGTTGCGGTTGTAGCCACCGTTGTATTATTTCTTTTTACTGTTTTTGCTCCTAGGACAGATCCAAGGTGGGGTACACAAACTGCCGGGCGGGTAGTTTGCCGTACCCGTAGGGATCTTGGGTGGGGTAACGGCTATTCATCACAACTGTGTAATCTGTCTTTTCTTGCAGGCTCAAAAGAAATACATATTGCTTGCAAATCCAATATTGTTTATCTGTGTTCTGGAATGTATATCATTGCGTCAGACGAATGTAAAATATCTATATATATGATAGCTATTTAGACGTCACTTATGTTTTACACCCGCGCTAGCCCAGCCCCCGCTCTGTCGTTAGTTAAGTAACCTAACGGGTGATGACGGGACCCCGTGGCGAATGCGGATGGCATAAGAGGACGTCATATTTTCGTTGTTATCTGTAATGATAGGTTAAAGATGGGACGCATTATTTTTAATGCAAAGAAAATAAAACCTAAACTGAATCGTTGGAACAATTTCTAAAAACCACTCGGTTTTCTTGAAAAAGCAAATTTTAAATGCGGAGCTTAAACCACTCCTTTTAAAAAGCTATCATAGTTCCTTCGATCAAATCAAGTTCATTACGTTAACAGTTTTTTGCCAAAAACCAGCCGTAACCCTCCGTCGTTTCAGATAGACAGCACATCGTATTCATGCTATGCTTGTTGGCCTACGTCAAGGCATAGTGTATGGTAGCAGTGTGTGTGCCTATTTGTTGCATAGATAGATGCATTAGTTTAATACATACGTACACCTTGTTGGCCTACGTCAAGGGCTTGTACGATGTATTTAAATTGATCAGGACAACGACGGGTAGAACTTGACTTGCGTCTTATGACTTGTTGGCCTACGTCAAGGTCTATAAGAGCTTGGGGTAAAAATCACATCGGGAGTTTCAAACATAAAGGAAACTTGCAGATTTAGCTTACCTTCTGGAGTGTGGTGACTAGAGTGGCTTCCATCTAGGGCATCATGCAATGATAGTTGGATCCCGATCCCACTGATGAGTAGGATTACTCTCGGGAATTTCTCTCACTTAACAATCAATGCTATAAACCAAGTAGGTGCCTAGAAAGGTGTTAGAGGGGCTACGCCTCCAGGGAAAAGAGGTTCTTTAATTAAGGAACTTCGCGAAAGCGTTGGAAAACCTCCTTCGAAGTACCAACACCAGCCTGGCTGAAAGGTTAAGCAAGTATTGTGACGTGTGATTAAAAACCTGACTAGTTCTTCTTTTAGGTTTTGAAGAAGGATTTGAGGAAACAGTGGGAGCCATCCTGTTTAGATAAATAAACCAATCTAAACTTGCAAGAGCATATGCTGAGTGTTTTCTTTTCTCTCTCTCTGGCAGCTACCATGACTGGACTAAAACTATTACTTGAAAAGAATATACTGACCGGGCAGAACTATAAAGACTGGCTAAGAAACGTCAATATCGCGCTGACTTCTGACAAAGTTGCATACGTTACCACCGCTGTTCCTCCCCTTATCCCAGGACCAGATTCCTCAGTTGCGGACAAGGAAGTTCGTAAAACCTGGGATCTAGATTGTGAGCGAGCTAAGTGTATCGTGCTGGCGTCCATGAATAATGAACTCCAGAAACAGCACGAGAGTATGGATATTGCATCCATATTCCTCCATTGCAAGGAATTGTATGGTGAACACTCTCGTATCGCAAGGTACGAAACCTCAAGGAAGTTATTCCAGATAAGGTTAGCTCCAGGATCGCCTGTTGGAGAGCACGTCCTCAAAATGATCACCCTCATTGAGGAACTCGCAAACCTGGGATGCGTGCTAGAGAATGATTTGTACATCGACTTGATTTTGCAGTCCCTTCCCCACACCTTCTCTCAGTTCGTGCTGAACTTCAACATGCACGAAATGGAAGCGGATCTTCCAAAGCTCCTCAATATGTTGAGGGTAGCAGAGACCTCCTTGAAAAAGGAGAAGACCCCCGTTCTGTATGTTGGCCAATCATCTTCTTCTAAAACTAAAGCGAAAGCTAAAGGGAAGAAAAAGATGAAAGCCACCAAACCGAAGGGTGGGGTCAAGAAGGTGCAGGGAACGAACAAGGCAGGAAGGGTGAAGACAGAAAAGAACGTGTGTTTCTATTATCACAAGCAGGGGCACTGGAAGAAGGATTGTCAGGCCTTCAAAGCCAAGGACATGAAGCAAGTTGTTGCTTCTACTTCAGGTGTGTTCGTAATCGAAAATTGTCTTTCAGTTAACTCTACTTCATGGGTACTTGATACCGGTTCTGGTTCTCACATCTGTAATTCTTTGCAGGATCTGAGAAATAGTAGAGTACTGGGGCAGGTGATATGACTCTCCGGATGGGCAATGGAATGCATGTAGATGCAGTTGCAATAGGGGAATATCACCTAGGGTTGAATAGTGGAAACATTTTGGTATTGTATAACTGTTTTTGTATTCCCAGTATGTTGTGTAATATTATATCAGTATCTTTATTGTCTAATAAAGGATATAATTTTGTGCTTGAAAGAAATGTCATGAACATTCTCCTAAATCAAGAACTGATTGGGTTTGGCACACTGGAAAACGGCATATACATACTTAATCAACCACAAATTTTCAATATTCAAAACACGCGTAAAAGAAAGGCTCAAGATTCGAATCAAGCCTTCCTATGGCATTGTAGACTTGGTCATATAAATGAAACAAGGTTGACTAAGTTACATAAAGATGGATATCTAGATCCGTTTGAATATTCATCATATGCAACTTGTCAATCATGTATCAAAGGAAAAATGACCAAATCTCCGTTCACCGGACACGGAGAAAGAGCCACCGAACTCTTGGGACTAGTATACAGTGATGTATGTGGTCCGATGTCTATACATGCAAGAAGTGGTCACTCCTACTTCATCACTTTTACTGATGACTTCTCTAGGTATGGACATGTGTTCTTAATAAAACATAAATCCGAGGCTTTTGAGAAGTTTAAGGAGTATAAAAATGAAGTAGAAAAACAAACTGGTAAAAGCATCAAGACACTTCGATCTGATCGAGGTGGAGAATACTTAAGTACCAGTTTCCTTGAATACTTGAAAGCAAAAGGAATACTCTCTCAGCTTACTCCACCTTATACACCTCAGCATAATGGTGTATCAGAAAGAAGGAATCGCACGCTATTAGATATGGTGCGATCAATGATGAGTAGTGCTGAGTTGCCACTTTCCTTCTAGGGATTTGCTCTAGAATCAGCCGCATATCTATTAAATAGAGTTCCAACTAAGTCTGTACCTACCACTCCATATGAAATGTGGTGTGGGAAGAGACCATATCTCAAGTATATCAAGATATGGGGGTGTCCGGTATATGTTAAAAAGCATAATCCGGACAAGCTCGAGGCACGATCGGTTTTGTGCAAGTTTGTAGGATACCCCAAGCATTCAAGGGGGTACATGGTCTACCACACTGAAGAACAAAAGGTGTTTGTCGCTCGTCACATTGTCTTCTTAGAAAGCGAATTTCTTGCAAAAGAAATTAGTGGGAGCGCGGTAGAACAGGAAGAAATTCCAGAACCTCAAACTGTAACCGAAGACTTAGAAGAATCTCAGACTTCAATAGAACATGACGAACCAACGCCACTCCGCAGATCTTGTAGGCTTTCTCATCCTCCTGAAAGATACTATGGTTTCCTTCTTGATGGGGATCGAGAGGATTGCATCATCGATGATGATGAGCCTACTAGTTTTCAGCAGGCTATCACAAGTAGCGACTCAGTAAAGTGGCTGGATGCAATGAGATCCGAAATGGAATCCATGTACACCAATAAAGTATGGACTTTAGAAGTTGCTCCTCCTGGGGTAAAACCAGTTGGGTGCAAATGGATCTTCAAAAAGAAGATTGGTACATTTGGACAAGTGGAAACGCACAAAGCTAGACTAGTAGCAAAAGGTTTTCGTCAAAGACCAGGATTGGACTACGATGAAACTTTTTCGCCAGTAGCTATGCTTAAATCCATTCGGATCATGCTTGCCATTGCTGCCTTCCATGACTATGAAATCTGGCTGATGGATGTAAAAACAGCTTTTCTAAATGGACATCTAGAAGAGAGTGTTTACATGGATCAACCAGAAGGTTTCTTAGACAGTGGGAGCAGCGGAAGAGTGTGCAAATTGCTTAAATCCATTTATGGGTTAAAGCAAGCATCGCGGAGTTGGAACATCTGCTTTGATGAAACAGTCAAGGAATTTGACTTTATCAAAAATGTAGATGAACCATGTGTTTATAGGAAGATTGTAGAAGGAGCAGTAGTCTTCCTCGTTTTGTACGTCGACGACATACTACTGATAGGGAATGATATCCCTATGTTACAATCAGTAAAGCTCTTCTTTTCACAGAAATTCTCTATGAAAGACTTGGGAGATGCATCATACATTCTGGGCATTAAGATCCATCGAGATAGATCTAATAGAATATTGGGACTTTCACAGTCCAGGTATATAGACACTATACTAAAGAGATTTAGTATGGAAGATTCCAAGCGAGGCAATATGCCCGCTTGTCACGGAATCACCCTCTCCAAAGACATGTCTCCGAAGACTGATGAAGAGAGGGCTCGCATGGGCATTATACCCTACGCTTCGGCGGTAGGATCAATAATGTATGCGATGTTATGTACCGGACCAGATGTAGCTTACGGACTTAGTGTGGTAAGCAGGTATCAATCGGACCCAGGTGAGAAACATTGGATAGCGGTGAAGAACATTCTCAAGTACCTGAGAAGGACTAAGGAGATGTTCTTGATTTACGGCAATAAGGACCTCCAGGTAGAGGCTTTTACCGACTCCGGCTTCCAAAGTGACAAGGATGATTCTAAATCTATTTCGGGTTTTGTGTTTACCCTCAATGGAGGGGCGGTAAGTTGGAAGAGTTCCAAACAAGATACCGTCGCAGACTCAACTATGGAGGCTGAGTATATAGCTGCTAGTGAAGCCGCAAAAGAGGCTGTCTGGATAAGGAAGTTCATTTCTGAACTTCAGGTGGTTCCGACCATTGCCAATCCAATACCTTTGTATTGCGATAACAATGGCGCTGTAGCTTTAGCGAAGGAACCAAGGTCCCATCAGAAATCCAGGCATATCTTAAGGCGTTTTCACCTGATCAGGGAGATCGTGGATCGTCGGGAGATCGAGATACAGAGAGTGGACACAAAAGACAACACGACAGATCCATTCACCAAGGCCATTCCTCAAGTACAGTTCGAAAGACTTTTTGAGATGTTGGGCATGCGGTACGCAAGCAACAGGATCTGGTAGAGACAGTGGGTACTCATTGCGCCAATCATAGGCCTTAGTGCAAGTGGGAGATTGTTGGATATATATGCCCTAGAGGCCTACATTGTATAGGAAGCTTGGGATATGTATGTACATGACAGTCTTGCTTGATATGATAGTACGCTATTTGGTTTGACTTTGTCTTAACGTATAATATATTTTACTTGGTATTTATATATATATGTTGATAAAGCCCATAGGGTGTTTGTCTGACTACCGGCGTTGTGATGGCAGTCATACTAGTGGGAGCTGGATAGTCAATAGGCACACCCTTAGATGTCCCTGGTCGCAGGAGTATCGAGATTGGGCATCTATACTCCGGAGTAGACTAGTGTATACATATCTAGACCCTGACGAGGGGCAATGGATTGGTCCCGCAACCATTGGTGATGTTCACCTAAGATTGTATACAGATGCTCACTGGATGTGAGTACACCGGACAGGACTCGCCGAGAACTGACTGGATGGTATTATACCTAACGTCAGATAGCAGTTCTCAGGTGACATGTGTGCAGATAGTCCGTTGACTTAAGGTCATCATTTGTCTCGTGTGAGTTCCCACTGTGCTTTGATTGTTACCCTACCACGGCTCAAAGGAGTCGTGCAAACAGGTTTCGGTTGGGCACAGTCCCGAGCCATGTGGAGGCAGTGAGTGACTGTTGGGGATTCGTCTCTCCCGGTATAGGGAGTTGATATCGCACAGTGATCGGTTGGTCATTACCATAAGTCCCTGGCCAGGGCTGATTGAGAATTACTGATAGATTGATCAGTAGATTCTCGGATGGTGATAGAGCCATACCGACACGACTTGTATGGTTATTAGGGGTCTGACGTCCACCACCTCCCTAGACCGTACATATGATACTCTCAGACGAACAGACCGGACTGCGTGGATATTGTCACAGACAGGCTCAGTAGGATTTCAGATGGGTTACCTCATCAGCTTTCTTATCGACAACTACCTGGGGACCGTTACGTACAGCTAGTGCCGCTTGCGGTCTGTGGTTAAACCCACTGCCAGCGTAGTAGTCGAGTCTTTAGAGTCCCACACAGAGTTTTCCCAAACCCAGGCGAAAAGATATAGAGGTCGTATGGTTTTACGAAAAGGTTCGGACGCATACGTGTTTAATCGCACGTACGACATTCGGACAGTTTTTACTAGCCGGCTTTGGTTTAAGCCAGATTCTAGTATCAGGTTATTGGATTTATACAGTCTAAAGTTTTTCCGTATTTTCACGGATGAGAGGGCGTTCTCGTAATTTTCCGAGAAGCTTCTAGAAGGATGTGACATAAAGAGAGAGGTGGCATTTTCATTTATTGAATTAGTGACTCATTGTGAGTGATTCATCATGTCATTAAAGCTTCATTTATTGCTTAATGACTCACATAATGAATCACCCACTTGATTAAATGAAACATGATGAATATTCACTTATTATTTATTTCTTTCTTATTCTTTATGTTTCATATATATCAAGTGAGAAGCTTTATTCAATATAATAATATCATTATCATCTTCTCACTCTCTCTCTTCAAGTTCTCTCTCCTTCACCAAACCCTAATCCTACCCTCATGAGTTGAGAACAAGGATTAGGAAAGACTAATTACTCCATAACCAATCTCTACATCATCTTAGCTACTCTATTTAGCAACTAGAGAAACTAAGTAACCTCAAGTTTAGAGGTTATAGCTTGGATTAGGGTTCTCGGGTGGATCGTCTATCACGGGAGAAAGCCGAAGAGGACGTGGAGATCCAAAGAGGCCGTAGAGAACATCAAGACGAAGGACTAGAACCGTTTGGTATAATTCCTTCGCATAGTAGATTAAAACTCTAAAGCTTTTGTTAAAACTTGTAAAGCAAACGATTCGTACGGTTAATCGATGTTTGATCATAGAACTTGATTGTTATTCATATTTCCGCCTCCCCACAAGTATTGGGGTGTTGAACATCGACTTACAGAGGAATCGCACCCTATTAGATATGGTGCGCTCCATGATGAGTGTTGCTGGGTTACCAATTTCCTTTTGGGGTTATGCACTTGAGACAGCTGCATACCTATTGAATCATGTTTCATCAAAATCTGTGCCTAAAACACCATATGAGATATGGAGTGGAAAGAGACCATATCTTAAACGAGTTAAGATATGGGGTTGTCCAGCCTATTTTAAAAAATAGAATCCGGACAAACTCGAGGCACGATCAGTTCTTTGCAAGTTTGTGGGATATCCAAAGAATGCATATGGATATCTATTCTACCACAGTGAGGAACAAAAGGTGTTTGTTGCTCAACATGCCACCTTTTTAGAAAAGGAATTTCTTGTGAAAGAAATTAGTGGTAATGAGGTAGAGCTGGATGAAGTTCTAGCTACACAAACTACAACTGATGATTTGGTAGAACCGGAGGATTCAATAGTACCCGAAAAATCTCAGCCATTCCGCAGATTTAGTAGGGTTCCTCATCCACCTGAGAGATACTACGGTTTCCTCATAGACGGTGGGAGCGAGGATTGCATCATGGAAGATGATGACCCCACTAGTTTCGAGCAAGCCATCACAAGTGGAGACTCTATGAAATGGCTGGATGCTATGCGATCTGAGATGCAATCCATGTACACCAACAAAGTATAGACTTTGAAAATTGTTCCTGAAGGGGTAAACCTCATCGAGAGCAAATGGATCTTTAAGAAGAAAATTGGTGTGGATGGAAAGGTTGAGACTTTCAAAGCTAGACTTGTAGCAAAAGGTTTTCGTCAACGACCAGGTGTCGACTATGATTAGACATTTTCTTCAGTGGCTATACTTAAGCCCATCAGGATCCTACTTGTTAGTGTATATGCCCTAGGGGCCATTATTGTATCATATTTGTATGTATATTACTTAATGAAAGCTTGGGATATTCACAGTTGTATATACAGTCTTGCTAAAAATGGTAGTATGCTACTTGGTTTGTGTCTACTTTAATATGTGCATAAGTTTCTTGTAACATATCACTCATACATATTAGTAGAGCCTATAGGATCTTTTCTTGATTACCATCGTTGTGATGGCAGTCACACTAGTGGGGGCTGGGTAGTCTATAAGCAACATCCTATACTTGTCCCTAGTCGTAGGATTATCGAGACTGGGCATCGATACTCTAGAGTAGACTAGTGTGTACGCTTCTCATCCCAGTTGGGGAGATGGTCTGTCCCACAGCCATCAGTTCGTCATACTGGAGATAGTATATAGTTAACAGTTCCCAGGTAAGATGAGTACAGCATAGTCCGCAGACTTGACACTGCTACTTCGCCTCGAGTGTGTCCCACTGTTCTTAGATTGCTACCCTACCACGGCTCAAAGGAGTAGTGCAAACAGGTAGCAGTCCCGAGCACTTGGAGGCACTGGCGGTTAGACAGGATTCGTCTCTCCCGGTATTGGGAGTTGATATCGCGCTGTGTCAGAGAGCCATTACGCAAAGTCCCTGGCCAGGGCAAGCGAGATTTACTGGTAGGTTCCAGTAGTTTCTCAGGGTTTAATGGGCTACGCTCTGACATGACTTATACCGCTATTAGGGGACTGACGCTTGCCGCCCCCTAGACTCGATATGCGATAGTCTTAGAAGAACAGACCGGACTGTACAGAGATTGTCACATCAGGCTCAGTAGGAGTTCAGATGACTTTCCTCATCGGCCTTCTTATCGACATCTACCTGTAGACCGTTACGTACAGCTAGTGCCGCTTGCGGCCTGTGGTTAAATCCACTACCAGCGTAGTGTCGAGTCTTTAGAGTCCCACACATAGGGTTTCCCTGCTCCAGGCGAAACGATATAGAGGTCGTATGGTTTTACGACAAGGGTTCGGACGCATACGTGTGTTTACGCACGTACGACGTTCGGAAAGTTTTTACTAGCCGGCTTTGGTTTAAGCCAGATTCTAGTATGAGGTTATTGGATTTATACAGTCTAAAGTTTTTCCGTGTTTTCACGGATTGGAGGGGCGTTCTCGTAATTTTCCGGGAAGCTTCTAGATACATGGTGACTTGGGGGTTAAGGTGGCATAAGCATTTATTGCTTAATGATTCATTTGTGTGATTCATCCATGGAGTTAATACTTCATTTATTGAGCTAACGACTCATGAGATGAATCACACAAGGTGAATGCATCAACCATGATGATTAATCATGTATATTATTTATTTGATAAATTGTTATGGTTGATATATTCAAATGAGTTCATTTTTCAATATCATTCTCATCATCACCTTCTCTCTCCTCAAGCTCTCTCATTCTTGAAACCCTAACCCTAACCTCTCATGTGTTGAGATCAAGGGTTAGCTAGACTAATACATCCATAACCTCACTCTATATCCCCTATGTAGCTTAGATTAGCACTTTGAGCAACCTAGTTATCTCAAGTTAGAGATCAAGCTTGGCGTAGGAGCTCTCAGGTGGATCGTCTTTGACTCGAGGAGGCCGTTGAGGTGCCGATGTTCCAAGGAGCCTACGAGGAGGGGAGGACAGCGATGAAGACCCGAAGGAAAAGTAACGTGAGGTATAACTTTGAATCCCTGTAGTTAAACATCTCGTAGTTTGCTAGTAATGGTTTAGACACGATTCATGCGCTCAAGTCCGTGTTACGAAGCTTTGATGATCGTTTTCATATATTCCGCCTCCCCGCAAGTTCGTGGGATGCGTGACATGGACTTACAGTGGTATCAGGGCCAACTAAACCATTACTAGCTTGTTAGCAACTAATTAGAAGTTCGATCGTCGGAAAACACAAAAACGAAACCCCGAAAACCCCTAAGTTTCTGTTAATTTTAAACATATCTAAAAAATTATATGATATGCCTTAAAATTCACAGCAGGGAAATATAAGAATACTGGGAAAATATGAGCCCCTAACTCGGCAAGACGGCCGCAGATCCGCGGCAAGATGGTGCTTTTGGCCGCGGATCCGCCGCCGAGTCAACCCCGAGTTGACTCGGATTTGCACAGTAATTCATATTTTTTGAAGTTTTGTTTTCCTATATATTCTGTTTCTGCCCAGGCTACTTCTGTGCTGGCTTGCATTTGGGTTAGACACGGAAAATGGTTGCCGATCGATGTTCTAAGATATTTGCTAATTGGGTTTTTATCTGTAATGTTTAATGTGTTCGTAAACCTCCCCTAACTGCTAGTATGTCGGTTGGCAGGGGGTTGCACATTTCTGTAATGTTTACTGTTTGTGTATATGGACTTGATTGGAGTGTTGTGATGATTACCCGGGGTTTTGAGATGGGTTTAATATTCATTCATTCGATGTTAATGTAATATTCTTTTGCGGGGCACATCCAGGTTGCTGTTGTAGCCACCGTTGTATTATTTATTTTTACTGTTTTTTCTCGTAGGATAGACCCAAGACGGGGTACACAAACTACCGGGTATGTTGAAGTGTTTAGTGGCCTACTCACGTTGTTGAGGGAGACCGCTTCACTTCGGGTACTTGGCGGGTAGTTTGCCATATCCGTAGGGGTCTAGGGTGGGGTAATGGCTATTCATCACAACTGTGTAATCCATCTTTTATTGCAGGCTCAAAGCAAATGTGGATTGCTAGTATATCCAATAAAGTTCATCTGTGATCTGGAATGCTTATTATTGCGTCTGACGAATGTACAGTATCTATATATAATAGCTATTAGATGTCACTTATGTCTTACACCCGCGCTAGCCCAGCCCCCGCTCTGTCGTTAGTTAAGTAACCTAACGGGTGATGACGGGACCCCGTGGCGAATGCGGATGGTATAAGAGGACGTGGTATTTTCGTTGTTTTCTGCAATGATAGGATAAATGATGTGACACATTATTATAATGCAAAGCAAATAAACTTAAGTTAATTCGTTGGAACAAATTTAAAAGAAACCACTCGGTTATTTTAAAAAAATCAGAATTTTTAATTGCGGAGTTTTAACCACTCCTTTTAAAATGTATCAGGTTCCTTCAATTAAATCAAGTTCACTACGTTCACGGTTTTGCCAAAACCATTCGTAGCCCTCCGTCATTTCATTTGGGTATTCAGTAGTATTCAAGCTATGTATTTTGGCCCTTAGTCAAGGCATAGTGTTTGGTAGCTGTTGGGGTATTCATTTGTTGCATAGATAGATGCGTTGGTTTGGGACAGTCATATTACTTTTCTTAGCCCTTAGTCAAGAGTATATACGGGCGGGTTCAAATTAACCTGGATAATGACAGGTAGAACTTGACATGTGACTTATGACATTTTGGCCCTTAATCAAGGTCATAAGAGCATGGGGCAAAAATCCATATCAGAAATTTTTAAAGAAACTGAAATTTGCAGAGAGATGCATACCATTTTGGAGTTTGATAAATGTTGGTTGGATTCTTTCAACATTATCATACGATGATATTTTGGATCCCGATCCTACTGTGAGTATATATATTACTTATCAGGAGATTCGCTACTTAACGATCAATGATATAAACCAAGTAGGTGCCTAGAAAGGTGTCAGCGGGGCTACACCCTAAGAGAAAAGGGGTTATTTAATTAAGGAACTTCGCGAAAGCGTTGGAAAACCTCCCTCGAAGTATCGACACTGACCTGGCTGAACGGTTAAGCAAGAATTGTACGGTGAGAATAGTCCTGGCTAATTCTTCTTTTATGGTTTGAAGAAGGATTCGAGAAACAGTGGGAGCCACCCTGTTTAGATAAACAAAAAACCAATCTAAACTTACAAGAGCATCATGCTAAAATGTTTTCTTCTCTTTCTCTCATTGCAGCGACCTTATGACCACACATAGGTTATATCTAGATAACAAATTGACTGAATCTGACTTATATGACTGGCAAAGGTCTGTCCAGATGTCCATTGCCTATGACGAGCTGGATAACCCTATTACTACTGAAGATCCCGCCGTCCCAGGTCCAGTTTCCACTGTCACGGATATGGAAATCCGTCAGACAAGGGAAAAAGATAAAGCAAAAGCCAAATGCCTCGTGTTAGCTTCAGTTGATGGTGTATACCAAAAGCAGCACGAGAAGATGGACTCAGTTTCCATCTTTCTCCATAACAAAGATTTATATGAAGAGCAATCTCATATCGCAAGATATGAGACGTCGAACGAATTAATTCAAGTGAGGTTGACTTTCGGGTCAACTGTAGGGGACAACGTCTGTACATTGACTAGCTGTATTGATGAGCTCCAGGACCTGGAGACCACGTTGGGAAATGAGTCAGATACTGACTTGATTCTACAGTCTCTGCCTTTTACCCTGAAGGAAACCAGGGAAGAAGAAAGAAAGAGAAGGGCAAAAGTTTCGGGACTGAATGTAGTAAAAAAGGAAAGTTCCTATTGTTATGGGACTGGGCATTGGCAGAAAGATTACAGGGCTTTTGAAGCCAGTAGCCAGGATACGAAGCATGTTGTGGGTTCAGCCTTAAGTGTATTTGTAATTGAGAACTGTTTGTCAATTAACTCTACTTCCTGGGTACTAGATACCGGAGCAGGATCTCATATCTATAATTCATTACATGCTTGGTCTCTCAGTGTTGCAAACGAAATGAGCGTGGACGCTGAATCCGTGGGAGAATATCGCCTAGGTTTGACAAGTGGGCAGATATAGATTCTACGTAACTGTCTATATGTACCTAGTATGACTTGTAATATCATATCAGTATCATCACTTTCAAGAGAGGGATATGATTTTACATTCGCAAGTGATGTAGTTCACATCCACCTAAATCAAGTTCTGATTGGGTCCGGTACATTAGATAACGGTATATACGTATTGAGTCAAGCTCAGGTTTTCAATATCCAGAACACACTTAAAAGAAAGTCTCCAGAAATAAATCAGGCTTTCTTATGGCATTGTAGATTTGGTCACATTAATGAGAGAAGGTTGACTAAGTTACATAGAGAAGGATATTTGAATCCGTTCGAATATCAATCTTATGCTACTTGTGAATCTTGTCTCAAAGGAAAGATGACAAAGACTCCGTTTACTAGACACGGAGTAAGAGCAAGCGAGCTCTTGGGACTCATACACAGTGACGTGTGTGGTCCAATGTCTACACAAGCCCGAGGTGGTTATTCCTACTTCATTACTTTTACGGATGATTTCTTTAGGTTTGGATATGTCTTCTTAATGAAGCATAAATCCGAGGCCTTTGAGAAATTCCAAGAATACAAGAATGAAGTAGAAAAAAAAACAGGCAAGAGTATAAAGACACTGAGATCTGATCGAGATGGTGAATACTTAAGTGCCGAGTTCCTCGGTTACTTAAAAGAGAATGGAATTCTCTCTCAGCTTACTCCTCCATACACACCACAACACAACGGTGTATCAGAAAGGAGGAATCGAACCCTATTAGATATGGTTCGTTCCATGATGAGTAATGCTGAGTTACCGCGATCATTCTGGGGATATGCACTAAAATCAGCTGCATATCTTTTGAACCAGGTTCCCACCAAGACTTTGCCTACCACACCATATCAGATGTGGAGTGGGACCAAACCTTGTCTAAAACATTTTAAGACATGGGGATGTCCAGCTTTTGTAAAAAAGTAGCATGTGGACAAGCTCGAGGCACGATCAGTACAGTGTAAGTTTGTTGGATATCCGAAGAATTCCAAAGGATATTATTTCTATTACGCAGAGGAACAAAAGGTTTTTGTTTCTCGTCATGCCCACTTTCTGGAACAACAGTTTTTAGAGAAAGGAACAAGTGGGAGCGTAGTAGAACTGGAAGAAATTCCAGAACCACAAGCTATTACTGAAAGGTTGGAAGAACCAGAAGGTTCAGGAGAACTGGACATCCCGACGCCACTCCGCAGGAGTAGTAGGCAGTCTCATCCGTCTGAGAGATACTACGGTTTTCTCATAGACGGGGATAGAGAGGATTGCGTCATTAATGATGATGACCCTACTAGCTTCGAGCAAGCCATTCAGAGCGCCGACTCGGTAAAATGGCTGGATGCAATGCGGACCGAAATGGAGTCCATGTACACTAACAAAGTATGGACTTTGGACATTGCTCCAGATAGGGTAAAACCCATAGGATGCAAATGGATCTTCAAAAAGAAGATTGGTGTAGATAAACAGGTTGAAACCTACAAGGCTAGACTTGTTGCAAAGGGTTTCCGTCAAAGACCTGGTTTGGACTATGACGAAACCTTTTCTCCAGTGGCTATGCCTAAATCCATTCGAGTCCTTCTTGCTATTGCTGCCTTCCACGATTATGAAATCTGGCAGATGGACGTAAAGACGGCCTTTCTAAATGGTAATTTAGAAGAGAGCGTCTATATGGATCAGCCAGAGGGATTCATTCAGAGTGGGAGCAGCGGTAAAGTATGCAAGTTGCTTAAGTCCATTTATGGACTAAAGCAGACATCGCGGAGCTGGAACATCTGTTTTGATAATGCTGTCAAAGAATTCGACTTTATCAAAAATCCAGATGAACCATGCATATACAGTAAGATTGTAGGGAGAGCTGTAGTATTCCTCATCTTGTACGTGGATGACATTCTCCTAATAGGAAATGATATTCCTATGTTACAGTCAGTCAAAAGATTCTTATCAAAGAAATTTTCCATGAAAGACCTGGGTGATGCCACCTACATTCTAGGGATCCGGATCTATCGTGATAGATCAAAGAAGATGTTGGGAATTTCGCAGTCCAGGTACATAGACATCATAGTGAAAAGATTCAGTATGGAAGATTCTAAGCGCACTAACCTACCGGCTTTTCACGGAATCACCCTCTCCAAAGAGATGTCTCCCAAGACTAATTTGGAAAGGGATCGCATGTTGATTATTCCATACGCTTCAGCGGTGGGCTCTATAATGTATGCGATGTTATGTACCAGACCGGATGTAGCAAACGCATTGAGCATTGTAAGCCGTTATCAGGCAAACCCAGAGGAGAATCACTGGATAGCAGTGAAGAACATTCTCAAGTACCTAAGAAGGACTAAAGATATGTTCTTGGTGTATGGCGGAAAAGACCTCCAGATTGAGGCCTTTGCCGACTCCGGCTTCCAGAGTGATAAAGATGACTCCAAGTCCATGTCAGGTTATGTCTTTACCCTCAATGGAGGGGTGGTCTGTTGGAAGAGTTCCAAACAGGAGACCGTTGCTGACTCAACGATGAAAGCGGAGTATATAGCTGCTTGGGATGCCGCAAAAGAAGTTGTCTGGATGAAGAAGTTCCTCACAGAACTTCAGGTGGTTCCTACCAGTGTTGATCCAATACCTCTATATTGTGACAACAACGGCGCTATAGCTTTAGCGAAGGAACCCAGGTTTCATCAAAAATCCAGACACATCTTAAGGCGGTATCACCGGATCAGGGAGATTGTAGATCGCCGGGAGATCGAGATAAAGAGAGTAGAGACGGAGAATAACATTACTGATCCATTCACAAAGGACATTCCTCAGACGCAGTTCGAGAGGCTATTCGAGATGATAGGTCTACGATATGCCATCTCATGGCCCTAGTGCAAGTGGGAGATTGTTAGTGTATATGCCCTAGGGTCCATTATTATATCATACTTGTATGTATATTACTTAATGGAAGCTTAGGATAATCACAGTTGTATATACAGTCTTGCTAAAAATGGTAGCATGCTACTTGGTTTGTGTCTACTTTAATATGTGTATATGTTTCTTGTAACGTATCACTCATACATATTAGTTGAGCCCATAGGATCTTTTCTTGATTACAAGCGTTGTCATGGCAGTCACACTAGTGGGGGCTGGTTAGTCTATAAGCAACATCCTATACTTGTACCTAGTCGTAGGATTATCGAGACTGGGCATCGATACTCTAGAGTAGACTAGTGTGTACGCTTCTCATCCCAGTTGGAGAGATGGTCTGTCCCACAGCCATCAGTACGTCGTACTGGAGATAGTATATAGGTGCTCGTTAGGTTACGGGTAGACCGGACAGGACTCGCAGGGAAACTGTTGGTTGGTATTATACCAATCGTCAGTTAACGGTTCCCAGGTGACTTGAGTACAGCATAGTCCGCAGACTTGACACTGCTACTTCGCCTCAAGTGTGTCCCACTGTTCTTAGATTGCTACCCTACCACGGCTCAAAGGAGTCGTGCAAATAGGTAGCAGTTGGGTGCAGTCCCGAGCACTTAGAGGCACTGGCGGTTAGACAGGATTCGTCTCTCCCGGTATTAGGAGTTGATATCGTGCTGTGTCAGAGAGCCATTACGCAAAGTCCCTGGCCAGGGCAAGCGAGATTTACTAGTAGGTTCCAGTTGTTTCTCAGGGTGTAATGGGCTATGCTCCGACACGACTTATACCGCTATTAGGGGACTAACGCTTGCCGCCCCCTAGGCTCGATATGCGACAGTCTTAGACGAACAGACCGGACTGTACGGAGATTGTCACATCAGGCTCAGTAGTAGTTCAGATGGGTTTCCTCATCGGCCTTCTTATCGACATCTACCTGGGGACCGTTACGTACAGCTAGTGCCGCTTGCGGTCTGTGGTTAAACCCACTGCCAGCGTAGTGTCGAGTCTTTAGACTCCCACACAAAGGGTTTCCCTGCTCCAGGCGAAACGATATAGAGGTCGTATGGTTTTACGACAAAGGTTCGGACGCATACGTGTGTTTACGCACCTACGGCGTTCGGACAGTTTCTACTAGCCGGCTTTGGTTTAAGCCAAATTCTAGTATCAGGTTATTGGATTTATACAGTCTAAAGTTTTTCCGTGTTTTCACGGATTGGAGGGGCGTTTTCGTAATTTTCCGGGAAGCTTCTAGATATATGGTGACTTGGGGGTTAAGGTGGCATAAGCATTTATTGATCAATGACTCATTTGTGTGATTCATCCATGGAGTTAGTGCTTCATTTATTGAGCTAATGACTCATGAGATGAATCACACAAGGTGAATGCATCAACCATGATGATTAATCATATATATTATTTATTTGATAAATTGATATGGTTGATATTTTCAAATGAGTTCATTTTTCAATATCATTCTTATCATCACCTTCTCTCTCCTCAAGCTCTCTCATTCTTGAAACCCTAACCCTGACCTCTCATGTGTTGAGATCAAGGGTTAGCTAGACTAATACATCCATAACCTCACTATATATCCCCTAGGTTGCTTAGATTAGCACTTTGAGCAACCTAGTTATCTCAATTTAGAGATCAAGCTTTGCGTAGGAGCTCTCGGGTGGATCGTCTTTGACTCGAGGAGGCCATTGAGGTGCCGATGTTCCAAGGAGCCTACGATGAGTGGAGGACAGCGATGAAGACCTGAAGGACAACTAACGTGAGGTATAACTTTGAATCCGAGTAGTTAAACCTCTCGTAGTTTGCTAATAACGGTTTAGACACGATTCATGCGCTCAAGTCCGTGTTACGAAGCTTTGATGATCGTTTTTCATATATTCCACCTCCCCGCAAGTTCATGGGGTGCGTGACATGGACTTACACTACTTACCATTGTTGCATACCATGACTACGAAATATGGCAGATGAACATCAAGACCGCTTTTTTAAATGGAGATTTAGAAGAGAGCGTGTACAAGACACAGACAGAGTTCTTCGTAGACAGTGGGAGCAGCGGAAAGGTGTGCAAGCTGCTTAAATCAATCTACGGATTAAAGAAGACATCGCGTAGTTGGAGCATCTGTTTTGATGTAGCAGTCAAAGAGTTTGAATTCATCAAAAACATAGATGAACCTTGTATATATAAAAAGGTTGTAGAGAGTAAGGTTGTATTTCTCGTACTGTACGTGGATGATATACTCTTGATAGGAAATGATGTTCATGTGCTGCACTCGGTCAAGCTCTTCTTATCACAAAAGTTCTCCATGAAAGATCTGGGTGATGCCTCCTACATCCTGGGGATAAAGATCTATAGAGATAGATCTAAAAGGATGTTGGGATTGTCCCAATTCAGGTACATTGACACCTTACTAAAGATCTTTAGTATGGAAGATTCTAAGCGTGGTAATTTGCCCACTTGTTCAGGAATCACTCTCTCCAAAGAGATATCTCCCAATACTGATTTGGAGAGGGCTCGCATGACCGTGATACCCTATGCTTCTGTAGTTGGGTATATCATGTACGCGATTTTATGCACCAGACCGGATATAGCTTACGCACTAGGTATGGTAAGTAAGAATCAATCAGACCCATGGGAGAAGCACTAGATAGCTGTGAAGAACATTCTTATGTACTTGAGAAGGACTAAAGAAATGTTCTTGGTGTATGGTAACACTGAACTCCAGGGGGAGTCCTTTAACGATTCGACCTTCCAGAGTGATAAGGACGGCAGTTGTTGGCTATAGTGCCCGTCGGAGATTGTTACAGACAGGCTCAGTAGGGGTTCGGATGAGTTTGCTCATCGGCCTTCCTTTCGCTCAATATCTGGGTAGCCGTTATGTACAGCTAGTGCCGCTGACGTGCTTGTGGTTAAACTCACTGCCAGTATATTGGCGAGTCTTTAGAGTCCCATACAGAGGGTTTCCCTGCTTCGGGCGAAACGATGTAGATGCCGTATGGTCTTACGGCAGGGTTCGATCATATACATGCACTTGTGAACGTATCATGATTCGGACGGATAATAATAGTGGGCTTTGGTTTAAGATAGATTCTAGTATTATATTATTGGATTATTTTCGTCTCTTTGTATTCATATTTTTCGGAATACGGATACGGGTATGTATATACGGATGATGGGTATTCTTGTAATTTATTACAAGGTGCTTCTAGAAGAAGACACCTAATTTTAGTTTTAACCATTTATTTAAATGGTTTAATGAGGTGGAGGGATGAGGTGTTATGGCTTTAATATTAAGCATGGCTTTGTGGTGACTCATGGGGTGACTCATAGTGGCACTATTGAGGAGTGCTTGATATTTTAGTGTTGTGAGATATTTTCTTGAGTTGAGGCTTCATGAATTATTATCACACAACACTTAGCCTTTTTCCATGGTTGCTTCACACTCTCATCTCCTCTTGCTTCTTCTTCTACCTCCACCCTAAATGTCTCATGTGTTGAGAAACCTAGGGTGTTTGGAGACAAATTAATCCATCATTAGACTCTACAACCTCTAGGCTATCTAGTTTAGCGAACTAGGTACCCTAGTTACCTCGGCTATGAGGTTGGAGCTCGAACTACAAATCCTCAAGTGGATCATCTTCGATGGAGGGAGACCGGCGATCGAGCTTGATCATGGTGGCCTCTAGGAGCTTAGGAAGATGGCAGAAGACCGAAGAACTCGGATCATTCGGTATAACCATTCTAAACTCCTCTTTAGTTTGCTAGCTTTAGGTTTATGGTAGATCCGGGTTATAGGGTTGTTCGAGCGCTAGTTATGAAATTTTTTATTCCGCAAACGGTCACGGTTGATGGTCAGGGCGTTGGCATAATCCAACATGGTATCAGAGCCAACCCATAAACCTATATTAGCTAGTTTGCAAAAGGTTAAAATATCGATCGACCGAATTTTCGGAATCGTAATTCCATTTAGACATGCTTGCTGCCGTTTTTAAAACTTGTTCGAAATTTTTTCAGAGCATCTCAAAAATACGTGCAAGCATTTTTAGGGGACCACGAGAAATTTGGAAGCTTGGTCCAACAAGTTGGCCGAGAAATCGCGACAATACTAGCCTATTAGCCGCGGTTCCGCGGTCGTCTTGTGGCCAAAGTGGTCCAAATTTCTTCTAGCACTCTTATTTTTGGAAATATGATTTTTATGATATATGGTTTTGGCCCAGATTTGTTTGAGTACTATTTTTCATTTGGGGCCAAGTTGGAAAAGTTCAGTCGATCGAAATTTTAAGTGTGTGTTTATCAATGCATACATTACTATCTGTGACCGTGAATGACATTAGAGTGGTACAACCCGACTATTTGCTATATGTGCGACTAGACAGGTTTGCGAACATGACATTCATGTTGATATTCTGTGTTGTGCTGAGATTGTGGTTGGATTGTCGTGGCAGATAGCCAGTGGTGCAATGATAGTTGTATAGTTTATATTCATTTGTACATTTGATATTGCGGGGCGAGCGTCCGACATGTGGACTTCCATCTCTGCTAGTTTGTATATTATTTGTTTGGGGCACGACCGGGTTGAGGTCGATATCACCCTTGTACATATATTTTCATTTTCTGTACTAGGATTACCCAGCGGTGGAATGCTCGAATAGCCGGATTCTAGATGGCAACGGGTCCGCATCTCATGGCCTTAAGACGGAGGGGGCCTCACTCTAGAATTGGCGGGCTATTTAGCGCATTCGTAGGGAGTACAGGATGACCCACGGAGGGGTGCTCAAGTTACCGGATTCCGTGAAGTGCTGGGTGGCCCATTCCCTTTGTTGATTGGGGTTACCTTACATCTGGGATTGGCAGGTAGCTTTCCACGCTCATAAGGGTCCAGGTTTTCATTGCACAGGCTATCCACAAGACAAGGAACGTCGGGTCTTCTTTGTGGCTCAAATGAATTCAGAGGCTCCAAGATAATCCACCATTCTGTGTTGCTTGCTGAGATTCTGTGATGTTGCTTATATCATGCCTGGGACGAATGTTATATATATTTATATTTATATATATTAGTAGGTGATGTATATGTTTTGCATCCGCGCCAGTCCAGCCCCAGCTCTGCCGTTAGTTCAGTAACCTAACGGTGAATGACGGGACCCCGTGGCGAATGCAGATGGTATATACATACATTGTATTTTCATTCTTTTCTGGTATGATATGGATTAATTGATGGGACTGCATTAATTCTGATTAATGCAAGGAAAACAAACCTATATGATTTTGTTGGAACCAAGTTTTTTAAAACTGACATTGCAGATGTTTCCTTTTGCTTTGGACAACGGTATTCGGTTATGAATATCCAGCACCTAATTCGACGAGGCAAGAGACGAGATCCCTTCATCGTGAGTGACCTCTTGAGCAAAAGTTTACATCATCGTAATAACTTCACTATAGTCGATTCTTTTGATTTGCATCGTGGTGTTCAGTTTGGAATATCCTGCACCTCATTCAATGAGAAAAGAGCCGAGATCCCATCACAGGGAATGACCTCTTTAGCAAAGGTTTGCGCCACTATATATTTGTAAAACCTCTCCGGTTCCTTCAACAATATCAAGTTCATTACGTTAAAGGTTTTTCGCCAAAAACCAGTCGTAGCCCTCTGTCATTTCCAATGAGTAGTACTTAGTATTCGTGCTGCGTTTGTTGACCTTGTCAAGACGTAGTGTACGTTAGCTGAGTGGTGCTTGTTTGTAGCACATGATGTGGATTAACTAGGACAGTCGTATAACCTTGTTGACCTTGTCAAGGGCTTATGCGGGTGGGTCTAGGGTAATCAAGATAATGACAGGTTGAACTTGACTAGTGACTTATGATTTATTGACCTTGTCAAGGTCATAGGTTATTAGGGGTAAAAACCACATCGGGAGTTTCAAACATACAGGAAACTTGCCAGGCATACGCATACCTTCTGGAGTGTGGTGACTTGAGTGGATTCCATCAAGTTATCATGCGATGATAGTTGGATCCCGATTCCCACTAATGAGTAGGTGTTACAACTCGGGTGATTTTAGATGATCCCGACTAATTCTCTTTCTAGGATTTGAAGGAGAGTTCGAGGAAACATTGGGAACCATCCTGATTAGATAAAGTGATTAAACAATCTAATCTAGGTTAGAGTGCACGCTGAGTGTTTCTTTTCTCTCTCTCTAACAACGACCATGGCCTGACCTTAAAAACTCATGAACCAAGTGAACCGAACCTTCTTAAAAACACTTTGACTTTTGGATTGTCATTTAGTCGCATATATCATTGCCGCTCCTACATCCCTTTTGCATTTCTCCAGAACACTCCGTATCACTACGAAGATCCATATTTCTTCGATATTCCATCGTATAGTTACATACGAACTCGAAGGAACTTGTTCTAGTTTGAGAATGGTTTCTAGTTCTAGAGAAATTGAATATGATTATTCGTTTGTCTTTTATCTTTACCTTCTCTCAGGTTGCGAGGGCTCCTAAGAGTACACCTAATGCGCTTATTAGATAGCCTTCTTTTAAACCATAGGCAGGTGCCGAAAGGTAGGGAAGGAAGAAAACAAATTAGTCTAAGTGTGGTGTACAGAAGGTAATAAGTAAAGACATATAAAGGGATTAGATTAAGGGCAAAGGAAATTGTGACTGCTATCATTCATGACGAAACAGCGTATACCCCTTCCACTCCTATATCACCTTTGCATTTCTCTGGAACACTCCATATCACTATGAAGATCTATATTTCTTGGGTATGCCATCGTATAGTTACATACGAACTCGAAGGAACTTGTTCCAGTTCGAGGACGGTTTCTGGTTCTGGAGAAATAGAATAAGGATTATTCAGTTGTCTTTTCCCTTTACCTTCTCTCAGGTTGCGAGGGCTCCTAGTATTAGGAGAGTACACCTAATGCGCTTACTGGATAGTCTTCTTCCAAACCTTAGGCTGGTGCCGAAGGGTAGGGAAGGAAGAAAATCAATTAGCCTAAGTGTTGTGTACAGAAGATAATATGTAAAGACATATAAAGGGATTGGAGTGGGTAAGGAAATATACGGTTACAGTCATGAATCTGGATAGTGGAAGAGGCATTACTAGGAATACCCGCTTACCCCATAGAAACATTTTCATGTTTCAGTTTTACTGTGCGATGTTAATTGAAAACTATTTTCCCAATTAAATTCTAACTCCAGGGTATATATTTACCAGATTTGATTCTCACATCTGTATTGTTAGTTATGTATATTCCCTAGAGGCCATTGTTGTACATATGATGTATATTATAGTAGATGCTTGGATATATATATATATAAAGGACTTTCTTGCTCAACATTATAGTATGCTATCTGGTTTCACTTTGTCTAAACATGTTGACTTGTATTGTATTAATGTTTTGCTCTCACATGTTGATAAAGACCTTATGATATGTACTTGACTACTAGGACTATGATGCAGATCATACTAATGGGGCCAGGGTGGTCCAAAAGTACATCCTATAATTGTTCCTAATCGAGGGTGTATCGAGACAGGGCATCGATACTCCAGAGTAGACTAGTGTATACGCCTCTTGACCCATATGATGGGCGATGGATGATCCCACATCCATTGGTGTTTGATATCAAATATGGTATACGGGTGCTCAGTGGAGATTGGGTACACTGAACGGACTCGCCGAGAACTCCTAGATGGTATTATAGCTATCGTCAGATAGCAGTTCTCTGGTGACTCTGGTACAGGTTAGTCTGTAGACCCGAGATCGTCATAGAGTCTTGTGTGATTCCCACTGTGCTTTGATTTCCACCTTACCACATTCATGAGAACGTGCAAAACGGTGGCTTTTGGGTACAGTCCCGAATCATATGGAGGCAATGAGCGATAGGAGGGGTTTCGTCTCTCCCGGTATTGGGGGTTGATGTTGCGCTGTGTTCGATTGGCTATAACTAGAAGTCCCAGGCCATGGCTGATATGGAGATCTACTGGTATGTGTTATCAGCAGTTTCTTGACCCGTTATGAGCCTCACATCGACACGACTTATCGGTTACTGGGGTCTGACGTTTACCACCCCTAGACTGGATATGCGACATATCAGACGAAAAAACCAGACTGTACGGTAGTGTTACTGATTGGATTCACAGGAGTGTGTACAGGCTTGCTTGTTAATCTTCTGATCGCTCAATACTCGGGTGGCTGTTACGTTTAGCTGACCACTTGCAGCTTATGGGTGTTTGATATGATCATCACCTACTGCCGGCGTATTGACGAGTCTTTCGAGTCCTACACAGAGGTTTCCTAGCTCAGGAGAAATGGAGTAAGAGCACATATGTGATATGTGCGGGACCGAGATTAATACGATATGTGATACCGTATTCTATTCTCATGATATGTGATATCGGCCGGTTATATGTGATATAGCCGGTTATCGGATCAAGTGTTGATTCGATAAAATGATATATATTATATTAGTCAGTCATATGTAATGTAGCCGGATTATTAAATCAAGTGTTGATTTAATAATTTAATGTAGAATTATATATTAGATATATTAAATTACATTAACTAATATATTGCTCACTTAAGTATTTCATTTTCTCATATTTGGATACATTTAACATATATGTGATATATGTTTAATGTATTCTTTTCCTTTGTTACATTAAAAATTATATATGTGACATGCTAGGTTATACATGCAACTAGGGTTTATGAGAATTACACCATGGTTTGTCATTATGGTTGGAATTATATTTACTTTGGAAATTCAAAATTGTGGATTAATTATTAAGATATTTTCTTAGTTGACCAAGTCCACTCTCTTGATATTTTCCAAGATATTTATTAACCTAACACTAATCACTAACCATGGTCTATTCTCTACAATGGTTAAAGCCATGATACTAACCCTAGGTTGCATTTCTAACCTCAACACAATTTCATTCTCACTTGAGCTTGGGTTTCTTCTTCTCCTTCATTTTTGATATTCTTGCTCTCTTGAGTTATTCATGTGATGAAAAATAGTGAGAAATAAATTTCTAAAGAGAAAAATTCCTACTTCATCATCCTCTTTTATACTAGCCATATAGACTAGTGTGTTAGCTTCACTAATCCATAATTAGTAAAGAGATAGCTTGGGTTTGTGACTCCTCAAAGTAGATCATCTTGGACTGTGAAGACTTCAAGCTAGCATGGATCATTCACCTCATGGAGCCTCTGTAGAGTCCGGGAGCTTGATGATCGCAGCGAAGGGACCTTAACTTGGAGCTTATGAAGCAAAGGAATGGACTACAAAGGTTGTAATCCCTGTCACTTAGAAGTAAAGTTGTTTGCTTGATGTTTCTAATCCCAATTTTCTAGTAAAGATCCTTGCTTAGGTTGGTTGGCACTTGAAAATTTTAAATACGGCAAGTTTGATGCCTTGTAAAACCTTGTTCTAATGCTTATGAACCTTATAGTGGTATCAGAACCTAGCTATAGTATTAGGCGTTGCGTAGGCGAAATTAAAAGTCCGAACGAACTCCGAATAACCAAATTTTCCCACTTTCTGGAAAAATTTTCAAAAGTTTAAATTTTTCATATTAAAAATATTCAGAAAATAATGTAGGTATTTGTATGGACCCACTTGAAAAATGAGTCCCTAACTCGCTTTATTGACCGCGGAACCGTGGCCAAAACATGGTTTTGGCGGCGGTTCTGTGGCGCCATTATGGAGGCAAGTGACGACACTTCAACGGTTGGTCCGTTTGTACTAAGGGCATGCTTCTGGGAATTTTTAATAGTGCTTATGTGTTTAGCTCTCTGGGAATTTTAGGAATTCGTTGATTCGATCGGATTGTTTAACGTCGTCTAGCTT
The DNA here is from genome assembly GCA_030015575.1 of Agapanthus africanus. Taxonomy (NCBI): domain Eukaryota; kingdom Viridiplantae; phylum Streptophyta; class Magnoliopsida; order Asparagales; family Amaryllidaceae; genus Agapanthus; species Agapanthus africanus. Next base: position 167,234,992 of record JASDDO010000004.1, read on the forward strand.
TCTTTAATGATATACAATATTTAGAATTCATATTGTTAGGCATGAAATCCGAGATATGTGATATGTCGGGTTTATGATGTCTAAAGAGATTGTGGATTCCAAATGTTGTAGTTTTTCACTTTCTTTTCTGCGACCGTAAGTGTAATATGTGGTGTACCGCCGGTTTCTTTGCTATACATCAACGAAAATTGGGATACGCAAATTTACTTACGTTGATGACATGTGATGTTATATGTTGCTGTGATATGTTATATTGGATCGTCGTGTTTTGGATAGCCGGGGTTTTATGTGAGATGAGAGTTTTTCATTTTCATTCATGTAAAATTCAATGTGTGTAATATTATTTTATTGGGGCACTTCCGGGTTAAGGATGATCTCACCATTGTATATTATTTACTTTTCCGCATTAGGATAGACCCAAGGAGGAGAGCACAAGCAACCGGGTTCTAGGGTCCAGTGGGAGGCCATCTCGAGGAGTCGAGTCCGGAACTCCTAACTCTAGAATTGGTAGGGTTTCTTGCTGCTCTCATAGGGGTCTAGGTATGTGGGTTTGGTTATTCATCGCGACCGTGGAATCCGTGTTTTATACAGGCTCAAAATAAAACACGGACCTCCTATTATATCCAATATTTCATATGTTTCTTCTGCTGCTGATATTCTGTGATGTGATCATTTTATATGCGTGAGATGAATCCTTTATTATTGTATATATGAAATATAATAAACGTTACTTATGTTTTGCACCCGCGCTAGTCCCGCCTCGCTATGCCGTTAGTTAAGTAACCTAACGGTGCAAAACGGGACACTGTGGCGAATGCGGATGGCATAAGCGTACGTTGTATTTTCGTTTCTTCTGTGATGCTTAGGAAGCATAAATGATAGGATTCATTAATGAGATTAATGAAAGAAAAATAAACCTAAAAAATGTTGTAGAATCAAATTTTCAAAAAGGGTAGCTCTAGTTTTTGCTTTGCATAGCGGTATTCCTCGTAGAATATCCAGCACCTTATTCGATTAGGAAAGAGCCGAGATCCCTTCACCGGGAGTTACCTCTTCAGAGATTCTAGCAGATGCTACAACTCACTCAGTTTTGTTTTTGATTGCTTCTATAGTTCATACTCTGCATAGCGGTATTTATGAAATATCCTGCACCTTATTCGATAAGGAAAGAGCCGAGATCCCTTCACCAGGAGTGACCTCTTTAGCGAAACTAGTAAAAGCCTCAAAAACACTCCTTTTCAAAAGCACTTGTTTCTACAACGATATCAAGTTCATTACGCAAAATGTTTTCATAAAAACCTGACGTAGCCCTCCATCATTTTGGATAAGTAATATTTAGTATTCGTGTTACGGTAGTTTGGCATCCGTCAAGGCGTAGTGTACGGTAGCTGATTAGTACTTATCTGTAGAATGAGATGGGATTGAATTAGGGTATTCGTACGGTGTTGTTTGTCCTCCGTCAAAAGTCGTGCAGGTGGGTATAATTTAATCAGGAGGACGGGTTGAACTTGACTGGCGCCTTATGGGTAGTTTGGCCTCCGTCAAGGTCATTGGACGCTGGGGATAAAAAGCATTATCGCGAATTTCAAGTGTTGAAATTTGCAATGAGATTGCATACCTTCTGTGAGATAGTTGGATCCTGATACCCACTGCGAGTAAGAGTTACTCCTGGGAGAGTTTTACACATGACAATTAGCCGATCAAGTAGGTGTCTAGAAAGGTGTTTACGGGGTTATGCCTCTGGGAAAACGATGTTTATTTTAATTAGGTCCGTGTGAAAGCACGGGGAACCTCCCTCAAAGTACCAACACTGGCATGGCTGAAAAATTGGCGAACTTGTAAGGTGTAATTAATCCCGGCTAGTCTTGCCTTTTAGGATTTTAAGGAAGATTTGATGAAAACAGTGGGAGCCATCCTGATTAGATAAGATAATAACCAATCTAATCTTGCAAGAGCATACGCTAGAGTTTTTTCTTCTCTCTCTCTCTCCAGGTAGCGACCATGTCAGGCCTTAAACAAGATAATAATATGGATGTATTGACTGAACCCGCTTGTTATACTGAGCAGGGGAACGTTGGTTCCGTTCTTTCATATAATTGTTATAAGACTGAGCAGGGAATAGGTACATATCCGGATTTCCACGCCGCCCAAACGAAGAATAAGCATGTTGATGCATCTTCTTCGGGTATGTTAGTTATCGAGAACTGTTTCTCAGTTCACTCTACGTCCTGGGTATTAGATACCGGATCGGGATCCCACATATGTAATATGTTACATGGGCTACGAAAAGGTAGAGAACTGGGAGAGGGTGATCATTCCATAAGAGTTGGGAATGGTGCAAATGTTGCAGCCAAAGCAGTTTGTGAATATCACCTTGTATTACCAAATGGTAATACATTTATTCTGAACGAATGCTATTACATTCCGACCCTTATATGCAATCTTATATCAGTTTCTTTATTGAGTAAAGAAGGATATAAATTTGTAGTACAGGATAATGTTATGAACATATTCCTGAATCAAAAGTTGATTGGATCAGGCTCGTTAAATAATGGCATATATGTTTTAAATCAAATTACAGTTCTTAATGTACAAAACAAATACAAGAGGAAGAGTTCAGAAATGAACGAATCCTTCTTGTGGCATTGTAGACAAGGTCATATCAATGCGACACGACTGGCTAAGTTACATAAGGATGGATATTTGAATCCGTTCGAATTATCATCTTATGAAACTTGTCATTCATGTCTCAAAGGCAAAATGACCAAAACTCCGTTTAGTGGACACGGAGAAAGAGTTACGGAACTCTTGGGACTGATACATAGTGATGTATATGGTCCCATATCTACACATGCCAGGAATGGTTTCTCGTACTTCATTACATTTACTGACAACCTCTCAAGATACGGACATGTATTCCTGTTGAAACACAAGTCTGAAGCTTTTGAGAAATTAAAAGAATATAAGCACGAAGTCGAGAACCAAACGGGTAAAAGTATCAAGATCCTTCGATCTGATCGAGGAGGAGAATACTTGAGCAATAAGTTCATGGACTATCTAGAAGAGAATGGGATTCTCTCTCAGCTTACTCCTCCATATACACCACAACACAACGGTGTATCGGAGCGGAGGAACCGCACCCTATTAGATATGGTGCGCTCTATGATGAGCACTGCTGAGTTGCCTATTTCCTTTTGGGGTTATGTGCTTGAGACAGCTGCATACCTATTGAATAGAGTTCCATCCAAATTAGTGCCTACCACTCCATATGAGATATGGAATAGGAAGAGACCATGTTTTAATTTTATTCAGATATGGGGTTGTTCGGCATATGTGAAAACACAAAATCCGGACAAACTCGAGGCAAGGTTTGTTCTGTGCAAGTTTATAGGATATCATAAACATTCGCGAGGGTATATCTTCTACCGCTCCGAGGAACAAAAGGTGTTTGTTTCTCGACATGCCACCTTTTTAGAAAAAGGTTTTCTTATGAAAGAAATTAGTGTCAATGAGGTATAACTGGAAGAAGTTCCAGCTACACAAACTGCAACAGAAGATTTCGTGGAACCAGAGGATTCGATAGCTGCCAACGAACCCCAGCCTCTCCACAGATCTAGTAGGTGTAGGGTTCCTAGGCACTCTAGTGAGGTCTCACAAGGCATCAACCATGCCAATTTCAAAAAAACGGGGTGCCGAGAAACCCTAATACGGATTGTTGGCTAGATTTCTAGGCGAAAGAAGCAACTAGTTTACAACTAAACTACAATAACGGAAATACAACCTTTGTAGATCCGGTTCTCCACCTCCATAGCTCCATGATGAAGTGTCCTCGCTGTCCAAAATGAAATCCGGGCTCTTGCGTCGGCTTCATCGGAGAAATGGGCGGGCAAGGTCGTCGGCTTCGTGCCGAAGATGATCTACGTCGAGGCATCACAAGATCAAGCTCTCACTTCACAAAGTCATGAAACTTGTGAAGAAAACACACTCTACTACTTGGCAAGAGGTAGATGATGAAGAAATAGGAAGTGGGTAGACTTTAGAATTGGATTTCTCACTCACTTTCATCAATCACCATTGATGAGTCAAGTTTCTCTTCTTGAAGTGAAGAAGAAGAAGATGAAGAAGATGATAAGTATTATGATAAGTTATTAAAAATGAAAAGTAAAAAGAATACTTATCATAATTGAACCATGGTTTAGTTTAGAGAATTGATTAGGGTTAAGTGGAATAGTTAGGGTTAAGCATGAGACAAAATGGTTACAAAGTCAAAGTGTTCATGAAACTTCATGAATAAAACAAAACATGCCACCATTTTCTCATTTGCTTTTCTTTTTCCAAAAGAATAAATAAATGAATAAAATGAATAAGAAAATAGTAAACCCTAACCATTTCATTAACCAAGGTTTAATTCTTTACACTTAACCAAATGGCATGTATCATCAAACATGATACAAGCAAGTGCACAAAATCATATCGCATATGTAATGCGCATATATCGAGCGAGAAAATCCATTTAAAGTGAACCGATACTAGTTAATGCAAAGTAATATATCAAATATATATAATTATACATTAAACCATTAAATCAACACTTGATTTAACGATCCGGTCATATCGCATATAACCGACTAGTATCCAATGTATCGGCTTATCGAATCAATACTTGATTCGATAACTAAGTTATATCGCATACAACCAATCGATAGATTCATCGCGAGAATAGAATACGGTATCACATACACGCATTATTCTCGGTCCCGCACATATCTCATATGCGCTCCTATTTCGTTTTGCTTGAACCAGGAAACCTCTGTGTAGGACTCTAAAGACTCGTCAATACGCCGGCAGCAGGTGATGATCATATCAAACACCCACAAGCCGCAAGCGGTCTGCCAAACGTAACTGTTAGTTATATGTATGCCCTAGAGGCCATTACTGTACATACGATGTATATTGTAGTGGATGCTAGGACATATATAGGGAGGACTTTCTTGCTCGACATGATAGTATGCTATCTGGTTGTACTTTATCTTAACATGTACTCTGATTGTCTCTATGTTACATGTTGATAAAGCCCTTAGGATATGTACTCGACTACTGGGACTATGATGAGATCATACTAGTGGGGCCACGGTAGTCGACGGGTACATCCTATAATTGTTCCTAGTCGTGGGTGTATCGAGACAGGGCATCGATGCACCAGAGTAGACTAGCGTATACGCATCTTGACCCATCTGATGGGCGATGGATGATCCCATATCCATCGGTGTTTGACATCAAGGATGGTGCACGGGTGCTCAGTGGAGACTGGGTACACTGGACGGACTCGCCGAGAACTCCCAGATGGTATTATACCATACGTCAGATGGCAGTTCTCCGGTGACACTGGTACAGAGTAGTCTGTCGACCCGAGATCGTCATAGAGTCTTGTGTGATTCCCACTGTGCTTTGATTTCCATCATACCATGTCCAAGAGGGCGTGCAAAAAGGTGGCTTTTGGGTACAGTCCCGAATCACATGGAGGCAATGAGCGATAGGAGGGGATTCGTCTCTCCCGGTATAGGGAGTTGATGTTGTGCTGTGTTCGATTGGCTATAACCGGAAATCCCTGGCCAGGGTTGCTGAGATTTACTGGTAAGTGTTATCAGTAGTTTCTCGAACTGTTATAGACCTCAAATTGACACGACTTATCAAGCTACTGGGGTCTGACGTTTACCACCCCTAGGCGAGATATGCGACATATCAGACGACGAGACCGGACTGTACGGAAGTGTTACTGTTTGGATTCGCAGGAGAAGTTACAGGCTTGCTTGTTGATCTTCTGAGCGCTCAATACCTGGGTAGCTGTTACGTTTAGCTGACCGCTTGCAGCTTGTGGGTGTTTGATATGATCATCACCTACTGCCGGCGTATTGACGATTCTTTAGAGTCCTACACAGAGGTTTCTTGACTCAGGCAAAACGGAGTAGGAGCACATATGTGATATGTGCGTGACCGAGGATAATACGATATGAGATACCGTATTCTATTCTCGCGATATTTGATATCAGCCGGGTCATCGGATCAAGAGTTGATTCGATGAATCGGTACGGATAAATATTAGTCGGTTATATGCGATATAGCCGGATTGTCGGATCAAGTATTGATTCGATATTTTAATGTATAATAATATATATGATATATTAAATTACATTAACTAATATTTGCTCACTAAAAGATTCTTTTTCTCACTCGGGTAATACATTGATATATATGCGATATATGTTAATTATATTATTTTATTTGGTTATAATAAATATTATATATGTGATATATAATATTGTAACATGATATGATAACTAATGCAACATGTTTAGTAAAGATTAATCATGATTAGGGTTTGGATTAGGGTTAAACTTTCTAGATGTTTCTAGAAGGTTTTCTTTTTGTTTTGTGAAAGATATTTGTGTGTGACTCATTCTTAACTCAACCCAAACCCTAACCCTTGGTCAATTCTCTACAATGGTTAAGTGAACCATGGTTGCATAATTCTATCATATTATTCTTTTCCTATTCATCACAAAAGAATTATCATTGTTCATCATCTTCTTCCTTCTTCTTCTTTGCTTGAAATGGTTTCTTGCTTTGATTTTTGTGATGGATAAATATGAGAAAAAGATAAATCAAGAGAGCAAAAATCCTACTTCATCATCCTCATCTTCCCTTGCCATTTAGATGAGGGTGTTCACATCATTTCATGAGTGTTAGCTGTTAGTGCACGGCGGCGCCCCGGCCGTCAATCCGACGCCGGAATGCTGAAACGGTGAATAACTTAAATTTTGCGGACTTTGCAAACCGGCACCACCGCGCACTAAACTCCGGATCGTAACCATTTACAAGTCTAAGCTACAACAAGAAAGGGAAGAGATGTATACCGACGATCCAAGTCCTCCGGTCTTCATCTCCACTCCGATCTCCTCGCGGGATCTCCGTCCGTCTCCTCCTCGTTGGAAAGGGCACCACGAAGCCGGGTACTTTTACGGGCTCCCACCTCAATACCGAGGCAACTCGCGCATGAAGCCGGCAACTCGACATGCTCAAGATATGCTGTAGGAAGTGTAGTGTAGAATGGATGTCTCACTTTGGGGTTTGTTGCCATTTGTAGATGATGGAGGAAACAAGATAAGAAGAATGGTGCTTGCATTTTTCTTAGCATGAAAAGAGATCAAGAAAGAAGAAAACTCTCAAAGATGAAGCTCTCATCTTCTTCTCACTCAACCATGGAAAAAACTTATGCATCAAGTGAGAATAATGGTGGAGGAAAATCTATATGAAGCAAGAAGGGAGGTGAGTGTAGGAGATGTAGAAAGGGTGACCACATCAAGAGACAAAGAAACATACACCATGCTTCATACTATTGAACCCATACCCTCACTTTATCACAATCAAATCTCATAAAGCAAAAGCATGGTTGAAAAGAAATGAAAGCTATCATAATCAATCTTTTACAAGAAACCCCCTCCACAAAAGTTATTTGCACAATTGCAAATAACCCCCTCCATCGGAAAAGTCCGGCCGGGAAAGAACAAAGGAAAACCGGCCGGAACGGAATGCAAACTGGCAACTCCAGAAAACTGGTCCCGTAATAAATTACAGGAAAACCCCAATACTGTGCATACACACCCGCATCTGTATTCCGTCCGGATACAAATGCAAAAAAAGACAAAATCTACACTGTACTAAACTAGGACCGGCTTAAACCAAAGCCGGCTAGTAATATCCGTTCGATCCTGATCCGTGCAATACCGCACGTATCTGATCGAACCCTGCCATATATCTATACGGCTACTAGTACAAACCGTCCGATCCTGATCCGTGCAATACCGCACGTATCTGATCGGACCCTGCCATATCTCCATACGGCCTCTACAGCGTTTCGCCTGAAAACTTGAGTAACTGAAAGTGTGGTGGACTCTAAAGACTCGTCAATATTATGGCTGTGGATTTAACCACTAGCACGTCAGAGGTATAAGCCAATACGTGACGGGCCACCAGCTATTGACTAAAAGGGACGTCGATGAGGAAGCTCACCCCGACACCCAACTGAGTCTGTCAGTGACAATATCCGTACAGTCCGGTCCGTTCGTCTATGAGTATCGCATGGCGGGCCTAGGGGGTTGGTAAAAGTCAGACCCCCAAAAGCGGTACAAGTCGTGTCGGAGTGTAGCCCAGAACACCCTGAGATACTACTGGAATACCTACCAGTAAATCTCCTGCCTTGGCCAAGGTCTTTGTGTAATGGCTCTCTTAGACACAGCGCGACCTCACCCCCAATACCGGGAGAGACGAACCCCTGAAGATCCGCTCACTGCCTCCATGTGGCTCGGGACTGTACCCAACTAAAACCTGTTTGCACGACTCCTTTGAGCCGTGGTAGGGTAGTAATCAAAGTACAGTGGGAACTCACACGAGACAAATGACGATCCCCAGGTCGATGAACTAACCTGCACACATGTCACCAGGGAACTGCCATCTGACGTCTGGTATATGACCAACTAGCATGTTCCCGGCGAGTCCTGTCCGGTGTACTCATAACCCAATGAGCACCTGTATACATCTTAGGTGATCCAACAGACACCAGTGGCTTGTGAGACCGGCCACCGCCCCTCGTCGGGGTCTCGACTGTATACACTAGTCTACTAATGGAGTATCGATGCCCAGTCTCGAAACTCCCACGACTAGGGACCTTTTAAGGAAAAGCTTATAGACCCCCAGCTCCCACTTATATGATCGCCCTCATACTGCTGGTGGTCAAGCAAGAATCCTAGGGGCTCTATCAACGTGTAATAGCGACGTGTCATGTCACTTAAAACAGTACACGATGATAAAGGTAAACCAGATAGCATACTATCATCTCGAGTAAGACTGTCCTACCGGGATAGGTCCTCCCTCAATCATTACAATCACGTACCTGTGACCTAATAATTGACTCTGAGGGCACTATCTCCAACAATCTCCCACTTGCACTCAAGGCTAATTATTGCGATGCTGCATACTCACAGCACGTGTGATACCGAACACCCAACTCCTCTACTTGTCAGTCTCACAAAGATCGTTTGCGAAACTCTGGCGTTCGAGGAATAGCCTCAGTGAGTGGATCCGCATAGTTGTTTCTTTCTATGTCTCTCTATATCTCAAGTTCGCGGAGAAAGCCATCTCCCGAAATGAGCAATACCTGTCTTAGAATGTCTGGATGTCTGATGGGACCTAGCTCATGAATGAATTCCAAATCCAAACTTCTTAGACTGTATCGTCAACCGAAATTAATCAGTATCCTGCGCGCCATGCCACCCTCAGTATTTCCTTGGACCACCTGTCCAAAATACTGCCCCTCGTCAGAAGGAAAAACTATAACTCTGACAACCTCCTTGTCGTCCATGTCACCTTGGAAGCCTGGAATGATAACTGTCTCCCGAATAAGGCTGTCGTTATCATATCCCTAGAACATCCACTTATGTTCTAAAACTGCTTCCTACCGTTTCTCCAGGATTGGATCAATATCAACTTATTGCATCTACTGCAAGAACAACATCTGGTGTGGTACTTGACATCTCATGATCGACTCAATTGCCTAAGCAAGTGATCTGCCACTCATGCGCATCCCTCTCCCCTTTAGTCTGTAAGACACCTTTAGAGAGAGTGACTCCATTACCTGCAGGTACACCACCATGCCAGGAGTCGTCCATTCTAAATACTCATAGAATGCGGTCAAGGTACCCTGATTAGGAAACCACCCAAATCTAGATCTAAAACCTTAGATCTAGTAACCAGAATGTCTAATATAATATCCAAGTCCTGTGTGGAGGAACCACTTTGTGACAACCAAACTATAACCGATCGTAGTAAAGGAATATCACTTCCTACTACCTTCTCAACAGATCCATCCCCTATTCTGATGACGTCAAACCTATGACTGTCACATCAGAAATGGATGATCTATCTCCGCTACATCTACTTTAGTATATAAATAGACATAAGCCTGATGTCCACCAATGCTTCCGCTGCTCCCACTGACTACGACAACCCTCTGGCAGAGTCATATAGACGTGCACTTCTAAAGCAAGTTTAGAACGACGCTATACTCATCCTCCTGCCGGGTCTCGCAGCCTGGAACAACAACAATGGCAAGTGTGGGTAAACAAGAACTTCCCTGTCACCGTCCTTGAGGCTACTGGAGTACCTCTCGGGTGCCTGAAGTTACCCACCTTATCTGCGGAGTGGCCAATGGAATGTCAAATCAGATTGAATCTTCAGGTTCCTTATCAAATCTTCAGTAATCGTTTGCGGTTCTGGAATCACTTCCAGTTCTACCATACTCCCACTACTGTTTTTTGAAAAAAAAAAATCCATTTTTAATAAAACTGTGGCGAACAATATTTCTATTGATCTGCCAGATGGTAGAAAATCAACCCTCGTCATAGCCTGGGTCAACCCACAAACAGCCATTACAGAAACGTGCCTTGAGTTATCCAGAGTCTGGTTTTAATCATAAGCCGGACAACTCCCCGTACCTTAAATCGTTAAGATATGAACTGTTCTATATCCAATATAGAACCAGAGGCACTGATTTAATTGAACCAGATTCAAATCATGCAGCTATCTCCAGTGCATGTCAACTAAATGGAGAGAGGCCGATCAACGTTACTCAACTTAGGAATGCTTCCAATTATGAGTAACCTGAAAAGAGAAGCAATTTCTCTTTATCATTACTATCAACTGAATACCATGTACAAGTATCTACATCTTCGATCACTTTGAAGAATCCCGATACTTGCCACACCTGGTTCTCTACTCTATTCAAATACCTATAACTCCTCAAAACTTAGACCCTGTGTTTCAACGAAACACATGTCTAAGAACTAGAGAAGTTAAAAGTAAACAGAATATAGTATGAGGACCAACCCCTCTGTCCTAATGGACACTGGACAACATACAATACTCTGTATAAGTCCGCTGAGTCTGACAACTCTTTCACTGTGCGTCGTAGGTTGAAAACTGTACTTATGGTTAAGAAGAATTACACCGCTGTTTAATGCTCCTTACCTAACCATCCACTGACATAGGTAAATGTCATCGACATAATATCAAAAGGTATATCTCACTCTATGAAAATAGACGTACAGATATATCAATTTGAAATTGGTGCACAACAGCGGATATTCAAAACCAAATATTTGCCGACCGGCAAACAGCCCAGGTGATCTCCTCAAATATCACCGATTACAACGAATCCCGATATAATAAGGATGATCACCCAATTCCCAATAACTTACTCCCACTCATCATCTGTAAAGCCATACGGATGTGAGAATCAAACCTGGTAAATACATACCCTGGAGCAAGTGTCTAATCAGGAAATCAGTTTTCTTTTAACAGTACACAGTTGAACTAAAAACATTGAAATGTTTCGATGGGGTATTCTGGTATTCCTAGCAATGCCTCTTCCATTATCCAGATTCACAACTATAACCGTATAATTCTTTGCCACCTCTCCAAATCCCTTTATATGTCTTTAGTCATTACCTTCTGTACACCCCTTTAGGCCAAATGGTTTTCTTCCTTCCCTACCGTTCGGCACCAGCCTATGGTTTGGAAGAAGACTATCCAATAAGCATAATGGGTGTACTGTCCTAATCCTAGGAGCACTCGCAGCGCGAGAGAAGGTGAAGATAAAAGACGCCTGAATGTACTTTATTCCTATTTCTCCTGAACCAGGATCCATCCCCGAACTGGAACAAGTTCCTTTCGAGTTCGTATATAACCATACGATGGATTATCTAATAAAATGGGATCTTCGTAGTGATACGGAGTGTCCTGGAGAAATACAAAGGTGATTTAGGATTGGCGAAGAAACATTTGGTTTGGTCGTGAATAGCAGTCGCAATTTACTTTGCCCTCTTATTAATCCCTTGCTTTGTCTTAATCTTAATACCTTCTGCACACCGTTTAGGCTAACTGGTTTTCTTCATTCCCTACCGGTCGGCACCAGCCTATGGTTTGGAAGAAGACTATCCAATTTGCGTAATAGGTGTACTACTCCTAAACCAAGGAGTACTCGCAACATGAGAGAGGGTGAAAAGAAAAGACAACTGAATAATCCTATCCGTTTTCTCCAGAACCGGAAACCATCCTCGAATAAATTCCTTCGAGTTCGTATATAACCATACGATGGTTTTGTCCAATGGAAGTGGACGTTCGCAGTAATACGGGGTGTCCTGGAGAAAAGGGTAAAAGTAGGAGTGGCAATGAGGTCTGCAACTCTGACAATCCAAAAGCCAGTGTTAAGAAGGTTCGGTCAACTTGGTCACTGAGTCATAGTCTTAGGGTCGGGTCAATGGTCGCTGCCAGAGAGAGAGAGAAAAGAAACACTCAGCGTGCACTCTATCCTAGATCAGAATGGTTACCAATTTATCTAATCTGGAAACCTCCCACTGTACCTCAAATTCTCCTCCAAACCTGAAAGAAGAATTAGTCGGGGTCACCCGAGGAGTAAACCAACTCATCAGTGGGAATCGGGATCCAACTATCATTGCATGATAACGTGACGGAATCCGCTCACGGTGTCACACTCCAGAAGGTATGCGCATATCTGGCAAGTTTCAGTACTTTTGAAACTCCCGATGTGATTTCTGCCCCATGCTCTTATGACCTTGACTTTGGCCAACATATCATAAGTCACATGTCAAGTTCAACCCGTCATTCTCCAGGTTAATTTGAATCCACCCGTACATACCCTTGACTTTGGCCAACATGGCAGTACGACTGTTCCAAACCAACGCATCTATCTATGCTGCATATGAATAACCAACAGCTACCAAACACTGTGCCTTGACTTTGGCCAACATACACAGCTTGAATACTATTGACTATCCATATGAAACGACGGAGGGCTACGAATGGTTTCTGGCGAAAACCTTTAACGTAATGAACTTGATATCGTCGAAGGAACGGATAGCTTTTTAGAAAATATAGTGACGAAAACCTTTACTAAAGAGGTCACTCCCGGTGAAGGGATCTCGGCTCTTTCCCCGTAGAATGGGGTGCAGGATATTCTAACTGAATACCACGGTGCAAAGCAAAAGTAATCGGCTATAGTGAAGTTAATGCCCTGACGCAAACTTCTGTCCAAGGGGTCACTCCCGGTGAAGGGATCTCGGCCCTTGCCTCGTCGACTGAGGAGCAGGATATTCCAAATGAATACCACGATGCAAAACAGAAGTGAACGTCCTTGCAATAACAGCCTTTTGAAAAGTGTTCCAACAACATCAGAATAGGTTTGTTTAACTTGCATTGATCCGAATCAATGCAGTCCCATCATTGATCACACCACAAAGAACGAAAATATACTGACGTACGTATATGCCATCCGCATTCGCCACTGGGTCCCGTCATCACTCGTTAGGTTAGCTTACTAACGACAGAGCGGGGACTGGACTAGCGCGGATGAAAAACATATACAACATCTACTAATATATATACCAATATATTATATTTCGCTCAAGGCGTGAAAAGAAAAGCAACATCACAGAAATGTACAGCATCACAGAACAATACAGATATCTGGGATCCCCGGGTTTCACAGAGCCACTACTGAAACCCGACGTTCCCCTGGTCGTGTGGACAGCCTGTACAATGAAATCCTAGACCCCTACGGGCGCGGCAAGTCACCCGCCAAAACCTGAAGCGAGGCAGCCCCCTTCAGCTCCGTGAATGGACCACCCAGCACTCCACGGAATCCGGCAACTTGGGCACCCCTCCTGGGTCAACCTGTACCCCCTACGAGTGCGGCGAATAGCCCGCCAATCCCAGAGTGAAGCCCCCTCCGTCTCAATGCCATGAGATGCGGGCTTGTTGCCCTCTAGAACCCGGCCATCCGTGCACCCCACCGCGGGGTAATCATAGTACAGAATGTAAAATATACATACATCGGGTACATCGACCGCAACCAGGTCGTGCCCCAAAAGAATAATACAATCAGGCAGTGACGGCAGTCCACATGTCGGACGCTCGCCCCGCAATATCAAAAGTACATAATACCACCACAACTGTACTAGCATTGCATCCAGGCTATCCCCACGACCGATCCGCAACATCACAGCATAAACATGGAACATCAACGTGAAAGTCACGTTCGCAAATCCGTCTAACCGGGCTATAGCAGTTAGATAGGATTTACCGATCGAGTGACATTCACGGTCGCAGATATAATGTAAATACCGTGAAAAATGTGTTTAAAATTTTCCGATTGACCAAAAATTAACAAGTGGGCCCCAAACCAATACTGCAGTACTCACAGAAAACCTGGGCCCAATTTTAATATTCCAAAAACCACATTTATCACTCAGGAACACACTGCAAAAATTTGGGGGGGTGAACAGTTACATCCGCGGCGGAAGAGCGGCCAAAGCAGGGGTTTGGCCGCCCTTCCGCGGCGGTATGGTGAGCTCTTTGTACCAAATTTTTACAGTGACCTTAAAATTCCCTGCACATCACTCTGAGACATCCAGAAAAATTTTTGCACTCAAAAAAAATTTGACAGAAACTGATGTGCATGAAAAATGCGTTTTCGGGATTTTGTTCGATCGGAAAAGTAAAACACATCAAACGAAGCTAGACGAAGTTAATGGCGAGGCTCTGATACCACTGTTAGTGCACGGCGGCACCCCGGCCGTCAATCCGACGCCGGAATGCGGAAACGGTGAATAACTTAAATTTTGCGGACTTTGCAAACCGGCACCACCGCGCACTAAACTCCGGATCGTAACCATTTACAAGTCTAAGCTACAACAAGAAAGGGAAGAGATGTATACCGACGATCCAAGTCCTCCGGTCTTCATCTCCACTCCGATCTCCTCGCGGGATCTCCGTCTGTCTCCTCCTCGTTGGAAAGGGCACCACGAAGCCGGGTACTTTTACGGGCTCCCACCTCAATACCGAGGCAACTCGCGCATGAAGCCGGCAACTCGACATGCTCAAGATATGCTGTAGGAAGTGTAGTGTAGAATGGATGTCTCACTTTGGGGTTTGTTGCCATTTGTAGATGATGGAGGAAACAAGATAAGAAGAATGGTGCTTGCATTTTTCTTAGCATGAAAAGAGATCAAGAAAGAAGAAAACTCTCAAAGATGAAGCTCTCATCTTCTTCTCACTCAACCATGGAAAAAACTTATGCATCAAGTGAGAATAATGGTGGAGGAAAATCTATATGAAGCAAGAAGGGAGGTGAGTGTAGGAGATGTAGAAAGGGTGACCACATCAAGAGACAAAGAAACATACACCATGCTTCATACTATTGAACCCATACCCTCACTTTATCACAATCAAATCTCATAAAGAAAAAGCATGGTTGAAAAGAAATGAAAGCTATCATAATCAATCTTTTACAAGAAACCCCCTCCACAAAAGTTATTTGCACAATTGCAAATAACCCCCTCTATCGGAAAAGTCCGGCCGGGAAAGAACAAAGGAAAACCGGCCGGAACGGAATGCAAACTGGCAACTCCAGAAAACTGGTCCCGTAATAAATTACAGGAAAACCCCAATACTGTGCATACACACCCGCATCTGTATTCCGTCCGGATACAAATGCAAAAAAGACAAAATCTACACTGTACTAAACTAGGACCGGCTTAAACCAAAGCCGGCTAGTAATATCCGTTCGATCCTGATCCGTGCAATACCGCACGTATCTGATCGAACCCTGCCATATATCTATACGGCTACTAGTACAAACCGTCCGATCCTGATCCGTGCAATACCGCACGTATCTGATCGGACCCTTCCATATCTCCATACGGCCTCTACAGCGTTTCGCCCGAAAACTTGAGTAACTGAAAGTGTGGTGGACTCTAAAGACTCGTCAATACTATGGCTGTGGATTTAACCACTAGCACGTCAGAGGTATAAGCCAATACGTGACGGGCCACCAGCTATTGACTAAAAGGGACGTCGATGAGGAAGCTCACCCCGACACCCAACTGAGTCTGTCAGTGACAATATCCGTACAGTCCGGTCCGTTCGTCTATGAGTATCGCATGGCGGGCCTAGGGGGTTGGTAAAAGTCAGACCCCCAAAAGCGGTACAAGTCGTGTCGGAGTGTAGCCCAGAACACCCTGAGATACTACTGGAATACCTACCAGTAAATCTCCTGCCTTGGCCAAGGTCTTTGTGTAATGGCTCTCTTAGACACAGCGCGACCTCACCCCCAATACCGGGAGAGACGAACCCCTGAAGATCCGCTCACTGCCTCCATGTGGCTCGGGACTGTACCCAACTAAAACCTGTTTGCACGACTCCTTTGAGCCGTGGTAGGGTAGTAATCAAAGTACAGTGGGAACTCACACGAGACAAATGACGATCCCCAGGTCGATGAACTAACCTGCACACATGTCACCAGGGAACTGCCATCTGACGTCTGGTATATGACCAACTAGCATGTTCCCGGCGAGTCCTGTCCGGTGTACTCATAACCCAATGAGCACCTGTATACATCTTAGGTGATCCAACAGACACCAGTGGCTTGTGAGACCGGACACCGCCCCTCGTCGGGGTCTCGACTGTATACACTAGTCTACTAATGGAGTATCGATGCCCAGTCTCGAAACTCCCACGACTAGGGACCTTTTAAGGAAAAGCTTATAGACCCCCAGCTCCCACTTATATGATCGCCCTCATACTGCTGGTGGTCAAGCAAGAATCCTAGGGGCTCTATCAACGTGTAATAGCGACGTGTCATGTCACTTAAAACAGTACACGATGATAAAGGTAAACCAGATAGCATACTATCATCTCGAGTAAGACTGTCCTACCGGGATAGGTCCTCCCTCAATCATTACAATCACGTACCTGTGACCTAATAATTGACTCTGAGGGCACTATCTCCAACAATAGCTTGTGTTAAAGAAACTTCAAGGTAGATCATCTTAGTATCGAAGATCGGAAGCAAAGGTTGCGTCTTTCCATTCGTGGAACCTCTCGAGAGTCCGGATCCCGATGATCACAGCGAAGGGACCACAACACGGAGCATATGAAGTGAAGGACCGGATCTACAAAGGTTGTAATCCCTCTCACTTAGTGTTAAAATGTTTAGCATGTTAGTTTTCGCCTAATCTCTAGTTTAAAGTTCCGTATTCGGGTTGTTCGGCACGGCTAAATTTTAAATCGGGCATGGTTGAAGCCTCGTAGACCCTTGTGCGCGTGCCTAGCAACCCTACAGTGGTATCAGAGCCAAGCTAGAGCTTTAGGCGAAGTCTAGACAGAGTTTGAAGTCCGATCGAACCAAAACCCTAACCCGAAACATGCTTTCTGGAAATTTTCTAAAAATTGCGATTTTTCCACATTAAAAATGCTTAAAAAATTCAGTAGGGAATTCTAAGAATTACGGTGCAAAAATTTTTTGGTGAACAGTAAAAAGCGCGGTGGAACCGCGGCAGAAGCATGCCTTCTGCGGCGGTTCCGCGGCTAAATGATGACGTCACCAACCTAATTTTGCACAGTAACTTCTTTTATTCAGTGCTGAGTTCTCTGGGAATTTTTAATATTTATTCTACAGTTGAGTTTTCTGGGGTTGTTTTGGGGATTCGATGTTTCGATCGGAGTATCAGATTTTGTCTATGTGGTTTTCCGGATAACTTTTAGAAACTGTTAAAAAGTTCGAACGGATATCAATAACTCACTTTTTCCCCTGTCGGAAAATTTTTCAAAAGTTGGATTTTTTCTCGTGTTAAAAATGTTCTATGTCATGCAAGTAACTCAGTGGACCCTCTAGAAGACAACAAACCTTAACTTGATTATGTGACCGTCTTGAACTGCCCTTTGAACCTTAGGGTTTGGGGCAGTACGGCGTGCCACATGTGAGGCGTTGGCTTGACCCTTCTACGGCTGGACCATTGGTACTGTGGCATGTGATGGACGTTTTTAAACTGATTTCATGTGTTGAGATATATTGGGGAAATCTTGGGTGTTTGATGATTCGATCGGAAAGTTTAACTTTGTCTATTTATCTGGAATGTGATACAATATTTGGAATCCACAGGTAGTTATGAGATAACTAATTTGAATATTATAAACATAGCAGTTTAGTCTCAGATGATCGGTTGCCACGGAATTTTGATGTGATCAAAAGTCCGTCGCAATCACGTAGCGTACGCGGATACTCGCCGGGTAAACTTAATAGACAGCCTCAATCCATAGCCCCGACCAAGTGACTGTAGGAGAACCCCGTCACCGAAAGCATCCGTTCGGGTGCTCCCGGTAGCGGTGTTCCGCCTTGGTGCACTTCGTCGACGGCATCTGGGGGTGCGGCCGTCTACTAAAGTTTGCGACGAGCATTCGATCAGGACGTCGGGAATCTTGTTGAATTGCCCGACTTGATATTGAAAAGAGTTTTCGATAATGAGACTAAAATGCGGGGTTTATAAATGTTAGGCATGCGATGTCTAAGGAATTCATTTGGTTAGGCATGCGATGTCTAAAGAGGTTGCGGATTCCAACTGTTGTAGTTTTACACTTTCTTTTCTGTGACCGTAAGCGTAGTATGTGGTGTATCTCCGGCTTCGTTGCTATACATCAACGACAATCGGGATACGTATACTTGCTTACGTTGATGATATGAGATATTATGTGTTGCTGTGATATGTTATATTGGATCGTCGCGTTTTGAATAGCCGGGGTTTTATGTGAGATGAGAGTTTTTTCTTTTTCATTCATGTAAAATTCATTTGTATGTAATATTCTTTTATTGTGGCACTTCCAGGTAGCGGAAGATGTCACCGTTGTATATTATTTGCTTTTCTGCATTAGGTAGACCCAAGGCGGGGAGCAAAAGCAACCGGGTTCTAGGGTCCAGTGGGAGACCATCTCGAGGAGTCGAGACCGGGTCTCCTAACCCTAGAATTGACAGTGTTACTTGCCGCTCTCGTAGGGGTCTAGGGATGTGGGTTTGGCAATTCATCGCGACCGTGGAATCCGTGTTTTATACAGGCTCGTATTGAAAACACGGACGTCCTAGTATATCCAATATTTCTTATATGTTCTTCTGCTGCAATGTTCTGTGATGAGATCATATACTGCCTGTGACGAATGTTTATATTATATATATGAGATATATGTTATATTGCAGATTTCAAAAGAGATGCTTGCGAAGCATAATAAAATGGGACTTCATTAATGAGATTAATGAAACTAAAAGAAACCTAAGATGTTGTAGAAACTTGTTTATAAAAACTGGTAGCTACAGTTCTTGCTTTACATAGAGGTGTTCCTTGTAGAACATCCAGCACCTTATTCGATAAGGAAAGGACCGAGATCCCTTCACCGGGAGTGACTCCTTTAGCAATAACTGGCAGATGCTACAAACTCGGTTTGTCTTTTGATTGCTTCTATAGTTCTTGCTTTGCACAGCGGTATATATGATATATCCTGCACCTTATTCGATGAGGAAAGGGCCGACGATCCCTTCACCGGGAGTGACCCCTTTAGCAAAACTAGAAAAGCCTCAAAAACACTCCATTTAAAATCACTCGATTCTACAACGATATCAAGTTCATTACGCAAAGGGTTTTCATAAAACCCTGTCGTAGCCCTCCGTCATTTCAGATAAGTAGTAGTTAGTATTCGTGCTACATTTGTTGGACTGCGTCAAGGCATAGTGTGCGGTAGCTAACTAGTATTTATCTGCTTATGCATATGATGTAGATTGAGTTAGGGTATTCGTGCAACTTTGTTGGCCTGCGTCAAGGGTCGTGCGGGTGGGTTTAATTCAATCAAGAAATGACGGGTTGAACTTGACTAGCGCACTGTGGTTTGTTGGCCTGCGTCAAGGTCATGGGACGCTAGGGGTAAAATATTATTGGGAATTTAAAGTGTTGAAATTTGCAATGAGATTGCATACCTTCTATAAGATAGTTGGATCCCGATACCCACTGCGAGTAAGAGTTACTCCTGTGA
Source organism: Agapanthus africanus (assembly GCA_030015575.1). NCBI lineage: Eukaryota > Viridiplantae > Streptophyta > Magnoliopsida > Asparagales > Amaryllidaceae > Agapanthus > Agapanthus africanus. The sequence continues at coordinate 167,254,978 of JASDDO010000004.1, forward strand.
GAGTTTTACACATTACAATTAGCCGATCAAGTAGGTGTCTAGAAAGGTGTTAACGGGGTTACGCCTCTGGGAAAACGAGGTTTACTTTAATTAGGTTCGTGCGAAAGCACGGGGGACCTCCCTCAAAGTACCTACACTGGCCTGGCTGAAAGACTGGCGAACTTGTAGCGTGTAATTAATCCCGGCTAGTCTTTCCTTTTAGGGTTTGAAGGAAGATTTGATTAAAACAGTGGGAGACATCCTGATTAGATATATTATATAACCAATCTAATCTTGCAAGAGCATACGCTGAGTGTTTTCTTCTCTCTCTCTCCAGGTAGCGACCATATCACGCCTTAATCAAGATAATAAAACGGATATATTGACCGAACCCGCTTGTTATACTGAGCTGGGGAACGTTGGTCCCGCTCCAACTTATAATTGTTATAGAACAGAGCAGGAAATTGGGGAATACCAGATTTCCCGTGCCGCCCAAACGAAGAAAGTGCATGTTGATGCATCATCTTCGGGTGTGTTCATTACACATAACTATTTCTCAGTATCCTTTACGTCCTGGGTATGTGATACCGGATCAGGATCCCGTATATGTAATTTGTTGCATGGGCAACAGATAAGTAAAGAACTGAGAACGGGTGATAAGTTTCATGAGACAGAAAACGGTGCAAGTGTTGCAGCCAAGTCTGTTGGTCACTGTCATCCTATATTACCGGAATACATTGATTCTGAACAAATGTTATTAGATACCGAACCTGATATACAAAATCATATCAGTCTCTTTATTAGTAAAGAAAGGATATAATTTTGTGTTGTTGGATAATGTTTTGAACATTTCCTATATCAAGAGTTGATCGGTTCAGGCACGTTATCTAAAAGCATTGACGTTCTAAATCAAACTACAATTCTTAGTATACCGAACACACACAAGAGGAAGAGTTCAGAAATGAACGAATCCTACTTGAGGTATTGTAGACTAGGTCATATCAATGCGACCAGACTGGCTGAAGTTAAATATAGATGCATATTTAAATTAGTTTGAATTTACATCTTGTGAAACTTGCCGGTCATGTCACAAAGATAAGATGACCACAGCTCTGTTTATTGGAAACAGAGAAAGAGTTAGTGAACTCTTGGGATTGATACATGCTGATGTATGAAGGTCCCCTGTCTACACATGCCAAGACCGGTTCTTTTTACTTCATCACGTTCTCTGATAATCTCTCAAGATTCAGACATGTGTTCCTGCTGAAACACAAGTCCGAACCTTTTAAGATATTCACAGAATATAAGTTAGAAGTAGAGAACCAAAATACGAGTATAAGTATTATGTCCTTTGATGAGATCAAGGAGGAGAATACTTGAGCACGGAATTCCTGGACTATTCTAAAGGAGAATGAGATTCTCTCTCGGCATTACTCCTCCGAATACACCACAGCACCTCGGTGTATCGGGGCGGAGCAATAGCACCCTATGTGATATGGTGTGCTCTATGATGAGTACTACTGAGTTTCTTATTTCCTTTTGGGAGTTATGCACTTGAGAAGCTGCACACCTATTGAATAGGGTTCAAATCAAATCAGTTGCCTACCACTTCATATATGATATGGAAAGGGAAGAGCCCATATCTTAAGCTTGTTAAGATTTGGGGTTGTCCGGGCTATGTCTAAAAGCAAAATCCGGACAAGCTCGAGGCAAGGTCTGTTCTGTAGAAATGGAAATGTTCCAGCTATACAAACTGCAGCTGATGATTTGGTAGAACCAAAGCATTCAATAGTAACCAACGAACCTCGGCCTCTCCGCCGATCTAGTAGGGTTCCTCACCCACCTGAGAGATACTTTAGTTTCTCTATGACAGTGGGAGCGAGGATTGCATCATGAGATGATGACCCAACTAGTTTCGAGCTGGCCATCAGGAGTGGGACTCTGTAAGAATGGCTGGGTGCTTATCGATCTGAGATGGAATCCTTATACACCAACAAAGTATGGACTTTGGTTGCTTTATCTGAAGGGTTAAATCCCCATCAGGAGCAAGTATATCTTGAGAAGATTACTTGGTGTACATGGAAAAGTTGAGACTTTCAAAGCTAGACTTGTTAAAGGTTTGCATCATAGACCAGGTATGGATTATGTTGAAACCTTTTTCTATGGATCTATGCTTAAGTCCATCCAGATCCTACTTACCACAGCTACATACAATGACTACGATATCTGGTGGTTAGGTGTCATGACAGCTTTTCTAAGTGATGTTTTAGAAAAGATAGCGTCTATAAGTACACAGCCAGAGGGCTTCGTAGACAGTGGGAGCAGCGGAAACGTGTGCAAGATGTTTTATATGATAAAGCAGGCATCGCGGAGTTGGAACATCTGTTTTGATGTGGTATTCAAAGAGTTTGAATTCATCAAAATGGTAGATAAACCTAGTATATACGAAAAGGTGGTAGAGAGTATGGTGGTGATCCTCGTAGAGTACGTGGATGACATACTCTTGATAGGGAAGGAGTTTTCTATGCTACGCTCGGTCAATCTCCGCTTATCACAAGGATTCTCCATATAGGATCAAAGTGATACCTACTAAATCCTAGGTTTTGGATCTATGAGATAGATCTAATTGGATGTTAGGATACTCACTAGTTGTAGTGAGATGGTATCAATCAATCCTGGAGAGAATCACTGGAAGGGTTCCAGGGTGATAAGGACGACTGAATGTCAGTCACAGGCTTGTCTATACCCTCAGAGGAGGGACGGTATGTTGGAAGAGTTCCAAGCTAGATACCGTGACATACTAGATGATTAAAGGCAAGATACATCGTTACCAAGGATGCTACCAAAAGAGGCAGTCTGGATATTTATAAGTTCATAAGATGAAATTCATTCCTACCATTGTATGACAATGGAGTTGTGGCTTTAGCCAAGGAACTACAGTCCCATCAGAAATCCAGATATAATTCTTAGGCAGTATCACCTGATCATGGAGATGGTTGATCTCCAGGGAGATCGAGGTTAGGAGAGAAGACACAGAGGACAACAGCACGAATCCACTCACAAAGGCCTTTTTCCCAATAGAGACTTTTATGGGATGGTTGAGTATGAGATACTTCAACTGCAGCTAATTGTTGGGTATGCGATACCATAACAGATGGCCCTAGTGCAAGTGGGAGATTGTTAGTTATATGTATGCCCTAGAGGCCATTACTGTACATACGATGTATATTGTAGTGGATGCTAGGACATATATAGGGAGGACTTTCTTGCTTGACATGATAGTATGCTATCTGGTTGTACTTTATCTTAACATGTACTCTGATTGTCTCTATGTTACATGTTGATAAAGCCCTTAGGATATGTACTCGACTACTGGGACTATGATGAGATCATACTAGTGGGGCCACGGTAGTCGACGGGTACATCCTATAATTGTTCCTAGTCGTGGGTGTATCGAGACAGGGCATCGAGGCACCAGAGTAGACTAGCGTATACGCATCTTGACCCATCTGATGGGCGATGGATGATCCCATATCCATCGGTGTTTGACATCAAGGATGGTGTACGGGTGCTCAGTGGAGACTGGGTACACTGGACGGACTCGCCGAGAACTCCCAGATGGTATTATACCATACGTCAGATGGCAGTTCTCCGGTGACACTGGTACAGAGTAGTCTGTCGACCCGAGATCGTCATAGAGTCTTGTGTGATTCCCACTGTGCTTTGATTTCCATCATACCACGTCCAAGAGGGCGTGCAAAAAGGTGGCTTTTGGGTACAGTCCCGAATCACATGGAGGCAATGAGCGATAGGAGGGGATTCGTCTCTCCCGGTATAGGGAGTTGATGTTGTGCTGTGTTCGATTGGCTATAACCGGAAATCCCTGGCCAGGGTTGCTGAGATTTTCTGGTAAGTGTTATCAGTAGTTTCTCGAACTGTTATAGACCTCAAATCGACACGACTTATCAAGCTACTGGGGTCTGACGTTTACCACCCCTAGGCGAGATATACGACATATCAGACGACGAGACCGGACTGTACGGAAGTGTTACTGTTTGGATTCGCAGGAGAAGTTACAGGCTTGCTTGTTGATCTTCTGAGCGCTCAATACCTGGGTAGCTGTTACGTTTAGCTGACCGCTTGCAGCTTGTGGGTGTTTGATATGATCATCACCTACTGCCGGCGTATTGACAATTCTTTAGAGTCCTACACAGAGGTTTCTTGACTCAGGCAAAACGGAGTAGGAGCACATATGTGATATGTGCGTGACCGAGGATAATACGATATGAGATACCGTATTCTATTCTCGCGATATTTGATATCAGCCGGGTCATCGGATCAAGTGTTGATTCGATGAATCGGTACGGATAAATATTAGTCGGTTATATGCGATATAGCCGGATTGTCGGATCAAGTATTGATTCGATATTTTAATGTATAATAATATATATGATATATTAAATTACATTAACTAATATTTGCTCACTAAAAGATTCTTTTTCTCACTCGGGTAATACATTGATATATATGCGATATATGTTAATTGTATTATTTTATTTGGTTATAATAAATATTATATATGTGATATATAATATTGTAACATGATATGATAACTAATGCAACATGTTTAGTAAAGATTAATCATGATTAGGGTTTGGATTAGGGTTAAACTTTCTAGATGTTTCTAGAAGGTTTTCTTTTTGTTTTGTGAAAGATATTTGTGTGTGACTCATTCTTAACTCAACCCAAACCCTAACCGTTGGTCAATTCTCTACAATGGTTAAGTGAACCATGGTTACATAATTCTATCATATTATTCTTTTCCTATTCATCACAAAAGAATTATCATTGTTCATCATCTTCTTCCTTCTTCTTCTTTGCTTGAAATGGTTTCTTGCTTTGATTTTTGTGATGGATAAATATGAGAAAAAGATAAATAAAGAGAGCAAAAATCCTACTTCATCATTCTCATCTTCCCTTGCCATTTAGATGAGGGTGTTCACATCATTTCATGAGTGTTAGCTTGTGTTAAAGAAACTTCAAGGTAGATCATCTTAGTATCGAAGATCGGAAGCAAAGGTTGCGTCTTTCTCTTCGTGGAACCTCTCGAGAGTCCGGATCCCGATGATCACAGCGAAGGGACCACAACACGGAGCATATGAAGTGAAGGACCGGATCTACAAAGGTTGTAATCCCTCTCACTTAGTGTTAAAATGTTTAGCATGTTAGTTTTCGCCTAATCTCTAGTTTAAAGTTCCGTATTCGGGTTGTTCGGCACGGCTAAATTTTAAATCGGGCATGGTTGATGCCTCGTAGACCCTTGTGCGCGTGCCTAGCAACTTACAGTAACGGCCACCCGGGTATTGAGCGATCAGAAGATCGACGAGCAAGCCCGCTCACACTCCAGTGAATCCAACCAGTAACACTACCGTACAGTCCGGTCTCGTCGTCTAATATGTCGCATATCTTGCCTAGGGGTGGTAAACGTCAGACCCCAATAGCTCGATAAGTCGTGTCGATATGAGGTCTATAACAATTCGAGAAACTACTGGTAACACTTACCAGTATATCTCAGCAACCGTGGCAAGGGATTTCCTGTTATAGCCAATCGAACACTGTGCAACATCAACCCCCTATACCGGGAGAGACGAATCCCCTCCTATCGCTCATTGCCTCCATGTGACTCGGGACTGTACCCAAAAACCACCGTTTTGCACGCCCTCTTGGACGTGGTAAGATGTAAATCAAAGCACAGTTGGAACCACACAAGACTCTATGACGATCTCGGGTCAACAGACTACTCTGTACCAGTGTCACCAGAGAACTGCCATCTGACGTGAGGTATAATACCATCTGGGAGTTCTCGGCGACTCCGTCCAGTGTACCCAGTCTCTACTGAGCACCCGTATATCATCTCTGATGTCAAACACCAATGGATATGGGATCATCCATCGCCCATCTGTATGGGTCGAGAAGATACACGCTAGTCTACTCTGGTATATCGATGCCCCGTCTAGATACACCCACGACTAGGGACTTTGAAGGATGTACTTATGGACTACCCTGTCCCCACTAGTATGATCCGCATCATAGTCCAGGGAGTCAAGTACACATCCTAAGGGCTTTACCAACATGTAATAGAGAGACAATCTTTGTACACATTAAGGTAAAGTGCAACCAGATAGCATACTATCATGTCGAGCAAGAAAGTCCTCCCTATATATGTCCCAGCATCCACTACAATATACATCCAATGTACAGTAATGGCCTCTAGGGCATACATATAACTAACAATCTCCCACTTGCACTAGGGCCATCTGTAGCAGTGGTTGTAGTATCTCATACTCAACCATCCCATAAAAGTCTCTCTCTGGGAACAGGCCTTCGTGAGTGGATCCGCCGTGTTGTCCTCTGAGTCTACTCTCCTAACCTCGATCACCCTGGAGATCAACCATCTCCATGATCAGGTGATACTGCCTTAGATTATGTCTGGATCACTGATGGGACTTGCGTTCCTTGGCATAAGCCACAACTCCATTGTCACACAATGGGAGGAACGTAGTTCATCTCATGAACCAATATACACCCAAACAGCCTCTTTGGTAGCATCTTAAGTAGCGATGTATCCTGCCTTTATCGTCTAGTATGTCACGGTATCTAGCTTGGAACTCTTCCAACATACCGTCCCTTTACTGAGGGTAAAGACAATGCCTGTGACTGACACTCAGTCATCTTTATCACCCTGGAACACTTCCAGTGATTTTCCCCAGGATCAACTGATACCATCTCACTACAACTAGTGAGTATTCTAACACCCAAATAACATCTATCTCATAGATGAAAACTCTGGATTTAAGAGGTATCACTTTGATCCTATATGGAGAATCATGTGATAAGCGGAGATTGATCGAGCGTAGCATAGGAAACTCATTCCCTATCAAGAGTATGTCATCCACGTACTCTACGAGGATCACCACCATACTCCCTATTACCTTTTTGTTTATACAAGGTTCATCTACCATTTTGATGATGTCAACTTCTTTGACTAATCCATCAAAACAGATGTTCCAACTCCGCGATGCCTGCTTTATCTTATAAAGAATCTTGCACACGTTTCCGCTGCTCCCATTGTCTACGAAGCCCTCTGGCTGTGTACTTATAGACGCACTCTTCTAAAACATCATTTAGAAAAGCAGTCATGACACCCAACCACCAGATATCGTAGTCATGGTATGTAGCCGTGACAAGTAGGTTCTGGATGGACTTAAGCATAGCTACTTAGAAAAGGTTTTAACAAAATCCATACCTGGTCAATGATGCAAACCTTTAACAAGTCTAGCTTTGAAAGTCTCAACTTTTCCAATTACACCAAGTAATCTTCTCAAGATATATTTGCTCCTGATGGGGATTTAACCCTTCAGATATAGCAACTAAAGTCCATACTTTGTTGGTGTATAAGGATTCCATCTCAGATCACTAAGCATCCAGCCATTCTTACAGAGTCTCACTCCTGATGGCCAGCTCGAAACTAGTTGGGTCATCATCTCATGATGCAATCCTCGCTCCCACTGTCATAGAGAAACCGAAGTATCTCTCATGTGGGTGAGGAACCCTACTAGATCGGCGGAGAGGCTGAGCTTCGTTGGAATCTACTGAATCCTGCGGTTCTACCAAATCATCTGCTGTAGCTTGTATAGCTGAAACACTTCCAGTTCTACATAACTGATCTTGCCTCGATCTTGTCCGGATTTTGCTTTTAGACATAGGCCGGACAACCCCAAATCTTAACCAGATTTAAGATATGGGCTCTTCCCATTCCATATCTTATATGGAGTGGTAGGCAACTGATTTGATTTGAACCCTATTTAGTAGGTATGCAACTTCTCAAGTGCATAACTCCCAAAAGGAAAAAGGTAACTCAGTAGTACTCATCATAGAGCACACCATATCAAATAGGGTGTATCTGCTCCGCCCCGATATACCATCGTGCAATGGTGTATACGGAGGAGTAATGCTGAGAGAGAATCTCATTCTCCTTCAGAATCATCCAGGAATTCCGTGCTCAAGTATTCTCCTCCTTGATCTCATCAAAGGACATAATACTTTTACCCGTATTTTGGTTCTCTACTTCTAACTTATATTCTTTGAATATCTTAAAAGGTTCGGACTTGTGTTTCAACAGGAACATAGGTATGAATCTTGAAAGATTATCAGAGAATGTAATGAAGTAAAAAGAACCGGTCTTGGTATGTGTAGACAGGGGACTTACATACATCAACATGTATCATCCCAAGAGTTCACTAACTCTTTCTCTGTTTTCAATAAACAGAGCTATGGTCATCTTATCTTTGTGACATGACTGGCGGGTTTCACAAGAGGTAAATTCAAACTAATTTAAATATGCATCTATATGTAACTCCAGCTAGTCGGGTCGCATTGATATGACCTAGTCTACAATACCTCAAGAAGGATCCGTCCATTTCTGAACTCTTCCTCTTGTGTGTGTTCTGTATACGAAGAACTGTAGTTTGATTTAGAACATTAATGCTTTTAGATAACGTGCCTGAACCGATCAACTTTTGATATAGGAAATGTTCAAAACATTATCCAACAATACAAAATTATATCCTTTCTTTACTAATAAAGAAACTGATATGATTTTGTATATCAGGTTCAGTATCTAATAACATTCGTTCAGAATCAATGTATCGGTAATATAGGGTGACAGTGACCGACAGACTTGGCTGCAACTCTTGCCCCGTTTTCTGCCTCATGAAACTTATCACCCGTTCTCAGTTTTTCTACCCTTTTGTAGCCCTATGTAACATCTTACATATCTGGGATCCTGATCCGGTATCAAATACCCAGGATACGGAGGATACTGAGAAACAGTTCTTTGTAATGAACACACTCGAAGATGATGCATCATATGCACTTTCTTCGTTTGGGCGGCACGGGAAATCTGGTATTCCCCAATTACCTGCTCTGTCTTATAACAATTATAAGTTGGAGCGGGACCAACGTTCCCCAGCTCAGTATAACAAGCGGGTTCGGTCAATAATCCGTTTTATTATCTTGATTAAGGCGTGACATGGTCGCTACCAGGAGAGAGAGAGAAGAAAACACTCAGCGTGCGCTCTTGCAAGATCAGATTGGTTATTATTTTATCTAATCAGGATGGCTCCCACTGCTTTTTATCAAATCTTCCTTCAAACTCTAAAAGGAAAGACTAGCCGGGATTAATTACACACTACAAGTTCGCCAGTCTTTCAGCCAGGCCAGTGTCGGTACTTTGAGGGAGGTCCCCCGTGCTTTCGCACGAACCTAATTAATGTAAACCTCGTTTTCCCAGAGGCGTAACCTCGTTAACACCTTTCTAGACACCTACTTGATCGGCTAATTGTAATGTATAAAACTCTCCCCGGAGTAACAATTACTCGCAGCGGGTATCGGGATCCAACTATCTCATAGAAGGTATGCAATCTCATTGCAAATTTCAACACTCGAAATTCCCGATAATATTTTGCCCCTAGCGTCCTATGACCTTGAAGAAGGCCAACAAACCATAGTCTGCTAGTCAAGTTCAACCCGTCATTTCCTGATTGAATTAAACCCACCCGCATGACCCTTGACGCAGGCCAACAAAGTCGCACGACTACCCTAATCCAATCTGCATCATATGCATAAGCAGATAAATACTAGTTAGCTACCGCACACTACGCCTTGACGCAGGCCAACAAACGTAGCACGAATACTAACTACCACTTATCTGAAATGACGGAGGGCTACGACAGGTTTTTCTGAAAACCTATTGCGTAATGAACTTGATATCGTTGTAGGATCGAATGAATTTTAAAATGGAGTGTTTTTTAGGCTTTTCTAGTTTTTCTAAAGGAGTCACTCCCGGTGAAGGGATCGTCGGTCCTTTCCTCGTCGAATGAGGTGTGGGATATATCACATATATCACTGTGCAAAGCAAAAACTCTTAAAAGCAATCAAAAGACAAACCGAGTGTGTAGCATCTGCCAGTTATTGCTAAAGGAGTCACTCCCGGTGAAGGGATCTCGGTCCTTTCCTTATCAAATAAGGTGCAGGTTATATCACATATACCGCTGTGCAAAGCAAGAACTGTAGCTACCTGTTTTATTTTGAAATTCGATTCTACAACATCTTAGGTTTCTTTTATTTCATTAATCACATTAATGAAGTCCCATCATTTAAGTACCTAAACATCACAGATAAATACGACGTACGCTTATGCCATCCGCATTCGCCTCGATGTCCCCTCGTGCACCGTTAGGTTAGGTAACTAACGGTAGAGCGGGGCAGGGCTAGCGCGGGTGTAAAACATAAGTAACGTCTATATAATATATCATATATACTATATACTGTATCTATCACAGAACATCATATGATCACATCACAGATATCGCAGCAGAAGAATCATATGAAATATTGGATATACTAGGACGTCCGTGTTTTCAATACGAGCCAGTATAAAACACGGATTCCACGGTCGTGATGAATAGCCAAACCCACACCCCTAGACCCCTACGAGAGCGGCAAGCAACCCTACCAATTCTAGAGTTAGGAGACCCGGACTCGACTCCTCGAGTTGGTCTCCCACTGGACCCCAGAACCCGGTTACTTATGCCCTCCTCCTTGGGTCTATCCTAGTGCGGAAAAGTAAATAATATACAACGGGTGACAACTTCCGCAACCTGGAAGTGCCCCAATAAAAGAATATTACATACAAGTTTTTACATGAATGAAAATGAAAAACACTCATCTCACATAAAAACCCCGGCTATTCAAACACGACGATCCAATATAACATATCCAGCAACACATAACATCACATGTCATCAACGTAAGTAAATATGCGCATCCCAATTGTCGTCGACATATAGCAACGAAACCGGCGATATCACATATTACACTTACGGTCACAGAAAAGAAAGTGTAAAACTACAACAGTTGGAATCCGCAACCTCCTTAGACATCGCATGCCTGACCAAATGAATTCCTTAGACATCACATGCCTAATAATTATAAACCCCGTATTTTAGTCTCATTATCGAAAACTCTTTTCAATATCAAGTCGGGCAATTCAACAAGATTCCCGACATCTTGATCGAATGCTCGTCGCAAACTTCATTAGGCGGCCGCACCCCCGATACCGTCGACGAAGTGCACCAAGGCGGAACACCGCCACCGCGAGCACCCGAACGGATGCTTTCGGCGACGGGGTTCTCCTACAGTCACTTGGTCGGGGCTATGGAGTGAGGCTGTCTATTAAGTTTATCCGGCGAGTATCCGCGTACGCTACGTGATTGCGACGGACTTTTGATCACATCAAAATTCCGTGGCAACCGATCAAGTGAGACTAAACTGCTATGTTTATAACATTCATTCAGTTATCACATAACTATTGTGAATTCCAATTGTTGTATCACATTCCGGATAAACAGAAAATGTTAAACTTTCCGATTGAACATTCGAACACCCAAGTTTTCCCGATACAGATCAACACATGAAACGAGTCTAAAAACATTCAGTTCGTGCCTCAGTGCCAACGATCCAGCCGTAGAAGGGTCAAGCCAACGCCTCACATGTGGCACGCCGTACTGCCCCAAACCCGAAGGTTCAAAGGGCAGTTCAAGACGGTCACATAATCGAGTTAAGGTTTGTTGTCTTCTAGAGGGTCCATCGAGTTACTTGCACTACTTAGAACGTCTTTAAACTACGGAAAAATCCAACACTTGGAAATTTCCCGACAGGGGAAAATTCGGTATTTATATCCGGTCGAACTTTTTAACATATTCTAAAATTTATCCGGAAAACCAAAATAGACAAAGTTAAAAAATCTGATCGATTCATCGAGTCCCCAATACAACCCCAGAATACTCAACTGTAGAGTATAAATTAAAATTACCCAGAAAACACAGGAGTTAATTATAAACATTACTGTGCAAAGAGGAGTCAAAGAGTCAACAGTGTTGCCGCGGAACCGCCGCGCCACGTGGGCTTAGACCGCGGTTCCGCGCCGTTATGACGGAGTTATGTCTCCGTTTTTCACAGTATTTCATAAAAAACCCTGCTTGATTTTCTGCATATTTTTAATATTGAAAAATCCCAGTTTTTGAAAATTGGACAGAGAGCAAGGAAAAAATGGGGTTTCGGGTTCGTTCGGATTTCAAACGTCGTCTAGACTTCGCCTAAGGCTCTAGCTAGGCTCTGATACCACTGTAGGGTTCCTAGGCACTCTAGTGAGGTCTCACAAGGCATCAACCATGCCAATTTCAAAAAAACGGGGTGCCGAGAAACCCTAATACGGATCGTTGGCTAGATTTCTAGGCGAAAGAAGCAACTAGTTTACAACTAAACTACAATAACGGAAATACAACCTTTGTAGATCCGGTTCTCCACCTCCATAGCTCCATGATGAAGTGTCCTCGCTGTCCAAAACGAAATCCGGGCTCTTGCGTCGGCTTCATCGGAGAAATGGGCGGGCAAGGTCGTCGGCTTCGTGCCGAAGATGATCTACGTCGAGGCATCACAAGATCAAGCTCTCACTTCATAAAGTCATGAAACTTGTGAAGAAAACACACTCTACTACTTGGCAAGAGGTAGAGGATGAAGAAATAGGAAGTGGGTAGACTTTAGAATTGGATTTCTCACTCACTTTCATCAATCACCATTGATGAAGTCAAGTTTCTCTTCTTGAAGTGAAGAAGAAGAAGATGAAGAAGATGATAAGTATTATGATAAGTTATTAAAAATGAAAAGTAAAAAGAATACTTATCATAATTGAACCGTCGTTTAGTGTAGAGAATTGATTAGGGTTAAGTGGAATGGTTAGGGTTAAGCATGAGACAAAATGGTTACAAAGTCAAAGTGTTCATGAAACTTCATGAATAAAACAAAACATGCCACCATTTTCTCATTTGCTTTTCTTTTTCCAAAAGAATAAATAAATGAATAAAATGAATAAGCAAATAGTAAACCCTAACCATTTCATTAACCAAGGGTTAATTCTTTACACTTAACCAAAAAGCATGTATCATCAAACATGATACAAGCAAGTGCACAAAATCATATCGCATATGCAATGCGCACATATCGAGCGAGAAAATCCATTTAAAGTGAACCGATACTAGTTAATGCAAAGTAATATATCAAATATATATAATTATACATTAAACCATTAAATCAACACTTGATTTAACGATCCGGTCATATCGCATATAACCGACTGTAAGTCGATGTACTACACCCCAATACTTGTGGGAAGGCGGAATTTTCAAAAACGAACTTGTTTAGTGAACGAACATCGACTAACCGCTTGAATCGAAGCTAAACTATAAACAACCAAACACAAAGTGTTTCTAAACTACTGTGTTTAGGGATTATACCTAATGAACCAACTCCTTCGTCTTTACGAACTCCTTGTTCTCCTCGGCCTTCTCGAAGTAGTAGACGATCCACCCGAGAGCAAAACTCCAAGCTTAGCCTCTAAACTTGAGGCAACTAACCTTCTTGGATTGCTAATCAAAGAAGATAGATTGAGATAGAGTGATGGTTATGGATTGTTTAATTTTACTAACCCTTGTACTCAAATCATGAGAGGGGAGGATTAGTCTTTTGAAGAGAGAGAGCTTGAGGAAAGAGAAGATGAAGATAATAATATATGATGAATAAGCATGCTTCATAAATATCTAATGGTGATTCATTATCATGAGTCATTAAGCATTTATTGTGCTTTAATGACATGAATGAATCACCCTCATGACTCACTAATCTCATTCATTGCATATGACACCTAAACCTCCTTAGTCATCACTTCTAGAAGCTTCTCGCACAATTACGAGAACGCCCCTCCAATCCGCAAAAATACGGAAAAACTTTAGACTGTAAAAATCTAATAACCGGATACCAGTAACTGGCTTAAACCAAAGCCGACTTGTAAAAACTGTCCGAAAGTCGTACGTGCGTAAACGCACGTACGCGTCCGAACCCTTGTCGTAAAACCATACGACCTCTATATCGTTTCGCCTGGAATAGGAAACTCTCTGTGTGGGACTCTAGAGACTCGACTACTACGCTGGTAGTGGGTTTAACCACAGACCGCAAGCGGCACTAGCTGTACGTAACGGTCCCCAGGTAGTTGTCGATAAGAAGGCCGATGAGGAAACCCATCCGAACTCCTACTGAGTCTGATGTGACAATCTCCATACAGTCCGGTCCGTTCGTCCAAGACTATCGCATATCCGGCCTAGGGGGCGGCAAGCGTCAGTCCCCTAATAGCGGTATAAGTCGTGTCGGAGGGAAGACCATTACACCCTGAGAAACTACTGGAACCTACCAGTAAATCTCGCTTGCCCTGGCCAGGGACTTTGCGTAATGGCTCTCTGACACAGCGCGATATCTACTCCCAATACCAGGAGGGACGAATCCTGTCTAACCGCCACTGCCTCCAAGTGCTCGGGACTGCACCCAACTGCTACCTGTTTGCACGACTCCTTTGAGCCGTGGTAGGGTAGCAATCTAAGAACAGTGGGACACACTCGAGGCGAAGTAGCAGTGTCAAGTCTGCGGACTACGCTGTACTCATGTCACCTGGGAACTGTTCACTGACGACTGGTATAAAACCAACCAACATTTCCCTATGAGTCCTGTCCGGTGTACCCGTAACCTAACGAGCACCTGTATACTATCTCCAGTACGACGTACTGACGGCTGTGGGACAGACCATCTCCCCAACTGGGATGAGAAGCGTACACACTAGTCTACTCCGGAGTATCGATGCTCTGTCTTGATAATCCAACGACTAGGGACCTGAATAAGGATGTGCTTGTAGACTACCCAGCCCCCACTAGTGTGACTGCCATCACAACGCTGGTAGTCAAGCAAGATCCTAAGAGCTCTATCAATACGTACACTCACATATTAAGATAGAAAAACCAAGTAGCATACTACCATGTTTAGCAAGACTGTTATATACATGTGAATATCCCAAGCTTCCATTAAGTAATATACAAGCTAGTATGATACAGTAATGGCCTTTTAGGGCATAAACACTAACAATCTCCCACTTGCACTAGGGCCATGTACTGGCATATCGAAGACCAATGATCTCGAGTAGCCTCTCGAACTGCGTCTGAGGTAGGGCCTTCGTGAATGGATCAGCAATGTTCTCTTCTGAAGCAACTCTCCGAACCTCGATCTCCTGACGATCAATGATCTCCCTGATCAGGTGATACCGCCTCAAGATGTGTCTGGACTTCTGATGGGACCTTGGTTCCTTCGCTAAAGCTATAGCTCCGTTGTTGTCGCAATACAGAGGTATTGGATCAACTATGGTAGGAACCACCTGAAGTTCTGTTAGGAACTTCTTCATCCAGACTGCTTCTTTTGCGGCATCGCAAGCAGCTATATACTCCGCTTCCATCGTCGAGTCAGCAACGGTGTCCTGCTTGGAGCTCTTCCAGCACACCGCCCCTCCATTGAGGGTAGAGACATAACCCGACATGGACTTGGAATCGTCCTTATCACTCTGGAAGCCGGAATCAGTAAAGGCCTCCAACCTGAGGTCTTTTCCGCCATAAACCAAGAACATCTCCTTAGTCCTCCTCAGGTACTTGAGAATGTTCTTTACTGCTATCCAGTGTTTCTCCCCTGGGTCTGACTGATACCGGCTCACCACGCTTAGCGCGTAAGCTACGTCTGGTCTGGTACACAACATCGCATACATTATAGAGCCTACCGCAGAAGCGTAGGGTATAATAGACATGCGTTCCCTTTCCAAATCAGTCTTGGGAGACATCTCTTTGGAGAGGGTGATTCCGTGACAAGCCGGTAGATTACCGCGCTTAGAATCTTCCATACTGAATCTTTTCAGTACAGTGTCGATATACCTGGACTGCGAAAGTCCCAACATCCTCTTGGATCTATCACGATAGATCCGGATCCCCAGAATGTAAGAGGCATCACCCAGGTCTTTCATGGAGAACCTGTGTGACAAGAATCCTTTGACAGATTGTAGCATAGGAATGTCATTTCCTATCAATAGAATGTCATCCACGTACAAGACGAGAAATACGACACTTCTGGCTACAACTTTACTATATATGCACGGTTCATCTGGATTTTTGATAAAGTCATATTCTTTGACTGTCTCATCAAAACAGATGTTCCAACTCCGCGATGCCTGCTTTAGTCCATAAATGGACTTAAGCAGCTTGCATACTTTCCCGCTGCTCCCACTCTGATTGAAACCCTCTGGCTGATCCATATAGACGCTCTCTTCTAAATTCCCATTCAGAAAAGCCGTCTTTACGTCCATCTGCCAGATTTCATAATCATGGAAGGCAGCAACAGCAAGAAGGACCCGAATGGATTTGAGCATAGCCACTGGAGAAAAAGTTTCGTCATAGTCCAAACCAGGTCTTTGACGAAAACCCTTTCCAACAAGTCTAGCCTTATAGGTTTCCACATGTCCATCTACACCAATCTTTTTCTTGAAGATCCATTTGCATCCTATGGGTTTTACCCCATCTGGAGCAAAGTCCAAAGTCCATACTTTGTTGGTGTACATGGACTCCATTTCGGTCCGCATTGCTTCTGCCCATCGTACCGAGTCGCCGCTCTGGATGGCCTGCTGGAAGTCAGTAGGTTCATCATCTTCTATGATGCAATCCTCTCTATCCCCGTCTATGAGAAAACCGTAGTATCTCTCAGGCGGATGAGACGGCCTACTACTCCTGCGGAGGGGTGCGGGAATGTCCTGTTCTTCTTGAACTTCCGGTTCTACCAAACTTTCAGTAGCAGTTTGTGGTTCTGGAATTTCTTCCAGTTCTATTTCGCTCCCACTTGATTCCTTTTCTAAAAACTGATGTTCTAGAAAATGGGCATTACGAGAAATAAATACCTTTTGTTCCTCTGCGTAATAGAATAGATATCCCCTGGAGTGCTTTGGATATCCCACAAACTTATACTTTACTGATCGTGCCTCGAGCTTGTCCACATGCTGCTTTTTAACAAAAGCTGGACATCCCCAAATCTTTATATACTGTAGATGGGGTTTCTTCCCGCTCCACATCTGATATGGAGTGGTAGGCACAGTCTTGGTAGGTACCATGTTCAAAAGATATGCCGCTGATTCTAGCGCATGACCCCAGAAAGATCGCGGTAACTCAGCATTACTCATCATGGATCGTACCATATCCAATAGGGTTCGATTCCGTCTCTCCGATACACCGTTATGCTGTGGAGTGTACGGAGGAGTAAGCTGAGAGAGAATTCCTTTCTCTTTTAGGTAACCTAGAAACTCGGCACTCAAGTATTCACCACCTCGATCAGATCTAAGTGTCTTGATACTTTTGCCAGTTTGGTTTTCTACTTCATTCTTATACTCTTGGAATTTCTCAAAAGCCTCGGATTTATGTTTCATCAGATAAATGAATCCGTATCTTGAGTAATCATCCGTGAAAGTAATGAAGTAGGAAAAACCACCTCTCGCATGTGTAGACATTGGACCACATACATCGCTGTGTATGAGTCCTAAGAGCTCGCTCGCTCTTACTCCATGTCCAGTGAATGGAGTCTTTGTCATCTTTCCTTTGAGACAAGATTGACAAGTGTCATAAGATTGATATTCGAACGAGTCCAAATATCCTTCTCTATGCAACTTAGTCAACCTTCTCTCATTGATGTGACCCAGTCTACAATGCCATAAGAAAGCTTTATTTAAATCTGGAGACTTTCTTTTTAGTGTGTTCTGGACATTGAAAATTTGGAGTTAGTTTAAAACATATATTCCGTTATTTAGTGTACCTGACCCAATCAAACCATGATTAAGGTGGATGTTGACAACATCTCTTACAAACGTGAAATCATAACCTTTATTTGATAACAAGGAAACTGATATGATATTACACGTTAAGCTTGGTACAAAATAACAGTTATGTAAAACCAAAATGTGTCCACTCGTCAATCCTAGGTGATAATCCCCGACGGACGCAGCTCCCACGCTAGCTCCGTTAGCAACCTTTAGGGTCATATCACCTTCCTTTAGCACTCTACGGTTTCTCAGTGCCTGCAATGAATTGCAAATATGAGATCCTGATCCGGTATCCAATACCCAGGAAGTAGAGTTGATCGACAGACAATTCTCAATTACAAACACACCTGAAGTCGAAGCCACAGCTTGCTTCGGTTCCTGGTTCTTGGCGTTCCACGCCTTGCAATCCTTCTTCCAGTGCCCTTTCCTGTGACAATGGAAGCACTCATCCTGGCTAACTATCGGTACCGCAAACCTTTTCTTTCCCTTCCCTCCCACCTCACTAACACCTCCTCTAGGTCTGGGTGCGGCCTTCTTCTTCCTTCCTTTGGCCTTAGCCTTGGACCCGGAAGAAGATGTACCGCCAACAAACATAGCGGGTGTTTCCCTTGAATTCTTCAAGGTGCCCTCTGCACTCCTTAACATGTTCAGGAGTTCCGGAAGTTCAACTTCTTTTCTTTGAAGGTTGAAGTTCAGGATAAACTGGGCGTAGGTGTGAGGAAGGGACTGGAGAATAAGGTCTGTATAGAGCTCATTATCCAAAGTCGTCCCAAGGTCTGCGAGCTCTTCTATGTAGCCGATCATCTTTAGGACATGTTCTCCTACCGATGACCCGACAGCCAACCTCGCTCGAAACAAGTTCTTTGAGGTCTCGTATCTTGCTATACGAGATTGCTCTCCATAAAGTTCCTTTGTATGGAGAAATATGCCATCAAGGTCCATATCCTCGTGCCTCCTCTGATGTTCATTGTTCATCGAGGCAAGCACGATGCACTTGGCTTTCGCGCAATCTAAATCCCAGGTTTTGCGGATTTCCTTATCCGCATTGCTGGATTTGGGACCAGGGACAGCAGGTGCCGTAGCAGTGAGGACGTACCCCAGTTTGTCATAGGTCAAAGCCATTTTGACATTCCGCAGCCAATCTTTATAGTTTGGCCCTGTCAGTATATTTTTCTCTAAAAGTAACTTAAGTCCAGTCATTTTCAGGGTCGCTGCAATTAGGAGAGAGAGAAGAAAACTCTTTAGCATGATGCACTTGCAAGTTTAGAGTGGTTTTTAGTTTATCTAAACTGGATGGCTCCCACTGTTTCTCGAATCCTTCCTCAAACCATAAAAGAAGAATTAGCCAGGACTATTCTCACCGTACAATACTTGCTTAACCGTTCAGCCAGGCTGGTGTCGATACTTCGAGGGAGGTTTTCCAACGCTTTCGCGAAGTTCCTTAATTAAATAACCTCTTTTCTCTGGGGGCGTAACCCCGCAGACACTTTTCTGGACACCTACCAGGTTTATAGCATTGATCGTTAAGTGACGAATATCCTGATAAGTAGCATATACTCACAGTAGGATCGGGATCCAAATATCATCGTCTGATAATGCTGTAGGAATGCTACCAACATTCATCAAACTCAAAATGGTATGCATCTCTTTGCAAATTTCAGTTTCTTTAGAAATTCCCGATATAGATTTATGCCCCATGCTCTTATGACCTTGGCGTTAGGTCAAAATGTCATAAGTCACATGTCAAGTTCTACCCATCATTATCTTGTCAATTTGAACCCATCCGTATATATCCTTGACGTTCGGCCAAAATGATAATACGACTGTCCCAAACTAACTCATCTATCTATGCAACAAATGAATATCCAGCAGCTACCAAACACTATGTCTTGGCGTTAGGTTAAAATACATAGCTTGAATACTACTGAATACCCAGATGAAATGACGGAGGGCTACGAATGGTTTTGGCGAAACCGTGAACGTAGTGAACTTGATATAACCGAAGGAACCTGATAGCTTTTAAAAGGAGTGGTTAAAGCTCCGCATTTAAAAATATCTGTTTTTAAAATTAACCGAGTGGTTTCTTTTAAATTGTTCCAACGATTAAAACTTTGGTTTATTTTTCTTTGCATTATAGATAATGCGTCCCATCATTAACCTATCATTGCAGAAAACAACGAAAATATGACGTCCTCTTATGCCACCTGCATTCGCCACTGGGTCCCGTCATCACCCGTTAGGTTACTTAACTAACGACAGAGCGGGGACTGGGCTAGCGCGGGTGTAAAACATAAGTGACATCTAAAATAGCTACAATATATATAGATATTTTACATTCGTCTGACGCAATGATATACATTCCAGAACACAGATAAACTTTATTGGATTTGCAAGCAATCTGTATTTCTTTTGAGCCTGCAAGAAAAAACAGATTACACAGTTGTGATGAATAGCCGTTACCCCACCCAAGATCCCTACGGGTACGGCAAACTACCCGTCCGGCAGTTTGTGTACCCCACCTTGGATCTGTCCTAGGAGCAAAAACAGTAAAATGAAATAATACAACGGTGGCTACAACCGCAACCTGGATGTGCCCCGCAAAATAATATTACAACAAATTACATTTACAACAAATGAATTAAATAATAACCCATTTCAAAACCCCGGCTATACACCACAACAGTCCAATACAGTTTATATGTACAAACTGATATAACCATTTCAGAAATGTGTAACCCCCTGCCAACCGACATACTAGCAGTTAGGGGAGGTTTACGAACACATTATACAAACACAGATATAATTCAATATGCAAATACTGTACAATTTCGATCGATTAAACACCATTAATATTGCTCCAAAAACTGCTCTGTAAAACTGAAACCTGAGCATATATTAAATATTCCAGAAAATCCTAAATACCACAGAGAAGCAACACAGGAAATTTGGCTTCCTGACTCGGCAACTCGGCGGCGGAAGCGCGGCGGATCGGTGCGATCCGCCGCGGTTCCACGGCCGCGTTGTCGATTCAGGAGCCCAAATTTCTTGGGTGTTCTTCTGATGTCTTTTCAAGCTTTCTGAACTTACCTGAAAAATTTTTGGACATCATTTTAAAATCGACAGAAACTTGATGTTTTTAGGGTTTTCCGGCTTCGTTTTTCCGTTCGAAATTCGTACAAATTTGCAATTAAGTTATTTATTGTTTAGCGAGGCTCTGATACCACTGTAAGTCGATGTACTACACCCCAATACTTGTGGGGAGGCGGAATTTTCAAAAACAAACTTGTTTAGTGAACGAACATCGACTAACTGCTTGAATCGAAGCTAAACTATAAACAACCAAACACAAAGTGTTTCTAAACTACTGTGTTTAGGGATTATACCTAATGAACCAACTCCTTCGTCTTTACGAACTGGTTGTTCTCCTCGGCCTTCTCGAAGTAGTAGACGATCCACCCGAGAGCAAAACTCCAAGCTTAGCCTCTAAACTTGAGGCAACTAACCTTCTTGGATTGCTAATCAAAGAAGATAGATTGAGATAGTGTGATGGTTATGGATTGTTTAGTCTTACTAACCCTTGTACTCAACTCATGAGAGGGGAGGATTAGTCTTTTGAAGAGAGAGAGCTTGAGGAGAGAGAAGATGAAGATAATAATACATGATGAATAAGCATGCTTCACAAATATCTAATGGTGATTCATTATATGAGTCATTAAGCATTTAGTGTGCTTTAATGACATGAATGAATCACCCTCATGACTCACTAATCTCATTCATTGCATATGACACCTAAACCTCCTTAGTCACCACTTATAGAAGCTTCTCGCACAATTAAGAGAACGCCCCTCCAATCCGCAAAAATACGGAAAAACTTTAGACTTTAAAAATCCAAAAACCGGATACCAGTAACTGGCTTAAACCAAAGCCGACTAGTAAAAACTGTCCGAAAGTCGTACGTGCGTAAACGCACGTACGCGTCCGAACCCTTGTCGTAAAACCATACGACCTCTATATCGTTTCGCCTGGAATAGGAAACTCTCTGTGTGGGACTCTAGAGACTCGACTACTACGCTGGCAGTGGGTTTAACCACAGACCGCAAGCGGCACTAGCTGTACGTAACGGTCCCCAGGTAGTTGTCGATAAGAAGGCCGATGAGGAAACCCATCCGAACTCCTACTGAGTCTGATGTGACAATCTCCATACAGTCCGGTCCGTTCGTCCAAGACTATCGCATATCCGGCCTAGGGGGCGGCAAGCGTCAGTTCCCTAATAGCGGTATAAGTCGTGTCGGAGGGAAGCCCATTACACCCTGAGAAACTACTGGAACCTACCAGTAAATCTCGCTTGCCCTGGCCAGGGACTTTGCGTAATGGCTCTCTGACACAGCGCGATATCTACTCCCAATACCGGGAGGGACGAATCCTGTCTAACCGCCACTGCCTCCAAGTGCTCGGGACTGCACCCAACTGCTACCTGTTTGCACGACTCTTTTGAGCCATGGTAGGGTAGCAATCTAAGAACAGTGGGACACACTCGAGGCGTAGTAGCAGTGTCAAGTCTGCGGACTACGCTGTACTCATGTCACCTGGGAACTGTTCACTGACGACTGGTATAAAACCAACCAACAGTTCCCTGTGAGTCCTGTCCGGTGTATCCGTAACCTAACGAGCACCTGTATACTATCTCCAGTACGACGTACTGACGGCTGTGGGACAGACCATCTCCCCAACTGGGATGAGAAGCGTACACACTAGTCTACTCCGGAGTATCGATGCTCTGTCTCGATAATCCAACGACTAGGGACCTGAATAAGGATGTGCTTGTAGACTACCCAGCCCCCACTAGTGTGACTGCCATCACAACGCTGGTAGTCAAGCAAGATCCTAAGAGCTCTATCAATACGTACACTTACATATTAAGATAGAAAAACCAAGTAGCATACTACCATGTTTAGCAAGACTGTTATATACATGTGAATATCCCAAGCTTCCATTAAGTAATATACAAACTAGTATGATACAGTAATGGCCTTCTAGGGCATAAACACTAACACCGACTAGTATCCAATGTATCGGCTTATCGAATCAATACTTGATTTGATAACTAGGTTATATCGCATACAACCAATCGATAAATTCATCGCGAGAATAGAATACGGTATCACATATACGCATTATTCTCGGTCCCGCACATATCTCATATGCGCTTCTATTTCGTTTCGCTTGAACCAGGAAACCTCTGTGTAGGACTCTAAAGACTCGTCAATACGCCGGCAGCAGGTGATGATCATATCAAACACCCACAAGCCGCAAGCGGTCTGCCAAACGTAACGCCCACCCGGGTATTGAGCGATCATAAGATCGACGAGCAAGCCCGCTCACACTCCAGTGAATCCAACCAGTAACACTACCGTACAGTCCGGTCTCGTCGTCTGAAATGTCGCATATCTTGCCTAGGGGTGGTAAACGTCAGACCCCGATAGCTCGATAAGTCGTGTTGATATGAGGTCTATAACAATTCGAGAAACTACTGGTAACACTTACCAGTATATCTCAGCAACCCTGGCCAGGGATTTCCTGTTATAGCCAATCGAACACTGCGCAACATCAACCCCCTATACCAGGAGAGACGAATCCCCTCCTATCGCTCATTGCCTCCATGTGACTCGGGACTGTACCCAAAAACCACCGTTTTGCACGCCCTCTTGGACGTGGTAAGATGGAAATCAAAGCACAGTGGGGACCACACAAGACTTTATGACGATCTCGGGTCAACAGACTACTCTGTACCAGTGTCACCAGAGAACAGCCATCTGACGTGAGGTATAATACCATCTGGGAGTTCTCGGCGAGTCCGTCCAGTGTACCTAGTCTCTACTGAGCACCCGTATATCATCTCTGATGTCAAACACCAATGGATATGGGATCATCCATCGCCCATCTGTATGGGTCGAGAAGGTACACGCTAGTCTACTCTGGTATATCGATGCCCCGTCTCGATACACCCACGACTAGGGACTTTGAAGGATGTACTTATGGACTACCCTGTCCCCACTAGTATGATCCGCATCATAGTCCAGGTAGTCAAGTACACATCCTAAGGGCTTTACCAACATGTAATAGAGAGACAATCTTTGTACACGTTAAGGTAAAGAGCAACCAGATAGCATACTATCATGTCGAGCAAGAAAGTCCTCCCTATATATGTCCCAGCATCCACTACAATATACATCCAATGTACAGTAATGGCCTCTAGGGCATACATATAACTAACAGTAGGGTTCCTTATCCATCTGACAGATACTACGGTTTTCTCATCGATGGTTGGAGGAGGATTGCATCATGGAAGATGATGACCCGACAAGTTTCGAGCAGGCCATCACGAGTGGGGACTCTGTGAAGTGGCTGGATGCAATGTGATCTGAGATGGAATCCATGTACACCAACAAAGTATAGACTTTGGAAGTTGCTCCTGAAGGGGTAAAACCCATTGGGAGCAAATGGATCTTTAAGAAGAAACTTGGTGTAGATGGAAAAGTTGAGACTTTCAAAGCTAGACTTGTTGCAAAGGGTTTTCTTCAACGACCAGGTGTGGATTATGAAGAAACCTTTTCTCCAGTGGCTATGCTTAAGTCCATCCGGCTCCTTCTTGCCATTTCTGCATACCATGACTACGAAATCTGGCAAATGGATATCAAGATCGCCTTTCTAAATGGTGATTTAGAGGAGTGTGTGTACATGACTCAGCCAGAGGGCTTCGTAGGTAGTGGGAGCTGCGAAAAGGTGTGCAAGCTGCTTAAATCTATCTACGGGTTAAAGCAGGCATCGCGGAGTTGGAACATCTATTTTGATGTGGTAGTTAAAGAGTTTGACTTCATCAAGAACGTAGATGAACCTTGTATTTACAAGAAGGTGGCAGAAAGTAAGGTTGTCTTCCTCGTATCATACGTGGATGCCATACTCTTGATAGGAAATGATGTTCCTATGCTGCACTCGGTCAAGCTCGTCTTATCACATAGATTCTCAATGAAAGATCTAGGTGATGCCTCCTGCATATTGGGAATTAAGATCTATTGAGATAGACCTAAGAGGATACTGGGATTGTCCCAATCCAGTTATATTGACACCATACTAAAGTGGTTTAGTATGGAAGAATCCAAACATGGGAATTTACCCACGATCTCTGGACTCACTCTCTCCAAAGAGATGTCTCCCAAGACAGATTTGGAGAGAGCTCGCATGCAAGGGATACCCTATGCTTCGGCAGTAGGCTCTATCATGTATGCGATACTATGTACCAGACTCGATGTAGCATACTCACTAAGTGTGGTGAGTAGGTATCAAGCAGATCGAGGAGAGAGTCACTGGACAGCTGTGAAGAACATTCTCAAGTACTTGAGAAGGACTAAAGTGTCACAACCCGAAAGCACGGAACATGACCGGCACTTAAACTACGAACGTCTCAAGGCGTACGTATTCTAAGTAAGCCAAAAACCCAGAAATCCAAACCAAGAGGAGTAGTAGAGAGTAGGAAAACCATTTTAAATCAACTAATTTGCAACATATGCCGAAGTATGCATTTTTAAAAACATAAGTCTTTTCCAAAAATTTCGGCAGAGTTTCTTTTGTAAAAGACCCCCAAACGGGTACAAAACCTGATAAAGCATGTACAATGAAAATGCATCCCCAAGCGGGAGCTAGCTCTTCGTCAATCGACGGTCACAACCACGCAAGCAATAATATATACAACGCCGAAAGGCGAGGATCACAACAGAAAAGGAAACTCAAAACAGCATGAAATCCGCATAAATACAAAGCGCGACTCTAAGGTCGATAGAATAAACAACACTGGTCTCTATCTCAAATAAATACATGTTTGGTTGATGGAACTTCTAGATACAACTGAATAATAATATACAAGATATAAGGATGGGTAAGATACAAATAACCCACCTACTAGCAAGCCACCCGGAATGGAAATAGTGCCAGCAAAGCCGTAATGAAACCTGTACGGCAAACCTGCAAGAAACTGGGGCACAACGGGGTTGAGTTGCCAACTCGTGAATAGAAAAACATCTACGCACAGAAATCACATAAATAACGCAATCCTAGGTCAATGATCATAAAATATCCTTAAAAATGTATATAAAATGCAGCCTATAACAAGGCTAGGGTAAATATCTAACCCGAGTGTAAACTCATGTGCCCGTGTCAGTGCCTCAGGTAGCAATATATCATATGAATGAGGTATGCATGCATGAAACAGAATACATGTAAATGAAGAAACTGTTTTCATAAATTAGTGAGATTTCCTTCGTATTTTAAAACTGAGGTATCATAAATGAAATCAGTATCAGCAGTGTCTAGCATTGACACAAAACATAAATCTCAATGTCTCGAAATATCAATGTCTCAATCTCAATATCTAGGGCGCCGTCAGTCCAGACCGGCCCCTACCATCCATCTCAAGACCACGACGGTATCCTCCGGATATCCGACACGTCGGGTAATATCACCGGTAGGTAGTGCTCCCCAGCCAGGCTCAACGTCAACACCACATTCCTCTTGCCCCGGGGTACCATACCGGGTCCACCATGTACCCGAAACGGTTCATCCGTCTCCTCGAATCGAGTTTCCAAATCCATCAGCAAACTCATGGTGGACGACTCATACATCATGGGAAAACCGCACTTTTTATTTTAAAAGGAAGAAAAGGTTTATTCATGTTTTTGCGGTTTTCCTCCAAATCCAAGAAATCTCATGAAATCCGAATCCAAGTCATCAATAGCATGTAAACAGTGAATATAGGCATGAGAATCCATGAATGCGACACAACAGTGAATAATAACATGCATGAAGTAATAGGCAATAACTACAATGTCTAACTAGCATATAAGGCAAGTACACTAATATCATGTCTAAACTATTAGCTAACAACCTATGTCAAATGAAATAATATTTTCTAATGTGTTCGTGACATGTCAATTACCGATGAAGATGTGTGTGAGCCGGCAAGTAAGTGTACGTGGTACATACGCGTCATCGGTAATGGTGCTGGTGTCCTAACAGCATGATATTAATAATGCAATAAGAAATTATAATATAAGTATGCGATGCGGAGCGAACAGTAAAAATGAGCGGGAGCTGAATACTAGACACAACTATAACTAATCTGCACTAATCTAATATAAGTCCTACAAATTGGTGCCTTTTGAAATAACACGAATCATGGGGTTTTGAAAATAGGGCTACGGTGTTTTTATGAAAAGATACGTCTTTTGAAATATCCGTAAGATCCCTTAGGCTGTCTTTTAAAATACCCACGATTCGTTAGTTTTGAAATAGGTAGGAGTCCAATCTAATCTAACAACTACACTAAACTATACGGCTGAACTAACAAGATGAACTACAGGTAAGGAAACCGCCTAACATCTGAGTCGATATATATACATACCTGTAAATATATTAGTCGGTGATCCCGCCTCAATAATATCATATCCGATACCATATCTAAAATCAGACATCCCAAGTCAAGAGTGCGGATCAATCATCAAGATATAGCTCGTACGTAAATCCGTCGTACGACATCCCAAATCTGGGTACGGGTCAATATCACATTCATCATACTATTCACCTGGTATCCTCTTTATCAAATATCATGATCGGGGTACAGATCTACGTCTAGTACCATACTGATACCGCCTACGTATGCATGAACGTGGGTGAAACACTACGTCAAGGACCCGCTACAACGTCATGTCGTATCTCAATTACGAACCCTGCCATATCACCGATCTCACGGCCTCAAACAAATCTCATCGACTCAGCTCAATCCCAAGTATCATCCTAAAATCCGTATGTGTACACATAGTCCCATACCCATGTGAACACATAACTATATAATCCCGTATAAGCACAAATGAAGGAAGAAAGTATGCAAGTATGGGTTGGTGTGTGCATGTGTAGTGCGACCACTACTCTAGGGTTTCGCGACACTAAATCATCCAAGAACACCAAATATCTATATCATCGATAATATCAAACAAATTATAGTCAAAATATATATATGTGTGTGTATACGTATTCGTATACATCACCACTAACCGCGGGGGTGCTATACGCCATCTACCCGACTTCTCCCCGTAGATATAAATCTACTCACCTGTATCCTGCGTGTCGGTATCGATGTCGCCTTCATCTTCTGCATCGTCTCGAATCGTCGTGGGGGTACCTACACATATCACATGTATCACATCACATCAAAACCAAATCGAAACTTAAAACGACACGCTAAAACCAACACGATACGCTAAAAGGCCTATAGGTTAGAACCTACGGTTAGCCTTCGCAAAACAACCCGAAATCACTCGATGTAGTCGTACAAACGCCAAGTGACCGAGGTAAAACCCAAATATGAAATTCTAGAAAACAAAATACGGAATACAATAACTCAATTCAAAGAAGCAAGCCAAGAAAACGATCCCAGATTTCGCCTCAGGCCAAATTTAGCCAAGCAAACAAGTCCAGGGTGATGTATATGATGTATTTGAGCTACTGGACCAACCCCGACACATTCCACCACTACTTGGCCGGCCACATCCTTGCCAAAACTGGCCTGGCCGGCCCCCCTATGTCCAATGGGGTTCGTCTGGTCAGGGTGGCCTCCTAACACCCTAATTTGTCCCCTAGAGTTGTTTATTTATCTCGTTTTGGTCGCGGTTCACTCCAGATTTCCCTGCACGCTCCAGGTTATCACAAACCGACATGAAACTCCCGTAATTCCGTATTTTTGGGTTTCAGATTGTGTCAGGTCAGGGGCTTGGTCAAAATGGGGTCTCCACTGAACTCAATTTCCCATCACAACTCATAATTTCCTCAAACCCTTACTAGTTTTTCCTAAAATCAACAAATCACCCGATTTCGATTCTAAACTTGCATAGGGGTAAAAGTAAGGCTAAAACTAAGCTAATGGTTCGGTAATTACCTCATTTGGCAACTCAAGAATTTTCTTGAATGCCCCTAGTAGCCGAAATCCATGCTTTCTTGGTCCATTGCGTAGATCTCGAGCTTGTGCATCTTTTTAATGAAATGAGGGTGGGGTTTTGGAGTGATTTGTGAGATGATTTGGGGCTTGAAGATGGGGGGGAAATGAATGGCAGGAGCAGCAGCAGCAAATGGTGAGAGAGGGAGAGAAATGAGGAGGGGAATGAAGAGAAAAGGCTAATGTTTTTAGTCAATGGTCCTCACCTACTCTATCTCTCTCACCATACCTATTTTCTTTTCTTTTCCTTTTATTTTCTTAAATCCAAAACCTTCTCACACCTTTAGTAAACCCAAAGTAACATGGTAGAAAATGTAACACAAGTGTAGGAAAAAGATATGTGCACATTTTGCATAAAAAGCCAAAAATCCGATTAGCGATTTTTAATCGCGATTAGCACTAAATTAGCATATAATTGATCACAAACACTTAAAAATGGCATAATTCTAATAAATACCCCATTTTAGAATTTTCCATAATTTTCCATAATTTTTCTTCATTTATTTGCATTTAATTATAAATTTAATATTAAAATAATCAATAAAATAATATTAAATTATAAAAATTCCCAAAAATAATATTTGATTATTTTGGAAATGTTACATAAAGAGATGTTCTTAGTGTATGGTAACGGAGAACTCCAAGTAGAGTCCATTACCGATTCGAGCTTCCAAAGTGATAAGGACGACTCTAAGTCGCACTCGGGATTTGTCTTTACACTCAATGGAGGGGCGGTTTGTTGGAAGATTTCCAAACAGGAAACCGTGGCAGACTCGACGATGGAGGCTGAATATATCGCTGCCAATAATGCTGCCAAAGAGGCTGTCTGGATAAAGAAGTTCATAACTGAACTTTGTGTGGTTCCGTCCATTGAGCATCCAATACCTTTGTATTGTGATAACAATGGAGCTGTGGCTTTGGCCAAGGAACCCAGGTCCCATCAGAGATCCAAGCATATTCTGAGACGGTATCACCTGATCCGGGAGATGGTTGATCGCCGAGAGATCGAGGTCATGAGAGTTGACACGAAAGACAACACTGCGGATCCACTAATGAAGGCCATACCCCAGATACAATTTGACAGACTCTTCGGGATGTTGGGTATGAGATACTACAACAGCTGGCCTTAGTGCAAGTGGGAGATTGTTAGTTATGTATATGCCCTAGAGGCCATTGTTGTACATATGATGTATATTATAGTGGATGCTTGGATATATATAGAGAGGACTTTCTTGCTCAACATGATAGTATGCTATCTGGTTTCACTTTGTCTAAACATTTTGACTTGTATTGTATTACTGTCTTGCTCTCACATGTTGATAAAGCCCTTAGGATATGTACTTGACTACTAGGACTATGACGCAGATCATACTAATAGGGCCAGGGTGGTCCAAAAGTACATCCTATAATTTTTCCTAGTCGAGGGTGTATCGAGACAGGGCATCGATACTCCAGAGTAGACTAGCGTATACACCTCTTGTCCCATATGATGGGCGATGGATGATCCCACATCCATTGGTGTTTGACATCAAAGATGGTATACGGGTGCTCAGTGGAGACTTGGTACACTGAACGGACTCGCCGAGAACTCCTTGATGGTATTATACCTATCGTCAGATAGCAGTTTTCTGGTGACACTGGTACAAGTTAGTCTGTAGACCCGAGATCGTCATAGAGTCTTGTGTGATTCCTACTGTGCATTGATTTCCACCTTACCACGTTCATGAGAAAGTGCAAAACGGTGGCTTTTGGGTACAGTCCCGAATCACATGGAGGCAATGAGCGATAGGAGGGGTTTCGTCTCTCCCTGTATTGGGGGTTGATGTTGCGCTGTGTTCGATTGGCTATAACTAGAAGTCCCTGGTTAGGGCTGATATGGAGATCTACTGGTAAGTGTTATCAGCAGTTTCTCGACCCGTTATGAGCAAAATATCGATACGACTTATCGGTTACTAGGGTCTGACATTTACCACCCCTAGACTGGATATGCGACATATCAGACGAAGAGACTAGACTGTACAGTAGTGTTACTGATTGGATTCACAGGAGTGTGTACAGGCTTTCTTGTTGATCTTCTGATCGCTCAATTCCCGGGTGGCTATTACGTTTAGCTGACCGCATGCAGCTTGTGGGTGTTTGATATGATCATCACCTACTGCCGGCGTATTGACGAGTCTTTAGAGTCCTAAACAGAGGTTTCCTAGCTCAGGCGAAACGGAGTAGGAGCACATATGTGATATGTGCAGGACCGAGATTAGTATGATATGTGATACCGTATTCTATTCTCGCGATATGTGATATCGGCCGATTATATATGATATAGCCGGGTTATCGGATCAAGTGTTGATTCGATAAAATGATACATATTATATTAGTTGGTCATATATAATGTAGCCGGATTATTAAATCAAGTGTTGATTTAATAATTTAATGTAGAATTATATATTAGATATATTAAATTACATTAACTAATATATTGCTCATTTAAGTATTTCATTTTCTCACATTTGGATACATTTAACATTTATGTGATATATGTTTAATGTATTCTTTTCCTTTGTTACATTAAATATTATATATATGACATATAATATTATGACATGCTAGGTTATACATGCAACTAGGGTTTATGAGAATTACACCATGGTTTGTCATTATGGTTGTAATTATATTTACTTTGGAAATTCAAAATTATGGATTAATTGTTAAGAAATTTTCTTAGTTGACCAAGTCCACACTCTTGATAGTTTCCAAGATATTTATTAACCTAACCCTAATCACTAACCATGGTCTATTCTCTACAATGGTTAAAGCCATGATATTAACCCTAGGTTGCATTTCTAACCTCAACACAATTTCTTTCTCACTTGAGCTTGAGTTTCTTCTTCTTCTTCATTTTTGATATTCTTTCTCTCTTGATTTATTCATGTGATGAAAAATAGTGAGAAATAAATTTCTAAATTGAGCAAAATTCCTATTTATCATCCTCTTCTATACTAGCCATATAGATTAGTCTGTTAGCTTCACTAATCCATAATTAGTGAAGAGATAGCTTGGGTTTGTGACTCATCAAAGTAGATCATCTTGGATTGTGAAGACATCAAGCTAGCATGGATCATTCACCTCATGGAGCCTCTCTAGAGTCTGGGAGCTTGACGATCGCAGCGAAGGGACTACAACTTGGAGCTTATGAAGCGAAGGAACGGACTACAATAGTGTTCCCCGCCGGAAGTCGTGACCGGGACGTTGGGACGTCAGGACCTGAATTCCAAGGGCAGATGCTAATTGGTGCTATCCATCCACCTCTCCGAAGATGCCAAGTTGATTTATGGCACCATGTATCGAAGGTCTAAACGGATACGGCCGATGTAGCAGACTTTGTCAGATTCCCCCTCGTTGAGGGGTTTTTGATTGTGGGGACGCTCTTCCCTGCAGGTGCAAGCCCCTACAGTTAATTATGCTACCGCATCGCAGTAACCACTTTCTCCTTCTCCAGATGGTCACTACGTGTCGTGTGTGTTTTTTTTTTTTTTTTTGGTCTGCTGTGGATTGTATACGAAGACTAATTTATGTTGTCTCCCGTAGGACGTGGATTAGTCAAAATTCGTATCTTTTTAGATTTGGGTTTAGGGGTTGGGTTTAAGGATACGTTAGTCTCATTTGAGACTAAGATCAACTTAAACATTTGTTAAGGATACGTTAGTCTAATTTTAGACTAAAATCAACTTAACGGGATCATTTAGATCTAACAAAAGAGCATTTGGGCTCTATTGGTTAGTTTAGGGACATTGCGGTCGATGACCAGTTTAAGGACATGGTGGTCCAATGTTAGTTTAAGGATATTACGGTCAATTACCAGTTTAAGGACATAGTGGTCCAATGTTAGTTTAAGAACATTATGGTCAATTACCAGTTTAAAGACATAGTGGTCCAATGTTAGTTTAAGGACATTACGGTCAAAGGTTAAGAACATCATAGTCTGTGGATTTAAAGGGGCCCAACAGTCCGAGGTTAAGGACATCGTAGTCCGTGGGTTTAAAGGGACCCCACAGTCCGAGGTTAAGGACATCGTAGTCCGTGGGTTTAAAAGGGACCTCACAGTCCAGTTTAAGGACATCGTAGTTCGTGGAATGTATGGTTGTCGGGACCCGTCGCCTCTCCGAAGACGTTGAAGGATTACAACGACATGTATCAGAGGGGTTCAGAGATGTACCCTCGAACCAGTTTTGGTTGGTAGATCTGTAGCCTAATTTGGAAATAAGATCTGTTGAAAGATTTATGAGCATATGGGCTCAATTAATCTGAGTTGAGGATTTATGGCCATTCTTGGGCTAAGTCCATTCAGGTTAAAATGTTTAACATTTATTTTGGGTTATTGAGCATTTGTTTGGGCTTGGCCCTTTTAACAATACTGAGCATTGATTTGGATTTTGACAGTATTTCTGTCTTTTAGTGCTGAGCACTCATAATAGCTCTGAGGCTTATTAAAGAACAATTTATGTTCTGTCAGCACCCACGTGAGGGACACGTGGTGCGCTAGGCGCTTTGCACCATTAATGAGCGCAGTGTACTTCTGCTGAGTAGCGCACACATGAGTGACACGTGGCGCGCTTGGCGCTAAGCGCCAGATGATGAGCGCATTGCGCTAATATATGAGCGCATTGCGCTATTAATTCAGTGGCGCATACATGAATGACACGTGGTGCGCTTAGCGCTTTGCCCCAGGCGCTTTGCACCAATCAAAGAGCGCAGTGCGCTATTTCAGAAGCGCAAAGTGGTAGTTGTTAAGCAGTACATGCGCGACTTACACGTGGCGCATTTGGCACTGAGCGCCAATCCAGAGAGCACAGGAGCGCAGTTCAAGAGCGCATAGCGCATCTGATCAATTCTATCATTTGAGAAACAATTTATGTTCTATTAGAAGAGACTTTGTCTCAGGATCTAAGAACAACCGTTCTTACTTTGTTTCAATCTCTTATATTGATGAAAGGTTTTGTCTTTATGGATCTATGATCTTTAAAAGAATGATCTCTTTGAGGAAAACTTTTAGTCTTATAGATCTATGATCTGTGAGAAGTAAATTCTTCTTTGTTTTATGATGAGATCTTTTTGATCTCTTTATAAAAGACCTTGGTCTTTGTAGATCTATGATCTTTTAAGAAGAGAATTCTTCTTTTTAATTATGAGATGATTTAATCTCTTTGTTCATCACCATTCTTTTTACCTTGAAGAAAAAATCTTCTTTTGCTGAGAGCTGTGCTTTTCTTTCTGGAATCTCAGAGCTTATGGGGGGGTCTCCTGTACAAGAATTGAAGTCTTAGGTCCTTTATATATGGGAGGCTGATTTGTTGAATCGGTTAAAGAGATTTTTCTCTGATTGATTTGGGAATGTTTCCCCACCATTGGATCTTTGATCTTAGGGATCCTGTTTTACAGAAGGAAATCTTCTTGTTTTTAACAAGATTGATAAATCTTTCCATACAGAATTTATCCCGTCTTTTGGTAATTTTTATTTACCATTGGATCATTGATCCAACGGTGCTCTGATTTACAGAGCACAATCTTATTATTTGGAAAGATTTTGTGGAATCTTTCCTTAACAGAATTTAATTCTGATTAATTAATGATTTATCATTATTAGATCTTTGATCTAACGGTGGGGAACTTTTAGTTCCAGCACTAGCGCACCCGTGCTCTACACGTAGTGCGCTGCTTGAAGGGCATCGCACATTGCACTAGCGCACCTGTGTTTGACACGCAGGGGGCTGCTTGGAGCGCAACGCACCTAGCACTTGCGCACACATGGCGTGCTTCTTAGAGCGCAGCACACCTAGCGCTAGCGCCCACGTGCTTTGCACATGGTGCGCTGCTTAGTGCGCAACGCACTTGGCGCTGTATCTGAAGCGTTGCTTCATTTCAAAAATTTGAATTTTAAACAGAGCTTTGCTCTGATTGGGGGAAACAAATGCCCCCCCACCGTTGCGCTCACGTGGCCCACATGTGAGTGCAGCGGTGGCAGCATCTGCGCCCTCGGATCAACTGAGAAGTTGAAACGGCACTCAGTGCCTATAAATAGGACCTTTGGTCCTTCGGATGATTTCTATTCATCTTCTTCCTTTGTTTTCTGAGAATTTTTATTCTCTCACAGAGCATAGCTCTCCATCTTAAGAATTTTCTTAAGGACAAAAACTCTGTCAAAATTTAGGTAAAGATTAAACCTTTTAATAATCTAGCGTTTTACCCATTAACAGAGCCTTGCTCTTCATAGATCTTTGATCTAAATAAAACCCTTTTAGGGTTTCATTAACAGAGCTTTGCTCTCATGGGATCATAGGTCTAGGGTTTCTTAAACAGAGCTTTGCTCTTTTGAAAATGAGTAGATTTGTTAATCTCTTATGAAGAACTCTTAAGAGTTCATTCATGGATCTTGAAGATCTTAGAATTTTTAATTCATAAAAATTGATTTCAATTTTTCTGTTGGATTATTCCATCATCATTCATTTTGTTTTCAGAGCAAGGCTCTTGAGGAATTTTTATTCCTTCATGATTAGAGTTTGACAAGTGTCACTCTGTCACAGAGCACTGCTCTCAAAGGGAGATTTACTCCTCTGCCCGAGGGATTTCTCATTTAATGAGGATTTCCTCATTTAATGATAGCCTCATCAAATGATGAGGATGTTTTATTAATGATGAACTGTAATCTAGATTTAGTGGGCCCCTTTTGGTTCCTCTCCACTGTATTGCAGTATGGTACAAATTCTAAAGTACCAAGTGTCAGAATTTAAATTAAATTATCGCAATGACAGTTGACTTTTGTCCCTTTTCGCGCAGGCGACATGTCTTTCGATCCATTTTTTCCGTTTGTTTGTTCAGAGGGAGGATTCGTTAGAGCACCTGTGGATCGGGAAGTCTTAGCATTGATGAAAGATCATGACCCGGAACATAAGAATATTCACCTCTGGGGGTCATGGTACAACCAAATTATTAAGGGTCGGCAGAGCTTTTCGTGCACGGTACCCTCAGAGCCCATCATGAGGATCTATTACGCCGACCCACCACCGGTGAACTATGCCATGGAGATGGTTAATTGGACTTCAGAAGGTCTTCTTCAGCCTGCTATGGCTTCGATACCCGTTCAGCCTCCAATGGCTTTGGACACCCTGGGCGACGTATTTGTCAAGGCGAGGCGCGACCGTGGGGACAACCATATATGATTTGCCTAATTCCTCGTCATCAAGCTGGCTATCTGCAATAGGCCCGATATATTTTGTCAGCAAAGAAGTCACAGTTGTTGAGGCTTGGGTTG
Organism: Agapanthus africanus; assembly: GCA_030015575.1. NCBI lineage: Eukaryota > Viridiplantae > Streptophyta > Magnoliopsida > Asparagales > Amaryllidaceae > Agapanthus > Agapanthus africanus. Next base: position 167,291,146 of record JASDDO010000004.1, read on the forward strand.
ATCCCACCATTTATGCTTCTCTTTTCCAGTATTCTACGCTTCCCGCCTGGTGGGCTAAGGCCTTTCTGGAGCAGTGGGACATTCCTACTCACACTTTCCTTTCGCTGGACCGAGAAGTATCAATTTCCTCAGAGGAATTTGCAGAAGTTTCTGGCTTACCGGTTATGGGGGAGCATTATGAGGAACTGCTTCTTACAGATGAATACGTTTTTGATGCCAAGCCAGTGATGACAGGCCTTACCCCGGAGAACGCGATTCAACACCAGTTCCTTAGTTTAATCAAAGTGTTGAATATTTATGAGGGCCTTTTTTCTCGAATCTGGGAGCCGCGGGGTTAACTTCACGGATTTCATCGCTCGTTTTCTTCACCCGGAAGTCCTTTCAAAGGAGGCCGCTAAATTCGCCAAACTTTACGATCCTTTCGGCTTAGGTTTGGACAACCTGCCAACGGAGGAGGTAGATCGAAAGAGTTTCTTCCTTCCCGACATCCCAGTCATTTCTTTTGCGGAGGTTGCAGTCCCTAGGATTGATGAAGAAATGTTCTTTTTAGGGTTTCTTAGGTTATGGCTGAGCTGATTTGCGCTTTCGATGCACCCTCGCCGTATGAGGCCGTCTGTCTTCTATCCTGCTCACCGAATGGTTATTGGGGTGAAAGTGGCTGTCGGGGTTGCCGGGTTAGCTCACTTGTATTACGGCCTCAGCCAAGCGGCAGATACTACCGAACCAAGAGTGCAGCATGTGAACTTTTTGATGCATTACTTCATGTCATGGCTCGAGCTACATGCACTTGGCATTTTTGGTATCCATAAAAGGCCGTCCTTCTACGACAGGTTCGGCTTCCCCCGGATTATGCGACTTTATCGACGCATCTATTGTAAATCCGTCACCGCGGGAAGCTAGAGGTTTGCTCCTTCGTCCTCGCATGGTTGGAGACGGCATGACCTTCACCGACAAGATTCTAACCATCGGTATAGAGTCCGCAACAACGGTGCAGCCTTTGCGGGAAATTTTTAAAGATGGAGCCTCCGTTTTGAAAGCTCAGGAAATCCTTCATTTATATTCTATCAGACCGGTCTTTCTAGTGTTTAGGTAAAATGATGCGACGTTATTCATGAGATACAATCCGCATCGTTTCTCTCAGCAGCTGAGCAACAATTAGGGAGTCCTGCTGGAGGCCTTCTTATTAGAACCTGTTGTCACCGAAGAGGGAATGCGAAATGCGCTGCATCATTTTATGCGCGTGAACACAGGGTCCAACTTCTTTATCAGCGAACCGAGCTGTGTCCCGAAGGCCCTCAATGTGTATGTGGCCTGGTATCAGCATTCAATGGGTGCTGTCATCAAGGAGGAGAAGCGACTGTTGCTCGATCGCAAGGGTGCACCCCCTGCCGGTGATCGAAACGTCACTCTGAAGCGACGGACCATTGTCCAACCTTCCTTAAGAGAAGCTGCCATGATCGAAGTCCCGCGTGATAGGCCCGAGTTACCGATACCTTATGCTCCTGTGGAGACGGTGAATGTAGCTTCCCCCGAGTCTGGGGTGGGTTCAGATATCGGGACCCGTCGTCCCAAAGTGCCCACCAAGCGTAAGCTTATGCTGGCTATGACTGGAGCTCGCTCACAGAAGAGGAAGAAGAAGTCGATTCTCTCTGCCGACGTCGTATTCGCCCAAGAGCCTCATGTTGGATATAGTGCCTTCAGAGTCAATTATTGGATCACAGGCATGTGATTGCAATGGTTGAGGGAGGACCTATGCCGGTAGGACAGTCTCACTCAAGAAAATAGTTTACTACCTGGTTTATCTTTATCATCGTGTACTGCTTTAGGTTATGGTACAGATCACTATTGCACGTTGATAGAAACCTTAGGATTCATGCTTGACTACCAGCAGTATGATGGCGATCATATACATGGGAGCTGGGGTCTATAAGCACATCCTTAAAGTTGTCCCTAGTCGTCGGAGTTTCGAGACTGGGCATTGATACTCCATTAGTAGACTAGTGTATACAGTCGAGACCCCGACGAGGGGCGGTGGCCGGTCTCAAAAGCCATTGGTGTCAGTTGGATCACCTAAGATGTATACAGGTGCTCATTGGGTTTTGAGTACACCGGACAGGAATCGCCGGGAACCTGCTAGTTGGTATTATACCTGACGTCAGATAGCAGTTCCCTGGTGACATGTGTACAGGTTAGTTCATCGACCTGAGATCGTCATTTGTCTTGTGTGAGTTCCCACTGTACTTTGATTACTACCCTACCACGGCTCAAAGGAGTCGTGCAAACAGGTTTTAGTTGGGTACAGTTCCGAGCCACATGGAGGCAAGTGAGCAGATCGGCAGGGGATTCATCTCTCCCGGTATTGGGGGTGAGATCGCGCTATGTTTAGGAGAGCCATTACACGAAGCCCTCGACCGAGGCAGGAGATTTACTGGTAGGTATTCCAATAGTATCTCAGGGTGTTCTGGGCTACACTCCGACACGACTTGTACCGCTTTTGGGGGTCAGACTTTTTCCAGCCCCCTAGGCCCGCCATGCGATGCTCATAGACGAACGGACCGGACTGTACGGATATTGTCACTGACAGGCTCAGTAGGCTGTCAGGATGAGTTCGCTCATCGACCTCCCTTTTGGTCAATACTTGGTAGCTCGTTACGTACGGCTAATACCTCTGACGTGCTAGTGGTTAAATCCACAGCCAAAGTATTGACAAGTCTTTAGAGTCCCCCACAGACAGTTTCTCAAGTTTTGGGGGAAACGCTGTAGAGGCCGTATGGATTTATGGCAGGGTTCGAACGTACGTGTGCACTTGTACACGTGTTATAGTTCGAACGGATAATAATAGCGGGCTTTGGTTTAAGCCGGATCCTACTATTGTACAGTGTAGATTTTGTCTCATTGCATTTGTATTCAGTCGGAATACAAATGCGGGTATGTATATACAGTCGCGGGGTTTTTCTGTAATTTATTACCGGATCAATTTTTGAAGTTGCCAGTTTGCATTCCTTTTCGGCCATTTTTCTCCATTCCTTCTTGGCTGAAATTCCTTTGTTGGAAGGGGTTCTTTTTGCAAATGAGCAATTAGTAGTGGAGGGTGTTTTTTTGGTGTAGGGTTCATGATGGTTCTAGCATGCTATGATTACTTTTTGGTTCATCATTACTTGCTTTTTGTGATTGGATTGGGAAAGGAGTTTGGTGTGACATTCTTCATGATGGTTCATCATTTTTCTCTCTAGCATTATTTTTTCCCTCCTCTCTCCCTTCTTGGAGCATGGCCGGCCACTACATGGGGAGAGCCCTCATAGGTGTGAAAAATATTCATATCATTTTACACCAAAAATCTTTAGTTGATCTCCAAAGTTCTTTCCTTCACCTCCATTGTGGAAACTTCCATTAACCCCTTGAGACATAGATTCCTACACTTAGTCTACAACTACCTTGGACACGTCGGCTAGCCAACTTCGTGTCCGAGTTGCCTCGGTTCAGAGGTGGTAGCCCGTAAAAAAACTAGGTGATGTGATGCCCTTCCGACGAGGAGACCGGAGATCAGTGATGTCGCGAGGAGCTTGGGATGGTGGCCGAAGACCGAAGGACACGGATCGCTCGGTATAGCTCTCTACCCTTTCTCTAGTTTGCTAGTAGTAGGTTAATGGTCCGATCCGCGTTTATAGTCCACGGTAGCGCCGGTTTCTAGTTAAAGAAAAGTTTTGTTTCCGCATTTTGGCCTGGGAAAGACGGCCGGGGCACTACCATAGACCTACACCTCATGCTCCCTACAGCGAGGGACTGAGCGAGTATGGGACCAACGAGGGTCTATTCATGATGCCTGACGATACTGACCTCGAGGCTGCTATTGCAGCTTCTGAGCGATTAGCGAGCCACAAAGCGGGACTGATCACCCTTGTTCAGTCAGGTGGTTTTTAGTCATATCTTTTGTCATTGCATTACATTTTATTATCATGTTTGGACTGACACTTTTCTTTCAACAGGCATTTCCGCTGAGGAGGCTCTTGCAGCTTCCCTTAAAACTTTCGAAGAAGAGGGAAGGGTTCGCGCTTCCTTGGGCGTTGGTATATTTTGTTTCACTGTACCTTCGTTCCCCCCCCTCTTTTTTTATGGATAAACTGACCCCTTTTATCTTATCGCAGGAATTACTTCGACTCGGGTTACCCCCAATACTGTGCCAGCCCCGCCGGGTGATGCGGAGATGCTTCCAGGAGGCCTCCTCAGCATTGCCAAAAGAGGCTTTACTCAAGCAACCGATGACGGACGCCATAACGGTTCTAGAGGTAGCTCCTGGCATGGATGATGACGTCCTACTGACGGAGGTCTTGAGAAGATCGGCTCTTACGGCTCGGGCGGAAAGGAAGCGTAGGATGCACGCAACAAGGGAGCGTAATGCTGTCTTGGCCGCGGGTGTAGGTTCGAGCGTTGCTTCCTTTGCCCCTACTCCTTCAGAGGATGCTTCGGCCTCCCTGTCTACAGCCCACAGACAGGCAGCACGTGCGGCTCGGGAAGCGATCGAAAAATCGACCCAAGGTAACGTGACATTGGGTTCTTTTTGTCAAAGTTTTAATTTTCAGGTTCTCATATATCCTATCTTGCTGGGCCAAGTCTTGCCGAAGAAGTGGTAGGTGACGTAGTGGCAACCACCGAGCCTGAGGTAGCGGTAGGTGAGATGGTTACAATCACTGAGCCCGAGGTAGCCACTCTTTCTCAAGAGTCTGGCACTGCTCCAATCATCATTCTTTCCGCCTGCGGTTCTCTGCCATCTCCTGGCATCGCGAGTGTTACAACAGCTCTCGTAGAGTTAGGGGATGAGGCGAAGGGAGGCGATACCATTCCGTTGGAGGAGGGTGAGACAGTCGCTGTATCCGATGATGCCCCTGTTGCGGTCTCGACCGGCGACTTACCAGGTAGATTTTGGGTCATTGCTTTCCTTTTCGTTCTGCAATCCCTTTCGATCTCTCCTGATAGTATTTCTTTCGCTTCTAATGCAGGCGTGGCGAGCGCTGAAATTGTGCCACCCGAGGTAGTATCGCCAGTTTCTACTTTGACAGTGGCCTCTCCTTCACCTTCTCTCGTACCCTCTCGAATGCTGGAAGGTGCGGATTTGTGATCCATATGCCTCATTGTAGACAGTATACTTTATGTACTGACATTGCATTATTACATCCTTACAGGAGTCCTTTTTGATCACCTGTATCAGGTGCTACACCCACACTTCTCCTTTCAGTAAGAGATTGCCTCTTCTAGCGGAGCTGGTGAGTACATCCTTTAGCTGACGTCTCTTCTTTTCTTTTACGAGTAGTCGAATCATTTCTAATTCTTCTTCTTTTTAATTGCAGTCCTACAGCTCGAAGGAGGAGACGAAATAACAGTTGCACCACCGGTACTCCCGGTCTTGCCACCTGCTGCAGCCGGTATAGCGAACTCCGTTGTTCATGAACCTCATTTATTTCTTGAACCGTTATTTGACTGTAATTTTCTTTGTAGCTGTGACATCGACTTCAGCTCCATTCGAGTCTCAAGTTATAATGCCAGTAGGTCCCTGCTCTCGACGTCCCTCTTACAAAGGTGCTGTGAATAGCTTGCGCATGTTGATTGATCTCCTCGAGGAGCTTGATATGGAGACTCCTACCCTTGCTACAGATTTCGCTGCTGAGGTTAATCCCATGCCGGTGACGCTCGTTCACTTTCTTAACGAAGGCGTCGTGGAATCCTGGGTTAATCAATGCAGAAAAATCGAGGCATGTCTGCATGAGTTCGAGCTTAGACGTCCTGCCCCCCAGGTCTTGGCTGTGAACTTCCAGCGGGCTGCATGGGTTGAGGAGAGCACCCCTTACTTCCGCCATCTCGAACAGGAAGCAGCCTTAAAGCGTAAGAAGTGCAAAGAGACTTCAAGCGAATCGGCTCGATTGCGTGCTTAAGTTGATGCAAACGCTGCACAGTTGAAAGTTATCTTCGAAAACCTTCTACGGTGTATTTCTGACGGGCTCACGCTGAGGCAAAAGCTCGACCTCATCAAGCGAGATGCACAGAATCGTAGGGCAGCTCAGCGGGTCGTCGAAGAGCAACTTTCATCCTACTTGCAGCAACGAGCCCAGGTCGAAGTAGAGTTGGCCTCGGCAGCTAACTAAGAAAAGGAGCCGAGGGAAGTGCACGAGTAGCTGATTGGTCTATTGAAAACTCTTCCCTCTCAATTATTGCTTTTTGTACCACTTGTAATTTTGAATAAAATGTATCCATTTTTATTCTTTCATATGATGTATTTTGTACAGAATTGAATTTATGAATAAAAGATACATTTCTTTCGTAATGTCTTGTGTCATCTCTTTGCTTTCTTCTTTTCTTTGTCATCGGCATGACACTTTAGTAAGCGTAGCCTGCAGAAGATAGAGAGCACTCTGTCTTGAACACTTCGAGAGGTTGTGAAGGCATGGGAAACAGGTTCAGGTTTGCTGCCTAAGACTTTTCAATTTTATGAGCCGTGAGGGTCTCTTAAAGGTATTTCTCCTTACGAGTCGTGAGGATCTCGTAAGTGTAACTTCTCCTTAAGAATCGTGAGGATTCCTAAGTGTATTTTCTTTTGAGAGTCGTAAGGATCTCACAAAAGAGTTTTCTTCTTCACGAGTCGAAAGGACCCGTAAGTGATTAGTGAAGTTGACATTATCCGCATTTCAAGGAGTCAGAAGTTGCTCCTGGCGTTTCCCACAGGGTCAAGGTTGACTTTGGCCGTGTTCCACGGGGTCATTGGATGACGTATTTCCGCGACGGGGTCATTTGGATGACGTATTTCCGCGACGGGGTCATGTGGATCCTGTATTTCCGCGACGGGGTCATTTGATGACGTATTTCCCCATCGGGGTCATGTGGATGACGTATTTCCGCGACGGAGTCATGTGGATGACGTATTTCCGCGACGGGGTCATTTGGATGACGTATTTCCGTGATGGGGTCATGTGGATGAAGAATTTCCGCAACGGGGTCATGTGGATGACGTATTTCGGCGACGGGGTCATTTGATGACGTATTTCCGCGACGGGGTCATGTGGATGACGTATTTCCGCGACGGGGTCATTTGGATGACGCATTTCCGCGACGGGGTCATTTGGATGACGTACTTCCGCGACGGGGTCATTTGGATGATGTATTTCCGCGACGGGGTCATTTGATGACGTATTTCCACGACGGGGTCATGTGGATGACGTTTTCTGTGTTCCACGGTTGATTGTAGCGTCTGAATCCTGCTGGACTGAGGAGGAACGCTGTTGACGATCTCTAGGCTATCTGTGAACCATCAAGATTTGGCTTCGTTTCGATGAAGCCTGGTGGAAAGGTATAGTTCCCTCTTTGTTTGTGCCCCTGGATTGTGTACACGGATCGATGTGATTTCACCTGTAGGGCAAAAAGTTTTGTTTTATATATTTTTCTTTCTGCGATGCTCTATCATTTCAGCTTTTATATCGCGAAATTCGTGATTGCCCAATCATTTCGACTATTTGTCGCGGTGCCCAATCATTTCGGCTATTTTTTTTATTTACTCGCTGATTTTTGTTGCGAGTTGCCCAATCGTTTCGGCTATTTGTATGCATACATTTTTACTTACCGATTTTGTTGCAAGTTTCCCCATCATTTCGGCTATTTCATATGCATTTGTGGCTCGCTGGCTTTGTTGCGAGTAAAGGACCTGGGATCTGATACCGATTTAGGCATCAACATCGCTACAGCTGGGATATTTCCAGGAGCGAATCATCATTTGCCTATGTCGGTGTCGAACAAAGGTGGCTTAGTAAACAGGGTTAAGGTCCTGTTGACTAAGGCTTTTGACTTCATGAGCTGTAAGGATCTCATGAAGGTATTTTTTCCCTACGAATCGTGAGGATCTTGTCGGCGTGTTTTCTCCTTAAGAATCGTGAGGAGTCTTAAGTGTATGGTCTCTTATAAGTCGTAAGGATCTTACAAGAGTATTTTCTCCTTATAAGTCGAGAGGCCTTACACGGGTTGTTCACCGTGTGAACATATCCCTAGTCGTGGGTGGGACTTTGTTAAGGAAATGTTTATTCGCGCCCGTGGATTGTATACAAGGGTCAGCACTGAACCGCTTGTAGGGCAGCATTGGAGGCCGTGATGGCTTAAGAACAGGTTCGGATCCCTGCAGCTTAAGGCTTTTGAATCCTATGAGCCGTGAGGGTCTCAAAGGGGAATTCTCCTTACGAGTCGTGAGGATCTTGTAAGTGTAATTTCTCCTTAGGAATCGTGGGGATCCCTAAGTGTGTTTCTCCCTTGTGAGTCGTATGGATCTCACGCAGGTATTTTCTCCTTACAAGGTTGAGAGGACCCTGCAAGTTTCTTTTAACGAGATTACGCCCTTTCGGGTTTTCACAAAACTCGCCGGTAGCCCTGCTGTTTTTACTCACGGAGCCCTTTCGGGTTTTCATCCGTGCCCATCTTGCTTATCGACATACCATTTTCTTTTTTCATTTATTTATTATTATTATTATTATTTTGTCAGCCTAGGGATGCTGCGGTCCGTAGTAGTTTATCGACGTCTCGGTCAACAGCCAGTTTTAGGACATAGTGGTCCATTGTTAGTTTAAGGACGTTTAGCTCCGCAAGCCGGCTACTACTTATAGAGTTTGGGCTTAGAAAGATAGCGAGCGAACATAGGCGTCGTCATCTATCGTTGACCTAACCCGTGACTCGTCAGGCATAGTATTTTTTTAGGAAACGGCCGTTTATTGGCCTAAAAGGCCTTTCACCATGCATGTCCATTAGTAGATATGCTCCTGTAACTGCACGGCGGCGCACCGGCCGTCAATCCGACACCGGAATACGGAAACGAAACTTTTTACGAACTTGTAAACCGGCACCACCGCGCACAAAAATCCCGGATCGGGCCATTAACGTAGTCCTAGCTAACTAGAGAACGGGTAATGAAATATACCAAGCGATCCGCGTCCTTCGGTCTTCTCTTCATCGTCCCGATCTCCCGCGGAATCTCCGGTCTTCACCTCCTCGCCAGAAGGGCACCACGTCGCCGGCTTCTTTTACGGGCTCCCACCTCTGGACCGAGGCAACTCGGGCAGGAAGTTGGCGAGTCGACGTGCCCAAGATTTGCTGTAGATGAAGTGAAGATCTATATGTCTCATTTTGGGGTTGTAGGGAATTGCCTTTTGGTGGAGGAAATGAACAATGAGCTTTTGGAGATGAGTAAAGGGATTTTATGAGCATGAAGAGAGAAAAAATTACCTCAAAAAATTTTGGACAGCCCCTACTAGGGAATGGCCGGCCATGGCAAGGTGAGAATGAGAGGAGTGTGAGTGGCCAAAATGAATATGGGTGTATCCAATAATCAAGAGAGAGAAAGGGTGATCATTAACAGAAGAAATGATCACAAACTAATCCAAACACTCCATCAACCATAACCCTCCATCATCACCAAACATCATCATCAAGCATGATGACTCAAAAAGTAAACCATGATGAATAAGAAAGTCAAGCAATGATTATCCAAGGAAAGTCAAATGAGGGTGCAACCATCATGAAGCAATAATATGCAAAGACAACCCTCCAAATCGATAATTTGCACAAATGCAAATTAGCCCTCCTCCATCAATCTTCAGCCAATGAAAGATACAAAGAAATATGGCCGAAACGGAAAACAAATTGGCAACTCCAAAAACTGATCCCGTAATAAATTACAGGAAAACCCCGCTACTGTATATACATACCCGCATTTGTATTCCGACCGAATACAAATGCATTGAGACAAAATCTACACTGTACAATAGTAGGATCCGGCTTCAACCAAAGCCTGCTAGTATTAACCGTCCGATCCTGATCCGTGCAATGCCGCACGTATCTGATCGAACCCTGCCATATCTCTATACGGCCTCTACAGCGTTTCGCCCGAAACTTGAGAAACTGGTCTGTGGGGGACTCTAAAGACTCGTCAATACTTTGGTTGTGGATTTAACCACTAGCACGTCAGAGGTATTAGCCTATACGTAACGGGCTACCGGGTATTGACCAAAAGGGACGTCGATGAGCGAACTCATCCTGACGCCCTACTGAGCCTGTCAGTGACAATATCCGTACAGTCCGGTCCGTTCGTCTATGAGCATCGCATGGCGGGCCTAAGGGGTTGGTAAAAGTCAGACCCCCAAAAGCGGTACAATTCGTGTCGGAGTGTAGCCCAGAACACCCTGAGATACTAGTGGAATACCTACCAGTAAATCTCCTGCCTCGGCTGAGGGCTTTGTGTAATGGCTCTCCTAGACACAGCACGACCTCACCCCCAATACCGGGAGAGACGAACCCCTGAAGATCCGCTCACTGCCTCCATGTGGTTCGGGACTGTACCCAACTAAAACCTGTTTGCACGTCTCCTTTTTACGTGGTAGGGTAGTAATCAAAGTACAGTGGGAACTCACACGAGACAAATGACGATCCTCAGGTCGATGAACTAACATGTACACATGTCACCAGGGAACTGCTATCTGACGTCAGGTATAAGACCAACTAGCATGTTCCCGGCGAGTTCTGTCCGGTGTACTCATAACCCAATAAGCACCTGTATACATCTTAGGTGATCCAACTGACACCAGTGGCTTGTGAGAACGGCCACCACCCCTCGTCGGGGTCTCGAATGTATACACTAGTCTACTCTGGAGTATCGATGCCCTGTCTCGAAACTCCCACAACTAGGGACCTTTTAAGGATGTGCTTATAGACTACCAGCTCTCACGTATATGATCGCCCTCATACTGCTGGCAGTCAAGCAAGAGTCCTAGGGGCTCTATCAACGTGTAATAGCGACCTGTCAGGTCACCTAAAGCAGTACACGATGATAAAGATAAACCAGATAGCATACTATCATCTTGAGTAAGACTGTCCTACCGGGATAGGTCCTCCCTCAATCATTACAATCACGTGCCTGTGATCCAATAATTGACTCTGAGGGCACTATCTCCAACAATCTCCCACTTGCACTCAAGGCTAATTATTGCGATGTCGCATACTCACAGCCCGTGTGATACCGAACACCCAACTCCTCTACTAGTCAGTCTCACAAAACCCGTTTGTGAAACTATTGCGTTCGAGGAATCGCCTCAGCGAGTGGATCCGCTTTGATGTTTCTTTCTAGGTCTTTCTATATCTCAAGTTCGTGGAGAATGGCATCTCCCGAAATGAGCAATACCTGTCTTATAATGTGTCTGGATGTCTGATGGGACCTAGCTCATAAATGAACTCCAAATCCAAACTTCTTAGACTGTATCGTCAACTGAAATTAATCAGTATCCTGCGTCATGCCTCCCTCAGTATCCCCTTGGGACACCTGTCCAAAATATTGCCCCTTGTTAGAGGGAAGACTATAACTCTGACAACGTCTCTGTCATCCAGGTCATCTTGGAAGCCTGGAATGATAACTGTCTCCCGAATGAGGCTGTCGTTATCATATCCCTAGAACATCCACTTATGTTCTAAAACTGCTTCCGATTGTTTTTCCAGGATTGAATTAATGTCAACTTATAGCATCTAGTGCAAGAACAACATCTGGTGTGGTACTTGACATCTCATGATTGACTCAATAGCCTGAACAAGTGATCTGCCAATCATACACATCCCTCTCCCCTTTAGTCTGTAAGACACCTTTAGAGAGGGTGACTCCATCACCTGCAGGTACACCACCATGCCAGGAGTCGTCCATTCTAAAGCACCTCTAGAAGGCTGTCTAAGTACCCTGATTGGGAAACTACCCAAATCTAGATCTAAAACCATAGATCCAGTAACCAGAATGTCTGATATAATGTCCAAGTCCCATGTGGAGAAACCACTGTGTGACAACCAAAGTATAACCGATTGTAGTATAGGAATATCACTTCCTACTTTGTCTATGTCATCCAAATACCAGGACATCACACCCTACTACCTTCTTAACAGATCCATCCCCTATTCTGATGAAATCAAACCTATGACTGTCATATCAGAAATAGATGATCTATCTCCGCTATATCTGCTTTAGTCTATAAATAGACATAAGCCACTTGTCTACCATGCTTCCGCTGCTCCCACTGACTATGACAACCCTCTGGCAGAGTCATATACACATACACTTTTAAAGCTAGTTTAGAATGACGCTATACTCATCCTCCTGCCGGGTCTCACAGCCTGGAACAACAGCAATGGCCAGTCTGGGTAACAAGAACCTCCCTGCCACCGTCCTTGAGCATACCGAAGTACCCCTCCGGTGCCTGAGGTTACCCACCGTATCTGCGGAGTGGCCAATGGAATGTCAAGCCAGATTGAATCTTTAGGTTCTTATCAAACTTTCAGTAATCGTTTGCTGTTCTGGAATCACTTCCAGTTCTACCATACTCCCACTACTGTTTTCTGAAAAAATCCATTTTTGTTAAAACTGTGGCGAGTCTAGAACAATATCACTATTGATCTTCCAGATGGTATAAAGTCAACCCTCGTATAGCCTGGGTCAACCCATAAACAACCATTACAGAAACGTGCCTTGAGTTATCCAGAGTCTGGTTTTAAGCATAAGCCGGACAACTCCCCGTACCTTAACATCGTTAAGATATGAACTGTTCTATATCCAATATAGAACCAGAGGCACTGATTTAATTGAACCAGATTCAAATCATGCAGCTGTCTCCAGTGCATGTTAACTAAATGGAAAAAGGCCGATCAACATTACTCAACTTAGGAGCACTTCCAATTATGAGTAACCTGAAAGAGAAGCAAGTTCTCTTAACCATTACAATCAACTGAATACCATACACAAGTATCTACATCTTCGATCATTTTGAAGAATCCCGATACTTGCAATACCTGGTTCTCTACTTTATTCAAATACCTAAAACTTCTCAAAATTCGGACTTTGTGTTTCTACGAAACACCTGTCTAAAAACTAGAGAAGTCATAAGTAAAACGAATATAGTACGAGGACCAACCACTCTGTCCTAATGGACACTGGAAAACATACAATACAATGTATAAGTCCCTTGAGTCTAATAACTCACTCCCTGTGTGTTGCAGGTTGAAAACTGTACTTAGAGTTAAGAAGAATTACACCGTTGTTTAATGCTCCTTACCTAACCATCCACTGATATAGGTAAATGTCATAGAAATAATATCAAAAAGGTATGTCTCACTCTATGAAAATAGATATACAGATATATCAATTTGAAATTGGTGCATAACAGCGGATATTCAAAACCAAATATTTGCCGTCCGGCAAACAGCCCAGGCGATTTCCTCAGATATCACCGATTACAACGAATCCCGATATAATGAGGATGATCACCTAATTCCCAATAACTTACTCCCACTCATCATCTGTAAAATAATACAGATGTGAGAATCATACCTGGTAAATACATATCCTGGAGCAAGTGTCTAATTGGGAAATCAGTTTTCTTTTAACAGTACACAGCGAAACTGAAACATTGAAATGTTTCGATGGGGTATCCCGATATTCCTAGTAGTGCCTCTTCCATTATCCAGATTCACAACTGTAACCGTGTAATTCTTTGCCATCTTTCCAAATCCCTTTATATGTCTTTAGTCATTACCTTCTGCACACCCTCTTAGGCTAAATGGTTTTCTTCCTTCCCTACCGTTCGGCACCAGCCTATGGTTTGGAAGAAGACTATCCAATAAGCATAATGGTTGTACTGTCCTAATCCTATGAGCACTCGCAATGCGAGAGAAGGTGAAGATAAAAGACAACCGAATAAACCTTATTCATATTTCTCCTGAACCAGAATCCATCCCCGAACTGGAACAAGTTCCTTTCGAGTTTGTATATAACCATATGATGGAGTATCCAATAAACCGTGGACCTTCGTAGTAATACGGAGTGTCCTGGAGAAATACAAAGGTGATTTAGGATTGGCGAAGAAATACTTGGTTTGGTCGTGAATAGCAGTCGCAATTTACTTTGCCCTCTTACTAATCCCTTGATATGTCTTTACTTAAAACCTTCTGTACACCATCGTTAGGCTAATTGGTTTTGTTCATTCCCTACCAGTCGGCACCTGCCTATGGTTTGAAAGAAGACTATCCAATTTGCGTAATAGGTGTACCATCTCCTAAACCAAGGAGTACTCACATCCTGAGAGAAGATAAAAGAAAAAGAAAACTGAATAGTCCTATTCGTTTTCTCCAGAACCGGAAACCATCCTCGAACAAATTCCTTCGAGTTCGTATATAACCATACGATGGCTTTATCCAATGGAAGTGGATGTTTGTAGTAATACGGGGTGTCCTGGAGAAAAGGGTAAAAGTAGGAGTGGCAATGAGGTAAGCAACTCTGACAATCCAAAAACCAGTGTTTAAGAAGGTTCGGTTAATTTTGGTCACTGAGTCATAGTCTTAGGGTCGGGTCATGATCGCTGCCAGAGAGAGAGAAAAGAAACACTCAGCGTGCAATCTAACCTAGATCAGAATGGTTACCAATTTGTCTAATCTGGAAACTTCCCACTGTAACCTCAAATTCTCCTCCAAACCTGAAAGAAGAATTAGTCGGGGTCACCCGAGGAGTAAACTAACTCATCAGTGGGAATCGGGATCCAACTATCATCGCATGATAACGTGACGGAATCCACTCACGTCATCACACTCCAGAAGGTATGCGCATATCTGGCAAGTTTCAGTTTCTTTAGAAACTCCCGATGTTATTTTTACCCCCATGCTCTTATGACCTTGACTTTGGCCAACAAATCATAAGTCACATGTCAAGTTCTACCTGTCATTCTCCAGGTTAATTTGAGCCCACCCGCACAAGCCCTTGACTTTGGTCAACAAGGCTATACGACTGCCCCAAACCAACGCATCTATCTATGCTGCATATGAATACCCAATAGCTACCAAACACTGTGCCTTGACTTTGGCCAACAAACACAGCTTGAATACTACTAACTACCCATATGAAACGACGGAGGGCTACGAATGGTTTCTGGCGAAAACCTTTAACGTAATGAACTTGATATCGTTGAAGGAACCGGATAGCTTTATAAAAATATAGTAACGAAAACCTTTGCTAAAGAGGTCACTCCCGGTGAAGGGATCTCAGCTCTTTCCCCGTAGAATGTGGTGCAGGATATTCCAACTGAATACCACGATGCAACGCAAAAGTAATCGACTATAGTGAAGTTATTGCCCTGACGCAAACTTCTGTCCAAGGGGTCACTCCCGGTGAAGGGATCTCGGCCCTTGCCTCGTCGACTGAGGAGCAGGATATTCCAACTGAATACCACTGTGCAAAACAAAAGTAAACGTCCTTGCAATAACAGCTTTTTGAAAAAGTATTCCAACAACATCAGAAAAGGTTTGTTTTTAACTTGCATTGATCTGAATCAACGCAGTCCCATCAATTGATCACACCAATAAAGAACGAAAATAATGATGTACGTATATGCCATCCGCATTCGCCACTAGGTCCCATCATTACCCGTTAGGTTACTTAACTAACGACAGAGCGGGGACTGGACTAGTGCGGATGCAAAACATATACAACATCTACTAGTATATATATCAATATATAATATTTCGCTCAAGACGTGATAAAATGCAACATCACAGAAATGTAATAAGCATCACAGAACAATACAGATATCTGGGATCCCCGGGTTTCATAGAGCCGCTACTGAAACCCGACGTTTCTCTGGTCGTGTGGATAGCCTGTGCAGTGAAATCCTAGACCCCTACGGGCGCGGCAAGTTACCCGCCAAAACCTGAAGCGAGGCAGCCCCCTTCAGCAACGTGAATGGACCACCCAGCACTTTACGGAATCCGGTAACTTGGGCACCCGTCCTAGGTCAACCTGTACCCCCTACGAGTGCGGCGAATAGCCCGCCAATTCTAGAGTAAAGCCCCCTCCGTCTCAATGCCATGAGATGCGGGCTTGTTGCCCTCTAGAACTCGGCTATCCGTGCACCCCACCGCGGGGTAATCCTAGTAGAGAAAGTAAAATATACATACAACGGGTACATCGACCTCACCCCGGTCGTGCCCCAAAAGAATAATATAGAACAGGCAGTGACGACAGTCCACATGTCGGACGCTCGTCCCGCAATATCAAATGTACATATAAAACAAAACTGTACTGGCATTGCATCCAGGCTATCCCCCACGGCCAATCCACAATCTTACAGCACAACACAGAACATCAACGTGAATGTCACGTTCGGAAATACGTCTAACCGGGCTATAACAGTTAGACAGGATTTACCGATCAAGTGACATTCACGGTCGCAGATATAATGTAAATACTGTGAACTAATATGTTTAAAATTTTTGATCGATCAAATATACCCAAGTGGGCCCCAAGCACTACTGTAGCACTCACAGAAAATCTGGGCCCAAAAAGAATGTTCCAAAAACCCTATTTTCAAGTCAGAAGCTCTCTGTGAAAATTTGGTCCAATGAACAGCCCATACTGCGGCGGAACCGCGGCCAATGCGTAGTTTTGGCCGCAGTTCCGCGGTGATATGGTGACGTCACGTGACCAATTTTTCTCAGACTGCTTAGAATTCCCTGCACATGTTTCTGCAGCGTACTGAAAAATTTTTGGAGCTAAAAAAAAATTCGACAGAAACTGATGCACATGAAAATACGGTTTTTGGAAAATCCGATCGATCGAACTTGTAAACACGTTAGAGAAAAGCTAGACTAGGTTAATAGCGTGGCTCTGAGACCATGTAAGTCCACGGCGGCGCCCCGGCCGTCAATCCGACGGCGGAATGCTGAAACGAAACTTTTTACGAACTAGTAAACCGGCACCACCGCGCACAAAAATCCCGGATCGAGCCATTAACGTAGTCCTAGCTAACTAGAGAACGGGTAATGAAATATACCGAGTGATCTGTGTCCTTCTGTCTTCTCGTCGTCGTCCCGATCTCCCGCGGAATCTCCGGTCTTCACCTCCTCGCCGGAAGGGCACCACGTCGCCGGCTTCTTTTACGGGCTCCCACCTCTGGACCGAGGCAGCTCGGGCATGAAGTTGGCGAGTCGACGTGCGCAAGATTTGTTGTAGATGAAGTGAAGATCTATATGTCTCATTTTGGGGTTGTAGGGAATTGCCTTTTGGTAGAGGAAATGAACCATGAGCTTTTGGAGATGAGTAAAGGGATTTTGTGAGCATGAAGAGAGCAAAAATTGCCTCACAAAATTTTGGACAGCCCCTACTATGGAATGGCCGGCCATGGCAAGGTGAGAATGAGAGGAGTGTGAGTGGCCAAAATGAATATGGGTGTCTCCAATAATCAAGAGAGAGAAAGGGTGATCATTAACAGAAGAAATGATCACAAACTAATCCAAACACTCCATCAACCATAACCCTCCATCATCACCAAACATCATCATCATGCATGATGACTCCAAAAGTAAACCATGATAAATAAGAAAGTTAAGCAATGATTATCCAGGGAAAGTCAAATGAGGGTTCAACCATCATGAAGCAATAATATGCAAAGACAACCCTCCAAATCGCTAATTTGCACAAATGCAAATTAGCCCTCCTCCATCAATCTTCAGCCAATGAAAGATACAAAGAAATATGGTCGAAACGGAAAATAAACTGGCAACTCCAAAAACTGATCCCGTAATAAATTACAGGAAAATCCCGCTACTATATATACATACCCGCATTTGTATTCCGACCGAATACAATTGCAATGAGACAAAATCTACACTGTACAATACTAGGATCCGGTTTAAACCAAAGCCTGCTAGTATTAACCGTCTGATCCTGATCCGTGCAATGCCGCACGTATCTGATCGAACCCTGCCATATCTCCATACGGCCTCTACAGCATTTCGCCCGAAACTTGAGAAACCGGTCTGTGGGGGACTCTAAAGACTCGTCAAAACTTTGGTTGTGGATTTAACCACTAGCACGTCAGAGGTATTAGCCTATACATAACGGGCTACCATGTATTGACCAAAAGGGACGTCGATGAGCGAACTCATCCTGACACCCTACTGAGCCTGTCAGTGACAATATCCGTACAGTCCGGTCCGTTCGTCTATGAGCATCGCATGGCGGGCCTAAGGGGTTGGTAAAAGTCAGACCCCCAAAAGCGGTACAAGTCGTGTCGGAGTGTAGCCCAGAACACCCTGAGATACTACTGGAATACCGACCAGTAAATCTCCTGCCTCGGCCGAGTGCTTTGTGTAATGGCTCTCTTGGACACAGCGCGACCTCACCCCCAATACCGGGAGAGACGAACCCCTGAAGATCCGCTCACTGCCACCATGTGGCTCGGCACTGTACCCAAATAAAACATGTTTGCACGTCTCCTTTGAGCGTGCTAGGGTAGTATTCAAAGTACAGTGGGAACTCACACGAGACAAATGATGATCCTCAGGTCAATGAACTAACCTGTACACATGTCACCGGGAAACTGCTATCTGACGTCAGGTATAAGACCAACTAGCATGTTCCCGACGAGTCATGTCCGGTGTACTCATAACCCAATGAGCACCTGTATACATCTTAGGTGATCCAACTGACACCAGTGGCTTGAGAGACCAGCCACCGCCGCTCGTCGGGGTCTCGACTGTATACACTAGTCTACTCTGGAGTATTGATGCCCTGTCTTGAAACTCTCACGACTAGGGACCTTTTAAGGATGTGCTTATAGACTACCAGCTCTCACGTATATGATCGCCCTCATACTGCTGGCAGTCAAGCAAGAATCCTAGGGGCTCTATCAACGTGTAATAGCGACCTGTCAGGTCACCTAAAGTAGTACACGATGATAAGGATAAACCAGATAGCATACTATCATCTTGAGTAAGACTGTCCTACCGGGTTAGGTCATCCCTCAATCATTGCAATCACGTGCCTGTGATCCAATAATTGACTCTGAGGGCACTATTTCCAACAGCTCCACCCTGGTAGACTTTGTCTATGATATACGGGCCTTCATAGTTCAGCTCGAATTTCCCCCGTTTGGCATGATTGGGGATCATAGGTCTCTTGACCACTAGTACGAGTTCGTCTTGGCGGAATGTCCTCGTCCTAATCAGTCTCTCATATGAGCACGTCATCTTTGATTTATAAGCCTCCAGATTTTGTTGCGCCATGAGCCGGGTTTCATCAAGAGTGTCGAGCTCCTCAAGCCGAAGGTAAGCATTTTCTTCGTTTGTTAGCTCGTAATGAACTGCCACTCGTAGAGAGGGTAACTCTATCTCGAGGGGAGAACCGCTTCTGTGCCGAATACCAACGCATACGACGTCGTGTTCATGGCTGTTTTGAACGTAGTTCGATACGCCCAGAGAGCTTCATGCAGTCTCTCGTGCCAGTCTCTTTTGTTTCGAAACACCGTATTTTTCACAATCTTTGTCAAGGTCTTGTCGAAAGCCTCAGCTAGACCGTTAGCTCGGGGATTATAGACCGAAGAGTATCTCCAGTCTATGTTATGCTATTGTGCGAAGCGGCTGATTTTGTGGCTTCTGTAGGCTGGCCCGTTATCGGAGATAATCCGCCGCGGAGTGCCGAACCGATAGATGACATGCATTTTGAAGAAATGGAGGATATTCTCCGTCTTTACTTCTCTTAGAGGTACTGCTTCTGCCCACTTGGAGAAGTAATCGGTTGTTTCCAGTATGAACCGATGTCCTTTGGACGATGCTGGTTCGATGGGGCCGATTATGTCAGTTCCCCATATTTCGAACGGCCAGCTAGCCACCGTTGGATGTAACGGATTTAGATGCTGGTGGATGAAGTCTCCGTGAATATGGCATGAGTGGCACTGCTTCGCGTATTCGAGACAGTCTTGGATCATCGTGGGCCAATAGTAGCCCATCCTTTTGATCTTCAGTTTCATCTTTGGCCCGGCTTGGTGAGAACCGCAGAGTCCGTCGTGAGTTTCTTGTACGAATCTCTTTGCCTCTTCAGGTCTTAAGCATCTTAGCCACAGAGAATCAAATGATCTCTTATACAGAGTATCATTGACGAAGGCGAAAGACAGAACTCGTTTCATGAGCTGATGTCTTGAGGATGCATCTTCAGGTGTTCGACGGGATTTGAAGTAGTCTATAAATACTTCTCTCCTATCCATAGCCTTTTCCTGATTTTTTATTTGTAAGCCGCTTGCTCGGTCGCTTCTTTTTCTTTGTATGACTCTAGAGATATTTCTGCCGGTGCAAGAACCCGACGGCTTTGCACAACGATCCTCACGTCATCGAAGTTTTTGTCAGCCAGTTCTTTAGCGAGCTTAGCTAATGCATCCGCTTTGCTATTTTCTGCACGCGGTATGCTTTCCAGAATGTAGGAAGGGATTTGAGTCAGCAGTTGCTGTACTCTCTCGCCGTACTTCACCAACTCTGGCTTGCACGTTTGATAGTCGCCGTTTACTTGACTAACGACTAGTTGGGAATCTCCGTATATGAGGAGGTTTTCAATTCCCATGTCAATAGCGATCTCAAGACCTGCTATCAAAGCTTCATATTCGGCTTCATTGTTTGTCCTCGGCTCTGTTAAGGAGAAGGCGAAATGCATTATCCCCCTTTGTGGAGTTATGAAGATGAGGCCTACCCCTGATTTGATTATGGGGGTGCTTTGTTTGCGCTTCTTCATAGAAGATGTTCCATCGAAGTAGAGTTCCCACCGGATATCATTCTCTCTTCTCTCCCCGTTGATCGTTTCAAACGCGTGCTCGTCAGGCAATTCGCAGTTCAAGAGAGAATCGGCAGGTATCGGATGTTCAGCGAGGAAGTCGGCGATGGCCTGGCCTTTCACTGCCTTGAGGGGTCGGTATGTCACCGAGAATTCCATCAAGAGTAGGGCCCATTTAGCGAGTTGTCCCGTTAATATAGCCTTTGATATCAAATATTTGAGAGGATCCACCTTCGATATTAGATGGACCTCATGCGCCAACGCATAGTGCCGGAGCTTCGTTATCGCAAAGATCAACGCCAGGCAGTGTTTCTCGATGGGGGAGTAATTGGTTTCTTCCCCCAGTAGAACTCGACTTAAGTAGTAGAGGGCTCTCTCTTTCCCTTGGTCATTTTCTTGTGCCCACAGTGCGCCTAAGGAACCTTCGAGGGTTGTTGTATACAGGACGAGAGGTTTTCCTTTAACGGGAGCGGCCAATACTGGCGGATTCTGCAGGTATTTCTTGATTTCGTCCAGTGCGCTTTGGCATTTGCGATCCTAGACAAACGGGGTTCCCTTCTTCATCGAGTGACTGTAAGGGCGGCATTGTCCGGAGAGGTTAGCTATGAATCGCCGGATATACGCGAGCTTTCCTTGGAGATACTGCAGTTGCTTGAGAGTTCTCGGCGGAGGCATTTCCATGATCGCCTTGATCTTTGACGGGTCTATCTCGATGCCTCGGTGTCGGATGACGAATCCTAAGAACTTGCCCGAGGAAACTCCGAACGCGCACTTGAGAGGGTTCATCTTCAAGTTGTATTTCCGAAGGCGCTGAAACACGATCTTTAGATGCTCTAAATGTTTCTCGTATGATTTGCTTTTAACTACGAGGTCGTCGATATAGCATTCGACGATTTCATGTATGAGGTCATCGAATATTTTCGTCATGGCCCTCTGATAGGTGGCACCGGCGTTCTTTAGACCGAAGGGCATTACTTTGTAGCAGAATATGCCCAAAGGGGTTCGGAAAGCGGTATGCTTCTGGTCCTCGGGATGCATCTTTATCTGATTGTATCTAATGAGCCGTCCACGAAGAAGAAAACTTCGTGAGTGGACGTATTATCTATCATCAGCTCAGTGACCGGTACTGGAAAGTCATCCTTCGGGAAAGCTTTGTTGAGATCCCGAAAGTCCACACATATGCGCACCGTCCCATTTTTCTTCATCACTGGGACGATATTGGCAATCCAGTCGGGGTACTGAACTTATTGGATGAAGCCAGAGTCGATTAGCTTCTTGACTTTGGCATTGATGCTCATCTCAAGCTCAAGCCGCATCCTTCTCGGTGCCTGTTTGATCGGATTGACGTCCGGAGATATCGCCAATTTGTGCACAGCAATCTCTGGATCTAGTTCTGGCATCTCGGAATAGTTCCATGCGAAGCAGTATTTATACTGCATGAGCACGTCTTTTAGCGCAGCCACCCTTTCTTCTGACAATAGCTTACTGATGAACATTGGCCGTGGGTTGTTTGTCGTTCCCAAGTCAATTTTCTTGAGGTTATCTACAGTAGCATGTATCCCATCTTCCATCTCTTTTGGTGCCGATGGAAACTCTGAGATCACCTCGTCATCATCGTTTTCGAAGCACCAGGGGAGATCAGCCATATATTCCCATCCTCCTTCTCCTGACATCGTTATCACGTGACAGGTGCGAGATCGCTTCCAAGACCGATGTTGATCCGGCTTTACTCTCGTGGATTTCGGTTCATGCTTCTGCGGCGGGGTTACCCTCCAACTGCTGGATAGAACGAACCTGTCTTGCTGATACTGGTCTTCGACCCAGTCTTTGAATATGAAGCAGTCTTCGAGTGGATGTCCTATTGCTCGGAGATAGGAGAAATAGTTTGGAGGATGAACCTCACCTACTTTCTCGGGGTGCTTGGACTCCGGGAGCGTCATCATCTGATGTTTTACGACGAGGTCGAATATCTTCCTTGTCTTGTCTCAGGGAAAAGAATATGCTCGACCCATCTTCTTTATAAGAGACGAATCTTGGTTGCTCGATTCTGCTTCGCGTGGCTTTTTTGACCCGCTACGCCACCGTCGAACATATTTTCCGTTCTTGGGTTTATTTCTGCCTCCGCGTCGGGTCTTTTGTATGACGGGCTGGCGACGAAGGGCATCATCATTATCTGTAACCTGCTGAAGGAGGCGTTGCGTCCTGGCTTTCTCGTAGATGGCCATTTCGCAATTATGGTCATCTCGAACCTTTACGCTTCTCTTATTAGCTTGTCCATCTGTTCTTCGAATGACGGACTTGGCATTTTCATGGCGGGAGCTTGTTTTGGTTCAGGGTTAGCATCTTCCTACAGAGCATCTCCTTCTTCATCAAAGTCATGTAAGACGCAGCAGCCGCGGAATTGCTCCCGTATCTTGGATTGAACATATCCAAGCCTGATCGTTTCAATTCTCCCGTTGGGTAACTTTCGCTGAGTTCCGAGGATGCCCCAGATCCTATTGTAGAACTGAGCTTGTCGAGCCGTCTATTTGAAGGGTACACCTGGCACCTTAACAGCCTTTTTAATCCTTTTGTGTAGTATCTAGAATCAGAACCATGCCAAATTTCCTTCTCCACTTCGGTTTCCCCGGATTGGTAGAATAGGATCGCCTTTTCACCTTTTCTCCTGGTTGGGACATAGAATGTCTGCAGTTCTTGCAAACTATAAGTTTCAAGAGCATCAAGCTCTTTGTAATGCTCTTGTGGAACCATTGCAACTTGCAAACTTTGATCTTCATCGGCGAGGGGTTGTATCGATGTCCGAGCAGAGAATACAGCATTGACCTCATCTTCCGAGTCGCTGCCGAAGACAAGAATAGGGGTGGACGGTCCCGGCTTGTTACATTGGGGTAGCCCGGAATAGATTATCTCCTCTTCCTCCTCGGTACCACTCTCGAAGACTGGAATGGTGGTGATAGCTTTTTGCTTGTCCTCCGATTTGCGACATCTTTCTGTGTCATCGAAATCTTGCAGGAAATACTTGGCGTCCTGATATTTGCGGACTTCGTTCATGGAGAATGGGTTTAGTTCCCCTGTCACAGTATACTCGAGACCATCTTTGAAATACTTCATACACTGATGTTGTGTAGAAGGGGTGATGTTGTATTCGTGTAACCACGGATAGCCGAGCAAAGCGTTATAGCAAGTCTTAGCGTCAATGATGTGAAACTTGATGTCAGTGATTAGCAGCCCAAAGCGCAGCGTCAGTATCACAGACCCGAGCGTCCGTGATGACTGGGAGTCATACCCGGAGATAGTGATTTTATCATGAGCGAGATGCTGAATGTCACGACCCGAAAGTACGGAACGTGACTGGCACTTAGATTACGAGACGTCTAAAGGCGTACCGTAACCTAAGTCAGCCAAGACCAGAAAAATCTAAACCAAAATCAAAAGAGAGTGAAGGAAAACCTTACATGAAAACGATTTTTAAATCAATTGAGTTGCATAGGATCCCTTTTTAAAAACATCAACAATTCCCGAAAATTTCGGCAGAGTCTCCCCTGTATTTTCTATCCCCCAAAATGGGTACAACAAGATAATAAACCTGTAATCATAAAATGGCATCCCCAAGCGGGAGCTAGCTCTTCGCCCAAGGCGGATCACAACCACATGCAATATAATAGCAATATCAAGAAAAGAGCACAAAAGAAACGCAAAATATCAGAAAACACAATGCCGGCTCAAGTGAGCACGACCCAAAAGTAAACACAAATATACAAGTCTCTCCGTCTCATCACTAGGTCGCATATACAATATAAAGTGGTAGATGGAGAATGCTAGATACAATGATAAAGTAAAAAGAAATAAAGTGTGCTCGCAACCCACCTACGGGCGATGTCGCGAGTCTGAGCAAAAGGAGCTGATGATAAGATAGCCGCTGCTACAAGACTGATGAGTCCGACCTGCAAGACACTGTGGCACAACGGGGGTGAGTTGCCAGCTCGTGAGTAAATATAACATCTAATAAGGCAATCGTAAGAATGCACGCAATGCGGCACAACATGTATGTCCATATGTGATATAATATCTCTAGTATACATGCACAGGTATGCAATGTCATTACTAAATCTTTAAGTGTTTTAAATGCTAAGGATATTGAATTCTTAACATTAGAAAATGAATATCTGTGTAATAGCTAAGTACCATCATGAAATCATCTGAAAACCCGTGTCAAGCATCGACACCAAATATGAAATCATATATGTCTCAATATCTCACTGTATCAATGTGTCAAATATCGGGCTCCGTCAGTCCGGATCGGCCCATGTCATCAAATCTCACGACAACGGTCGGTATCCTCCGGATATCCGCCGCGCCAGACATCACCGGTAGGTAGTCTTCCCCTGCCAGGCTCATCATCTACAACTCGATCTTCTTGCCCCGGGGTACCATACCGAGCCCACCATGTACCCGAGACAGTTTATCCACTCTTCGAATCGGGTCTCGAAATCCAACAGAAAACATGAAAACTCATGGTGGAAAACATCACGAGAAAACCGCAACTTTGTTTTAAAAATGATAAATATAAGCTTTTGTTAAATTCTTCCGGTTTTCCCCAAAAATCCAGAAATCGCAGCAATACTGAAATCCTCAAGAAAATCATAATGTCCACATGTTATATATGATAAATGTCTATGATATCAGTGCATACGATGTGAATTTCGGCTAGAAATCTATATAAATATGATGATGATGCGAGGTATACGTATGCTATGCAATTTCATATATCAAGTATGAATGCAAGTGGCGATATTATGATAAACAGGTTCTATAGTGCACGTGGTATGGCAATTACCAAAGGCGTGTGTGTCACATGAATAGTGCGCGTGCAACAGATGCCAATGGTAATGGTGTTCATGTCCTACGAAGTGATATCGCATAAGTATAGATGTATGTCCATGCAATCTAATATACGGTTAGCTATAAGGGTATGCAATGTACATGAATGGATAAGCTAGCTAACAATATAAATCTTGCAAGAAGTAGAGTAATCCTAACTAGGGGGAGCATCGCGCCATCCAGACAATTCCCCCATAGATGAATACATCTACTCACCTGAAATCCCCGCTAATCCGATCCGACCACCGCCTTGCCTTTACATGCCGTGTCCGATGTTTCCCCGACCGATCCTATATTTGCACAACATCAAGCATAAGATTACAAAACCTAAAACGATGCAAGTCACAATATACAATTATTGACGCTCTCGAATTAAACATAACATACACTCGGT